>CM068955.1:130863167-130901381 GCA_035128595.1 Eptatretus atami
GACCCTTACATTGCCATTTCAAGTCCATGTTGTAACTGGACTTTGCAAGTCCACCACCAACAACCTTGAAACCACACCAGCCTCATCTTGCTGCCGCTAGTAATGGATTGCAGAGCAAAATTAGTCCGTGGAGTCAATTTTGGATGATCTGTACATTGCTGTGCAATACATGTCCAAGCTCATGTTGGAGTTTCATCGTCATCGTTACAAATCGGAGTCTGGGAATCCTGTTGAGAAGCAAGGTCATCAAAAATAGCAGTAATGTTTATCAGGTCATGCAGACCACATCAGGTGTTAGTTAGTCGAACATCAGCAGACCGACAACCGTGTTGCTGGCCATGCAGTTGCTCACGTGCATTCCCTTGGCACACTGACATTCTTATTGTGAATTTTTAATGCAAGTGTCGAGTGAGAAACTTGTCTATGCTTTTGTTTACGCATCGCCATGTCATTAAAATTCCATTAGACATGTTGTGGTGCACAACAGCCATTTTGCACATGACTCAGAAACACAGTCACATATTACCATTACAAAGGGAGTGCAATGCTTTTGTGTTACTAATCCTACCCTAATCACCAACAAAATTTCCTTCTGAACAAAATCATCAGATGCCATGCGAACAGATATGAAGGTGCAGAGTGATGAAGGTACACAACCAAAAGGTATTTACAAAGTGTAGAGGGGTGTGGACATCAAGTAACTAGAACGGCACTTGGTAGAGCGCATACCTCTGCCAGGCTGAACAGTTTACGTTTTATATCCCACTGATAGGCCGGATCTGGATCCGGACCTAAATCAAAATCTAATCGGCTTGTTCTCGTCACCAAAACAACTCATCTACCTAGTTTTGTCATAACTCAACCATAACTTTTTGAAATATCATGCTATGTATTGTTTTTGGCCCCATCTTTCATTGATGAAGAATCACTCAACAAATCTATAAATTCGCAGATCTGGATCCGGATTTGGATCTTCACCAAAATCAAACACATTCATCCTTGTCACACCAAACCCGTCCACCAAGTTTCATCTTAATCTGTCCATAACCTTTTGAGTTATCGTGCTACAAACCGTTTTTGGCCCTATCAGTCAACAGTGAAGAATCACTGAGAAAACTTTAATATCCAAATCCAAATCTGGATCCAGCTCCAGATCTATAAGAAAATCGAACAATTTCTTCCTTGTCACACCTCCAACCCCTCCAACAAATTATGCCCGAATCCATCCACAACATTTTGAGATACTATTAATAGACAGACAAACAATAAACAGACAAACAGACAGGGGTGAAAACATAACCTCCATGAACAAGAGGGAAGAATGGGACTGAACAGATTGAGAAAGTTGGTTCCACAGGCAAGAGAAAAGAGGAACAAATGAGTGGAGGTGAGCAGTAGGCCTGGATTTTGGGAGTTTAGCAAGAAGAAGGTTACTGGCAGACCGTGTGCACCCTGTAGAAACCTGAGAGCGATAGAGCCAAGAGAGGGCAGAGGGTGCAAGATCATAAATGAGGCAGTAGAATACAGAGGGCACCAATGTGTCTGCAATGAGAAAGTAACAGGCCGAGACACTCAGCATCGTCACAGGAGATCCCAATGATTTTGAGGACCTTCCTTTCCATGGCATCAAGAAGGTGTGAGGCAGGGGTGCCAGCACAAAGGAGAGAGCAGTACTCCATCAGGCTGCGAATGAAAGCCTTGTCGGTTGTCAAAAGTTCAGGTTGGCCAAGGAAAGACCTTTGTATATAAAAGGAGCCATGCATACATGCGAGTTCCACCCATTGGTTGGACAGTTCACCTGACTCCACCCACAGTTTCTATATTTTACACTTTAGAACCATTTAGAACTTTAGCTTTTACCCTTTAGAACTCTTCCTCTCAAGCAGCGATTTGGCTGTGGAAGTTATGCAGGTTTGCTATTATTTCTGAATATTTTCTCTTAAAATCGTGACGGGTTTCTGTAAAATCAGTAATAGCATTATAGGGGAGCAGTAAGCGTTACATATTCCGTGTTTCGATGTGGGAATTTCCATTTGATTTTATGAGCGGGAGGAGGGTGAGAGTAAAGATGGGACAGCTTTAGAAGGGGGAGGTTGAGGGTTGGGGTTGGGAGAAGGGGACAGCAAAGATGGGACAGAGTTTGGAGGGGGAGGCTGGGGCCTTTTTGTTGAGGAGTTGTCGGAATTGCATGTGCAAATTGCAAAAATGTAAGAGAGTAAGAGTGCGTGTGCGTGTGCGTGTGTGCACGCGCGCGATGCAATCACCTTACGGATAATGTGCTAGTGCATGATGAAGGATGCCCATATTCCAGGTGTTGGGGCCAGCTCCTCATTCTATCAAGGTCTACAGAGAGGGAAGAGGCTGCTACCTGCCTGTCTGAAGGATGAGAAATGATACAACAGAGGGTGGAATCATCAGCAAAGTGATGGGCAGGGTTTTCAAGGGAATCAGAAAGATCATTGATGAAGATGAGGAACAAGACAGGGGCTAAAGACACTGTTTTGGGGCACTTCAGCCTTAACAGGGAGAGGAAATGAGATTATCCCGTTAAGAGCTACACACTGAATACAGAGTGGAGAAAGTCAGTGATCCATCAGAAAATGTGGCCTTTTTGTACCATAATAAAATAGTTTGGAGATCAAGGCGGGATGCCAGACTGTATCAAAGGCTCAATATATCTCCAGAGAGACGGCCCTGATCTCATGTCTGAGATTCCAAATCCAAATCCATTGGGACCATACTCGAAACAGAGCATTGGTGCTGCCGAAGCAGTTTCCTGGGCCCCCTGGGCCTGGACGGGTTGCGACTTCAGCACAGGAGGCTCAATTGGCTCAATCATCCCAGCAAGCTGGTACTCATTTTGTTGATGTCGGAAGGATGACAGGCTGAGTCAACCCCACCTGATATTAATTCAACGGGTAGAGCAGAATTTGAACTCAGGATGCTGGGATCCCAAGCCTGCCACCCTAACCATTAAGTCAACACCAGGCATTGTCTGAGATTGTGGGCTTCCATCCATTGTTGGGAGAGTTGAAGCAGCATGTCCAAGGTAGAATGACCAGGTCTGAAATCAAACTGATGACCTGAGATCGGGCCATTGGAGAAAAGGAAGGATTTGATGTGAACTGCGATGATGGATTTGATGACCTTGCTTTTAATTGTAAGCTAGCTAATAGGCCTTTAGTTAAGAGGATCTGTTTTTGCCAAATGTTTGTTTATTGCAGTGATGTTGGCTGACTTCCAAGTTGACAGAAGGCTACGAAAGAAAATTATCGGGTGAACAGAGCAGAAAAAACGATGTGCAAAAACAGCAGAGCAGATTTTTAGAACACATGCACTGATGCCATTTGAGCTTGTTGCAGAATCGAAGTCGAGGGTTGCCAGCAACTTCTCCACATTTTCAGATGGATAAAAAACACAGTATCCCGGAGCAGTTGGGTACGAGAGGATAGGGTAGGTACAGAGAGTGAGGGTTGCGTATGCGGGATCTGAAAGCAAACAAACTTGAGGCATTTGGCTTTCTCATGAGCAGAGTTGACTGTGGTGCCATTTGAAGTGAGGGAAAAGATGGAGGGGGGAGCACACACCCAAAACAGACTTGATAAGGCATCAGCAGGTTTTTATAGAAGGAGCCAGGTTTGAAAGTTCAACCTTGAGGTTGGCCAGATGTTGTTTTCTGGCTCTCCTAAGAGTGAACACACACTCGTTGCAGTTTTTTGTGGAATGATCAAAGGTTGCCTTCATTTTGATTTGCCTTCTGGGAAGAGAAAGCAAGTTGGGTGAATGCAATGGCCTCACCACAGGATTCATTAGGGCAAGAGGATAGGGATGATAACTCCAGACAAGATGGGATAAATCTGTGCATAAGGGAGAGGAGGCTTTTATGGAAGACTTCCCTGCCTTAATATCAGAGGAGGCAGAGGTAGAAGACCAGTCCTGTCATGAGACAGCTGCATGCATTCACTGCCAGACAGCCTGAGTAAAGTGCCAAACTCGTTGGCACGAAGGCAACTCTCACAAGCATTTGATCAGATGAGCAAGTTTGAGCAGTGGAGGAAGAGGAGACATAAAGCAGAAAAATTGTTCATTAGGTCAGGTATGGGAGCATGCACCAGAGTAGCGCGTCACTGCGTCCACTTTCTGCCGGTACTCCAGGTGCTTCCATCTGGCCATCCCCCAAGCAGATGCCCAGCCCATCCCCAACTCCTTGAGATGCTGATCAACCAGCTGCAACCACAAGGCACGTGGTTGGCCCATTGGCCTCCTCCACTCACGAGGCTCCCTCACTGAGAGAATCTGGTGAGCAGGATCAGCGTCAGGAAAATGAGCCACATGTCCATACGGCCGCAACTGATGCTCACGGACTATGCAGGTAACAAATCTCATTTGTGTCTTTCTCAACAACCGCTTGTTGGACACAAAGTCCGACCAGCAAAGCAAAGGATTCTCCGAAGATAACTGGTACCAAAGGAATTAAGTCTCCGTCTCAGATCCCTGGTCAGAATCCAAGTCTCACACCCAGAGAGCAAGACTGGAAGCACCAAGGACCTAAAGACTCGGACTTTCATCCCGCACAGGTACCGGCAGCGCCACACCCCATGATCCAGTGAATTCCTGACTCCCCAGGCCCAACCCAGATGTCTGTTGACCTCTGGCTCGCTCACAGCCAGCAGAGACATGAGTATCACTGCCAAGGTAAGTGAATCTCTCCGTGACCTCAGCATCCTCACCACAAACAGGTACAGACAGGATAGCAGCATCCAATACGTCACTGAAAGCCTGGATCTTAGTTTTTACTCAGCAAACCTGTAATCCCAGCGGCTCCGACTCCTCATTCAGCACCTCGAGGGCCTCCAAAAGGATATCCTGAGTCTCCGCAAAGATGACTGCATCATCTGCGAAATCAAGGTCAGAGATCTTGACATTCCCAAACGATGCACCGCAGCTTGATCTCTCCAACATCCTCTCCAGAATCCAGTCTAAACAAGTGCTGAAAAGTGTGGGGGCCAGTACACACCCCTGACGAATTCCAGTAACAATTGGAAATAAGTCAGAGATGGTATCACCACATCTCACAGCACTCTCAATACCAGAGTAGAGTTCAGACATCAGATCGATCCGTTTTGGTGGCATCCCACGAAGACCAAGAATCCTCCAGAGGACATCCCGATTCACGGAATCAAACGCTTTACAAAGATCAACATAGGCTGCAAGCAGCCCCTGCCAAAACTCTCATCTGCGTTCAGTGAGGACCCAAAGAGCAAGGATACAGTCAATTGTTGACCTCTTTGGTGTAAAGCCTGACTGCTCTGGATGCTGGTGGTCAAGCAGATGGTGGCGAATCCTATCAATAATTATCCAAGCAAAGACCTTGCCCGGCACTGAGAGCAGCATCACTCCCTCGGTAGTTGTTGTAGTCATGGTGATCACCTTTCCATTTCCAGAGAGGGACAACAAGGCTCCTCTTCCAGTCAGTTGGGATGATGCCTGTGTTCTAGGCAGAGCACAAGACTGCATGCAACGACACGAGTACAGCATTTCCACCAGCTTTGAGAAGTTCTGCATGGATGCAACAGATCCCAGGAGCTTTACCCAATTTCAACCGGTTCACCGCAGCCTGTGTTTCCACAAATGAAGGTGGACCACAGTTTATTGGAGGGTCAGCAATAGGTATTGTAACTCGACAGCATCAAACTCGACAGCTGGTGGATCGGCCTGGAACAGCCGCTCAAAGTAACCGGCCCAGCGGGCCTTCACTTCGGACTCTTCTGTCAAAAGCCCACCACCCTCTGCTCTAACTGCAGTACACGGAGGGACGGGCTTGGATGAACGCAATGCATGACTTCCCCTGTAAGCAGGACGAGAATCACTTGACCACAGGTGATGCTCTACCCCCTCACAGATTCCTCGCCATAGGACTCCTTGTCCACCCTTAGTGCACGTACAGTTTTACGCCTCAGCTCCCTGAACAGCTCTGCTCTGCCATTCAGCCTGGCCCTGTGACTCTGGTCAATGGTATCCAGTGTCCCGTGAGACAAAATTCTTCTTCGCCCAATGGTGAGTTCCAAGATATCTACCGGCAACATCAAGGAAAGTGGTCTTGAAGGCACTCCAGGATCGCCATAGCACTCAGACCCCTCAAATTTCCACTCAGCCTGTTCACAAACTTCTCAGCTACCCTCTCATCCTTGAGCTTGCCAACATCCAGCCTAGGCTGGGATGGTACCATTCTCCTGGATTTAAGCTGCAACTTCAGAGTTGCTACAACAAGCCTGTGTGCAGTGTTGAGGAACTGAGCACTCCAATAGACCCCACAGTTCTGGATCATCCTCCAGCGACCATCAACGAGCACATAGTCAATCTCCTTTGCCACACCACCAGTGTTGGAATACCAAGTCCAGTGATGAGCTTGTGGGTGCTGAAACCATGAACCGGCCACCCTAAGTCCATGACTTCTTGCAAAGTCAAGGATCTGATCCACAGATCTGGTTCACAGTTCCAGACCCATGGGGGCCAACACACGTCTCATAACATCCCTATAAGTTCCAGTCGATGCATTGAAATCCCCCAAGACTAGAAGAGTATCGCCTGGGGCACTGATCAACCACAGACTCGAGGGTGGCATCGAATGCATCCTTCATGATGAGGTCACTCACCTCAGTCAGAGCACATACAGAGACCAAGGAAATGACACCCAAGGAGTGACGAATCCTTAGTCTCATAATATGTTCGTTGACTGGCATTACCTCAATGATCACCGGAGTCAGCTTATTGGATGCAGCTACAGCAACTCCTTGGGCATGGTAACCATCAGAGCAACCAGAACAATAGTAGGTGTAACCACCCGCCATGATCTCGTCGCAATCCGCTCTCCGAAACTCAGAGAGTGCTGCAATACCGATGTCCAAACGCTTGAGCTCAGTTGATAACAGAGACAGGTGACCATCCTCTCTTCGCGATAGGACATTCCAGGCACCCACCCGAAGGAACCGCCTCAGGTTAACCCAAGGAGACCGTCGTCTGGTGGACGACACCTCAGCACCACCCCGACACACACTACCGAAATCTGACCCAGGAAGGTTACCCCGTGGTTTTCCTCTGATCATCAAAGATTGGGGGTCCCGAAGGCTTTGCCCCAATCGCGTCATCTGATGAGCTGCCCTGCGAAGGGCAGCTGCACAGGAGGTACTCCCACGGAGTGGGTTTTCAGATTTTAAAAATGCTTTTCGAATGTTTTGCGGAATGAAGGGTTTTACGGTGGCCGGAGTGCAAATCCTGCCACCAACCTCCTTATAAGAAGTAACCCAACTGCAGGAGGATGTCCACAGACAGTTGGGCACTAGGTATGGATGGCCGTTGGCTCACAAGGAGCTCCTCTGCCCTCTGACAGCCTTCGCCCTTTAATTGTTCATTACCAAGTGCAGAAGGGAGGATTTACCATTGGCAGAAATACGGGACGGAAAGTTCACCGGTTGAGTCATGCCCATGGAGTGGCCGAAGTCCTTTGCTGCAGTGCCATGGTTGGTGAGAGAGGTGCTAAAGCCCACACAATTGGCATGATGACAGTTGAAATTTGCCACATAAGAGGAAGAGGGGGCTGTGATTGGTGGTTATAAGTTGGTCCATGTTGGCAGAGAGAGATGGAGAGAGAGACAGACAGAGACAGAGAGACAGAGAGAGAGACAGAGAGAGAGAGAGACAGAGAGAGAGAGAGAGAGAGAGAGAGAGAGAGAGAGAGAGAGAGAGAGAGAGAGAGAGAACGAGAGGTAAATGGAGTTGTCAGTGTTTGGAGAACGGTAAGACAGACAAACAAGAAATGGTTGTGGAGGGAAAAAAATCACAGCCAAAGGTACTCCTTCCTGGTAGTTTGGAGAGGCAAGAGCAGTACACGGAGAGTGAGAAATGTTGCTCTTGTTGATGTAAACTGCACCTCCACCAGCAGGACAGTGTTCAGTCCTGTAAAACTAGAGGAGACAACAGCCAGTGAGAGACACATATGAATCAGGGAGATCCCGTGGAGGAAGGATTCTCTTAAGCAGATGTTAGGATTCACAGTGGTGGCCTCAATTGAGAGATCTGTAAGATTGGAGCAGGTCTCGACTGTTGGATGTCCATACAGTTAGGGACAGGGGAGGATACACTCTTGGCAGGGTGTGGGAATGTGGAGGAGTGGGGTGTTGGGGGAGCAAAGAAGGAGTGGGGCACAGTGGATGTGTGAAGGAGAGACATGTGGAGGAAGGACATGGAATTGGGGGACATGGGGTGGGGCCTGCGTCGGAATGGCGACCTGTCCAGGATTGTGCCCATTAGCCAAGGAGACTGCTTAGGCAGCACCAACGCTCTGCATCGAGTATGGTCCCAATGGATGGATAGATGGATGGGTGGGGCCAGAGGAACTTTAAACCAGAATGTAAGGGACCCAGAACTGAAGTGGTAGGACCCGGGACTGGTGTGGGGGGGACCCAGAACTGGTGAGGGAGTGACCCGGAACTGGCATGGGGAAAATGTGGGGGAATGAGAGCACAGGAAGATGAAACATTTAAAATTTTTCATTGAAATGATTTGAATTGGAGTAGTGAAAGGGGAAGAGGAAGAAAAAGATATGGGACTGAATGACATAAGGAATGAGCTCAGAATGAGTGGTATGAATGACTGTCTTTTGGTTATTTGGGTCATTTTAAGAAGGAAGGAGGAGGAAATGAAGAAAAAGTATTGTGGAAGGGTGGAAAAGGATGAGTTTGACAAAAGATAAAGTTTAACAAGTTGCCTGTCACCCACAACTACAATTGTCTTTTTGCTCACTCAGGCTAACACACACACACACACACACACACACACACAGAAACAACACACACACACACACACACACACCACCACTTTCTACAACTTGCAAAACCCAAAATGGTGAAACCAGGTCAGTAGCACATCCTGGCCATGCCATTTTCCCATGCGCCTTCCAAGCTCGTTGTTTGTACAAGTTCAGAAGTTTGCAGAAGTTGGTAAAATGGAAGATTCGCGTGCTTGAGGACAATAACGTCATGGGATTCATGACATGACAAAAATTCATGACAAAAATTCAATTTATTAATTATTTGTTTGCACGAACGACAATTTGTAAAGCATCATTTAGATTATATTCGTTACCTCGAATCAAAGCGTCGGTTTTAAGTAGTGCAAGATTGCTTTCCACAGTCATTTTACAGATTAAAATCTACGAGTTGCAATGATAAATTTTCACATGTCGGAATAATTCTGCGAATGAGGAGAATCAATTATTTTTATTAATGATACATTATGGGATAGTAAAATAAGAGGGGAAATAATTAAATTATTATCACATGCTGTGCAATCAATTGAAATGTAAACAATGTCAACAACTAGTGTTGCTTTACCAAACCCAATGTTTTCATCATGTGTGCAAAGCCTGGGTGTTACCCAAACTCATCAAAGCCTTCACGGAGATAATTTAAATTTTCATTCGACAACAGCAGGTCAGAGGTTCTCTCAATACCCGCAGCATGCATTTGCATTTCAACAAACTCAACGATCATGGATTATGACCACAGCTATCATACTATCTAACACCTGCTCTGCGCTGAACCTCAAATGCTCACTTGCACACAGCTTCCAAGGATGTCGAAGCTAAACTTGCATTTCTGGTTCACATTATCAGACAAAGCTATTTCAAATGTGACAATTTGGCTGATCGTGCAGGACTTTGACATTGAACGGAACAAGCGTGACAAGCTCTAGCCCTCATCATGGCATTTGCGGGGTTTTCTAAGAAATGCTCAATTTGCAGCTGGCAAGGGGTTGGGATTACATTTGGGATTGGATCTGTCGGCAAATCTTGACTTTGGGCTTCAGATGGAGGACATTCTATACACAAGGAAATTAGATGCAGGTGGAGGCCATTCAGCTCATGATGCCTGTGCCACATCAACCAACACCAGACCAACTTATCAACACCAGAACAAAAACAAGAAAAAAATTACGATTTTTTTTGGGGGGGGGGGGGTAATTCTGTTTTTTTTCTGTATTTTTTGTAAAAATGTTTTTTCCAGAGGAGGGACGAGGGCAAAGACGGTTCTCGGGTAAAAAAAACACATCAACAACCACACACCACCCCTTGATGAGACTCCCACCAACACTCCACACATCACCCATCCATACTCAAGCTACCTAAAATTCCTGCCAACATCCCTTTCCCCCTCTATCTCCAATACTTCCAGGTACCTATCTAAATCTAATTTAAGCTTATCTACTGTTTCTACTCCCACTACCTTTCCAGGGAAGCCATTCCATGCATTAACTACTCTCTGGGTAAAAGTCCCTGCCTTGCTATCATCTTAACTCTCCTCTTCTTTACTCTCAGGCTATAGCCCCTGGTCCTATCATTGTCTACTCTGTTGAATAATTCATCTGCACTTGTTATGTACTGTATATACCTTTCATTATCTTAAATGTCTCCATCAAATCTCATCGTAACCGCCTCCTTTCCACTTTTTAGTGTATACAGCCCTGTATCCTCAGCCACTCCTCATAGCTGTCTCGCTAGGCCCGGAATCAATCTAGTAGCCCTGCACTGAATCTTCTCTCTGTATCTATGTCCTTCCTGAGTTGTGTTGACCAGAACTGCACACAATATTCTAGATGTGGCCCTAACTAAATTCCTGTACAATGTTAACACCACCTGTTTTGATTTATAAATGATCCCCCTCCGAATACAACCTAAAACCCTATTTGCTTTACCTATAGCTGCCTGGCATGTGCTGCTGCTTACCTCCCATATCTATTCCACACCAGATCCTTCTCCTGTGTGAACACAGCCTCTCAAAATTACCCCTTCATCATATAATCTCGATTTCCATTGTTCTTTCCCATCCCCAACACCTTACACTTGTTCAGGTTAAATTCCATCTGCCAAATCTGATACATTTGTTAAACAGGAATCCAAAGTTCAGGTTCCCATTTAGAATCCCATTGAACTCCCAATGAACAAAGATCAGAATCAGCTTCAAACATTTTGCTCAAAGCTTCTATTAAATCAAAAGGTGTACTGACCTTGAAAGATTACTTCGGTGCACTTAACTCAGTGTGACCCTCCGGATGAGGAATAGCCTGGTTTACTTTTCAGGGTTCAATATGGTGTACGGCTATTAGCACAATGTGGCCCAAGTTTGAACCTTTATACTCCATACACAGCGAAGCTGGGTGGACAGGTTGATGCTGATGATGACAAAACTGAGGAGTTTCACTGTTTAAATGAACATTACCCATGATGCAGCGATCATGTGCACCATTTGTGAAATCACATTCATATACAAGAGTAAATCATCTCCCATATCAGTTAGATGCATAATAACTACAGATCAGTCTAAGCTAATGAAGACCTATAATAGGGGTCATGTAATGAAATGAGAGTCAATGAGGCACGCTCAACGCACCTATGGACCATTGGATCCTAATCAGGCAGAGACCTCAATAGTAAATGATAATTCAGATCGACTACCAATGCAAAAAATACCTCATGCTCTCCAGAAGAAAATGAAATAATCGTCTCCAAAAACCACAGCTCGCTTATGGAACAATCAGCTGAACCTAACGATGGGTAAAAAATATATATATAAAAAAATAAAATAAATTGACTTTTGGTGCATGGTCCTTCAACAGTGGATTCAGTTCCAAAAGTAATCAGAGACATCTAGTGACCAAATTTCACCAAGCTGAACAAAAGCATACCCGAAATGGAACAGAAATAAAAGCACACAGGTGTCGACGAAGTCCAACTGGTTGAACAACAGAGGATATCCGACCACACTCCACAGATGACGATATCACATTGCATGAAGGAGAAAATTTCAACCTTAAACGTCGATCAATAAACCGGGCCCAAAACACTCACAGAATTAAGGAGCAACATTCAATAAGAGGTTTTGTTGCAAAGGCAACTGTAATAACAGGGCCAACAGCAATAATAATAATAATAATCATCAAAATACCAGCATCCTGGGGGAGGTGGGGGGCAGACGGGTTACTACTTTGCAATTCACAGCTAGCTTTCTCTTGCCTTCGTTGGCAAAGGCAGAGGTGAGAACTGAGAAAACACAGCACCTGCTGTAAACGACGAGCACAAAACAACGTCCAACTGTGCCACTCAAAGCACATGTCCGTATTTCAAAAAGAACAAGCATAAATACCCATCCCCAGTGACGGGGGAAAAGCAAGCGATAGTTTAAGTTTAAGTTAATTTAAGTTAATTTAGGGGAGGGGAAAGTTTCCCCTTCATCCGGAGGGGAAAGTTTAAGTTAATCGATCAATTTAAATTATTTCATGGACTTTAAAAGGTTAATTGTGTTGGACTCTCGGTTTCACTCACGGCAAGCTCTGAGCTACTTATACCGCCCACCGTGAAATGGTGGTGCAACATCAGGCAGCAGAGGTTGGATTTGTGAAAAAAAAAGAGGGAAAAATATAACTATTTTAAATTGTGTTACTTCATGAAGATCTGTATTAAATCTACTTGAATGCAGATGTTCATGTTGATTTTAAAGATTACTGAAAGGAATAATACAGTGACCGACTATATTGTATCAAGAAAAGTGAAATGAAAATGCAAAATAACCAATCAGCAGCTTTTCAAACGTGGGGCGGGAAGTGGCCATCATAAACAGGAGACAGACAAACGCATGGACAGACACCATGGTTCGCAATATCGATAGCAGTGATCCACCATCACAAACTTTGGAAGGAGGTTAACTTTTTTTATTCTCGAGGTTAACCAAAATGTTGGCCATTTTATTCAATCGCCAAAGTGGCATGATCCCAATGGGTGACGTGCATATCAGTATCAAATCCGGCAGTGAAAATTATTTCAGCAAATTTTTGGGTGAAATTTGGAAAAAAATAAAAATAAAAAGGCAACGATGGCGTCAAATCCCTTTTTCGAATCATTTGCACACACATTTACTCGCTTATTTTTACGCCCGAGGCCTATTTGCGAATTACATGTGGGAAGGCGTAACCGCTGCTGAAAGTTTTCTCATTCTTTTCGTGAACAGTCTGCAATAGTGTGAACAGAGCAAGAATCACACAAAGAGATGACTGAAACAGCATGCAAATTTATACATGGAATTGTCCAACATGTGAAAATGAAGAAAACCAAAAGCATCAACCAGTGGTAACAAAACAGAAATAAAACCCCCACCATGATACGTCACAGTTTTAAAAGTGACACGGGGGAAGCGTGTTGTGCTCAAGCGTTTGTGGACCGTTTGGATGCACACGCATCCATTTATTGCTTGCTCATAAATACTCCGCTGGATAAATGGGCGGCCAGGGCGAAATGCTTGCGTTTGCAGTGTTCTGCTCACGAAGCAATCAGTAAAAAGCACCTTTCTCTCGGAAGGTGGGAAACGACCGAGCCCCGTCATGTGTGCGCGCATTTATTACCAAAACAAAAGCGCTGTCAGGAAGTGTGTGCAGCCGAGTGCCACGTTACTGATTGCTACATAAGCCCCATTGTCAAAGTAAATATGTGCACAGGGTGCGTGGCTTGAAAAATACACGCGGCGGTCTCCACGCATCGCCCAGACTAACGCAATGACACACAGCAGTTACGGTGGGAGAGTTGGCACCTGGCGGTCTTAAGAGGTGAATTCAACAAATGAGAGGAATGAATAAAACAAACAGCAAACCGAGACTACAAAACTGAAGAGCCAGATGTATTTGGAATAAACAAAAAAGGTTACGAACAGAAAGGGATTTGAGGAAAAGCAAGAAGGAGGTTGGAGAGGGTGGGGTTTGGGGAGGGGCAGTAGGATGTTTGCAAAAACAGATCGGACAGAAAGTAAGAAGGTGCGGAGGGGATTAAACGGAAAAGAAGAAAAAGAGAGAAGGTGAAAAAAAACAAGACGAATAAAAGAGAAGCTAGAAGTGCTGTTCGTGGCCGGGGTCAAGCCCCCCCCCCGGCTTTGATCGGACACCTGACACATGACGTCATCTTCATTAAATTTAATTCATAATGGGTAGTCAATCACATATTTAATGTTTTGCATTGATCGGATAAGGTTTTGTTTTTATCCAATATGGCTGTTAGATGATGTGAACAATGATGTTGAAATTTTCAACTACTATTCCCCATGCCTTGTCGATCATATAAAAAAGATGTTTTTAAAATTAAATAATGTCTAAATGATGAAATAATGCCTAAAAAAAAAGATAACGGAGAGAGATGTTGAAAACCTTAACCTATCCATGCGATACTTTACAAATATGATCACTACCCTTGGGTGCATATATTTTGATAATGATGATGTCATCAGTCATGCAGTGTGGCAGCCACATTAGCTTCAAGGAAAATATTTAAAAAAAATTATTTATCTGAGCCGCTCAAAGCTATCAATGCGAGACTTTACAAATTTGATCGACTACCCTTGCTGCGTATATTGTGATTTGCATCGATCGATGAAACAGTTTTCGGAGAAGAAGATTTTTTAAAGGATCCATTTTCTAACTAATATGGTTGCCTGACCACATAACCTATGACATCATAACTTTAGAATCTGTCTCTCATTGGGTAGGGGATCACGTTTGTGAAGTTTAGTGTTGATCGGATAAGGTTCGTTTTTCCATCCAATGTGGCTGCCAAATCACGTGACTTATGATGTCATCATTTTCACAGTACGGAGATGCAGCAATGATATTGTATGCATTTCTAAAGTTTTGCATCGATAGGTTAAGCAGTTTCAGAGAAATATTATTTAATATCTTCCTTCAATCCAATATGGCTGCCACACCATGTGACCATTGATGTTTTAGTGATCAAACATTAATCACCACGCCTAGTCGATGACATACATAAAGTTTTGCATCGATCGTTTGAGAGATGTTTTTTTTAATGGGTTTTAGGTTTAATCGAATATGACTGCGAGAACATGTGACCTATGACAGGATAGTTATCAAACTTTATTTGCCATGGCTAGTCAATCATTTGTATGGAGTTTCATTTTGATCTTTAAAGCAGTTGTGGAGAAGACATATTTTTTAGGGTTTATTCTTCAAAAAAATTATGGCTGCCAAACATGACCGATGATGTCATAAATTTAATATTTCAATGCAATTGGGTCATAGATCAGATATATGAAGTTTCAAAATTGGATAAGGATTTCAATTCAACCAATTATAGCTGCCGTACCTCTTCACCAATGACGTCATCGTTATCAATCTTTATTCCCAGTTGGGAGTAGATCACTCCGCTGGATACTGGTGAGGATGGTGAGGTTCAATTTTATTTTGTTCAGCAGTTTCAGAGAAGATGTTCAAAGTATTTTTCCTTTCATCCAAGATGGCTACCATATCATGTGACCGATGCCATCACTATTGTCATTAAAAAATTATCCATGGGAGGGAGGGAGGGGGGTTTCACTACTACACTGAACATTTTGTGTCAATCGGCCAACGGTTGCCGAGAGAAAAAAATTGAAAGCGAATAATACAGCAAAAAATGGACGAAGAATTAAAAAAAAGAAAAATAATAAGAAGAAAATAAACAGCACAAAAACAATGGGGAACCATCCTGTAATACTTGGTATCCCAAATAGTAGGGAGTATAAAAAAGGAAAATAAAGATAAAATGAAAGGAAGTAAAAGCTGAGGGAACAAAGATGTAAAAAGGAAAAAAGAAACTGAATGAGGGATTTTATAATGGGGTTAAAAAGCACAATTAATGAGAGAATTTACAATGAAGTTACCAGGCAACAAACAAAGATGGGTTGACTGAATGCCATTGGTGGGGGTCTCGTCAAGGGGGTGTTGTGTGGTCGTTGTGTGTTTTTAACCAAGCCCACGCCCCTCTCCTGAGGAGAAAATATATATCTATGTATACATATATATTGTTACGGATTTCAGAATCCGGTCTGATGAATGCATCCACACATCCAGGTCATCAGACAGTTATTTCCTTAAATGTATGTTCAGATTAGCCCCATCCCCATGTCTAATGGGATTTCAAATGTGATGCGTTGAGAAGGGTGAAGGATAGATCCCCTCTCTTAAGGGAAGCTTTTTTCTTTACGACAGGCACGTTTACACACATTTCTTTCGTGAGCTCTGACGCGCGCCCTTATTTTTCCTCAGCAACGTTCTTTCGCGAGCTCCGACGCCCGCCTTTTTTTGGAGCGCATGGGTCGTCATGGTAACCATGCACAAGTGGGGTGGGGTGAGCTTGGGGCAGACTGCGCCCGCCGATATAAAACGAATTGGAAGTCCGTTCTGAGGCGAAAGGAAGTCAGGGAGGGAGAAGAGAAGCGAGCAAGAAGTGGGCAAGCGAGCCGAGAAGTAAGCAAGAGAAGTAAGCGCGAGAAGCGAGCAAGAAGCGGGTGTAAGCGCGCAAAAGAGGAGAAGAAAGCGAGCGTGTGGTGCGCGTGTGGGTGTCTGACCAGCACCAACAACGAGACAATTCGTCCTTCCCAGTGCTTGAGCAAGCGAGCGTGTGGGTGGCGTTCGTGGTTTTAAAACAACCCACCGTACCACAACGTTAATTGTGAGCGGTGGCCCCAGGTCCGGCTCTTCCGAGGACAACCGGGGATTAATCCCCCTGAGTGACAAGCTGGTGTCTCGGTACCCGTGGCCACAACAATATATTTACAAAAAAACAACACACAAAAAAAAACCCAACAAAAACTTAAAATAAATAAATAAATTTTGTATTTTCTTATTTGGATCTTGTGTTGATAAATTAGTGTGGTGTTGATATCACGCAGGCATGATGGGCTGAATGGCCTCCACCTGTCTGATTTCCTTGTTTAGTCCTTGTATAGGCTTGTTTGGCATTACCATCAAAGCACTTAACTTGATCATGATGCTGAGATGATGGCTTCAAATTCCATGCAGTGCGTTAATTTAAATATCGTCACCCAACGGCCTTGTTAATTTATGTTAAAGTACAATAACATCTCAAAATGTCCTTGGCCTGAAAGTAATATATCCACAAACTATTTCATGAATCCTTGACACTGTATTTCAAAAAGCAAGGTTAAAATGTAAAATGGAGGGGGGCAAATATTCCAGGGTACAAGAAAAAGGAAAGAATAAGGTAGGTGTCATTGGCAAACACAAACAAGAAAATGCATTGAAAAAAAAAACATTGAAAGTGGGGAGGGTACAACAGGCAAGTGCAGAGCAACCAACCTTCATGACCAGCTTCATGGAAGAAACAAAAAAAAGGCAGGCGTAGACCAGGCGAAAGAGGGCTAACCCCAGATAAGGAAAACAAGGAAAAAGGGCATGCTGATCGACTTAAGGGGATGTAGTGGATTTCAGAGGCTGAACCTAACAATTTGAAATGCGGCGGGTTTGAGAAGGGGTGCCAACAGGTTTGAGAGGGCGCGACGGGGTGTTTGAGAGGGCGCGACGGGGTGTTTGAGAGGGCGCGACGGGGTGTTTGAGAGGGCGTGACGGCAGGTTTGAGAGGGTGCGACGGTGGGTTTGAGAGGGAGCGACGGCGGGTTTGAGAGGGCGCGACGGCGGGTTTGAGAGGGCACGACGGCGGGTTTGAGAGGGAGCGACGGCGGGTTTGAGAGGGGACGATGGCGGGTTTGATAGGGCGCGATGGCAGGATTGAGAGGGCGCGACAGCAGGATTGAGAGGGCGCGATGGCGGATTTCAGAGGGCGCGACAGTGGGTTTCAGAGAGCGCGACGGCGGAGTTAAGAGGGTGCAATGGTGGTGTTGAGAGGGCGTGATGGTGAGGTTGGGAGAGCAACACGGCGGGGTTGAGAGGGCGCGACAGCGGGGTTGAGATGGTGCGACGGCGGGTTTGAGAGGGGACTATGGGCAAGTTTAAGAGGGCGCGGCAGTGGTTTGAGAGGGTGCGAGGTGGGATTGAGAGTGCGCGAGAGGGCGGGATTGAGAGGGGGACGGGCGGATTGAGAGGGAGACGGGCGGGGTTGAGAGGGCGCGGCGGCGGGGTTGAGATGGCGCGCCGACAGGGTTTGAGAGGGCATGATGGCGGGTTTGAGAGGGCACGACGGGGTGTTTGAGAGGGCGTGACGGCAGGTTTGAGAGGGTGCGACGGTGGGATTGAGAGGGAGCGACGGCGGGTTTGAGAGGGCGCGACGGCGGGTTTGGAGGGCACGACGGCGGGTTTGAGAGGGAGCGACGGCGGGTTTGAGAGGGCGCGACAGCAGGATTGAGAGGGCGCGATGGCGGATTTCAGAGGGCGCGACAGTGGGTTTCAGAGAGCGCGACGGCGGAGTTAAGAGGGTGCAATGATGGTGTTGAGAGGGCGTGATGGTGAGGTTGAGAGAGCAACACGGCGGGGTTGAGAGGGCGCGACAGCGGGGTTGAGATGGTGCGACGGCGGGTTTGAGAGGGGACTATGGCAGGTTTGAGAGGGCGCGACGGTGGGTTTGAGGGGTGCGAGGGCGGGATTGAGAGGGGACGGGCGGGATTGAGAGGGAGACGGCCGGGGTTCAGAGGGCGCGGCGGCGGGGTTGAGATGGCGCGCCGACAGGGTTTGAGAGGGCATGATGGCGGGTTGAGAGGGCACGACAGCGGGTTTCAGAGGGCGTGACGGCGGGTTTGAGAGGGCGTGACGTTGGGTTTGAGAGGACACAACAGCGGTTTTCAGGTGGCGGGTTTGAAAGGGCACGATGGCGGGGATTATAGGGCATGCTGGTGGGGTTTAGAGGGCATGCCGATGGGGTTGAGAGTGCACAATGGTGGGTTGAGAGGGCACGATGGCGGATTTAAGGAGTGCGACGGCAGGGTTGAGAGAGGCGACGATGGGTTGAGAGGGCGTGATGGTGATGTTGAGAGGGCGTGATGGTGAGTTGAGAGGGCGTGATGGTGATGTTGAGAGGGCGCGATGGCGGGTTGAGAGGGCGCGATGGCGGGTTGAGAGGTGGAGCGACAGCGCATTTCAGAGGGCAAGACGGCAGGTTTGAGAGGGCATGCTAGTGGGGTGGAGAGTGCGCGATGGTGGGGTTGAGAGGGCACGATGGTGGATTTGAGGAGGCGTGACGGTGGGGTTGAGAGGGTGCGACAATGTGTTGAGAGTGTGTGATGGTGAGGTTGAGAGGGCGTGATGGTGAGGTTGAAGGGTGCGATGGCAGAGTTTAGAGGGCGCGACAGCAGGGTTGAGAGGGCACGGCGGCGGGTTTGAGAGGGCGCGACGGCGGGTTTGAGAGGGCGCGACGGCGGGTTTGAGAGGCCGCGACGGCGGGGTTGAGAGGGCGCGACGATGGGGTTGAGAAGGCGTGATGGTAAGGTTGAGAGGGCGCGATGGCGGGGTTAGAAGGCGCGACAGCGCATTTCAGAGGGCAAGACGGCGGGTTTGAGAAGGCATGACGGTGGGGTAGAGAGTGCGCGATGGTGGTTGAGAGGACACGATGGCGGATTTGAGGGGCGTGATGGCGGGGTTGAGAGGGTGCGACAGCGCATTTCAGAGGGCAAGACGGCAGGTTTGAGAGGGCATGCCAGTGGGGTAGAGAGTGCGTGATGGTGGGGTTGAGAGGGCACGATGGCGGATTTGAGGGAGCGTGACGGTGGGGTTGAGAGGGTGCGACAATGTGGTTGAGAGGGCGTGATGGTGAGGTTGAGAGGGCGTGATGGTGAGTTGAGAGGGCCGATGGGGGGTTGAGAGGGTGCGACAGCGGGGTTGAAAGGGCGTGACAATGTGGTTGAGAGGGCGTGATGGTGAGGTTGAGAGGGCATGATGGTGAGGTTGAGAGGGCGTGACGGCGGGTTTCAGAGAGCGTGACGGCAGGTTTCAGAGGGTATGACGGCAGGTTTCAGAGGGTATGCGGTGGGGGTTGACAGTGCGCAATGATGAGGTTGAGAGGGCGCGACGGCGGGGTTGAGAGGGCACGACGGCGTGGTTGAGAGGGCGCGACGGCGGGTTTGAGAGGGCGTGACGGCGGGTTTGAGAGGGCGTGACGGCGGGTTTGAGAGGCCGCGACAGCGGGGTTGAGAGGGCGCGACGAATGGGGTTGAGAGGGCGTGATGGTGAGGTTGAGAGGGAGTGACGGTAAGGTTGAGAGGGCGCGATGGTGGAGTTGAGAAGGCGCGACAGCGCATTTCAGAGGGCAAGACGGCGGGTTTGAGAGGGCATGACGGTGGGGATGAGATGGCATGATGGTGGGGTTGAGAGGGCATGCCAGTGGGGTTGAGAGTGCGCGATGGCGGGGTTGAGAGGGCACGATGGTGGATTTGAGGGGGCGCGACGGCGGGGTTGAGAGTGCGCAATGGTGGGGTTAAGAGGGCGTGACAGTGAGGTTGAGAGGGTGCGACGGCGGGGTTGAGAGGGCGCGACGACCGCGTTGAGAGGGCGCAACAGCAGGGTTGAAAGGGCGCGACAGTGGGGTTGATAGGGCGTGGCGGCAGGGTTGAGTGGGCATGACAGTAGGATTGAGAGGGTGCGACGGCAGGGTTTTGAGGGTGCGACGGCAGGGTTGAAAGGGAGCATTGACGGGCAGGTCGGCAGGCAAAGAGGGCAAGTTGGCAGGCAAAGAGGGCGTGACAGCAGGCAATACAAAATGCGCGTGGCAAAGGATAAAAAGGAAGGCATGGCAGAACATGACCACCTCATTGTATAACTTCAGATGTTCACAACAGGTGTTGAAAATTGATTGAAAATTGGGAAACTCCATTTGAATTGAAAAAGTCTTTTCATTACATTACAAGTTTGCAGCCATAATCTAAGGTTGTTAATATTGCTCTGTCCAACAAGGAGGTATAATGCAAATATTCTTTATCTGTCCTATCAACAGCATGCCAGGAAATGTGAAAGGCTAGTTGCCACACATGAACGTGTATGTTTATTGTGGAATAACAGAGTGAGATTGGAGAAAGCATCGTTTCATTGAGGGTAAGTCAGGGAAAGCTAAACGAAATGGGGAAAAAGAAAAAAACAAAAGGAAGGAGAATTGGAGACTGGAAGAAGGGTTGAAAAAAACAAAACAATGGTTTGGCCAGCAGGGAAGGGAGGGGATCTCAGAATAGAAAGGACAGCCCCCATTCAACAAGAGTGAGGCAGAGGCATGTGGAGAGGAGAAAGAGCTTGTGGAGGCGCCTGGACTAGTGGCTCGCCGCGTCACAGGCGACTGCGTCCGGGCGAACATTGCACGTGACATGCAAGCAGAGTGCCTCTCCGCCAAGGGACTATTAAAAAGGCAGGCGAGACAAAGCTCAAAAGGCCACGGTTGAAACAAGACGACTGGCATTCATCTGCAACCCAAGAGTGATGGCGACAGTACCATTTTGTCAGCCAGGATGAATGTCTTAATTTGTTTTCCTCCTCCAAAATTTGCATGTTTGAGCTAAGGTTATGGGTGTAATACATGAGTAATGCCTTCTACCGCATGACATTACCGTAAGAATGCATTGTGTGCACCCAACATTCATCAAAGATTAAAATGCTGCCAAACCTTGGACAGCAGGCAGTTTTAAAAACCCTTTATCTCGTTTTTGTATCAAAGGCCACGCTCGATTCCTCACACTCCAGACCAAAAATCAAGGCTTTAGGGAGACAAACATCACACGTCATTTGCAGGTGGAAACAGTCTGAACAATTCAACAGCATTAGTCGGGCTGTATTTAAAGCAGATGCAAAGACCTTGCAGCATGACGATCTTTTCGCTACAGACGTTATGTCCAAATCAAAACACAAAATTAGGCCACTGACCCCCACCCGGCAGGATTGGCTGGCATATTGACTGTGCACCAGTGCCAACTTCAATTTGCAATACAAGAAGGTCGTACCACTTACCTTGATAAGCTAACCGTGACAAAGACAACATCATTGATCAAATTGATCTGCGTGTTGGTTCATCAAGAGAAAATTCGTGATTATTGCTTTCGTCTCTGATATTAGCATCAAGGACGTGGAACGTGGCTGTGGGGTTGGGTGCGGAGCATTGAGGTGAAAGGGGGGGGGGAGAGCTCTTAACAGCATCAGGCTTACTTAATATAGATATGCCTTTCTTTATCCATGAACCACGAACAACAAAACAACAAATGTATTCCATAAAAAAAACATAACAAATCCTCTTTATACAATTTAGTTCATTCTCGTTAATTTGTTCCTGTATAAATAAAGATAGCCACATTATGAAACATTATTGTTTTTCATGTTATTTCAGCAGCAGCAGCAACACAAGAGGAAAAACAACAATTACATCTGACGATTAAAGTCGTGTAAGATCATGGAAATCTTTAGCACGTTGTTAATGCCAAAGTACTTTTCAGTAAAGAAAGTTTGTTTGTTGTGCCTGCATTATTACTGCAGTCAATTTCGTTCAGAGATTAAAGTTTGATTGAATTATCTTCACTCAGTCCAGGACAATCCAGGGTATTAAGTCTATTTTTTTCAATTCATTTATTTATTTATTTTACAACATGGAAGAAACTTTGGTCTCTGATATTAGCTCCCAAAACCTTGTGACACTCCAAATATCCGGATTCACTGCTCACGCCTCCCTTTTTTCCTTTGCCTCTCCCCCATCAATTTGCAGGTTTCTATGCTTCCTTCCCCTTTCTCTCTCTCCTCCTTTAGTTAATCCCCTTGTATCGTTGCACTGGACCACAATTAATGCATTAACTTCTACCCTTTTTGTTTTTTCATGAGCCTATATTTTGTTAACAACCAAAAAGAAAAATGTTCACCACCACAAGAACACAACTTCTCACACCTTAACCTCCTGCATTTGTCTTTATAGTAAAAATTTGCTCTGTCTATGGCAGAGAGAATTGTGACTATAAAGAGCAGGAGCAGTTTGGGTGTGACTGGGTAAGGTACCGAGATCGACGGCTTGGGGACACAAGATTAGGAAGCAAACAGAATTGAGGCATTCGGCCTTCTCACGAGCAGTCGACGGTGGTGCCATTTTAAGTAAGGGAAGGGACGGAGGGGAGGGGGAGCATTCACCAGAGACAAACCTAACGAGGGACCACCAGGTTTTATAAAAAGGAGACAAGTTTTTGTTTTTTTTCAAAGTTAACAATTACAACCTCACAGCTATTGATTTGAAGCAACTGGACCTACCCCTTCAAATGTAATTTTCGAGAATACTTGTCATTACCAATCAGCAATGAAAAAGGGACACGTTCAAATATGAATAATGTCACGTGACATTTCCCGAGAAAGGTCCAGGTCTTGTTTCACATTATCGCATTTGTACAAAAGCTCCTTTTGACTTCTTTGGTTAATGGTGTAGCCCTGCATAAAGATTATCCCCACTCCCATGCTACAAGCCTATTGGCTTGCACATCGTCACATTGAAGGGGATGCACAAAGTATCATGGAGATAAAGAGAGAAAGAGAAGGAAGAGAAAGATCTTCGCCCTCACCCTCCCCACCTCCCACCACAGGGGGGGTTAAGGCTCATGAATGCTCGCGCATACAATTACTAGCAGGACAAAGACATAACGAGATGAGTCAAGAAAAAACAAAGTTCGGTTTTGATGTCACTTATCTGGGGGAATAACCTTGCTGAACGGTGAGAAAATCACACACAGTGCGTCATCGGACACGGGGTGATTACGAAGCAGAAAAAAAAGGCAAGAAAAGTGTAACATAAAAAGGAAGAACAGCCGGTAGAAGCAGAACAACAGGGATCGGAAGCCAAAACAATATAAAACATCCTGACGATTACTTTAATATGGTGGTCTATAACAATCCCATTTCAGCCCCAATCCTCACTCATGACCTGTTATACTCTTGTTAACTCTTCCACCATCTCCCTCCTCTTTCCCCCAATGATCTGAACACAAATTGTTATCTGCTTGTACTGTCAGTTTTATATCGATCAAGCTATTCAAACCTTGTTTGTCCCTTGTCCAGCTATTTTCTTACCCACATTGTTAAGGCGTTGACCGCTCTTCCTCTGCAGTCAGCTCCTCCATGAGCCTCAAACTCTATAATAAAACATTCTGTCCCATGAGATATCACAGAGTTAGCCATAGCTTTACGACTATGCCTGTTATTTCATCCAGTATGAAATAATGGTAGAATAGGGAAGATTTTGTAAAAAAAAAAAATAAACAAACTGCAAAGATGAAATATTAATTTTTGGATAGCTGTCAATCAATGTCAAAAAATTATTGAAATCTTTCAATAACTAATGTAAGTAACGAACCCTGCCCTGGCTTGCATTTCCTCAAATGCCTCACCTTATTGAGAGGCGCAGCACCAGTCAAGATGATATGCGAGTTCTCCACCTGGATAACCCTCTGGCCGAGCCGAACCAGATAAGCTCCAATGCCAATGGCTCTGCAGGTCACCTAGTGAAAATTAACAACAATGATTTTGACAATAACAACACAAAATAATAACAACAATCATCATCATTACTCAATTTCAACATCTGAATGACATTATCTCATCTCTTACAGTATGTATAGGACATGGCAATAAAGTTACAGGGCAGGTTCATGATAATGACGTACAGTATGCTACAGTGGTGACTAACGCAGCTGGAACAGTTGACATCAAAGGTAACACAAGCACCAATGTTAATGGCTGCGGAAGATGTCAGACAATATCACAAACAAAATGTGGGTACGGTGTAAATTGCTCGCTCATTTTGTACAACAATGGTCTTTTGAGCATGTTCCAAGTCTGTGCACGAATGTTTGATCAAACATCAAGTTACAAACAGTTCTTAGTCATCGACTGTATTCACCTGTCCTGTTCGTTGTGACATTTCCTCTTACCTTTGACTAAAGTCACAATGAAAGAGCAGTATGCCAGTATAGAAGACTTCAAAGCTTTTTGACAAACAGACTTTATGCCTTCTATATAGCGCCATTTCAGCAACCCACATAATGTTGCATAAAGTGAGAAGGTGAGTGAAACTGAGTGACAACGATTGCTCAAGAAAACGAAACCTCCTCTCAAAAAACATGTAGCTCTGGAATCTCACAACCACACTTTGCAATGCAATTCTACACCACAATTGGAACCATGACAGGCATCTTCTCCCTTGAATATTATGCCCGGACAGTGTTTATCTCCATACGTGTCTGAATGGTGGCTATGTCCAGACGGACCCTCCCCTCACTGCCTTCCCTTCTCCCACCCCTCCTCAGTCTCTCTCTCTCTCTCTCTCTACTTTCTCCCTCCCCTCACCCAACCGTCCCTCACCTCCTTCTTACTCCTCCCCCCTCTTAATATTCCTGTCATCGAAACAATGGGTCGCATTTGCTGATATTAAAATAAAAGTCAGGAGCCTACAATGAGAATGAAAATAACCAAGCCACACAAAAATAAATCCAAATGAGGATGAAAACAAGTGCCTACGAGGCTATCCCCCTACCAGGCTGATGGTAACAATCTCTTCGTACGCCAGCGAGGTTTCTCCGGCAATTGCACCGGACCAACGAAGGTTTTCAACGCCAAGGCCCTCTTCCTTTCCGATGATGTCTGTAATCATGTATCTGCACAAAGAAAGATCTCCATTCAACTGTGTCAGGACACAATCTGGGATCAAAGTGCAGTAACAGGACATTTGGCTAATCATGCCTATGCCTATCCATGCACGTCTCAGCACCTCCAATGTAATGCTAATTATACAGCTAATCACAAACAGGAAATGTCGTGAGCACACAATAGCCTACTCTTTTCAAAAGAGTTCTGCAGTCCTGTCACCTTCTGTATGAGGATAACGATACTTGTCGAATAAGATATTATGATTAAATGGAGCAAAAAATAAATAAAATGGAACTTGTTTCCCGTGTATGACCAGACTGAAGGCCGAGGTTTACTTTGTTAGAATATATAATGCTATGAAATGCAAGGACTATACAAGCAAATCAGACACAGGTGGAGGCCGTTCAGCCCATCATGTCTGCGTGACATCAACACCACACTAATTTATCAACACAAGATCCAAAGAAGAAAATACAAAATTTATCATTATTCTTTTTAATCGATTTATTTTAAGTTTTTGTTGTTTTTGAGGTTGTTTTTTTTTCTTCCCCTCAGGGAAGGGGGCGTGGGCCCGGTCAAAAACACACAACATCAACCACACAACACCCCTTGACGAGACCACCACCAACAGCACTCCGTACACATGTACACAATCACCCATTAATGCTCAAGCTACTGAAAAGTCTTATCAACATCCCCATACCCCTCTATCTCCATAACTTCCAGGTACCTATCTAATTAAAATTTAAACTTATCCACTGTTTCTGCTGCCACTACCTTTCCAGGGAGACCGTTCCATGCATTAACGACTCTCTGAGTGAAAGTCCCTGCCTTGCTACCATCTTAACTGTCCTCTTCTTTACTCTCAGGCTGTGGCTCCTGGTCCTATCATTGTCTACTCTGTTGAATAATTCATCTGCACTTATTTTATCTATACCCTTCATTATCTTAAACATCTCCATCATATCTCCTCGTAACCGCCTCCTTTCTAGTGTATAAAGCCCTGTGTCCTTGAGCCGCTCCTCCTAGCTGAGTCTAGCTCGGCCCAGAATCAATCTAGTAGCCCTGCGCCGAACCCTCTCTATGGCATCTATGTCCTTCCGGAACTGTGGTAACCAAAACTGCACACAATATTCTAGATGTTGTCCTCACTAAATTCCTGTACAATGTTAACACCACCTCTTTTAATTTATAATTGATCCCCCTCCTTATACAACCTAAACCCCGATTTGCTTTACCTAGAGCTGCCTGGCACTGTGCTGCCTGCTTACCACCCCCAGATCCTTCTCCTGTGTGACACGCTCCAAAATTACCCCTTGCATCCTATAATCTCTCTTTATGAGCCTGGTGTGGCTCAGTGGTTAAGGTGGTGGCTTGGGATCCTTTGGGTCCTGAGTTCGAGCCCCGCTGGCCGCTGAGCTAGCATCAGGGGGGTTGACTCCAGCCTGTCATCCTTCGAAGGTCGACAAAATGAGCACCAGTATACTGGTAATTATTCCTGCGGGTCGAAGGCGAAAGGGTTGGCGTCAGGAAGGGCATCCGGCCATAAAAAAAAAACATTTCCACAAGAAAGGGTACCATGATTGGAGCCCACAAAAAGCTGACCCCTACTCAGGATAAAGGCTTTAAAATGGTGTGATGATGATCCTGTAATCTCTCTTTATCCTGCATCAAAGCATCCTGCAAAATAAAATTGCATCCTGCATCCTGTAAAATTACCCCATGAAGGATAGTCTATTCTAATATATATATATTACATATATATAATGTATACATACACCACACAACACACACACACAGTGCCATCAGAAAAGTTTTCACACCCCTTGACTTTTGTCACATTTTGTTGCTTCAGCCTGAATTTAAAACGAATTGAATTTAAAAAAATTGTCACCGATTTACCTAAAATACCCCGTAATGACAAAGTGAAAATGTTTTCAAAAATACTTACAAATTAATTAAAAATGAAAATCTGAAATGTCGTGTAAATTTGCATATACTGTCAGAACACCCCCCCCCCCCCTATTGCTGGGATACGTTCCTGGAAAATGCTGCAAATAGCGAATCTGCGAATAAACTCTAAAATCCTTCACACAAGCGTGCGGGGTACCTTTGCTAGTATGCCATATTTCACAGCAATAAATAAATTTGGCCTCAACTCAGATTACCAATTCGGATTTAGACCAGGTCACTCCACCTTGGACACGCTGATCCAACTCTTATGACCCCCAACAATGAATGGAGGCCTTCAAAGTCAGACATAAAATCGGGGACGTTTTTTCTGGACATATCCCGTGCTGTTGATACAGTCTGGCATCCTGCATTGCTCTCCAAAACTCTCTCCCTATGGAATCCAAGGCCAATTCCACACATGGCTTGTTGACTTCCCTCTACTCTCAGAACCAGCGCGTGGCACTTAAATGGAACCCTTTCATCTCCTCTCCCTGTCAAGGCTGAAGTGCTGCATGGCAATGTTCTGGACCAGTCCTATTCCTGATCTTCATCAATGATCTTTCTGGAAAATCCTCTTTGTCTATTTGCTGATGACTCCACCCTCTGCCGTGCCATCCGTCATCATTCATCATTTAGGTGGGCTGCAGCGTCTTCCCTGCAGACGTTGAAAAAATATTCACAAGATGGTCAAACACGTGGAATATGTCTTTCAACCCTGACAAATAACATACTCTCAAGCTCTCTCCAAAAGGACTGTGTGACAAACCCTCCCATCTACTTTCTTAGGGCTGTCACACCTTGACGATTTAGCGAACGGTATCGCTTTTTTTTTCAAATTTTGCGAATACGCTGGCACACGATCGAAATACTTATTGTCAGGTTTTGTATACCGTTAGAATACCCTGAAAAACAGCCAAGCGTTGTCGTGGCTTAATCGTTGACTTTGTGCTTGTTCTCTCTTTTTTCGAAATGCTTAAAATTTACGACAGTACTCGGCGTTTGGCTCACACGTTCCGCTTACGCCGGCCATAAGGTTTAGCGCACGTTATTGCGATCGTTGACACACGTTAATTGTATGTTACTCATAAGTCGAAACACGTAGAGGTAACATTCGCGTACCCGCAAACTTATTTCTACCTATGAGTAACGGTTTTGTTAAGCACGCTACACGAACGTTGTTTCACACTTCGCAACGCGGCTACTTGAAAGTTCCCTCATACGTCGAAACAACATCAAAGTAATGTTTAGGTACCCGGACTTATTATAGCCTATGATAACGTGCTTGGGATATTACCATGCATACGCCTGGCTAAATCGTTGGGCATAGGTTGTGGATGGCCAACACGATAAACAATCGTTGGTATAACTTATGTAAAGTTTGAGCGTGTGTTTTTACTAGTACATTATGCATTTGTTCAAAAATCGTTTTAATACTTTAAAAGTAAAACAAAGAAATATTTCATCGTGGGGAATGAGAAGAAAACATTAGCGAAAAGAACATCGAACACATGGTGACGTAGTCTCTATTCGTGGACGTAAGAGGATCCCATACTTCACCACACCCTCCCCATCACGCTCAATACTACTACTACATGGACCTTACTTACTACTACCAATACTATACTACTACACACTACGTTACCCAACTACTTTACTGACATAGACATACTACTATACTACTACCAATTCTACTACTACACAACTACTACTACCACTACTACTGACATAGAATACTACTACACTACTACTACTATTTACTACTGACATAGACTACTCTAACTACTCTACTACTACTATACTGACATAGACATACTACTACTGAATGAAACACTTCTTAACCTAACTACCAATACTACTACTTACAAACTACTACTACTACTACTGGGCATTAGAATATCTTACTACTACTACTACTATGGCTTGTAGACATACTACTACGTACTACTACTACTACTGACATGACTACTACTTACTACTGACATAGACATTACACTACTATTACTTGATGTAGACATTCTACCTACTACCAATTGCTACTTACTACAACTACTACTACTATTATTATGTCATGCACACCACTACTGCTAATATATTACTACTACTGATACTATCTGCATTGGACATCTACTCAACCTGGGAGTCTGAAATGTGGGTTCCTCTTTTGTGAAGCCCATTTGTTATGTTTTTATACCAATTCCCCTAAACGTGCCAATACGTCAGTACACGGGTGATTAAGTTAGAACACTTTCAGTAAAGTTCTGTGGTTGTCCGGAAGACGTCAATTTAATTCGTCTACAGTACGAACAATGTGCGTTATACATTCGTTACAAATGGTTTCTAGCATGTTATTCAGATGGTTGTAGATGCACGTTTTACTTAGGTTCAAAACATGCTACACATAGGTTAAAACGCACGTTCTCTTACGTTCATAGCACGGGTAGCCATGTGTCAGCGCAGTATTAACATAGTTTCAATTGGCACGTACTCAGTTACTTTCAAAGCACGTTAAACATAGGCTAAGCTGACGTTTACTCATTTGTTCAAAGCACGTTCCAACGGTTAAATTGGGTTCAAGTATGGTTGCCATTAACTTGACGTGCTTCGACTTATGAGTACCTACAAGTAACGTGTGTTCGCGTCTTTTAACGATCGCGGAACGTGCCAAAACAGATGCCAACGCATTGCGAATGTGAGCCTTACGTCGAGTACGTTCTTAAAATTTTCAGCATGCTTGAAAATTTCGACGTATCGAACGGACTAGGTAATATGCCAGCGTACTTCAATTGATTTGAGCATAATCTTAACGTATACTCAACTTTCCTATAGCGTATTTGACGTGTGCCTACGGTGTAACCCATTTTAGAATGGCATACGCTTGGCAAAATCGTCAAGGTGTGCGCTGCAATGTTGACAATTCAAAATCTCGGGCAGTTTTGATTTCATCGGCGTCCGGCAAGTTCTTAACTGGCTACGCCCGAGTTTCGCGGCGTACGTATAGCGCGCAAAGGGTAGTTGAAACTATTCGCTTGTCTTAGTGTTTGAACGCCGATCACAAGGTAAAGCATTCGTTGGTAAAAGTTATGTATAACACAACGAACGTTGCTTGTGCCCGTTACTAATATGTTAGTGCAAACGACCAACACGTTTTGAATACGCCCAAAACTCAAAAAAAACTCAAAATTTCAGCGTTACGTCAACGTTTTAGATCAATTTTTATTACGTTGCCATTGCTGGCTTAAACGTCAAGGGTGTGACAGGGCCCTAAGAAAGTAGGGAGGGTTTGTCACACAGTCCTTTTGGAGAGAGCTTGAGAGTATGTTATTTGTCAGGGTTGAAAGACATATTCCACGTGTTTGACCATTTGTGATATTTTTTCAACGTGCCAGGGAAGACGCTGCAGCCCACCTAAATGATGAATGATGAGATGGCACGGCAGAGGGTGGAGTCATCAGCAAATGACAAAGAGGATTTTCCAGAAAGATCATTGATGAAGATCAGAATAGGACTGGTCCAGAACATTGCCATGCAGCACTTCAGCCTTGACAGGGAGAGGAGTGAAAGGGTTCCATTTAAGTGCCACGCTGCTGGTTCTGAGAGTAGAGGGAGTCAACAAGCCATGTGTGGAATTGGCCTTGGATTCCATAGGGAGAGAGTTTTGGAGAGCAATGCAGATGCCAGACTGTATCAACAGCACGGGATATGTCCAGAAAAACGTCCCGTTTTATGTCTGACTTTGAAGGCCTCCATTCATTGTTGGGGGTCATAAGAGTTGGATCAGCGTGTCCAAGGTGGAGTGACCTTGTCTAAATCCGAATTGGTAATCTGGTTGAGGCCAAATTTATTTTTTGCTGTGAAATATGGCATACTAGCAAAGGTACCCGCACCTTGTGTGGAAGGATTTTAGAGTTTATTCGCAGATTCGCTATTTGCAGCATTTTCCAGGAACGTATCCCACGCAAATAGGGGGGGGTGTCTGACAGTATATGCAAATTTCACGACATTTCAGCTTTTTCATTTTTAATTATTGTAAGTATTTTAAAAACATTTTCACTTTGTCATTACGGGGTATTTTAGGTAAATCGGTGACATTTTTTTTTAATTCAATTCCTTTTAAATTCAGGCTGAAGCAACAAAATGTGACAAAAGTCAAGGGGTGTGAAAACTTTCTGATGGCACGTGTGTGTGTATGTGTTATGTGTGTGTTGTGTTGTGTTTTTGTTATATATAATATATATTGGAGATGCTTCATGGGTAATTTTCAGGATGCAGGATGCAATTTTATTTTGCAGGATGCTTTGATGCAGGATAAGAGAGATTACAGGATCATCATCACACCATTTTAAAGCCTTTATCCTGAGTAGGGGTCAGCTTTTTTGTGGGCTCCATCATGGTACCCTTTCTTGTGGAAATGTTTTTTTTTTTTATGGCCGGATGCCCTTCCTGACGCCAACCCTTTAGTCGCCTTCGACTGCAGGAATAATTACCAGTATACTGGTGTTTTTGTGCGACCTTCGGAAGGATGACAGGCTGAGTCAACCCCCTGATGCTAGCTCAGCGGCCAGCGGGGCTCGAAATCAGGACCCAAAGGATCCCAAGCCACCACCTTAACCACTGAGCCACACCAGGCTCATAAAGAGAGATTATAGGATGCAAGGGGTAATTTTGAGCGTGTCACACAGGAGAAGGATCTGGGTGTGTAAGCAGGCAGCACAGTGCAGAGCAGCTCTAGGAAGCAAATCGGGGTTTAGGTTGTATAAGGAGGGATCAATTATAAATTAAAAGAGGTGGTGTTAACATTGTACAGGATTTAGTGAGGACAACATCTAGAATATTGTGTGCATTTTGGTTACCACAGTTCCGGAAGGACATAGATGCCATAGAGAGGGTTCGGCGCAGGGCTACTAGATTTGATTCTGGGCCGAGCTAGACTCAGCTAGGAGGAGCGGCTCAAGGACACAGGGCTTTATACACTAGAAAGGAGGCGTTACGAGGAGATATGATAGAGATGTTTAAGATAGAAGGGTATAGATAAAATAAGGCAGATGAATTATTCAACAGAGTAGACAATGATAGACCAGGAGCCACAGCTGAGAGTAGAAGAGGACAGTTAGATGGTAGCAAGGCAGGGACTTTCACTCAGAGAGTCGTTAATGCATGGAGGTTCTCCTGGAAAGGTAGTGGCAGCAGAAACAGGGATAGTTTAAATTTTAATTAGATTTCCTGGAAGTATTGGAGATAGAGGGTATGAGGGATGTGATGAGCTTTTCAGTAGCTTGAGCATTAATGGGTGATTGTGTACATGTGTACGGAGTGCTGTTGGTGTGTCTCGTCAAGGGTGTTGTGTGGTTATGTTGTGTGTGTTTTTGACGGGCCACGCCCCCTTCCCTGAGGGGAAAAAAAAAAACAACCTCAAAACAACAAAAACTTAAAATAAATCGATTAAAAAGAATAATGATAATTTTGTATTTCTTCTTCTTTGGATCTTGTGTTTGATAAATTAGTGTGGTGTTGTACGCAGACATGATGGGCTGAACGGCCTCCACCTGTGTCTGATTTGCTTGATAGTCCTTGCATTTCATAGCATTATATATTTTAAAAAAACCTCGGCCTTCAGTCTGGTCATAACGGGAAACAAGTTCCATTTATTTATTTTTTTGCTCCATTTAATCATAATATCTTATTCGACAAGTATCTTTATCCTCATACAGGAGGTGACAGGACTGCAGAACTCTTTTGAAAGAGTAGGCTATTGTGTGCTCACGACATTTCCTGTTTGTGATTAGCTGTATAATTAGCATTAGGAGGAGGGCTGAGACGTGCATGGATAGGCATAGGCATGATTAGCCAAATGTTCCTGTTACTCACTTTGATCCCAGATTGTGTCCTGACACAGTTGAATGGAGATCTTTTCTTTTGTGCAGATACATGATTACAGACATCATCGGAAAGGAGGGCCTTGGCGTTGAAAACCTTCGTTGGTCCGGTGCAATTGCCGGAGAACCTCGCTGGCGTACGAAGAGATTGTTACCTCAGCCTGGTAGGGGATAGCCTCGTAGGCACTTGTTTTCATCCTCATTTGATTTATTTTTGTGTGGCTTGGTTATTTTCATTCTCATTGTAGGCTCCTGACTTTTATTTAATATCAGCAAATGCGACCCATTGTTTCGATGACAGGAATATTAAGAGGGGGAGAGTAAGAAGGAGGTGAGGGACGGTTGGGTGAGGGGAGGGAGAAAGTAGAGAGAGAGAGAGAGAGACTGAGGAGGGGTGGGAGAAGGGAAGGCAGTGAGGGGAGGGTCCGTCTGGACATAGCCACCATTCAGACACGTATGGAGATAAACACTGTCCGGGCTATAATATTCAAGGGAGAAGATGCCTGTCATGGTTCCAATTGTGGTGTAGAATTGCATTGCATGTGTGTTGTGAGATTCCAGAGCTACATGTTTTTTGAGAGGAGGTTTCGTTTTCTTGAGCAATCGTTGTCACTCAGTTTCACTCACCTTCTCACTTTATGCAACATTATGTGGGTTGCTGAAATGGCGCTATATAGAAGGCATAATCTGTTGTCAAAAAGCTTTGAAGTCTTCTATACTGGCATACTGCTCTTTCATTGTGACTTTAGTCAAAGGTAAGAGGAAATGTCACAACGAACGGACAGGTGAATACAGTCGATGACTAAGAACTGTTTGTAACTTGATGTTTGATCAAACATTCGTGCACAGACTTGGAACATGCTCAAAAGACCATGTTGTACAAAATGAGCGAGCAGTTTACACCGTACCCACATTTTGTTTGTGATATTGTCTGAAATCTTCGCAGCCATTAACATTGGTGCTGTGTTACCTTTGATGTCAACTGTTCCAGCTGCGTTAGTCACCACTGTAGCATACTGTACGTCATTATCATGAACCTGCCCTGTAACTTTATTGCCATGTCCTATACATACTGTAGAGATGAGATAATGTCATTCAGATGTTGAAATTGAGTAAATGTGATGATTGTTGTTATTATTTGTGTTTTGTCAAAATCCATTGTTGTTAATTTTCACTAGGTGACCTGCAGAGCCATTGGCATTGGAGCTTATCTGGTTCGGCTCGGCCAGAGGGTTATCCAGGTGGGGAACTCGCATATCATCTTTGACTGGTGCTGCGCCTCTCATAGGTGAAGCATTTGAGGAAATGCAAGCCAGGGCAGGGTTCGTTACTTATTGTTATTGAGATTTCAATAATTTTTTGACATTGATTGACAGCTATCCAAAATTTATATTTCCTTTGCAGTTTTGTTTATTTTTTTTTTACAAAATCTTCCTATTCTACCATTATTTCATACTGGATGAAAATAACAGGCATAGTCGTAAAGCTATGGCTAACTCTGTGATATCTCATGGGACAGAATGTTTTATTATAGAGTTTGAGGCTCATGGAGGAGCTGACTGCAGAGAAAGAGCGGTCAAGCCTAACAATGTGGGTAAGAAATAGCTGGACAAGGACAAACAAGGTTTGAATAGCTTGATCGATATAAAACTGACAGTACAAGCAGATAACAATTTGTGTTCAGATCATTGGGGGAAAGAGGAGGGAGATGGTGGAAGAGTTAACAAGAGTATAACAGGTCATGAGTGAGGATTGGGGCTGAAATGGGATTGTTATAGACCACCATATTAAAGTAATCGTCAGGATGTTTTATATTGTTTTGGCTTCGCATCCCTGTTGTTCTGCTTCTACCGGCTGTTCTTCCTTTTTATGTTACACTTTTCTTGCCTTTTTTTTCTGCTTCGTAATCACCCGTGTCCGATGACGCACTGGTGTGTGTTTTCTCACCGTTGCAGAAGGTTATTCCCCAGATAAGTGACATCAAAACGAACTTTTGTTTTTCTTGACTCACTCGTTATGTCTTTGTCCTGCTAGTAATTGTATGCGCGAGCATTCATGAGCCTTAACCCCCTGTGGTGGGAGGTGGGGAGGGTGAGGGCGAAGATCTTTCTCTTCCTCTCTTTCTCTCTTTATCTCCATGATACTTTGTGCATCCCCTTATGTGACGATGTGCAAGCCAATAGGCTTGTAGCATGGGAGTGGGGATAATCTTTATGCAGGGCTACACCATTAACCAAAGAAGTCAAAAGGAGCTTTTGTACAAATGCGATAATGTGAAACAAGACCTGGACCTTTCTCGGGAAATGTTCACGTGACATTATTCATATTTGAACGTGTCCCTTTTTCATTGCTGATGGTAATGCAAAGTATTCTCGAAAATTACATTTGAAGGGGTAGGTCCAGTTGCTTCAAATCCAATAGCTGTGAGGTTGTAATTGTTAACTTTGAAAAAAAACAAAAACTTGTTCCTTTTTATAAAACCTGGTGGTCCCTCGTTATTTTGTCTCTGGTGAATGCTCCCCCTCCCCTCCGTCCCTTCCCTTACTTAAAATGGCACCACCGTCGACTGCTCGTGAGAAGGCCGATGCCTCAATTCTGTTTGCTTCCTAATCTTGTGTCCCAAGCCGTCGATCTCGGTACCTTACCCAGTCCACCCAAACTGCTCCTGCTCTTTATAGTCACAATTCTCTCTGCCATAGACAGAGCAAATTTTTACTATAAAGACAAATGCAGGAGGTTAAGGTGTGAGAAGTTGTGTTCTTGTGGTGGTGAACATTTTTCTTTTGGTTGTTAACAAAATATAGGCTCATGAAAAACAAAAAGGGTAGAAGTTAATGCATTAATTGTGGTCCAGTGCAACGATACAAGGGGATTAACTAAAGGAGGAGAGAGGAAAGGGGAAGGAAGCATAGAAACCTGCAAATTGATGGGGGAGAGGCAAAGGAAAAAAGGGAGGCGTGAGCAGTGAATCCGGATATTTGGAGTGTCACAAGGTTTTGGGAGCTAATATCAGAGACCAAAGTTTCTTCCATGTTGTAAATAATAAATAATGAATTGAAAAAAATAGACTTAATACCCTGGATTGTCCTGGACTGAGTGAAGATAATTCAATCAAACTTTAATCTCTGAACGAAATTGACTGCAGTAATAATGCAGGCACAACAAACAAACTTTCTTTACTGAAAAGTACTTTGGCATTAACAATGTGCTAAAGATTTCCATAGATCTTACACGACTTTAATCGTCAGATGTAATTGTTGTTTTTCCCTTTGTGTTGCTGCTGCTGCTGAAATAACATGAAAAACAATAATGTTTCATAATGTGGCTATCTTTATTTATACAGGAACAAATTAACGAGAATGAACTAAATTGTATAAAGAGGATTGTTGTGTTTTTTTTATGGAATACATTTGTTGTTTTGTTGTTCGTGGTTCATGGATAAAGAAAGGCATATCTATTATTAAGTAAGCCTGATGCTGTTAAGAGCTCTCCCCCCCCCCTTTCACCTCAATGCTCGCACCCACCCACAGCCACGTTCCACGTCCTTGATGCTATAATCAGAGACGAAAGCATAATCACGAATTTCTCTTGATGAACCACACACGCAGATCAATTTGATCAATGATGTTGTCTTTGTCACGGTTAGCTTATCAAGGTAAGTGGTACGACCTTCTTGTATTGCAAATTGAAGTTGGCACTGGTGCACAGTCAATATGCCAGCCAATCCTGCCGGGTGGGGGTCAGTGGCCTAATTTTGTGTTTTGATTTGGACATAACGTCTGTAGCGAAAAGATCGTCATGCTGCAAGGTCTTTGCATCTGCTTTAAATACAGCCCGACTAATGCTGTTGAATTGTTCAGACTGTTTCACCTGCAATGACGTGTGATGTTTGTCTCCTAAAGCCTTGATTTTTGGTACTGGAGTGTGAGGAATCGAGCGTGGCCTTTGATACAAAAACGAGATAAAGGGTTTTAAAAACTGCCTGCTGTCCAAGGTTTGGCAGCATTTTAATCTTTGATGAATGTTGGGTGCACACAATGCATTCTTACGGTAATGTCATGCGGTAGAAGGCATTACTCATGTATTACACCATAACCTTAGCTCAAACATGCAAATTTTGGAGGAGGAAAACAAATTAAGACATTCATCCTGGCTGACAAATGGTACTGTCGCCATCACTCTTGGGTTGCAGATGAATGCCAGTCGTCTTGTTTCAACCGTGGCCTTTTGAGCTTTGTCTCGCCTGCCTTTTTAATTGTCCCTTGGCGGAGAGGCACTCTGCTTGCATGTCACGTGCAATGTTTCGCCCGGACGCAGTCGCCTGTGACGCGGCGAGCCACTAGTCCAGGCGCCTCCACAAGCTCTTTCTCCTCTCCACATGCCTCTGCCTCACTCTTGTTGAATGGGGGCTGTCCTTTCTATTCTGAGATCCCCTCCCTTCCCTGCTGGCCAACCATTGTTTTGTTTTTTAACCCTTCTTCCAGTCTCCAATTCTCCTTCCTTTTGTTTTTTCTTTTCCCCATTTCGTTTAGCTTTCCCTGACTTACCCTCAATGAAACGATGCTTTCTCCATCTCACTCTGTTATTCCACAATAAACATACACGTTCATGTGTGGCAACTAGCCTTTCACATTTCCTGGCATGCTGTTGATAGGACAGAATAAGAAATATTTGCATTATACCTCCTTGTTGGACAGAGCAATATTAACAACCTTAGATTATGGCTGCAAACTTGTAATGTATGAAAAGACTTTTTCAATTCAAATGGAGTTTCCCAATTTTCAATCAATTTTCACACCTGTTGTGAACATCTGAAGTTATACAATGAGGTGGTCATGTTCTGCCATGCCTTCCTTTTTATCCTTTGCCACGCGCATTTTGTATTGCCTGCTGTCACGCCTCTTTGCCTGCCAACTTGCCCTCTTTTGCCTGCCGACCTGACCCGTTCAATATCTCTCTC
>CM068955.1:130918983-130929817 GCA_035128595.1 Eptatretus atami
ATTTTTTTTTTTTTCGATGAGATCGACTACCCAACAAAATCGACAAACCAATATGCTTGAAAAATCTTCGATTTTGGAAGTAGCAAACAAACAGGGATGAAAGTATAACCTCCTTCCACCTTCAGTAGTGGAGGTAATAACAAAATCAATGATAACATTGAAAAATTACTCCTAATAATATGAACAATAATAATAATAGAAGTAATAATAATTTGGCAGTAATAATAATAACAATCGTATAATCCCTGATCTGACCAAAGCGCATCTGGGCTTGTTGAAAGGTAAGCTAATGCTCAAGCAGTACAGCAGGCATGTATGCTACAAGGCCATGAAGACCAATGAAAATTTGGTCCAGTGGACCGATGGGTCCACCAGTTTTATCCCAATGGGGAAGAGATTCTTCCACTTTATGAAACGACCTCAAATTTCAATTAAAACAGCAGAATTTCACTTAATTTTTTTATTGCTCATGGCACTTGTACATATACTTTGGAAATGCATTTCAACTGAGCAAAATTTTACTCCAATAATAGAGAAAAGGACCGATGTAGTACGATGGCCAAGGGCTGGCAGCATAGCCGAGAGGTAGCTCGTGGGACAAAATACAGGAAGACTTGGACTAACTAACGTACGTGGGGAAGAATGAGGGCGAGGGAGGATCCAGGGGGTGAACAAAATGGATACAGTCGCAAACTCTCAGAGGAAGGAAAAACTGGAAATTTTGAAAGAGATTGGTTTGAGGAGGGTGAACGGAGGCAGGAAGGATTGTGGTTTTGGATGGGGGATAATTTGAGATGGTGGTGAACAGCTGTCTTGACAATCTGGAGAGAAGAATGAGATTGAAGAGAATGTGGAAGTTTGTTCCACAGGTGGTGAAAAAAAAGAGAAACAAATGAGTCGAAGTGAGCAATGAATCTGGATTGGGAGTTTCACCAGAAGGAGGATGATGGTGGACCGTGTGCACCCTGCAGAGAACTGGGGGGGGGGGGGGGGGGGGGGGGGGGAGGAACAAAGCGCAGAAAGAACAGAGGGTGCAAGACCAGAAAGGAGGTGGTAGAAGACAGATAGACCACTGTTCTGTCTGTGATGGGAAAGTGATAGGCCCTTGGACTCTGTTTCATTATGGGAGATTCAAATAATCTTGAGGCCTTGGTTTCCACAGCGTCAAGCTAAGCAAGGTGCAATGCCAGCTCAGAGTTGCGAAACAATCCCATTGATACACAATCCATTGTGCCATGGCAAAGATATCAAGTAAAACTTGCTGTCATGGCCACATAGAAATAGCAGGTTAAACTTATCAGGTGAAAGGTTGGTGTGCATATCCTTCCTAGTTGGTATTCATATTAGAAGGTGGAAAGGATCATTTTTGTTATTAATTTGTTTGGGCAATGCTACAGCAACAGTATGTCTGTCCTGTCAATGCAACCTGAACAGTGGGGGCACACTTAAAAAAAAAAAGATTCCTTAGAATCAATAATAAAGGTGCTGGGTCTTGATATAAAAAAAAATATTTTGTAACAATGATCATTCCATGCACCATACAGCAAGTCCACAACCTCTTCTCTTTTTTTGCACACAATCTAAGGCTGCAACACATATACACAAAGATGAATACATGAGACAACACAGGAGTTGACTTCAGAGAAATACAGCTGCTGAGCTTGGTGCAAGTGTTGCAACTTCCTGGAGCATTCTGGGAATTGGCAACATCATCTTTATGGTGTCGCTTTTCTCTCCACACTCAGCAAATCAATCAAGGATGCATTTCCTCCTCGCCGTGGATGCCAAACCATAAGGTTTGTCCACATTCTATCCCATAAATACTGCACAGCAAGTGAAGAAGCAGCACATACCATTTTTGAAGTCTTTAGTATGACTTTGCCAGGGTCAGAATTAAACTGCCGACCTTCCTTGAATCAAACCGAACAAAACTAGCATTCATCGGAAGATTCTCTTCAGTCATAACTTCATTTGCAAACTTCAATATAATTTTTCTTATGATTGGAGTTTTTGATTTATTAAAAGATCAAAATTTTAATTTGCTTATTATCGAAGTATTTTCGTTTACGATAGAGACTTGAAATGCTGTTTTTATATTCTCAACAACCAAATTTTTCCCCAAATTTTTGAGTTAATTTCACAAAGGTTGTCTGGTTTGTTTTTAGATATTTTTTGAAACAGTTTCTTATTTTGAAAGGTTCTCTTTATATGCGAATGGAGATGGAAAGCAGTGAAAGTTTTCTTCAATGTATAATTATCCATCAAATTTTAGAGAGGAAAGGTTAGCTTGTTTTTGTTTAGCTTGTTTTTGCATTTATAAATGACTAGCAGAGGTACCCAGCGTTGCCCGTTGCTGTTCTAATCCTGTTGGCATTTTGAAGAAAAAAAATTTTTAAACTTCTTTTTGGTGGGGGCCGAAAACACTTCCCCAAACCCATTAAGGAATGGGGTCGGGAATCATTTAATATGACCTTTCCCTTATTATAATCAACAAAGGCTGAGGTATGATAGAGCAATTTTTTTTAAAAAAAATTCCAATGTTTATTTCAAAATTTTCCAGAAAAATTATTTTGCCAAAAACACTCCACGACACTCACAGATGAATCTGAAAGTTTGATGAAGATCCGTTCAGCCATCTCTGAGAAAAATGGCAACACAAACACACACACACACACACACACACACACACACACACACCCACACACACATACAGAGAGACATCCCTCTTATAATGCAGATATTAAATCTTCAATCATAAACGTGTGTGTGCGTGTGTGTGTGTGTGTGAGTGCGTGTGACTGTGTGTCGCCTCCATATCTCCAAAACCATGAAACCTAGCAGCCTGAAACTTTGCATGCACACAATGGGAACTCCAAGGGAGTGCACAAATTAAAATTGGGTGTTTGGGATAATTTAAACACCCCTTTTGAAGATAATTAATGGCCTTATTTAATTATCCTTTATCAAGGCTCATCCATGGTCACCTTGCTGTCCTTCGCTGGGATCTTAATTCGCCATTTTTTTTTGGCCTGCTCAACAATGCCTTGAATTGGAACAGGGTGCAACGGTTTCTTAATGATAAAGTTATATTTTCCACACTTTCCTCACTCATATTATCGAATGCCTGATCATCATCATACCTACGAATTGCTGGATACATTGCAATGCTTATAAAGGCCCAGACAACAGCATTCCTGGCTTTATTTAATTTCCGCAAATTCCATAATCTCTATAATCTCTTAATCTGAGCAGAATTTCAAAATGTAAGCTCCAGAATTGAACTTTTCAGAAGTTTTGACTGATAAAAAAGTGTTAATTTGGCAATTCAGACATTGTTTGACATTCCAGGACCCTCCGGGTGCATGTTGTTTCTGAGACCAATCGGTGATTGCTAATAGCTTGCCAAGCCAGCCGTTCCTTATTAACTGTTTCATTGGAGTGCTTGCTTGACTGCGTAAACCACTTGGTGAGCTTGGTTGTTCATTTCCAAGCCACAGCCAGACACGGCAAAAGTATTCGCACTGTCACTGAATATAGTGATCGACTTGAACAAAGTTCAGGCATCCTCACCTGAGTTTGGCCCCACGTTGTTATGCATGCAGTCTGTCGGGCGGTGCCTCGCTCGCTGAAAATGTGTAAATGTATTTTGACGTTTCACTTTTTTGAATGATCTTCTTTCATTATATGATCCATCACATCGACGTTGACACAGTAAAAACAAACCGCTTCGTTGGTGTGCTTGCTTGCAGTGCTCTTCAAGCTTCGATCGCTACAAGCTTCCATGGCAATACCGCAACGCGTTTCTTCGTGGGGTCATCTCGCCAGACTCAGGAAAGCAAAACAAATTAGATAATTACAATGAGTAAAGAATGTGTTTGGTTGTTACAAAGCAATGCATCGCCACATCACAGGATTATAACTGTGAGGTACGGACACTCAATATAAGCTGTTAGCTTGGGTTCGAATCCCAACTGAGCTATAAACTGTCATCCTGGTGTTTCACAAGCAGGGTGATTCATCAATGTGGGTGCCGTAAAATGGGACATCACAACTGCCGGAATCCCCTCTATCCCATATATATCTCTATCTCTCTCTCTCTCTCTCTCTCTCTCTCTCTCTCCCCTCCCACCTCTCTCAACCCTCTCCCTCCCATTTCCCTTACCCCTCACCCTCTCTCCTACCCCTCCCCCACTCGCTTTCCCTTACCCCTCATCCTCTATCTCTGTCCTCCACCCTCTCCCCTCTTTCCTCTCCCCCTCTCTTTCTCTCTCCACCCTCTCCCCTCCTTTCTCTCTCCACCCCTCTCCCCTCTCTTTCTCTCTCACACTCTCCTCTCCCCTCTCTCCTTCTCTCTCTCTCTCTCCCTCTCTCTCTCTCTCTCTCTCTTTTCCACCTATAACTCTTTATATCCTATCTATCTCATATCTCTCTATCTTCTCTATCTCTTCCTCCAAAATGCTCTCCCTCTCCTCTAACCCCTCTCCTCTTCCTCTACCCTCCTCCTAACCTCTCCTTCTCCCATCTCACTCCCTCTCTCTTCTCTCTCTCTCTTCTCCTCCTCTCCTCTTCTCTCTCTCTCTCTCTCTCTCTCCTCTCCTCTGCCCTCTCCCTCTCTCTCTCTACCCTCTCCCTCTCTCTCTCTCCCCTCTCTCGCCCTCTCCTCTTCTCTCTCTCTCGCCTCTCCCTCTCCCTCTGCTCGCCTCTCTCGCGCCCCTCTCCCTCCTCTCTCCTTCTCTCTCTCCTCTCTCTCTCTCTCTCTACCTCCCTTCCCTCTCCAACCACTCTCCTCTCTCTTCCAACCCTCCCCCTCTATCTCACCCCTCGCCACTATCTCTCCCCCCCACCTTTCCTCTTCCTTCTCTCTCTCCCAGCCTCTCCCTTGCTCTCTCCTTCTTCTCTCTCCACCCCTATCCTTCTCCTCCCACCCCTATCCTTCTCCCTCCCACGCTCCCCTCTCCCCCGTGTTGAGGAGACAGCGAAGAACTGATGGTTTAACTTTGACTTTAAAATGGCTTCCCAGAGTGCAGCATATACGAATAAGATTCTGAATGAGCCGACCAAAAGGGTGCAAAGGTCACTGCACAGCGAGCATGCATGCATGCAGGCAGATAGCGTAGGTTTAAATGCTCCCGTCAAGTTTATAAAGAACCCAGTGGTTAAAAAGAAAATGTTGCTGTTCGGGCATGTTATTGACCTTCCCTCCCATCCCCTCATCGCTTCCCCCCTCTCCTTATGCTGCCTTCCCCTACTTCCCCTCATGCTGCCTTCCCCTCCTCCCTCAAGCTGCCTTCCTCCCCTAGCCCTCACACTTGCCTCCTCCAAACCCCTCCCCTCCACCACCCATGGACATCTCAGGCAGTCTCCAGATCTGTATTAGATGCTGTTTTAGCATACCCCATTTTGTTAAATCTTGTACTACCCCCCCCCACCCCTTCTCCAAAAGTCCCCTACCAAATGCAAGTCCAGAACCCCTTCCCTCATGCTTACATCCTCACAACTCCTTCCCCATTACCCCTTCCTCCTCGCTCTTCCCCCCTCCCGGCGTATAGCAATGTTGTGAGTGTTGCTCTCCCCCCCTCAGTATCTGGGCCCCCCCCCTACCCCTGACTACCGCAAGAAACATGATGACGCAGACAGTCGGCTGAGTGAACGCTTACTGTCCGTGGCCACTCCAGCCCAAGAGAGGCAGGTATCCCCCCCCCGATCTATCTCGGCCTTCCCTCACAGCCCTTCTAGTCCCACAATCCTCTGCACCCCTCCTCAATCTCCACCCCTCCTATCTCCCCCTCCTCCTCTCTCTCTTCTTCTCTCCTCTCTCTCCATCCTCTCACATTCCTCTCCCTCCTCTCTCGCCCTCCCCCTTCCTCAATATTCCCATCAGCGTAGCTAAGTGTTGTATTTACGAATAGAAAAGAATACGCTAGGTTTAAATGGATCTTGAAAAGATCATAGCAAGTAGCAGTAAAAATTTAAATTCACACCAGGGAGTGGAAGCACCCAGCGGTGCAAGGGAGTTATATTCCCTATGAAAGGGTAACGCACAAATGAAAGAGGAAGCTTAGAGTTGTGCAGAAAGGCTGCTAGGATCAGAGCATGTGCTCAGAGATTTTGGATGAATGTCCAGGCTCTGCAGATAGCGAACTGCAGAGCTGTTTGTCAATCATTTCCCCTCCATGGAAGGACTGCTCTGCGAGTCGGTAACTTCATACTTTATTCAAAATAATTCAGCATTCAGAATATTTCATAAGCCGGTTTAAATTTTGAAAAACCGTGGCACTTTGATGAATGGAAATTCCCCAATGCAAATAACCACTTGGCTGGGTGATAAAATTATCTGGCATTGGGCTGGGCAGGTCTGAAGGAAATTTTCCGATTGCTTGAATTCATGATGGCAGAGTGCTCAACTCTTGGGGTAAACCACAATCAGCCACTAAGTTTGACTAGCATTACAAAAGAAGCAAATAGACAAGGAGGTGCTTTGTAAAAATATACTCTACAGGAAAGACCTGAGATGGTATGTTGACCACAGTGGAGTTTCTCAAGAATCCAAATCCAAGACTTCAGTCTTTTCTAAAACCTTGTTTTTTGACAAAATTTCCTCCAGATGAATAATGATATCACCTACCTTCAATTGTTAAAATCCACCAAATTGTGAGATGACAAGAATATAAGTTGGATGTTCTTAGATCATCACTATATTGTCGCCTTGAGTTATGAAACTGAACAAGGAGACAGGTTCCAAGCTACCACTGCCCAATAAGAAAGCACTAGAAACGTAATGAAGTTTTCCCACCTTGGATAATGCGAACTCGTGCAGTGAAGGTGTGAGCACATCATCATTCATGTCCCCATCTATCCTGATAGCCACATTTAGAATGTGAATTGGCTCATGGTGACTGTTCTGCAAAGCAAGCACATGACACAGAATTACACCAAGAGGATGAACCAAGGTTTTGCATCACTTTATCTCACCTGCAAAATAATAAACTGGTGCAAAACTAAACACACACAAACATATATAAATGTAAATATATATATATATATATACAGTGGGGAGAACAAGTATTTGATACACTGCCGATTTTGCAGGTTCCCCTTAAAAAGCAGTAGAGGTCTGTAATTTTTATCATAGTACACTTCAACTGTGAAAGACGGAATCTAAAACAAAAATCCTGAAATCACATTCTATGATTTTTAAATAATTAATTTGCATTTTATTGCATGAAAAAGTATTGATACATCAGAAAAACAGAACTTAATATTTGGTACAGAAACCTTTGTTTGCAATTACAGAGATCAGACGTTTCTATAGTTCTTAACCAGGTTTGCACAGACTGCAGCAGGGATTTGGCCCACTCCTCCATACAGATCTTCTCCAGATCTTCAGGTTTTGGGGCTGTTGCTGGGCAACACAGACTTCAGCTCCCTCCAAAGATTTTCTATTGGGTTCAGGTCTGAGACTGGCTAGGCCACTCCAGGACCTTGAGATGCTTCTTACCGGGCCACTCCTTCGTTGCCCTGGCTGTGGGTTTCGGGTCGTTGTCATGCTGGAAGACCAGCCACGCCCATCTTCAATGCTCTTGTTGAGGGAAGGAGGTTGTTGGCCAAGATCTTGCGATACATGGCCCCATCCCCTCCCCTCAATACGGTGCAGTCGTCCTGTCCCTTTGCAGAAAAGCATCCCCAAAGAATGATGTTTCCACCTCCATGCTTCACGGTTGGGATGGTGTCTTGGGGTTGTACTCATCCCTCTTCTTCCCCCAAACACGGCAAGTGGAGTTTAAACAAAAAGCTCTATTTTGGTCTCATCAGACCACATGACCTCTCCCATTCCTCCTCTGGATCATCTAGATGGTCATTGGCAAACTTCAGACAGGCTGACATGCGCTGGCTTGAGCAGAGGAGGACCTTGCATGCGCTGCAGTTTTAATCCATGACGGCGTAGTGTGTTACTTATGGTTTTCTTTGATACTGTGGTCCCAGCTCTCTTCAGGTCATTGACCAGGTCCTGCCGTGTAGTTCTGAGCTGATCCCTCACCTTTCTCATGATCATTGAGGCTCCACGAGGTGAGATCTTGCATGGAGCCCCGAACTGAGGAGATTGACTGTTATCTTGAACTTCTTCCATTTTCTAATATTGCGCCAACAGTTGTTGCCTTCTCACCAAGCTGCTTGCTATTGTCCTGTAGCCCATCCCAGCCTTGTGCAAGTCTACAATTTGTCCCTGATGTCCTTAGACAGCTCTCTGGCTTGCCCATTGTGGAGAGGTTGGAGTCTGATTGATTGAGTGTGGACAGCTGTCTTTTATGCAGATAACGAGTTAAACAGGTGCAGTTAATACAGGTAATGAGTGGAGAATGGAAGGGCTTCTTAAAGACAAACTAACAGGTCTGTGAGAGCCGGAATTCTTACTGGTTGGTAGGTGATCAAATACTTATTTCATGCATAAAATGCAAATTTTTATTTAAAAATCATACAATGTGATTTCAGGATTATTGTTTTAGATTCCGTCTTTCACAGTTGAAGTGGACATATGATAAAATTACAGACCTCTAACGTGCTTTGTAAGTGGGAAAACCTGCAAAATCGGCAGTGTATCAAATACTTGTTCTCCCACTGATATATACATATACATACACAAATAAAGAAATGTGTGTGTGTGTGTGTGTGTGTTGTGTGTGTGTGTGTGTGTGTGTGTGTGTGGTGTGGTGTTGTGTGTGGTGTGTGTGTGTGTGTGTGTGTGTGATGTGTGTGGAGTGTGTGTGTGTTCATAAACATAACATATTCTTCTGATTAGTCTACTACCCCCCACGGCCCCACCCCCTCTCCTCTCTCTCTGACATATCAAGATGTCGTATGTCTGGACAGTGTTTATGTGTGGGCGGGGTTTGTCTCCAGACTTGTTCAGATGGTATTTATCTCCGGACGTGTCCGGGCGGTGATTATGTCCAGACGGAGTTTGTCTCCGGACGTGTCCGAGCGGTTTTGTCTCCATACAGCTTGGCTCTGGACACGTCCGGCAGTGTTTGTCTCCGAACATATCCAGGCGTGTTTATGGCTGGACGGAGTTTGTCTTTGAACGCGAATCTCCAAATGTGTCAGGACGGTGGTTATAACCAGGCAGGGTTTGTCTCCAGACATGTCCGGATGGAGTTAATTGCCGGACGTGTCCAGATGGGAGTTTGTCACCGGACGTGTCTGGTGGGAGTTTGTCCTCCGACGTGTCCGAGCGGTGTTTGTCTTCAGCCAGCTTGGCTCCAGACACGTCCGGGCGTGTTTGTCCTGGACTGTGTTTATCTCCGGAGATGTCCGGGCCGTGTTTGTCTCTTGGTGGTATTTATAGTATGACCGGAAGAAAATGGATTTCAGACATTATTTTGTTTCTATCTTCACTGTTATTCGATGCAGAATCATTTTTATGTGACAGTAGAATCGTAATTGACGCTCCACACCACGTCTGACTTCCCTTCCTCTCACCTCTCGCTGCCTTCGCCTTTCTCCCCCCTTCCTCACTCTCCCTCCGCTCTCTTTCCCCCTCCCTCCGCTCTCTTCCCCTCCCTCCGCTCTCTTCCCCTCCCCACTCCCTTTCCCCTCCCTCTGCTCTCTTTCCCTCCCTCCTCTTCTTTCCCCCTACCTCCTCTCCCTTTCCCCCTCCCTCCTCTCTCTTCTCCCTCCCCCCTCTTCTTTCCCTTCTATCTCCTCACTCTCCCTCCACCCCTCCTATCACCCCTCTCGTTCCCCTCCCATCTCAGTGTACCCGTCAGCGAAGCGATGGGTGGTAGTTGCTATCTTACTATAAAAGGCAATGTGTGTATGTGTGTGTGTTGTGTGTGTGTGTGTGTGTGTGTGTGTGTGTTGTGTGTGTGTGTGTGTGTGTGTGTGTGTGTGTGAGTCAGTGTGTCAGCGTGTCAGCGTGTCAGCATGTGTCTGTGTCTCCTCATAACTACAAAACTATAAACCTAGCAGCCTGAAACTTGCATATAGACTAAGAAAACTCCAAGAAAGTGCAAGAGTGAAAATTGGTGTTTGGGTAAATTAAACACAACTTTTGAATTTAATTAAAGCCTTATTTAATTATACCCTTCATCAGGTGATCCTCGGCCACCTCGCTGTCTGGGGTCTTTAGGCGTTTCCTAAGTTACCTCGCTGGGTCTGAAGCCGCCATGTTTTTGGCCTGCTCAACCATGTTTTGACTTGAACAGCCGCAAAGATTTCTTTCCATTTTTTTTTTTTTTTCACTTTCCTCACTCATATTATCGAATGCCTGTTCATCATAGCTACAAATCGCTGGGTATATTGCAATGCATATAAACGAATGGAGACGCCAGCGTTTGTGCCATTATTCATTTGGCGCATGTGAATAACCGAGAGAATCTATGAAACTAAGCAGAATTACAAAATGTAAGCTCCAGATTTGAAAGTATCAGCAGTTCTGACTCCGAAAAAAGTATTAATTTTTCTAATTCAGATATATTTGACATTTTGCGCGTCTCCGGGAGGTATATGATTGTTCGGTGATTGCTCATCACGTGCTGAGTGAGCCGTTCCTCATCAACTGTTTTGCTGGAGTACTTAAGCAACCTTGCGGGTGCTCTGCAATATTCGCACTGTCACTGAATACGATATCGATCGACTTGAAAAAAGTTCAGGAGCCACTCGTGTGTGTTGGCCACGTTTTGTTCTGTGGTGCAACAGGCGGTGGCTGGCTCGCTGAAAATGTGAAGTTTAATTTTCCACGACGTTTCATGAGGTGAAAGAGACCTACCAGGTGTGTGTTGTGTTGTGTTGTGTTGTGTTGTGTTGTGTGTTGTTCATATAGCATAGCATATTCTCT
>CM068955.1:130947778-130985887 GCA_035128595.1 Eptatretus atami
ATATATATATAATTATATATACATAAATATATATGTATATTGTATATATAACAAATACAAAATAAACTTTTTTTTATTTCAAACAAAATTGTTTGATGCCGAAACAAACAGCTCCCTGACATCTGCAAAACTGGCTGCAAAATAAATATGGGTATCTATACAATGGTGACTCAATAACTCAGGTGTAATGCTATTTATTGTTTTCTTGGAACCACAGAATACCTTGGAATCTTCTTCTTCATACAAGGATGAGCGTCCAGGTTCCAAAAATATTGGGCTCTCCGACGGAGAGAGCAAAAATCCCTTCATCACCTCATCAAAGTTCCTGAATATAATGCACCATACGAGTATTTTAACTCTGAAAAATTAACACTGGGAATATGCAGAATGAATCAAAAGCATCAAATATTTTTCAAATCCATATATATCAAGGCAAAGATTTTTTTCATATATACTATGAAGTGCAGATGTTAAAAGGCGACATTCATGTGATCTACACTAGATGGGCCAGAGTTAATAAGGGTCAAAATTCCAGGGTTTGTGCATGTATGTTATGTGGATATCGTCATGAAATGTGGTTCGAAACTCATTAAACATTTGATGGTTTGTGAAAGATGTCACAAAGCATCAACATGATGGGAAAAACATATTTTTTTCATGCAGTTTGGATTGTCAGCAATTGACATATGATACAATCAGACAATAGTTCACAAATCATGCACATCATGATATTGCATGAGTGATGTATACAAATGACAACATATCATGAGAATGTACATGACATTTAGACATGCTGGTGGGAACTATTAGAGAAAATATGTACAGTATGTATGACGATATTAACATATGAAGGGTTCATTACATGGTTAATTTGTGCGTGATATGATGATATTATATGACTAGGTGAGACACTGTATGAGCACAAGACAGGCTATGTTGCAGTATGTTGCAGTATGTTGCAGTATGTTGCAGTATGTTGCAGCTGTGCTCACCTCACAAACTCATCGAAAGTGTTGAAAGCAACCATGGCACCAAGACGCTGGCATGGTTGAGTGAAGTTGCTATCCATAAGAACCTCGCAGATGCTGATAGCTCTCGATATGCAGCCTGGTTGTTTTGGAGGTGGTAGCGACATCCTGCAGCACCAAATCCAGGCTTGCGACAATAACCACAAGCATATCTAAGGCCTGATTTAATATCAAACGCTTCAGGCTGGCAAACGTGACACGACTGCTTGGCTGTGATTATAAAATGGTGGCCGACTTATTCTAACAGTTGTAAAATTTTGACCATTTATCTTTTTGACAATACTGTATTACATTGGAATTTGACAATTCAAAACAGAAATGTATCAAGCATGCATTAACCAACAAATAGCTACAAATGTCAACTAAAAACATTTTATTATAGCAAAAAAAATTAAATAAAGTATAAATGAAATAAATAAAATAATGAATGAAATGAATGAAAGGAATGAATGAATAAACAAATGAACAAATAAATAAACAAACAAACAAATATACTCCATCAAAAATAGTTTAGTTATTCCCACATCATTACTAGGGCCGTTCAAAGTTGATGAAGACTTTATATTGCAAACATGTTGAAAAAAAAAAAGATAGGACCACTGGACCTGGAGCTTATCTGGGCTCTGGCCTAATGTTGTAACCCAAATGTGGTAGCATTCTGACTGGTGGGTCTGGAGACGAAGATTTATAAAGGAATTTATGGATTTTCCCAACAATTCATAATGTCCGCCATTTTGGCACATTTTCGGTCACGTGATTGGCATGACCTCCGCAATATACCATCCCTACCCGAGCCTAATGTTGTAACCCAAATTTGGCGGCATTCTGACTGGTGGGTTTGGAGAAGAAGATTTTTGAAGGAATTTACCAAGTCTGCCATTTTGACCGACTGGAACAAGCTTTGCAATCCCCATTACCAGTCAGGAGCGGAACCTTTCTGCCAAATTTCAGCCAGATTGGCCCAGCGGTTTGGCCGAAGAAGTCGAAATAGGAGATGGTTGGACAAACGGACAGTGCACAATGACAATACCTTATCTGGAATTCAAATTCCAGATCAGCTAATAATAGTTGAATGCTGAATTATTGAGCAATGACCCAAATATTCCCATATTGTGTGGTCGGCCGGGGCAAGGTCTTTGGCCTACATCTTTTATCGAACAGTCTGGCAAGGCCTGATATTTGACGAAATGTGGCAGAAACTTGGAATTTGTTGAAGGTGTTGATGATAACTTTGCCTACTCTTTTCAAAAGCCATCAAGGGATCTTTGACGTCCACAAACTAATGCTGACAGATGGGACACCCAGCTTAATATCCTTCCAAAACAGAGCATTTTATGATACAACATCCCAACTTGTGGTCAGGTTTGGAATTGAACCCAGACTCGACCAGTAAAAGGTAAATGTAATACCTCTGAGCTATCCTGTCTGACTGAAGGAGAACATCAAATAAGCTGCAATTGACAGGGGACTGTCTACATAATCCAATGATGCATAATCTTTCAAGTAGAAATGTGTGTTCAAATGGTGCAATGAGTTCAAAAATGGCTGTGAATTTAGTCAGCAACATTTGAGAATTCTCAAATGCAACAAACTGCTATCACTCAAGCAAACAAAAAAAATAAATGTGTTAAACAGCTGGTCTTGGAGAATCACTGGATTTCCATATAAGTGAAACTACAGAAGAATTAGATGTCGGGGTTGAAGTGTGGATAAATAAATAAAAAAATCATTCATCATCACAAAAAATTCAATCAAGTCAGTGAAAGTTAGGTGTAGCATCGGACCTCGACACCACCAGGCCTGAAAGGACCTGGATATTGGAAGCAGGACACTATATTTTGTGAACCGGCTAGTTACCTCCACCACCAAAGGTGGACAGAGGTTGTGTTTCCACCCCTGTCTGTCTGTGAACAGGATATCTCAAAAAGCTATGGACGAATTATGACAAAACTAAGTGCTGAGTTGGGTTGGTGACAACAAAAAGTTCCCCACGTAAGACGCCATAAGCACATGGTATGGAAGCCAAATTGGATTTACCATAAAACCTTTAAAATCTTCTCCAGAACGGCTAGACAGACCGAGGGGATACTTCAAACACATGTTCCCCAAGCCTTGGGTATACCAGGGTGTTCATGAATAATTGACAGGTCACATGGTTTGGCAGCCACATTGGTTTGAAGGAATATATTTTAAAAAAATTCTCTCTCCTGAACAGTTGTATCAATCGAAGTGAAACTTCAGAATTACGCATGATCTGGCAGCCAGAATTTGTTTTTGTTTTTTTAAGGCTCACTTGGCTATGCCTGGATGGGTTTGAGGGTAGAGGAGTAGCAGTTGAAACTCCGAGTCCCATCCAGGTGCCTCCTGATGACTTCGTCTTTGCTTTTTACTTGTTCGGGTTCCTTCTGACGACGACAATGCAGCACCTATTTTATTTGGTCTTCCATTTGATTTTAAATTAATTTTTTTAATTACTAATTTGCAGCCAGAAGAGTTGGCTCGCACCAAGTCCTTCTAAAGACTGTGTGGGGTAAGTATTCTATGACTAGCATCTAGTTTCTGTCTGCATCAGCGGCCAATTTGAAAAATAGATTTATGACACTGTTTCCCACAGAGTTATGAGACCTTTGTCTACTCTCAGTTGATAAAACCTTTCATTACTCTCAGCAGAGATTAGTTATCTAAAGTTCTAAATCATCCTGCATGCAAGTCCAGACTTGTCACCTTTTGATTTTCACTTCTTTGTGGACAAAAACAAAAACGTGTGTATGTATGGCCATTACATTTATGAATGCGTGACGAAGATGCGAAAGCACATGTGCAGAAATGGCTGTCTACCCATCCCAAAATATTTCTACACAGATGGCATCAAGGTACCGAACTATTGATGGGACAAGGTTAACCTTGAGAGAAATATGTGAAGTTTCATCAACTGTAATTTTGGATTTTCTCAAATAAAAAGTCAACATCAACCTTGAACTACCCGAATAATTTATGGCTGTTGTTGATAGCAGTTCATCGATCTGAGTGATCAATAATTAATCAAAAGGCATGAAATGAAAGTCATATTTTGTACTTTGATTTTTCCAAACCGCAATTAGTCTGAAACAGTTTAACCAAGCAGTGCAAAGGATGTGAGATGCAGATGTGCAGACAGCACAGAAAGACAAGAGACTGAATGGGCACTCGGCACGAGAGATAAATTCATAATCAGTGCAATGTCCATTATTATCACAATGTTGAGAAAAAAATGCCTTTTCACTTATTCCACTTCCACTGTTAATCAGCTTGTCCATAAGATAAAGCACACACACAATGATGCCTCACACTGCCTGCAAGACACCAGGATGACAGCATTTTTTAAGACTTTAAGGCAGGATGACACATCATCATTATATATATATATATTCTAGGCCACTGTCTGTCTATCTGTCTGTCCGTCAGTCTGTCCATCCGTCCGTCCATTCAGGGCGGAGCTTCGAAATCAAATCGCCGCCATTTTGTTACCTCCGTATGGGTCTCATGCTTCATAGGCCTCTTCTGTACATTTGAAGACTGAACAACGCGTCTTTTATCAATAAACAAAGGTAACTTTTGAGAAAATCAAGCTACATTTTGATTATCACAGAGGAAACTAGAAGGGCACTCAGTCGAGCGCATACCTCCGCATAAGTTTTGTGTCCCACTGATAGGCTGGATCTGAATTCAGACTCTAACTAAAATTTAATCGGCTTGTTCTCGTCACCGAACCAACTCATCCACCAAGTTTTGTCCGAATCCCTCCTTAACTTTTTGAGATATCACCCTATGTATCGTTTTAGCCCTTTCACTCAAATGGTGAATAATCACTTTAAAAATTCTCGGATCCGAATCTTCACCAGAATGGAATCAATTCTTCCTTGTTACAAATGCAACCTGCCCATCAAAGTTTCGTCTGAATCCATCCATAACTTTTTTGAGATATCGTGCTACATGTCATTTTTTAGCCCCATCATTTAAAGGTGAAAAATCACTTACAAAACTATCGGATCTGGATCTTCCCCAAAATCAAATCAATTTTTCCTTGTCACATCCCCAACCTGCCCACCAAGGTTCCTCCCAATCTGTCCACAACTTTTTGAGATATTATGATGTATATCGTTTTAGCCCTCAATGGTATGCCTGGTGTTGGCTTAATGGTTTGGGTGGCGGGCTTTGGATCCTCGGGTCCTGAGTTCAAATCCTGCTCGGCTGTTGAATTAATACTAGGTGGGGTTAACTCGCCCTGTTATCCTTCCGAGGTCAGCAAAATGAGTGCCAGCTTGCTGGTATCCTGCGTCGGAGTGGCGACCCGTCCAGGATTGTGCCCAATAGCCAAGGAGACTGCTTAAGCAGCACCAACGCTCTGCACAGAGTATGGTCCCAATCTCCTCTTCTCAATGGTGAAGAATCACTGAAAAAATTATTGGATCCAGAACCGGATTCTGATCTTCACCAAAATCGAATAATTCTTCCTTGTTAAATTTCCAACCAGTCCACCAACTTTTATCCAAATCCGTCCACAACTTTTTGAGATATCCCGCTACATGCCATTTTTGGCCGTATCTCTCAATGGTGAAAAAAATCACATAAAATGTTCTCGGATCCAGATCCGTATTTAGATCTTCACCAAAATCTAACAATTTCATCCTTTGTCAAATACTCGAGCTCTCCACAAAATTTCGTCCAAATCTGTCCACAACTTTTTTAGACATTTTATTCACAAACAAACAAACAGACAGACAGACAGACAGGGGTGAAAACATAACCACCATCCACCTTCGGTGGCGGAAGTAATGAGGTAATGCATGTTTCATTATGGAACAGTCGAGGAAGTGGTCAACTATACACCGCCCAGAAAAAGGTTTGTACAATCAAGAGTACTGCTGAGTTTCTCCACATTTAATACCTGAACAACACGTCTATCATGAACGAAAGGTACGCAGAGGAAAGAAAATAGTCATGATTAATATTCGAATTCTTTAATAAACAAGTAATAAAAAAAAACTTCTTTTTTTTTTTAAATGAAAAGGATATACAGGATGTTTCTCCAAAAATATGTAAAACAGGTAGGGATGGTCACAAGAAATGATCATGTGAAACCATCCTACATCGTTCTTTGAATAATGGTTGTCCCTACACAAGACACAAAGTGTGGTGTGGTGTGTGTGTGTGTGTGTGTGTGTGTGTGTGTGTGTGTGTGTGTGTGTGTGTGTGTGTGTGTGTGTGTGTGTGTGTGTGTGTGTGTGTAATATGTAATGATCCATGTAAGAATACCCTTTCCCTTTTATGAGCGGGAGGAGGGGAGTACAGAGAGTTGGGGTTCAGTGGGATGAAGGAGAGGAGGGGGGGGAGAGCAAAGATGGACAGAGTTGGGACGGGAAAGTTGAGATTTTGGCGAAGGGAGGGGTGGGACTTTCGGGGGGGGTTGAGGATTTGTGGTGGGGTAATGTGGGGGCTTTATTTATATTTTTTTGAGGGTCTAAAACGCTTCCCGACACTCAATGATGAACTTCCGAAAGTTTGACAAATATACGTTTGGCCTTCTCAGAAAATGGTCAACACACACACACACAACACACACACCACACACACACACACAACACACACACACAGACTCTCATAGTGAAGATTTATATCCTACGCCTTTTGAAAAAAGAGAAGGGTGGATATTGTAATCGGCTCCATCTGTCTGTCTGAGCCCCGGGTTCATGTTCCAAGGGGTTGGGACTTAAGGTCACAGAGGTCAAAACGGAAAAAAAATATATATTTTACTCAAATTTCCTATTGGGCCATTCCTGGTGGAACCTTTGCTATCTTTGAACTTTGCCTTCGGTGGGAAGCATTGGGATTTGCAATGGCTGCATTTGACTTGAGTCTCATTATTATTATTATTGCTATTATCACGATTGGAAATGAAATTTAGATGCGCTGGCAAAAACACAGCTAAAAACATGAACAATCTTTCAATACACCATGGATATCAACTTCTCTACTAGCTGCAATGCAAGTCCCTGCTGCATCCAGGATTCCATCTTGCTCCTGACAGGCTTGGTTAAAGGACTGACGGAGTCATCCAGGCTGCACCTTGACAGGTGCCAAATGCATCCACCAAGTGCTATTACAGATCGTTAGTATGTCATGTATGGGAAGTGTGAGTGGGTTAAGCAGAAAGAAAGAAAGAAAGAAAGAAAAAAAAACAATGACAAGGCAGGAAAGAACAGAACAACAGAATTACCTGTTCAATGTAGGAATGCTTCCTCTGCAATTGATTGACACAAAATTGTGAACATGCATTAGTACTCATTAGACATTCGAGATCTGCATCACAAAGCAGTGTTATTCATCCATTAATTGCAAAAATTAGTGAAAATGTTGACATCAATCTCAGTGACAATGAATTCCAATGTGATGCTTTATGATCATCCTGGACAGCACCCTCCTTCCAAGTCACCAACAAAGCATGTCAAACACCTCGTAAGGACATCCACAAAGATTATATCCCCCCACAACCCCCATCGTCCTCACCCTCCACCGACCCCCCATACCCCCAACCTCAAAAATATCGTTTCTGCCAACATACCACCTACCATTTCACAATAAACCCTCCATTAAACACTACTCCCAACCCCCCCAAATGCCCTCCTTCCAACATTTTCTCCCCAAACAATATATCCCCACTCAACCCTCCAGTATATCACCCCCAATTTCCCCTTCACCCCCCCCCCCCCCCCCCCCAATATGATAGCTCCTTACAACTAATTCATCCTCAAGAAACTCTCCCCCTCTATCTCCACGGTACCCCCTACTTAATGCCCCTTTTCATCAAAATGTACCCTTTTTGCCAAAACCCTTCTCTACCAAAAACATTCCCTCCATCGCACCCCCTTGAACAACGCCATGTAGTGAGTGCTCTGTGATTAAAGGCACAAAATTCATCATCAGATAATGAGAGAGGGGCAGGCGACCAACACGTCTGTTTGTGTTAGCAACACGGAAGCTAACCTTTGGCCTGGTTTTAATGGATTAGAATAAATCATTATAGGAATTTAGTAAGATTGATTGTGGGTGCTGAGACGCCATTTGTTAATCTCCAAGCACAAGCACAAGCGGGCATGCTGCAACAGATTGGGAATCTCAAAGAGGTACGTCGGTAATTGTATTCCCAATCATGCGCCCTTGATTTCCCCATAACAAAGGGCATAATAACAGTTTGAACAATATTATAAGTGTATCTGACAGAAATAATGTAAAATAATAATAATAATAATAATAATAATAATCTTATATATTATTTCCGAGTTTGTGGTTTCGTGTCGCGCTATCTTCGACTTTGTTTTGCGCTCGAGTAACGTGATATTCGGCTTACATTATCTCAAAGACCATATGAGGTGCATGGTACAAAAAAAAGTAAATAAAATGGCTCTGAAACATGAAATCGTATTCCACTTACTGCATTAAAGTAAAATTACTACTGATACTCTGCATCAGTTCCTTTCTCAACACACCCACCCCAACATGTCGCGCAGAGACGCAGGTTATGCTAGTAATAATAATAATCCTCAGCAGCAACCACAATGTGGCATTTTCGCACAGCACTTAAAATCATTAAAATTGTATCCTGCAATATTTGACAAAAGTGGATAATTTATCTATGAAGCACAATGGTTAATTCATTCTAAAAAATATTTAAAAATGACATTTGCAAACAAATGAATACTGTAGTTCTGAGCCAATGCTTGCCGTAAATCCAGGAGCTACCGTTTCCTGGACAGTTCTTCAGCACGTAGCATTATCAAAGCATCGGCGAGATGAGGTCAGTACTGCCATTCGAGTCATCTAGCCTCGGTTCGATTCCCAACCCAACCATGAGCTGTCATCTTGGTGCCTTTGTCGGCAGGCCAATGCATCAATGAGTGGGCAATCCGTCACAGGAGACTTATTTTTGTTGTTTGCCCTACCTGACAGCATTTGCTGGTGGACGTTAAATATTTCAACGGTAGCTTGTGAAGGAAAACAGTAGGCCCTTTTACTCCAGGACCATGGCCAAATTGTTCATTGTTGCCCTGATCTCTGGGGAAAAGGAGGTGGGGGTTGAACCCCAAGAGGTACTGCATTAGCAGCACAATCGCACGTCCAGGAATGATGCAACCGAAAGATAAATTCCATCTAAGTATTTATTAGACAGGTAATTCAAGGAACCACAGAGAGGCAGATAGAATGTTAGCTCCCAAGCTGTCAGATACAAACCTTCTTCTGCACAAGATTCATATGCCGCACAAGCATCGGTGTCGATGAGTGGGGGGGCATGTCCCCCCTTCCCCACTTTTTTGACTAGTGGGGATAACATATCGATTGTCCCCCCCCAGCCCCCCACCCCTTCCCACCTTTTTGCTTGAATATTAAACATAAAATGTGTTGCTCTGTACAATCCACACAGACCTGGATGCGGGATGTTCCCCAAAATGCATCGACTAATTATGTATAAATCAAGAGTGTCGGTACTTTAACATGAAACTCAATGTTGATAAATGCCACTTGATGACCCTCATTCGTTACAGAAACCCACCCAAACGAGCTGACACGGTTGGTTCGCAAACTCTTAGAAATCACTGACCATTACAAATATCTGGGCTTGTCAATTTCCAAGGATCTTACTTGGAAGCTCCATGTTAACACAGTTGTCTCAAAAGCAACCTGAACGGCTGGGTTTATCAGAACACTTGTTAATTGTAAATATGCTCAGACGCTCGTTAAGCTTAACCGTGCTCTTGTTCGACCCATCTTTGAGTACCTTGACCCCGTTTGGTGCCCAAGTCCTCTCTCTCTCTCTCTCTCTCTCTCTCTCTCTCTCTCTCTCTCTCTCTCTGCAATCCCCTCTGGAGGGAGTCCGGATGGGGATTTACCCGATCTTGTCTATTCCTCCCAAGGAAACGTACACAGAGTCATGGTGGTGTCAATATTGATTGATTATTCCCTCCGTTGTTCCCAGCTAGGTCCGTCATTCTTGACGAACAGGTTTAAATAGTTGTCTGTTGCTTTTGTTGCAAAACGTTTGTTTAATAGATTTGACATTGCTGTTGGTAATTTTGCGAATGTTAACACAAGACACGGCCATAATGTTGAATTTATTCATCACTACTCCGAAACAAATGCTTTATTACATTCCCTTTTTATCAAATTCCCTCGTCTGTGGGAAACTCTTCCCGCCGATGTTATAGACAGTTAATTTTGGTCGAAGCTCTTTTTATTAAGAACCTTAAAAAGCATCGCTTGGTGCCAGATGTGAACACTCCCTCATCATAACTTACCCATCTGGGTTTATTTTGTCTCACTGATTTATAAGTTTTCTCCTTTTTGAATATACTTGTGCAATTTTAACTTTTTTTTTTTTTAAACTTTGTATTTAATGTATAATTTTGTTTTGTTTTGTTTATTTAGCACCAGGAGACCTCTACTCAATAGTGATTTGGTTCACTTTTTAGCAATCCTGCAAGGGTGCAATGTGTGCGTCTCGATGTACAATAAAATAATAGCTTTGACCGAAGTTTTGCGATTATCAGTCTCACCATGATAATTATCATCACAAAATATAAACAGACAAACAGAAAGGCGAACAGACAGACAGGGGTGAAAACATAACCTCCGTCTACCTTCGGTGGCGGAGGTAAAAAATACAACAGTAGTGCAAATGACAATGTCATGTACAATGTTTTGTACCATTATTGTTGCTGTTTTTGAGCTGCTTTTGAAAACCAAAGTTGCAACATCACATTTGACAAATCACAGAAGAAAAAAAAAATGGACCATTTATTATATGCGAGGCAATGGTGGCACAGAGCATGGGAAAGCCAAAGGTCTGACGACACCCTCCAAGCAAAAAATCCCAGAGGTCCCTACACGGACGCACATGAATCATCGGGCAATAATTAAAAGAGCCCGCCTGGCCCATCCACGCGCTAATGGACAAGGCTCCGTCGAGGGATGTCACGTGTGGATCTGTCTGAAGGGGCCTTGGTCGGTGAAAACTCATGAGCTCGCCGTGGTGCTCAATGTAATGTGTAAAGCTTCCATGTGACAGATTGGATACACTTGGTTACGATATTGGAAGGTAAAGACAGCGAGACGCACAAAAATGAAAAAAAAAACAAAAGGGAGAAAACAGAAATGCACGAAAAGATGTGAGAAACCCGACATCTCATCACAGATGGTCCCTGGGATTTAAAATCGGTATCAGCAACACAAACAACCTGGTCGTTTAGACCAATTCGGTCATTTGGGATATGTGCCAAAAGATTTCAGGAATTCACAGTGAAATGCTGGAAAAACAAAAAATGTTTCAGCAGCAAATCTTTTCCAATAATGTTCGACAAATTCAGTACTATTAGTATTTCTTTCTTATTATTATTCAGTTAAGGGTATTTTGGGTGATGCTGCCTTTTCCTAGATAGCATTTGAATGCCCATTCCGAGTTTACCTGAAGGCATTAAGTGCCACCTACAATTTGTGGACTTTCGGTGCCAGCAACATTCAAACCTCTGCCATACCAACTTTTGCTGATAACTCCACCCTCTGCCTTATCATCTGTCATCCCTCAGATCAACAAGCAGCAGCCTCTTCACTCTCTGCAGATCTGGAAACAATCACAAACTGGTCCAACACGTAGAACATGTCTTTCAATCCTGACAAATCTCACTCTCTCACTATGTCTCTCCAAAAGGACAGTTTGGAAAAAAATCCCCCACCTACTTTCTGAACAATCCTCTTGAAGAAGTCCTTTCATTCAAACTTTTGGGCCTCACTAACTGCCATGATCTTTCCAGGGAAAGCCACATCTCCAAGCTGGCCTCTGTCTGGGCGTCCTCTGTCGTGCAAAGTCCTTCCTTGGCATACCTGAGCTCCTGACCACATGCAAAGCTTTAATCCGCAGCCTGATGGAGTACAGCTCTCTGCTCTGGGCTGGTGCTCCCACCTCTCACCTTTCTCGGCTTCACGCTGTGGAAACCAAGGCATTTAGGATCATTAGTATCTCCCACGATGAGGCTGAGTCTTTGAGTCTCTCGCTCTCTCACCACAGGCAGGTCGGTGGTCTTTCTGTCTTCTACCATCTCCTCTCCAGCCTCGCCTCCCCCCTGCTCTCTCTGCTATCTGCCCCACACATATTTCCGCAGGGCGCTCAAGGTCCGCCAGCAACCCCCTTCTGGTTAAACTACCAAAATCAAGAATCACTGCTCACCTTCACTCTTTCATTCCTCTTTTTTCCCCCCAATGGAACAAACTCCCACACACCCTTCAATCCCGCTCTTCCCTCCAGGTCGTCAAAATAGCTGTTCACCACCATCTCTTATCTTCCCCAATCCAAAGCCACGATCTTTTCTACCCCTGTGAATAAACCCCAAACCCCCCTCCTTCATATTCCCTGCTTTCCTTCCTGAAAGTCCCTGTAGTGTCCATCTTGTTTACCCCATGTACCCCACCCCATCCCTCTCTCTTCCACAGATCTCATGTGTCCATTCTCCACTGTTTTGTGCTTCCCACTACCGACCCTCTTGTCTCCTGCTCTCCTTGTTCTACATTCTGTGTGTTAGCTCTTATACGAGCCTTGACATTGTATATTAAAAACCAAACAAAAAAAAAAACCAGACCAGACAGTGCAGGCAGATCACCCCTCCATCTATCTATCCATTGGGACCATACTCTGTACAGAGCGTTGGTGCTGCCGAAGCAGTCTACTGGGCTCTTGGGCACAATCCTGGATGGGTCGCCATTCCGACGCAGGATACTCAAACAGCTTGATCATCTCAGCAAGCGGGTACTCATTTTGCCAACCTCGGAAGAATGACAGGCTGAGTGAACCCCACCTGGTATAAATTCAATGGCTGATTGGGATTTCAACTCAGGACCCTAAGATCCCAAGCCCACCACCCTAACCATTAAGCCATCAGCAGTCATACCCCCTCTCTGCAGGTCATTCGTGAGCCAGCCAGGTTTTTACTGAAATCCCAAAATGACATGGTGACCCCACAAGACCAGCTCAGTTTTCTACTACTACTACTACTACTACTACTACTACTACTACTACTACTAATTCATGTACTTAGCTGAGGGGCATAGTGACTTGAGGGTTGACCCTTTTGCACTCCATTCCCTTGGGACAGTGAGAAAGTGAGGTTAGGCCTAAGTCACATTTGCCACGGCGGCCGTGGAGTCTCCAAAATCTACGGCTACTAGCAATTATACGGCGGCCGCAGTATTTCCACGGTCACACAATGTAAGCAGTCACATATGTTTTTATTTTTCGGGGAGCCGCACGGCGTATTTAGAAATTGTGGAGACCGAAAACGTGGGGTTGCCGAACAGTCTTTGATTTGATGTCGCACGGTGACCTTAAGGGGGCCCTGGGGCGGCCATAGAATTTTCAAGGCAGACGCAAGGTAGCCTCAAGGTGCCCGCAAGGCGACCGCAGGGGGACCCTAAGGCGAACGTGCGGCCAGACGGACGGTAACGAGTGGGTTAATTTTTATTTATTTTTACCAGTTTTTTTTTTTCGGCTTGTCGAATTGCTACGGCGAACGTAGAAATGAAAAAAGTTATAACTCCGCGTTATAATTCCACGGCGACCCCTACGGCCTGTAAAAGATAGCCAAACGGCGTAGGGCCGCCCTGAGGCCACCGCAGAAACTCTGCGGCCGCCGCACGTTTCTGTCAATTCAGAGGGCGTACGGCCGCCATATCCTCGCCGTAGAGCAAATGTGACTTAGGCCGAAGGGAAGGAATTTGGAATTTTTTTTGGCCATCGTGCCGGTGATACCTCACCTACTCTTCAGGAAGGACACCGTGGAATCCTTAACGTCCATCAACTGATGCCGGCAGATGGGACGTCCGTTTAACGTCCATCCGAGGGATGGCACAAACATTGATGAATCACCACGCCTGTGAAATATCGTGATGATAAGTTTATAGCTGGGTTGAGATTCAAACCCAGGCTTGACAGCATAGAAGGGAGTGTGCGTATCTCTAAACCAACCACCGACCAACCCAGAAGCTTCAACCAAAGACCTTACTACTGCTACCTTCAGTTTAAATCATTCTACGAGTTCATATTCGCATTGCATTTGCAATCGATTCAATCCTCGGAAATTAAGCAACCTCAAATGTTTTACAAACCCAACACCAGGCCTATTTTGAACACCATCATGATATTTACCTCCGTGTTCACCTCGTTTGCATTCAACATATCTGCTTATGGATGTATTGTACAGATAATTGCTTAATAACATGCAGATATATAAATTGCATAATGACATTTCAATTTGTGGACATGAAGAGATAAAGCTTCATCTCCGTTGCAAGAACAACATTGTCAAAGCATTATGCATAAGACATGTCTCCACTCCAACCCTGACCCCAACCCCAACTTCAGACTGCCTTTCTCCAGTGTTTGAAGTTATCAATAAACCAAAACGATGAAATGATGAATATTTGTAAATAAGATCAGAGAAACAAAAAAACAGAGAGAAAAAAAATAAATAAGAAGCATAATAAGGCCATCTTAGTAAAGCTTAGGTCATTCATCAAAGTTTTCAAACCGTGTCTCAATGACTCATCCAAGTGGGAAATAAATGCAAGATAGGAAACACGTGATGACTTGGGACTTGCTCAGTTTAGTGGAGCCTTTAATTGATGGAGACACTTCCCACAAGGTGGGGTGGCAGTTTTTCTCAGGTGTTGCTAATCGATGACCGAGTACGGAATGCAGGCAGATAGTAGCATTGTATGACCAAAAGAGCAAAGTGCAATGTCAGAACGCCATCCATTATTATGTATGCCAATATGGTGGATTCTTTGACCCCCATCCATATGTTCTCAAGATCACATGTCCTGTCCCTTCCCTCCACACTCCTCCCACACAATTTCTTACACTCCTTTCTCTCTGCTACCATCCTCTCTTCTTCTCCTTTTTTCAATGGTTGACTCAGGAATTTATTTTAAACATTCGACATAACTTGCATTTGTAAATCTAAAGATCCATCATAGTTGAAGTGTTTTAAATAATTGCAATAAATGGATCAAACCTTCCTCCAGAGCACACCATTCTGCACAAGCGGCGGCAAAACGAGTTCTGAATGAGTGTAAACAAAGTACGGTAACATTGACCGAGCCACTTACCCCATTGTTTGGAAAGGAACAATGAGCAAAGATGTGGACATGAAGACTCATATCACCGAAACTTGATCCCAGCTTTGGGAGAAATCTAGAATAATCTTTCTGAGATATTTTGGCTATCCTCTTCAGAAGCATTATAACCACAAGTTTTCTTAATACTGTTATGGCCCGGGATTCGAGGATCACCACGAGGGAAAGCTCCTGGTCCCGAGGCCACCAGCCGCAGATAACTCCGCTGCCCGGTGGGTTGTTAAGCAACCACAAATGCCGATTGGTACCGCCAATCCTTAGCAGGGTGTTACTACTTTGCGTAGTTACCTTACCTTTGGACGACAGTATCAAGGGGGGCTCGTGCCCTCGATGCATACTTGTCTTAATCGTACCTGATTGGATGCAGCCGAGCGCAGCTGCCAAGTACGCACCGGCTAACAGAGCAAATCATGTGGGGTAGAACTTCCTGGTTAACACTACGTATGGACTATGCTGGACTAATGGAGGAAAAAACGTGACGAACTGGCTGCATTCACAATAAGAGCATTTTATTTATAGCAGGGGCAAGAAAAGGTATGGGGCACAATAAGCAAGGGATTTAATACATGAAACTACTGTCATGTTCGGGGGGGGGGGTTAAGACCGACCTGGACGAATAGCCAAACAGTTCCACCTTGCAGGCGAACAAGTGATCCTTGGCAATTATAGCGCATGCGGTACAGGAGGGCAGCAAAGCACATACCAGATGCACTCACCAGGACGGAGGACAAGGGCTTATACTTGAACCCACAATGAATAGACAGACACAAGCAATCTGTAATAAATAGGGGTTTAATCAATACTATAATGGAGCTAAGTGTTTACAAGCATTATTATCTCCTCCTAGACGAAGTATCAACGGTGCACGAAACTCAGCTATATTGTACTTAGTATACATGACTCTGGATCGCTATACTTTATAACTCGCTATCATGAGTGAATGAGCAAAATTAGGGGGATTAAGAAGTGAAGCCGAGGCCGCCGAGTATTAGCTATGCAGCTCGAGGTACATCACCGAACATGATTGGGCCAGTGCTATCACGTGCCTACCACAGAACAGACCACCACCACCACTATGCCACCCTTCCATGGGACAGGTAATCTACTAGTGCACGTACATCAATTATTCATAATTATCTATCTATAATTCCAGCAATGTGTGTGTGTGTGTGTGTGTGTGTGTGTGTGTGTTTGTCTGCGACCGCTGTTTCTCGACAACCACTGGTCCGATCTAATTGAAACTTGCCAGGAATATTGCTGGGTACCTGAGTATGTGCCTTTTCAAGGTTTGATATTAATCGGACAAGTGATTCCCAAGTTATGGCCATTTATTTACCAAACCAATTACAGGACACGGTGCTATGACATCACGATTGACGTCACAATTATTATTATTATTATTATTTTTTTGCACGTACGGCCACGCACGTACGGGCACGCACATACGGGCACGTACTAGTGGAAATAAATCAAACATGATAACAAAATGTGAGGTAAATTACAGCCTAAAGTCGAGGCGCCCCTACACACAGTTACAAAAACGGACAAGGGGAAAAGATAAAACAAAAGAAAAATCCCACCTTTATTCTGGCACTTAGCTTCATCCAGAGATGATCCTTTAGAGCTTGACGATCGAATTGTGTCGTCCTGCGTGGGAAACCGCACCCAAAATGGCGCTGAGCCGCTCTCTGGGCAGGAAGCGCACGTGAGGTATTCACGCGGCAGTATTCAACACCATTGCTCAGAAACCACCGTGCAGCTTCTTTTCATGAGCGAATATGCCAGCCATTCCTCTCTTGCACCAGGTCTGTTCACCACGATCGCTCTCCTTCCTCCTCAACCATATGACGAGACGATTTCTGAGGCCCCGTGATTAGACCGCGAGGCACGCTCTTCTTCCCTCCTCAGAAACGTACACACTTCACGACTCGGCCGAACAGTTAACGCCTAGCGTTTTGCTCCAGCGCCCAAACAAATTCACCTCAGCACGAACACGAGAATCATGCAGCCTTCTTCGCCGTGTCGAGGGGAAGCCAGTGAACGAGGTCCTTTTTGCCTGCAATTCGTACCTCACACACTCTCTTCTCGTCCGTCCTTCTGACGTCATGCACATCCATCATCCACCCCAGGGGTGTGGCTTGCTAGTTGTCATTCCTGGAGGCAGGGTTTTCGCCTGCTTGGCACGTTAGGCTCGGTTGTTGTTGTTTTAAGCACACGATTCCTGTTTATCGCCGGTCTTGTAAATGCAAAAGCATCGGAAAAGGTCACAGGGGGCAATCACATACTGGGAGAAATTATCCTTTAACCCTACCTAATTAACACAGCACCGCTTCCCATGCGGTGACACGTAACAACTTAAGCTGACAGTTTTCCCAACTTAATTTACATTGAGATGTCTTCTGCTCGTCCACAGACCATGCTTCTCTATACAGTCCTATCTTTACCATGAAACTCCTCATCTACCCCACAAACATAACAATACGTACAGCAGGGGAAAGCAAGGATTGGTGACGCGCGGCAAAAGAAATGCACTTATTTACAAACACAAGAGAGACCGTGCAGAGTTACCCCGATCCTAAAACTTTGACAATCTTAATTATGCTGACAAAACAGGTGCCCAGGTTGGTGACGCGCGGCAAAAGAAATGCACTTATTTACAAACACAAGAGAGACCGTGCAGAGTTACCCCGATCCTAAAACTTTGACAATCTTAATTATGCTGACAAAACAGGTGCCCATCAGCATCATTCCCCAAGGAAATTAGAATAGTACAGAGAGAGAGAGAGAAAGTTTGAGGTGGTTTCAACCTCTCGATTACCAGGCGAGGTCGACGGACCAATGCGAACGCAGTCGCTAAGGAGTGGAACGTCTCGACTCGATTATCTACTATGACGAGTTGGGCTCCCCCGTCTCCTGCCAATCAGTAGGGAGGTGGTGAACGTCGGTGGTGACGATGGTTGAGTGATGGCAGCAGTGGTGTGGTGTAGCGGTTGTAGTGCGGTGATTTGTCATGGAGGTGGTCAGTCGTTCGTTGTGGCTGTTAATAGCGAAGGTAAGCGAGTTTGGGTTGTGGTCTGATGGTTTGGTGATTTTTATAAAAGAATCTTAATGGTGCATGAAATGTTGTAATGTTGGGGTTTGAGTCTGGCGAAGTCTGAGGTGGAACGTCTGTCGGATAATGGCGCGCGGTTTGAATAGGAAATGGCAAATGTATGCAAATGACCTGCCCCTGTTACTATGGTCCCTGGTGTGCATGCATGCATGAAGAAAGGTCGTGCACAGCAAAGCAAAATAATGTGAAGAATGAAAGATGGGTAAAGAATAGAAAGAAAAACACTACTGAAAGCCCACACAATGCATATTTCCCCATAAACCCACTCCACATAAGGGAAGGGTGATCTAAAATGAATACTAATGAAATAACTGTCTCAGGACTGCTATTTGTTGTGTGTGATTGCCTCAGGAGAGTTCCGGTTTCGTAGAACCGCAACAATACCTTCAACCTCACAAGCCCTTCGCTGTCTTTTCAGCCCTCTTCAGTTAGCATCACATTAGCCTCTGCCCTTTCTTTTCACCATCACTGCACAAGTACACAGTAAGTGCTTTGACAGATATTAAAATAGATTTCATTTTGCTTAGACAGCATGTTAACTGGAGTTAGAACACACCTGTAAAAAGCATCTTTCCACCTAACACTAATAAATCATTTTATTAGCCTCGTCGGTTCCCAAAAGAACAGGAGAGGGCATTGTAATCAGCGTGTGTGTGTGTGTGTGTGTGTGTGTGTGTGTGTGTGTGTGTGTGTCAATGAGTCTGCAAGCAGATCAGCTTTAAAAATAGCAATCCCAGTGGCCTACTGTAATGTTGTGCTCCCAATCGAGCAGAAGCATAGTTTGACAAAGTCTGATGTAACCGTAGCATTTCTACATCTAATTTAACCATTTCAATGTGGATCAAGGTATCTATGCCGGTTCCTGAGTGTAGCTTTGCTTGCACCGCCCGAGGTTTTAGGAATGCTGCAACGACGACATCCTCGACGAGCATGTTAACCAACCTTGGACACGGTTTGACAAAGTTGTGAAATTTAACCAAAGATTTCATGCCTAATTGACCATAAGTTGATTTTATAGCTTGATTGTGTATCATGTCCCAGTTAGAGATGACATACTGTCATCTAAATCGATACCATACATTAAAAGGTGCTTCAAATTACATAACCCACACCCAGCTTTGCACAGCAAAGACGTAGCATGACGAAATTTGTATTTAAAATAAAATGCAAAATCACAAAAATGTATTCTTAATCCAATCTGAATTTATAATTTCTAAGATATCGAAAGGAGTCACCAAAAAAAGTAAATATTTGAGAGCCACCAGCCATATTAATTGTCCATTCATTTCCCTCTGACCCACACCCGATTCCAAAGCATTCGGTATGTGAGTGAGTGAGTGAGTGAGTGAGTCCACACTGGTTCTCAGATGAACTGAAATCTATACACACAGTACCGTGGTGATGCTCTGCATAGTCAAATGCTCTGTCTTGTTTATTGAGGCTGATTGCTCATAGAATGAGTATTAACTGTTGATTGACTGCAAGTCAATTAATATCAATAACAAACCACTTCATTAAGAATAGCTTCAAGTGATACATTGATTCAACAGCCATCTATTTATTACATAAGCAAATGTGTCAGATCTTTCCACCTCCCCGACCCCAACCCCAAATGCTACATCGATGCCCATTTCCTCTCTTGCCCTTACTCCTATCCCCTCCCAAAACTTCCCCTCTCTCCCCACTGCCCCATACCCTCCTTTTTATTCCCTCACTTCACATTTTGTCAAAGCAATCCTTAACACAATGAACAGAAGGCCTCCTTATCCCAAATGAATTTTTCTTTCTTTAAAAAAAAAATTTTGTATGCTACGGTACTGTGAAATTTTTTTTTTTGAAAATACATAGTACTGAAGTAGTACAACTGTACAAAAAGAAAATTTCGCAAAAAAGAATCACACCTATGTTAATCACTGATACAGCAGAAGAGGATCTTTGATAGAAAAAGAAAACCGAAGATGCATATTGATGACTGAACAAGTGAAAAAAATTTTTAAAACAATTAATGTGCCTCACTCGTGCTTGCACTACTGATGGGAAAGTTCTTCCTACATCAACCATTAACTCCATAAAATAAACAACAGATGCCAAGCACAAAAACCATGCAGGTGTTAACTGCCCCCAGAGTGGAAAACCCTCAGTGCACCTGTTTGGGTGAGACGATGGCAGCATGAACTGGAACTCCACAACACACGTCCCGTCATGCAGTTGCTGATGCTGCAAGCTGTTCAACTCGTACGCAATGTACGCCCGTCGCACGTATACCTATAGCAATGAGTGCGAGAAGCGTCAAGCCACTCACGACGAGACAAACATAATGAAGCAACCATCTTTTTGCTGTATACAACGACATATAAGCTCATGGGAAAAGCAGAATGAGGGGAGGAGGACAAAAGCCTGCAAACACAAGTCAGTGGGTGTCGGAGGGTTAACAGGGATATTTGGCAAAGTTTTTTTTTATTATTATGAAACAAACTCGAGAAAAAGATTGCTTTTGGGTTTTCTCATAAAACTCATTAAATTTTCAAGGCCTGTGACAATTTCAAATTAATGCGTCTGACCGAAGTGACAATCACCCTGTAATTTTCTTCAGGATCACAAAAATGAAAACATGAATAGGTTTTAGCAGCAATGATGTAAATGGCAGCATTTTATGAATAAGTATTGTTTAAAAAAAATGCTTCTTGAAATGATAGTGCATGTGCCAGCCTCACTTTCAGCACTAGCAGAGCTATTTCCTAGATGTGGTTTGAGGAAGTAGTAAGGAAAGGGGAACCAAATCATTCTCCAATCTCAAAGACATCAAGTCGAGATTCAAGGGAACTGAAGTTGTTATCCTGGTGTTAAATAAACGGATTGTTGGAAAAACGATCCACCATTCTTTGGAGGGGACATTAAGCTGGCGGTCCCATTTAGTCACTGTCTTTTGGAGAAATGGTAGGTGGGTACCCTGATCACCTCAGTCCTTCAGGTGGGTATCGTAAACACCTAAATACTCCCTGTGAGGGTTCGATATGGGGTTGACCACTTCGGCTCATCGGGACTCTCCTTGCGGGGTCTGTAAACGCTCAGAGGAAAACGGCTTAAAGTAGACCATTAAGGTTCCAAGTAATGGAACTTGGGGTCCAAGTTCCAAATTTCCTTGGGGAATGATGCTGATGGGCACCGGTTTTGTAAGCATAATTAAGATTGTCAAAGTTTTAGGATCGGGGTAACTCTGCACGATCTCTCTTGTGTTTGTAAAGAACCTCCAGCACAAGCAAATCAATTATTTTGATACACAATTATAGATAGCCTTATTTCATGATGACCTACTTACCATGTAGCAAACATAGCAAATCCATAATCTCTCCAAGCATCGTCATGCGCAAAACCAGGAAGACTGAACACGATAACCAATCTAACCAAAACATTCCACGAACTGCAAGACGATTTGGGTTGGGAACACAGAGAAGTCAGATTTTGATGCAAAATTCTTCTCTGCATGCTTTTTAAGCAAATTAATGAAATCAGAATTTTTTTTTATAATGAGGAATAACACGTGGAGACATCTGTTAGGCTGATAGAGGAGCTGCACTGTGTGAATCAAGTGTGTCCAAGTTCAACTCCGTTCCAATAATGGCCGGGGCAGAGCCTTCCATTGTCTGGCAAATTAGCGAGCTTGGAAAATTGCTTTGGCAAAGCCGAGGAAAGAGTGGCTCCTGTCCGATGCAAGAATACAAACAGGACGCCCTTTGTTTTTTTAATTATTATTTATTATTGAATTGCTTCCTCAAATTTGTTATTTTTTTAACCTGTATTGTACATTACTGTGCACTGTGCATTCACCATAAAAATGTTAAAGTCACACATTTGGTAGCTTCAGCCATCACACCGTCACAAATGAGCTGCTCCACATGCTAATCGGGGCGGCCACCCAAAGTCTCACACGGACAAAGAACCAAGCTTTACGCCTATTTTTTTTTTACATGTGCACCATGAAATCTAGCGGCGAGGTTTGTTGGAATGAGTGTTATTTATGGTGATGGAAAGTGAGGGGAAGGAAAAACAAATGCTTTTTTTCACACAACACAAGCTCAAACACACAACACCCATGTGTGTGAATAAAGCGCACATAACCATTCATCTTGAACCTGGACCAAAGAGGTACTTTCACTTGCCAATCTGTGAGTTGAACTTGGGTTAATGCTCGAGAGCAACTTACTATTACTATTACTACTTCTTAGACCACCACTACAACTACTACTATTAAAATTACCATGATAACTGCCCCAAATATTCCCACGCCATATTTGTTGTAGGCTAGGGAAAGTTTTTGGTCCGTCTTTCACGAGCTGGCTGGCCAGACTCGATGTTCGACTGAAATTGACTGTGGCAGGAATTTGGGATTTAGCCAGGGTGCCGGTAATAATTTACCTACTTTTCTCGGAAGACACTGAGATCTTTAACGTGCAACACCAGAGTGACAGTTTAAAGCTACAGGGTTGTGATTCAAACTCAGATTCGACGGCTCAAAGGCAAGTGCACATACCAGTACCTTTTGGCTATCCTGCCAGCCCATAGGATGACATACTGTAATGAAAATAATGATTTCATGGCTTCAGTTTCAACACAATTTGGCTTTTTGCTTAACAATGTCATTTCAGTTTTCAGCACAAACATTGGGCATGGCAATTTTCACCATCAGGATTAATAACAGATGCCTGTGAACAAATTGAAATACTTTTGTCGCACAAAACGAAAACAATCAAAAACAATTTAAAAACAGAAAAAAAAACCCAATTAACTTGAGAGTAAATTGGTAATAGATTTAAAAGATACCTTTTACAATTCCGACAATCTCACCTCCAGGGCTGCCATGCGGACAATCTGATTGCTGTGATAGAAGAAGTTCGGGAGAACATCGAAGATTGAAGTCTCGGATAGAATGAGTTTCTAAAGTTAAAGGGAGTTGGGGAGAGAGAAGCGGGGGATAAAATGAATTTATAAACACGACAGGTTGGTAAAACAATCTCGTAGGTTCATGTATGGGTGAACACCTCCCCCTACTGGAATGAACAATCAGGTATACATTCGGAGTTGAAGGGATACAACCGGAGGAGACAGAGTGAGGATTTCAAACATCAGAAGTTACATCTCTTAAAAAAAGGAGTGCTCATGCTCTCAAGTCCCAATACACAAGTACCATACACATCGACTACTTTGGCAACACTTACATACGGCATACCCATTAAAAGAATTTGAAAATAATAAAACAAAAGAAGCATGTCTGATGACATCTATGAGTATGTGGCACGACAAAACATGGAGGCCCCCAACATGCTGAACAACATCGTAGATAGAGAGGAATGTTACAAAAAGAAAAAGTGCCGTGACAGTTGTAACCGGCACGAATTTGCACTACAAACGCTTACAGATGACTCTCATTGTAATGAACCGATACATTCCGTGGCTGGCCGTTGTTGCACAAAGTCGTTTATACGGGACTCTTATGATTATGCGATTCATCAATCTTTTTAATCGGCTTACCAGCTCAAACGGAGCTTCGTATTCCAAATTAAATTTATGCATCAAAACTGGATTGTCCATCAAAAGATCCATTCGGTATCATGGCATCAGTTTATAACGGCTGTTTTTTAATATATTACGATAATTCACGTTTCCTCACTTGAAGGTTTTCTGGGCAGAACTGATGTCCAAACATGTCGATGGCAGAGAGGAAGATGGATTCCACCTGGTTATGCCTCAGCTCAAACGATGGCAGGTTCGACGCTATAAGCACCTGAACACGCGGCACAAAAACAAATGGTTTGAATCAGCATTTCGGGCCGATGGACTAAACATGCACCAGTGCTGCCCAGTAACAGTGCATGATAGCATTTTAACATTCCCAACAAATTTACTCGGATGAAACCGGATGCTCTGTAATAGGCTCCCTTCCGTGACTTCATCACGTCGTCATTAATCCCTGCGCTACCACTTCACCTCTTCAATCAAAGGTCAAACACTTGTCTAGCAACTGTGTGTCAAAATTAGGTGAGCATCATCACCAATTCTATTAACACCGTGTGCACTTGCCATCATTATTAAATGGCCACTCAAAGCTTTTTGCAGTAAATATTACGCTAACTCCATGCATGGCCACGTGTGACATCAGCAGTGTATAGATTCCCAAAAAGAGAAAATAGGAATCGTTAGATAATTATCAGAAGTTTGTTGCACAAATCTGTCATAAACACATAAAACACTGTGGTGGTTTCGGTTAACTCTGAGTTGTCGGCACCAATTACATCATCATATATAAACAATATTTAGAATGGTATTACTTGTTAACAGGGAATCACAAGTGCCCAACACAACTTTAGAATTCATGCACAAGTACGCAAAGTGCTCAGAGCCACCAACTTCATCGAAAGACTCGGGGTTTCAGCCCGATTTGTACTGGTGTCGGTTTTACGACTGTCCCCGTCATTCCATGAGCCCTAACTTCATAAAATATGGTTTCAAAAATAATTTTTAAAAAATGTCACAGTGCCATTTAATATGCACTAGAAACACCCGCTCCCTTCGGGAGCAGCCTGGGGACGGAGTGGGAGAGGAGGTTTGGGGGGATAGCGGGGGAGGTGGGTAAAATATATTTTGCGCCGTGGCTAATAATTATCCCCCGTCTGAAACAGGGGTCAGTAAACCACTTGCACTGCGGCACATGTACAGTTGAAAATCGTAAGTGGTCTCCCCGCCCCCACCCCCTGTGAGGGGGTGCAGTTTGTGTCCATGACCTGATCCTGGGTGTACTACCAGCACATATGCAAATTTTGGTGGAGGTCGTCCCACCCCTGTTTTTTTTTTTTTCTATGATTTTCAGACATACACACATATAGAAAACTTCCTTATTTAATATAGTAAGATTCCATGACTGTCTAGCCATTGGTCCATCCATCTCTTTTCGGGCAAATTACCAAACACCAGTCGACATTATGCTACGTAACAAATACCAGAAAAAGAATGTCATTAAATGAAGGATTTCTATCAAGTGGAGCGACCACAAGATTATCGTTTGACATTACCAATAAGGAATCAGCTCCAATTATTCCCATATTCTTGCAGGGATGGCCAGAGAAAGTTTTTGTCCAAAGCCTCTAACGAAAAAGCTTGTCAAGGCCTGTCATTCGACTGAAGGCCAAGGCTGATCGGGTCATGGTTGAGTGTTGCTTCATTTTAACCTCAGAAATGTTATTTATTGATTTATCATTGATGACACAGCTGAATCTCTGGGTCAGTTACTCCTGCATTGTGGGACAAGTCGTCGGTGGCCTCTCTGCCTTCTACCACCTCCTCTCTGGTCTTGCACCCTCTTGCCCTTTCCACATGGTCTTCCAGGAATGCACATCTGGTGAACTCCCAAAATTCACGCTCACTTCCACTCATTTGTTCCTCCTTTCTCTCAGCTGTGGAACACAACCTCATCAGTCTGTTCAATCCAATTCTTCCTTCCAGGGCTCAAGACAGCTGCTTCCCACCACCTCAGGTCATCCCCCACCCATACTCATAATCTTTTCTACCCTCATTAACCCTCCCCAAGCACAACCCTATCTTTCCTGATTATTCTGCTTTCTCTCCTCTCCCACACTCTCATGTTGGATTTTTTTTTTTCAATTGCAGTTTCATTTCCGGTTTTTCCACTTCCTCTTCTTTCAGTACTCTTCTTCCTGCGTGTGAGCCTGTATCCAGCTTATTCAGCACATGTCCTCATTTTCCACCCACCCCCTTGTTATCATTCTTCCCCACGACCATTTTTCATGCGAGTGTTCCTCTATCCTGCTGTTGGTGTACTTTCCCTGCTTTCCACTGTGTTCTTTCTGTTGTATTCTGTGTTCTAGGTCTTCCACGAGGCTCAATTTTGCTTCCAAAAAAGGTGATTTGGGCAAGAATTGCAATTTGTTCAGCATTCCTGCAATAATTCATGAAACACAGAGTGGGTTCTTCAACGTTCACCAACAACCAGTGATGGAAGAAGGGTCCTTTGGCTTAACGATCGTCCGATAGACAAAGGGGAACACATTGATGGCTCGCCCTGCATGAGAAACACTTTGGTGAGAGTTTATAGCTGGATTGAGATTCAAACTCAGGCTAGACGGCTCAAAGGTGTGTACAGGTACCTTCAGGCTATCCTGCCAAGCCAAAGTTAGGACATTAAAGAACATGTTTTATTTAAGAGACAAAATAAAGGAAACAATTTGATGAAAAGCACTTGCCTACGCGCCAACATGGCGCTCATAAATCAAGAGTATACGATGGGTGATCAAAAAGTTTGCAGGTTTTGAAGAACAGTAAAAAAAAAAAATTCGATTATGCCGGTGTGTTGAGGATAAGAAATCGGATAATTGAAAAAAAAACAAAAGCGAAGTTTTTTGTTGTTGTTGTTTTATCTGCAAGCAGCAGGCGCACTGACAATTTACTGTGGAACAGGCAATGTACAACACCACCAATAAATTAAATATACATGAGCTAAGAATGTCGATGTATTTTAGTCTTTCTCTAAAGAACGAGCATAAAAATCTGCTCGTAAGTGTCATTTGTGTGCTGTGACGAACAATGGCTTTGCAACCGAATCATTGCAGTACGCACAAAGGGGGAATCTACATACTACATGGACAAAGCATAGTAGTCTTTGTGACATCTTCCAATGAACATCTCTCTGTTCCTCCCTCCCCTCCACACCTCCCCCCCTCCCCACCCCCGTTTCCTTTCTCCTCCTCATTTTCCTCCTCCTCCTCCCTCTCCCCCTTGCCTTTCTCAATATTTTTGCCCAACTCGAGTGTCCTTCATCACAGTGCCTTCCTTCTCTCATTCATACATAAATATATGTGGCCACAAAATACATCTCATGAAAAGATTCTAAAAAAAATGATTTTGGCAGAAATATAAAATGTTATTTAAAATGTTATAAGCGATGCTCAGATTAAGGTGAAATCTCAATGATTAGAGTTTCACGAGCTATGATCTTCAATCGAGAGATACTTTTTGAATGTTGCGCAGAGCATCATCAAAAACGCCCCCTCTTGGTTTTGGGCTCGATCCTTCCACTGTGGTGTGAAGATTTTTAAAACCTTGCTTTATACAAAGACATCCTTTTGAAAGAGCGCTGCACATTAGTGCTTTAGGCTGCGGTCCATAGTACTGTGTTGCGGGGACCTCTCTCAATCTTTATGATGAACAAAACACTGCCTTCAGCTTTCACTTGCACCTGCCACCATTCTGGGTGTGCAGGGCTGGAAACAGAAATTCCAAAGTCCCAGTCCTCAGTCTCCTTCTCCAAAAATAGTGCGGCGAAAAGGCAGCAATAAGAATGAAAGTTCAATAAAATAACAAGATGTGAGAGAAAGAGAGAGAAAAATAATAATGAGAGAAATCCATAAGCGCCCAGCACCTAATATGCTTGTACGAATTTAAAGCATCACTTATCCTGTACCGGTGAAACCCAGAAAGGCTGGGCGAGGAAAGCGTGACGAAAAAAGCAATGGTGCTTAAAGTCATTTCGGCTGCCGGTCCCCGTCGGAAGCAAAACGACCTTCCCCTCTGTTTGCGGAAGCGAGGCGCTCTGAGCAGCCATATCTATCTCACGCAGCATCCGTGGCTAGTTTAAGGGGGACAAATTTCCATTAATGCCGAACGGGCTAATGCGATGGGACACAGTTTATCACAAAACAGCTGTTCCCATCTGCTGCCGCATTACGACGTATGGCATCATAACCGCGGGTTAAAATTACGAAAGCGCGGCGAGATCCGGCATCGAAAAAATAAAATAGAGCGTCACGACGGTGATGCAAATGAGATTTTCTATTTCTCATCTCGCATTTAATAATGGTATTTGCTAAACCACTATAACCATGCATTTGTTACCAGGGAGGTCAGTGCCGTGAGCAAGGGGCTTTCAAAATACTTGGAGGTACAGGTGGACGTGGGAACCAGGTGCATTCTAAAAGACATCAACGATCATATGGAAGAAAGAAAGTGAATGCACAAGCAAAAAGAAAAACTATTCCCAGTGGGTATTGATTTCCTTTTTATTCTCCATATGTGTGCGCAAATATGGGCAGCCGATATGTATCAGCATTACAATGGTTCAGAATCCTTCAAATTTTTAATCAAATCAGTTCGTTCAATTCAATAGGAATTTTATTTTTAGAAAGACTATATCGATGATGATAGCCATAACTAAATATAAAAACATGAGTCTATTCCTTTTGCCAAACCTTACGGCCGAAAGCTCCGATGATGTACAGATTTCTCAAAGTTAGATTTTATCCTCCAGATTTGGTCCGCCACATACTAATCAAACAGAGGCTACCAATGTTATAAGGCAAAGATCTCCACAAGGAATTATCATGCATCACCAGACAAAAGGAACAGTGGACAATGGACACTGATTTTCACAATTGACATCAACTCCAGTCTTGAACAGCACTACTGCTGCTGCTTCAACAGAATCATCAGCAGGACAACATGGTTAATATGAAACTGCTGAAATAATACTACCGGCTTAGAGCCAAAGGACACCATGAGTGCAAAGGCGCTGACAACACAAAGACCTTTACTATAAGCAAAAGTAGAAATAAAATTAGAAAGAGGAAGAAGAGGTTACAACACAACACACAAGCAGAAAATAAAAAAGGGCCAGGAAAGATAAGTAAATGTAGTTCACAGTCCTTGCATATCATTAGCATCATCAATCAATTAAACACACACGGGGAAGGTGAAATACGGATGGCAGGAGAGATGTTCACAGAGTAACAGTCCAACAGGATGGTGCAGAGGGAGTGTACTTCACTTTGAGCTGGCTAGTCTGGGTTTGATTCCCGACCTGACTATAAAACTGTCGGATTGGCGCTAATTTGCAGTTAGGGGGTTGAATCATAAAATACACATTCGCTCGGTTGGATGTTAAGCTGGGTATCCCCTCTGCTAGCATTATCTCGTGGATGTCCAACATCACATGGTGTCTTGCGCAAAGACTAAGTGGGTTATCGCTGGTACCCTGAACAAATTCCAAAGATCTGTCACCTTCAGTTAAACGTCAGGTCTGACCAGCCGATTTGTGAAGACTTGGCCCAAAAATCTGGTCCGATCACCCTCACAAGAAGGTGAGAATGAGAATAATCGGAGCAATTATAGAAATGATAGTACACCTCCATAGGGTAATACAAAGGTAAGAAAAATACCAAAAACCACCACACAACCACTCAAAAGGGGTGCAGCGTTCTTTCATAAGTGTTTAAAATCAAATCAATGTTCGTCTTGAATGGCTGCTTCACGACACAGAAGAGCAATGTAAAGCAAACCAGTAGCTATAAAGCACTACTTTATATCAAGGTTAGACGATGCTGAGAAAGGGGCAAAAAGAAAGATAAAAATTAAGATCAAATAAAAAAAAAAAACTTCAAAAATGAAGGTCACCAAGATCACGACTGATAAATGGGCTGCTATTTAGACATCATTAAATTAGTGACAACAAAGCAGATAAAGGTCGACACAAACAATCACTGCTAAAGAGAGGGAGGCTGAGCAAGATAAAGCTTGTGTTTGCTCAATGGCCGGCCACACGTGCAGTGTACAACTCAGACGCGAGAAATGCCAACCCAACAACTGTCCACCCACCTGACGTGCCCGGAGTGCCACCTTCGAGTTTGTGGTTCTGCTCAGTTGTGTTAGCTCGGTAAGGATGGCAGTCATTTCCTCTGTGAGGGTCGGATCTCGGCCAAACAGCTGATCCTGCACCACAGACACACGTAACCTTCACACCGAACAAAATGCCCAAGAGATGCTCACCAGAGAGATGCTCCAGGCTCTGAATGTAACGGCACACTGACAAAGTGGTCACAGGACAGTTGATCTTGGAGAAACAAGTTCAAATACGCATTACACAGGAGCGCAAAGTTGAGATGCAACACAAATTTGACGGACCAAATAATATTTATCCTGCATTTCACTTTTACTTTCAAACAATCAGACAATAATCGTGAATCAGATACAAATACATATATCAGTCATATTTTATAGATAATAATCCTCCTCGAAACAATTAGAAAATAAATAAATTTTAACTTCAACATAAGATAGCATATTACAAAATTACCGGTTTATTGTTCCCGCCCAAGCACAGGGCTCACGGTGCGATGATGCCAGGTTCAAATCCCATACACCATACATGTTTGTCCATCGTCTAATCACATCCTTGTATAATTAATGTAAAAATGTATTTATCGCTAATGTCCCTGTTCTACATGTCATATTAGTACAACCTCATCCATGAGTCAAAGATGGATATTTGGCTCATGGAGGAGGTTCTGTGATATTAGTGGTACACACACATTTACTCATGTGTAATAAAATATCTAAACTACAAGGGCACTCGGTAGAACATATACCTCCGCCATGCAATACCTGATCAAGGAGAACATATCGGGCCCAATAAGTTTTTTTTTAATATCATGCTATACATCGTTTTTGGCCCCATCTTTCAATGGTACCAATCGCGTACAGCCTTTTGGCTGCTGGTTTCATCATTGGTTAGGAGCACGGCTATGCCCCTGATGCAGTGCCCCCTAATACCAGTACACTGGTGCTCATGTCACCGACCTCGGAAGGATGACAGGCTGAGTCAACCGTTGGTGTTAATTCAGCAGCTGACAGGGCTCGAACTCAGGACCCTAGGATTCCAAGCCACCACCCGAACCATTGAGCCAACACCAGGCATCTCTCAATGGTGAAGAATCACTTTGAATATGAAAAAAATTCTCGTATCCGGATCTGGATTCAGGTCTTCACCAACCTCGAATCAATTTGTCCTTGTCAAACACCCAAACTCTCCACCAAGTTTTGTCCAAATCTGTCCATAACTTTTTGACACATCATGCTAGATATCGGTTTGAGTCATCACTCAATGGTGAAGAATCACATCAAAATTATCAGATCCGGATCTGGATTCGGATCGTCACCAAAATTGAATCAATTCTTCCTTGTCACACCAGCAACATATCCACCAAGTTTAAGCCAAATCCGTCCACAACTTTTTGAGATATTGTGATATATATATATATATATATTTATCGTTTTTGGCCCGATCTCTCAATGGTGAAGAATCACTTTAAAAATTACTAGATCCAGATCCGGATTCAGATCTTCACCAGAATTAAGCGTTGTTGCCCTTAGCCAGTCACCTACATACACAAAACATTTCAGAATGATTGCTTGAGAACTGTGGCCAAAAATCATGTGACAAAGACAATCGTGTGACAAAATGCTACAGACCAACATACTTGGCGAAAATTTTTTTTCGCCCAACAAAACAAATAACCAAACAAACAGACAGACAGACGTGAAAACAACCTCCTTCCCCTTCGGTGACGGAGGTAATAAAGTTTTTGGTTTGAGAAAGTTGTATTTAACGCAGTCATATTCAGCAATGTGGCAATCTAAAAAGTAATTGGTGTGTAGGGGTTTAAAATACTGCATATATATATATATATATATATATATATATATATATTATATTATATACGTTATACACTAGTGTCCCATCTGTTGACATTAGTTGGCGGACTGTAAGGATCCCACGGTGTCCTCCGCGAAGAGTAGGCAAGCCGTTGTCGGCACCCTGAACAAATGACAAATTCCTGCCCGAACTACTGCTGGGAGAGGAATAGCAAACTGCACAGTATGACCCACGCCTAGAAACTGCTTCAGCCGAACCAACACTTTGTAACACAGAGTATGGTACGTCGGAATATATATATATATATATATATAATATATATAATATATATATATAAAATATATATATATATGTATATGGCAGTGCGATGGGAGCACAGAAATGGATGCACAGTGGGGTTTGTGCTCGAATCCCACAGCAATTACATGACACAGCCACTTAAAATGAACACATTTAATGTAAACTAGACGACCTGTGAACACGTTGGGTTCCCGTTGTGACAACAGTTGATTAACAAAATCATTTCAAAAAAAAGAAAGGAAAAGAAAAGATAGCTCCAGCGAACTATACCGCTGAGGTTGTTTGCATTGATCAAATTCTCCCGAAGAGAACATTTTGACTGAATCGGGAATTGATTTTTTAATAAATTTTTCGTTGCCCGATTTGAACGAAACTTGATACTGCACACCTCAGGAGAATGGTGAGTAAGGTGGGCCGAGAATTTTTGTGCTATCGTGTATCGTCTTGGCTGTATTTCGGGAACATACATACATATATACATATATACAAGATGAGAGTTTTAGTAATATATATATATATATATACATATATGTTACCCTATGATAAAAATTCACATTAACAAACTTCCACTAAAAAAATGAAAAAATAAATAAATAATACATCATATGAAAGAAAAACTTGGAACTCACAATAAGCGATTAAACACATTTATGCTACGGAGTGTGCCAAGCATTACAATTTGAAAATTAAAAATGGATACACATAAGTTAACATCAACACATTAACAAAGATATAGTAAACCGAGAACGGCACTCAGGAGAGCACATGCCTCAGTCAGGCTGAACAGTTTACATTTTGTATCCCACTGATAGGCGGGATCTGGATCAGGACCAAAATCGAATCAGCTTGTTGTTGTCACCTAACCAAGTCATCCACCTAGTTTTGTCATAATCTGTCCATAACTTTTTGAAATATGCCATTTATAGTTTTTTGGTCCCATCTCTCAATGGTGAAGAATCACTTGAAGGGGAACCCAAACGCTCAGACCACTTCCTCGCTAATCTATCCCTTGATACCCTACAAAATAGATATAATGTAGATCGAAATCTTCTTTTTCTTCAGATTAGCCATGTCATCACACCCGGGAGTCGATTGCCAGATCCGTACTGTGTACAATGTACATGTTACATCGGTACAATTTAATTCAAACGACGAATAATTTTCGATTTCCCACAAATATGCCGAGTTGATGCGTCCTTGGTGCTTGTATAGTAGTACAAACCAAGATGGTTTCATGCTACAGCAACAGCCAAAATACCACACATTTGCCAGAAATTGGACGAGGTTTGTCCGAAATACCCGAGTGTGGATCGTGCTGAGAAAATGTTCGCTTTTGTGCTCAGAACATGTTACAGAACATTGTTATGAAACAACAAAGATGGCTAGATCTTGTGGTTATCCACCACAATTGAGAGAGGATGCCATACCAACATTTAAGTGGAAGAAACAGCCGTCGCTCAAAACTGTAACACCACCTCTACCCAGCTATCGGCACGTGTACACAGATGATTTGAGCGGTGAATCAAACACCTGTTTCCATTACCCAGCAGTTACCACAAGAACACCTGAAAATAATAAGTGTGCCGTTGGCTTAGCAGTTAGGGTGGCTGGCTTGGGATCTTGGGATCTTAGGGTCCTGAGTTTGAGCCCCGTTTGCCACTGAATTAACACCAGCTCGGGTTGACTCAGCCTGTCATCCTCCGAGGTCGGCAAAATGAATACCAGTGTACTGGTGTGGGGGCACAGCATCAGCGGTACTGCCATACCCAAACAAAATGATAGCTACCCGGCAGCCAAGCTGCCATACGCAAGAAGAAGAAGAAGATGAAGAAGAAGAACCTGAAAATAATTATCTATTAGCAACACAATTTTCCACAAATCAAATGAACCACCGTCTAATTTTCGTGGAGAGAAAGTACAGCATGTGTGTAACATCATCTTCTGCTCCTCAAAGAGGATTTGACCTGGGATGCTAAAACTTTCAGGGTCGTCCCCCCCCCCACCATCATTACCCCACAATACCTACTACGATCCCACACCCACCTCCACCAGGGAAGGACATCAACACCTCACGGGCATGACAGTAAGACACGGCATGGACACAAATGTTGTCCGGGAAAAGTATGAAACGAGACAATCCCGTAACATACAAGACACCTGGTCAGCCTGAGATGGTGGGACAAAGCATTCATCACCCATTTTGTCTGCAGTATCTGAGTGTGCCCATTTTGTCTGCAGTGCCCGTGCTGTTGGGTGATGACGGGTATTTCTACTCGAGTAATATATAAACCGATTTCTCAATTAACACAAAATCCCTCCCTTATAAACGCTCAATTGAACAGAAAATCAAACAGAGCTGTTGTGACCATCGTTTTCATCTTCACGAACACTTCCGCCTTTCTTCCTCTGAATCGCTCACACAAGGCTCGAAGCGATTCGGCTCCACAATTCCCCCGCCCCCAAGGGGTTTCCCTCACTAATTTTGTCTCCAATAGTTTCTTCAAAATCTCACTAATCACTTTCAACATTCTGAGAACAGTCAGTCACTAATGATGGTGGAATCAGTATCTGAATCTGAGCTCGATATGTACTGTTTCTCGATGTAGAACCGCCGTTTGGATAAATATGGCTTCAGGGTGTGACGTCACTAGCAAAATAAAAACAACAATATCCCCCTTCCGCCACGCGGCGGGCGATAAAAATCAATACTCTCGGGCTTTTGTCGACACTTTGTGATTGGTTAAAAAAAATTCAAAAATTTGTTTTCCCTTCAAATTAGACCGCGATTAATGATTCTCAATGGTTTTCAGGAAGAAAAAAATTATCCTTGGGTTCCTCTTTGAAATTATTTTTTTAATCTTGTATCCTGCCATCCGAGTCCGTCCATAACTTTTTGAGATATCATGTTACATATTGTTTTTAGCCCCGTCACTCAATGGTTAACAATCAACTTTTAAATTCTAGTGTCCAGAACCGGATACGGATCTTCACCAAAATCTAGTAAACCTCTCCCAACCATTAAGCCAATGGATTACTCGAAAAAATACAAAAACAATTACTTGGATGCTGTTTATAAAAACAATTACAAAACAGCCAATCAAGAGAATTCTGCATTTCTTTGGTTACAGTGGGATACCTTGCAGTCAAATTGCAGATTAATAGGCCTGGTCCATTTCACTTGTTCACTCACCAACACCTCTTCGACCAAATAGCTCCCACCATTACCCTCTCCTTTAATCACCACCCCCATCAGCGGTCCCAAGCATGCCTCCTGGCATCCATCTCTGCTCAAGAAGTGACATCCCCACCAATGCGGCATGCTCGATGGGCTCTGGGCTGCGCTGCTGGAATCCCAACGCTCCACATGTGTACTAGCTCCCATGCCAAGAAGATTGGAATATGCAAATCCATGCACTGCTCCCCGACAGGATGGTTAAACTTCACGTCAGCCTGTAGTCCCAACTCCCGCTGGCAAAAGTGCTTCAAGGCACACCATCCTTCTCACCAAACTGGAGGATTATGGATATGGGTGCAAGGCTGATGTGACATTTGCACACTGGATACACACAGCGTGGTGCTGCTACTGCTGAAATGGCGAAATGTAGGCTCGAGTTGTCATAGCATTACGATGAGAAGAGCTCATGAAATTAGAGATTATCGAGTTTGAATCTTACTTGTTTTTGGTTTAAAAAAAAAAAATTGAGGCCAGGCAGGTGGGTGAGCAAGAGAAGATGCTGACCAGTTGAGTAATGGCAGGTGAGCTTAGGAGGATGAGCAGACCAGGAAGTGAGGACAAGAAGCAGAGCATGCACTGTGCATTACGTACAATAAGCATAACCACAAGAGCGTTCCGTCGCGCCACGTGAGCATGTGAGAAGATGGAGTTAAGCACAGAGTTCATGTCGCCCTTGTGTTTCTCGCGCAGCAGAATCACGCATTTGTCGTAGTGTCCTGTGGACCGGGAAAGCGACACAAATAAACCTTACGAAGCATGAAATAAATCCAAAAATCAAGTTAAAAGGAAAATCAGAACACCAGCCAGATTCGTTTTTCCAAATAGCAGGAGAATCAACAGGAGCTCGAACTACGCTTTCATTATCGACAAGCATGTCCTTTGCTACAAAATCGAATCATTCTCTCATCGTATGTGCTAGACATGTCTAAAAGAGGATGTTCCACAAAAGTTGCACATCAATGAATGTCACATGATACTTAACCATCATGGTGTACCCCTCAAATATACTACATTGCAATACCACGAGCTCTCGGCTCAACCTGAACGCGGACAGACCTAATGTTTCATTGAATCCGTTGTTATACCTGTAATGTATTGGTAGTCTGTGCAATGGGAAAAGGCCATGAATAAAATATTTTATTAATACAATCATAAAAACGATAATCAGTAAAACCAAGGAAAAGAGCAAACAATAGCAAAATAAATAACAAAAATTATAATTTCATTGCATTTCCATTACGCGAGCCGTAATTACCATACTATATGTCACTTTCATTTACAGGAGTGGTCTATGGTCTATTAATCCTTGGCAAGGATTCTCACAGAAAGCAAGCCTCAAGACTACGACGACAAATACTACTACTACTACTACTACTACTACTACTACTACTGTAAACGACTACATTAATGGCCTCAATGATTCCCACCTTCTGAAGAAGTCAGCCAGGGAACATTTTTGGCCTGTCTTTCACAAACAGGCTGGTCAGGCGTGACGTTCGACTGAAGATGTTAAGGATTTGTAATTTGTTTGAGGTGCCGGCGATAACTCGCGAACTCTTCACAAAAAACACTGCGGAATCTTTAACACCCATCAAGTAATTCCAGTCGATGGGACACCAGGCTCAGCCTCAATCTTCGGGATGGAGCAGTGTGTGATGGGACCTGTGAGGCACCAATTCAACAGTCTATAGTCAGGTCATGCATGGAACCAAAACTACACTGCTCAAAGGCAAATGCGTGACCTCTGCACCAACCTGTCGGATCAGTAAGGCCTAAGTCACATTTGCTCTACGGCGAGGATACGGCGGCCGTACGCCCTCTGAATTGACAAGAAACGTGCGCGGCTGCAGAGTTTCTGAGGTGGCCTCAGGGTGGCCCTACGCCGTATGGCTATATTTACAGGCCGTAAGGTCGCCGTGGAATTATAACGCGGAGTTATAACTTTTTTCATTTCTACGTTCGCCGTAGCAATTCGACAATCCGAAACAAAAAAACGTGTAAAAAAAAATAAATAATTAACCCATTTGTTACCGTCCGTCTGGCAGCACGTTCGCCTTAGGGCCCCCTGCGGTTGCCCTGCGGTCGCCCTGCAGTCCCCCTGCGGTCACCTTGTGGTCGCCTTGCGGTCGCCTTGCGTCTGCCTTGAAAATTCTATGGCCGCCGCAGGAACGCCCTCAGGTCACCGTGCGACATCAAATCAAAGACCGTACGGCAACCCCACGTTTTCGGTCTCCACAATTCATAAATACGCCGTGCAGCTCCCCGAAAAATAAAAACATATGTGACTGCTACATTGTGTGACCGTGGAAATACTGCGGCCGCCGTATAATTGCTAATGGCCGTAGATTTTGGAGACCCCACGGCCGCCGTGGCAAATGTGACTTAGGCCTAAATACGCCGTGCGGCTCCCCGAAAAATAAAAACATGTGACTGCTACATTGTGTGACCTCGTGGAAATACTGCGGCCGCCGTATAATTTGCTAGTGGCCGTAGATTTTGGAGACCCCACGGCCGCCGTGGCAAATGTGACCTTGGCCTAAGCAAGCCTCGAGAGCAGTGTTTTTCAAAAAAAATGTTTTATCACTCAGCAGATACTACATACTAGTGACCCAAATAATTTGGTCTCAGCCATCAATGGTCATGCAAATCTGCTTTGGTGTTTCACCTTGAGTCCCATAAACATATGTGACATTCGCTGGTTGTATTACTTCACGACTATTGTCAA
>CM068955.1:130988724-131003392 GCA_035128595.1 Eptatretus atami
CAACTCCACGGTCGTTGTAAATATAATGAGAGAATAGAAATCCATAAGCGCCCAGCACCTAATATGCTGTACGAATTTAAAGCATCACTCTTCTGTACGGTGAAACCCAGAAAGGCTGGGCGAGGAAAGCGTGACGAAAAAGCAATGTGGCTTAAAGTCATTTCGGCTGCCGGTCCCCGTCGGAAGCAAAACGACCTTCCCTCTGTTTGCGGAAGCGAGGCGCTCCGAGCAGCCATATCTATCTCACGCAGCATCCGTGGCTAGTTTAAGGGGCGAAATTCCATTAATGCCGAAGGGCTAATGCGATGGGACACAGTTTATCACAAAACAGCTGTTTCCCATCTGCTGCCGCATTACGACGTATGGCACATAACGCGGGTTAAAATTACGAAAGCGCGGCGAGATCCGCATCGAAAATAAAATAGAGCGTCAGACGGTGATGCAATGAGATTTTCTATTTCTCATCTCGCATTAATAATGGTATTTGCGAAACACTATTAACCATGCATTTGTTACCAGGAGGTCAGTGCCGTGAGCAAGGGGCTTTCAAAATACTTGGAGGTCAGGTGGACGTCGGGAACCAGGTTGCATTCTAAAAGACATCAACGATCATATGGAAGAAAGAAAGTGAATGCACAAGCAAAAGAAAAACTATTCCCAGTGGGTATTGATTTCCTTTTATTCTCCATATGTGTGCGCAAATATGGGCAGCCGATATGTATCAGCATTACAATGGTCAGAATCCTTCAAATTTTTAATCAAATTCAGTTCGTTCAATCAATAGGAATTTTATTTTTAGAAAGACTATATCGATGATGATAGCCATAACTAAATATAAAAAACATGAGTCTATTCCTTTTGCCAAACCTTACGGCCGAAAGCTCCGATGATGTACAGATTTCTCAAAGTTAGATTTTATCCTCCAGTTTGTCCGCCACATACTAATCAACAGAGGCTACCAATGTTATAAGCAAAGATCTCCACAAGGAATTATCATGCATCACCAGAAAAGAACAGTGGACAATGGACACTGATTTTCACAATTGACATCAACTCCAGTCTTGAACAGCACTACTGCTGCTGCTTCAACAGATCATCAGCAGGACAACATGGTTAATATTGAAAACTTCTGAAATAATACTCGCTTAGAGCCAAAGGACACCTGAGTGCAAAGGCGCTGACACACAAAGACCTTTACATAAGCAAAGTGAAATAAATTAGAAAGAGGAAGAAGAGGTTACACAACACACACAGCAGCAGAAATAAAAAGGGCCAGGAAAGATAGTAAATGTAGTTCACAGTCCTGCATATCATAGCATCATCAATCAATTAAACACACACGGGGAAGGTGAAATACGGATGGCAGGAGAGTGTTCACAGAGTAACAGCCAACAGGTGGTGCAAGGGATGTACTTCACTTTGAGCTGGCTAGTCTGGGTTTGATTCCCGACCTGACTATAAACTGTCGGATTGGCGCTAATTTGCAGTTTAGGGGTTGAATCATAAAATACACATTCGCCGTTGGATGTTAAGCTGGTCCCCTCTGCTAGCATTATCTCGTGGATGTCCAACATCACATGGTGTCTTGCGCAAAGACAAGTGGTTATCGCTGGTACCCTGAACAAATTCCAAAGTCTGTCACTTCAGTTAAACGTCAGGTCTGACTGCCGATTTGTGAAGACTTGGCCCAAAATCTGGTCCGATCACCCTCACAAGAAGGTGAGAATGAGAATAATCGGAGCAATTATAGAAATGATGTACACCTCCATAGGTAATACAAAGGTTAAAAAATACCAAAAACCACACCACAACCACTCAAAAGGGCGCAGCGTTCTTCATAAGTGTTTAATCAAATCAATGTTCGTTTGATGGCTGCCTTCACGACACAGAGAGCAATGTAAAGCAAACCAGTAGCTATAAAGCACTACTTTATATCAAGGTTAGACGATGCTGAGAAAGGGGCAAAGAAGATAAAAATTAAGATCAAATTAAAAAAAAAAACTTCAAAATGAAGGTCCCCAAGATCACGACTGATAATGGCTGCTATTTAGGATCATTAATTAGTGACAACAAAGCAGATAAAGGTCGACACAAACAATCACTGCTAAAGAGAGGGAGGATGAGCAAGATAAAGCTTGTGTTTGCTCAATGGCGGCCACACGTGCAGTGTACAACTCAGCGCGAGAATGCCAACCCAACAACTGTCCACCCACCTGACGTGCCCGGAGTGCCACCTTCGAGTTTGTGTTCTGCTCAGTTGTGTTAGCTCGGTAAGGATGGCAGTCATTTCCTCTGTGAGGGTCGGATCTCGGCCAAACACGTGATCTGCACCACAGACACAACGTAACCTCACACCGAACAAATGCCCAAGAGTATGCTCACCAGAGAGATGCTCGTTAATGTAACGGCACACTGACAAAGTGGTCACAGGACAGTTGATCTTGGAGAGAAACAAGTTCAAATACGCATTACACAGGAGCGCAAAGTGAGATGCAACACAAATTTGACGGACCAAATAATATTTATCCTGCATTTCACTTTTACTTTCAAACAATCAGACAATATCGTGATCAGATACAAATACATATATCAGTCTATTTTATAGATAATAATCCTCTCGAAACAATTAGAAAATAAATAATTTTAACTTCAACATAAGATAGCATATTACAAAATTACGGTTTATTGTTCCGCCCAAGCACAGGGCTCACGGTGCGATGATGCCAGGTTCAATCCATACACCATACAGTTTGTCCATCGTCTAATCACATCCTTGTATAATTAATGTAAAATGTATTTATCGCTAATGTCCCTGTTCTACATGTCATATTAGTACAACCTCATCCATGAGTCAAAGATGGATATTTGCTCATGGAGAGGTCTGTGATATTAGTGGTACAACACATCTTACTCATGTGTAAATAAATATCTAAACTACAAGGGCACTCGGTAGAACATATACCTCCGCCATGCATACCTGATCAGGAGAACATATCGGCCCAATAAGTTTTTTTTAATATCATGCATATACATCGTTTTTGGCCCATCTTTCAATGTACCAATCGCGTACAGCCTTTTGCTGCTGGTTTCATCATTGGTTAGGAGCACGGCTATGCCCTTATGCAGTGCCCCTATACCAGTACAATGGTGCCAATGTCACCGACCTCGGAAGGATGACAGGCTGAGTCAACCGTGGTGTAATTCAGGAGCTGACAGGGCTCGGACTCAGGACCTAGGATTCCAGCCACCACCCGACCTTGAGCCAACACCAGGCATCTCTCAATGGTGAAGAATCACTTTGAATATGGAAAAAATTCTCGTATCCGGATCTGGATTCAGGTCTTCACCAACTCGAATCAATTTGTCCTGTCAAAAACCCAAACTCTCCACCAATTTTGTCCAAATCTGTCCATAACTTTTTGACACATCATGCTAGATATCGGTTAGTCATCACTCAATGGATGATCACATCAAAATTATCAGATTCGGATCTGGATTCGGATCGCACCAAATTGAATCAATTCTTCTTGTCACACCAGCAACATTCCACCAAGTTTAAGCCAATCCGTCCACAACTTTTTAGAGATATTGTGATATATTATATATATCGTTTTGGCCCGATCTCTCAATGGTGAAGAATCACTTAAAATTACTAGATCCAGATTCCGGATTCAGATCTTCACCAGAATAAGCGGTGTTGCCTTAGCAGTCACCTACATACACAAAACATTTCAGAATGATTGCTGAGAACTGTGGCCAAAAATCATGTGACAAAGACAATCGTTTGGACAAAATGCTACAGACCAATATACTTGGCGAAAATTTTTTCGCCAACAAAAAATAACCAAACAAACAGACAGACGGACGTGAAACAACCTCCTTCCCTTCGTGACGGAGGTAATAAAGTTTTTTGGTTTTGAGAAAGTTTATTAACGCATTCATATTCAGCAATGTGGCAATCTAAAAAGTAATTGGTGTGTAGGGGTTTAAAATACTGCATATTATATATATATATAATATATATATTATTATATATATATAATATATATATATATATACGTTTATACACTAGTGTCCATCTGTTGACATTAGTTGGCGGACTGTAAGGATCCACGGTGTCCTCGCGAGAGTAGGCAAGCCGTTGTCGGCACCTGACAAATGACAAATTCCTGCCCGAACTACTGTGGGAGAGGAATAGCAACTGCACAGTATGACCCCAACTAGAAACTGCTTCAGGCGAACAACATCTGTAACACAGAGTATGGTACGTCGGAATATATATATATTATATATTATATATATATATATATATATATATATAATAATATATATATATGTATATGGCAGTGCGATGAGCACAGAAATGGATGCACAGTGGGGTTTGTGCTCGAATCCACAGCAATTACATGACACAGCCACTTAAAATGAAACATTTAATGTAACTAGACACCTGTGAACACGTTGGGTTCCCGTTGTGACAACAGTTGATTAACAAAATCATTTCAAAAAAAAGAAGGAAAAGAAAAGATAGCTCCAGCGAACTATCCGCTTGAGGTTGTTTGCATGATCAAATTCTCCCGAAGAGAACATTTTGACTGAATCGGGAATGATTTTTTAATAAATTTTTCGTTGCCCGATTTGAACAAATACTTGATACTGCACACCTCAGGAGAATGGTGAGTAAGGTGGCCGAGAATTTTTGTGCATCGTGTATCGTCTTGGCTGTATTTGGGAACATACATACTATATTACATATATACAAGATGAGAGTTTTGTAATATAATATATATATATTATACATATATGTTACCCTATGATAAAAATTAACATTAACAAACTTCCACTAAAAAATGAAAAATAAATAAATAATACATCATATGAAAAGAAAACTTGGAACTCACAATAAGCGATTAAACACATTTATGCTACGGGTGTGGCCAAGCATTACAATTGAAAATAAAAATGGATACCACTAAGTTACATCAACACATTAACAAAATATAGTAAACGAGAACGGCACTCAGGAGAGCACATGCTCCAGGCTGAACAGTTTACATTTTGTATCCCACTGATAGCGGGATCTGGATCAGGACAAAATCGAATCGCTTGTTGTTGTCACCTAACAAGTCATCCACCTAGTTTTGTCATAATCTGTCGCATAACTTTGAAAATATGCCATGTTATAGTTTTTTGTCCATCTCTCATGGTAGAATCACTTAGGGGAACCCACGCTCAGACCACATCCTCGCTAATCTATCCCTTGATACCCTACAAAATAGATATAATGTAGATCGAAATCTTCTTTTTCTTCAGATTAGCCATTCATCACACCGGGAGTCGATTGCAGATCCGTACTGGTACAATGTACATGGTTACATCGGTACAATTTTAATTCAAAACGACATAATTTTCGATTTCCACAAATATGCCGAGTTGATGCGTCCTTGGTGCTTGTATAGTAGTACAAACCAAGATGGTTTCATGCTACAGCAACAGCAAATACCAACACATTTGCCAGAAATTGGACGAGGTTTGTCCGAAATACCGAGTGTGGATCGTGCTGAGAAAATGTTTCGCTTTTGTGCTCAGAACATGTTACAGAACATTGTTATGAAACAACAAGATGCTAGATCTTGTGGTATCCACCACAATTGAGAGAGGATGCCATACCAACATTTAAGTGGAAAAAGCCGTCGCTCAAAACTGTAACACCACCTCTACCAGCTGACGGCACGTGTACACAGATGATTTGAGCGGTGAATTCAAACACCTGTTTCCATTACCCAGCAGTTACCACAAGAACACCTGAAAATAATAATGTGTGCGTTGGCTTAGCAGTTTAGGGGGCTGGCTTGGGATCTTGGATCTTTGTCCTGAGTTTGGCCCGTTTCCACTGAATTCACCAGCTCGGGTTGATCAGCCTGTCATCTCAGAGGTCGCAAAATGAATACCAGTGTATGGTGTGGGGGCACGCATTCGCGGTACTGCCATACCCAACAAATGATAGGCTACCCGGCAGCCAAGCTGCCATACGCAAGAAGAAGAAGAAGATGAAGAAGAGAACCTGAAAATAATTATCTATTAGCAACACAATTTTCCACAAATCAATGAACCACCGTCTAATTTTCGTGAGAGAAAGTACAGCATGTGTGTAACATATCTTTTGCTCCTCAAAGAGGATTTACCTGGATGCTAACTTTCAGGGTGTCCCCCCCACCATCATACCCACAAACCTACTACGATCCACCACCTCCACCGGAGGACATCAACACCTCACGGGCATGACAGTAAGCACGGCATGGACACAAATGTTGTCCGGGAAAAGTATGAAACGAGACAATTCCGTAACATACAAGACACCTGGTCAGCCTGAGATGGTGGGACAAAGCATTCATCACCCATTTGTCTGCAGTATCTGAGTGTGCCCATTTTGTCTGCAGTGCCCGTGCTGTTTGGTGATGACGGGTATTTCTACTCGAGATATATAAACCGATTTCTTAATTAAACAAAATCCCTCCTTATAAACGCTCAATTGAACGAAAATAACAGAGCTTTGTGACTCGTTTTATCTTCACGAACCTTCGCCTTTTCTCTCTGAATCGCTCACACAAGGCTCGAAGCGATTCGCTCCACAATTCCCGCCCCAAGGGGTTTCCTCACTAATTTTGTCTCCAATAGTTTCTTCAAAATCTCACTAATCACTTTCACATTCTGAGAACAGTCAGTCACTAATGATGGTGGAGCTATCTGAATCTGAGCTCGATATGTACGTTTTCTCGATGTAGAACCGCCGTTTGGATAAATATGCTTCAGGGTGTGACGTACGAGCAAAATAAACAAACAATATCCCCCTTCCCATGCGGCGGGGATAAAAATCAATACTCTCGGGCTTTGTCGACACTTTGTGATTGGTTAAAAAAATTCAAAATTTGTTTCCTTCAAATTAGACCGCGATTAATGATTCTCAATGGTTTCAGGAGAAAAAATTATCCTTGGGTCCTCTTTGAAAATTATTTTTAAATCTTGTATCCTGCCATCCAGTCCGTCATAAACTTTTTGAGAATATCATGTTACATATTGTTTTTAGCCCCGTCACTCAATGGTTAACAATCAACTTTTAAATTCTAGATGGTCCAGAACGGATACGGATCTTCACCAAAATCTAGTAAACCTCTCCCAACCATTAAGCAATGGATTAACTCGAAAAAATACAAAAACAATTACTTGATGCTGTGTTATAAAAACAATTACAAAACAGCCAATCAGAGAAGATTCTGCATTTCTTTGGTTACAGTGGATACCTTGCAGTCAAATTGCAGATTATAGGCCTGGTCCATTTCACTTGTTCACTCACCAAACCTCTTCGACCAAATAGTCCACCATTACCTCTCTTTAACACCACCCATCAGCGGCCCAAGCATGCCTCCTGGCATCCATCTCTGCTCAAGAAGTGACATCCCACCAATGCGGCATGCTCGATGGGCTCTGGGCTGCGCTGCTGGAATCAACGCTCACATGTGTACTGCTCCCATGCAAGAGATTGGAATATGCAAATCCATGCACTGCTCCCGACAGGAGGTTAAACTTCACGTCAGCTGTTAGTCCCAACTCCCGCTGGCAAAGTGCTTCAAGGCACACCCCTTCTCACCAAACTGAGGATTATGGATATGGGTGCAAGGTGATGTGACATTTGCACACTTGGATACAACAGCGTGGTGCTGCTACTGCTGAAATGGCGAAATGTAGGCTCGAGTTGTCATAGCATTACGATGAGAAGCTCTGAAATTAGAGATTATCGAGTTGAATCTTACTTGTTTTTGGTTAAAAAAAAAAATTGAGGCCAGCAGGTGGGTGAGCAAGAGAAGATGCTGACCAGTTGAGTATGGCAGGTGAGCTTAGGAGGATGAGCAACCAGGAAGTGAGACAAGAGCAGGCATGCACTGTGCATTACGTACAATAAGCATAACCACAAGAGCGTTCCGTCGCGCCCTGAGCATGTTGAGAAGATGGAGTTTAAGCACAGAGTCATGTCGCCCTTTGTTCTCGCGCGCAGAATCACGCATTGTCGTAGTGTCCTGTGACGGGAAAGCGACACAAATAAACCTTACAAGCATGAAATAAATCAAAATCAGTTTAAAAGGAAAATCAGAACACCAGCCAGATTCGTTTCAATGCAGGAGAATCAACAGGAGCTCGAACTACGCTTTCATTATCGACAAGCATGTCCTGCTTACAAAATCGAATCATTCTCTCATCGTATGTGTAGACATGTCTAAAGAGGATGTTCCACAAAAGTTGCACATCAGATCACATGATTACTTAACCTCATGGTGTACCTCAAATATACTACATGCAATACCACGAGCTTCTCATCTGACGCGGACAGACTAATGTTTCATTGAATCCGTTGTTATACCTGTAATGTATTGGTAGTCTGTGAATGGGAAAAGGCATGAATAAAATTTTATTATCAATCATAAAACGATAATCAGTAAACAAGGAAAGAGCAAACAATAGCAAAATAAATAACAAAATTTAATTTCATTGATTTCCATTACGCGAGCGTAATTACCATACTTATGTCACTTTATTTACAGGAGTGGTCTATGGTCTATTATCCTTGGCAAGGATTCTCACAGAAGCAAGCCTCAAGACTACGACGACAAATACTACTACTACTACTACTACTACTACTATACTTACTGTAACGACTACATTAATGGCCTCAATGATTCCCCTTCTAAGAAGTCAGCCAGGGAAATTTTGGCCTGTCTTTCACAACAGGCTGGGTCAGGGGCGTTCGACTGAAGATGTTAAGGATTGTAATTTGTTTGAGGTGCCGGCGATAACTCGGCGAACTCTTACAAAAACACTGCGGAATTCTTAACACCCTCAAGTAATTCCAGTCGATGGGACACAGGCTCAGCCTCAATCTTCGGGATGGAGCAGTTGTGATGGACCTGTGACACCAATCAACAGTCTATAGTCAGTCATGCATGAACCAAAACTACACTGTCAAAGGCAAATGCGTGACCTCTGCACCAACCTGTCGGATCAGTAGGCCTAAGTCACATTTGCTTACGCGAGGATACGGCGGCCGTACGCCCTCTGAATTGACAGAAACGTGCGGCGGCTGCAGAGTTCTGAGGTGGCCTCAGGGTGGCCTACGCCGTATGGCTATATTTACAGGCCGTAAGGTCCCGTGATTATAACGCGGAGTTATTTTTTCATTTCTACGTTCGCCGTAGCAATTCGACAATCCGAAACAAAAAAAACTGGTAAAAAAAAATAAATAATTACCATTGTTTCCGTCCGTCTGGCAGCACGTTGCCTAGGGCCCCTGCGGTTGCCCTGCGGTCGGCCTGCAGTCCCTGCGGTCACCTTGTGGTCGCCTTGCGGTCGCTTGCGTCTGCCTTGAAATTCTATGGCCGCGCAGGAACGCCCTCAGGTCACCGTTGCGACTCAAATCAAAGACCGTACGGCAACCCCACGTTTTCGGTCTCCCAATCTAAATACGCGTGCAGCTCCCCGAAAAATTAAAAACATATGTGACTTTGCTACATTTGTGTGAGCCGTGAAATATGCGGCGCCGTATATATTGCTAATGGCCGTAGATTTTGGAGACCCCACGGCGCCGTGGCAATGTGACTTTAGGCCTAAAACGCCCGTTGGCGGTCCCCGAAAAATAAAAAACATTGACTGCTACATTGTGTGGACCGTGGAAATACTGCGGCCGCCGTATAATTGCTAGTGGCCGTAGATTTTGGAGACCCCACGGCCGCCGTGCAAATGTGCCTTGGCCTAAGCAGCCTCGAGAGCAGTGTTTTTCAAAAAAAATGTTTTATCACTCAGCAGATACTACATACTAGTGACCCAAATATTTGGTCTCAGCATCAATGGTCAGCAATCTGCTTTGGTGTTTCACCTTGAGTCCATAAACATATGTGACATTCGCTGGTTGTATTACTTCACGACTATTGTCAAATTTTTTTTTTTAAAGGTTATTGTGAGTACGGGGGACAATATGGCTGTTACTGACAAAGAACTTGCAGCACTTGAAACAAACAGTATGGATGTATCATGAGGGACACAGCCTGGTAGCTCTGTCACTCTCAGGGTGGAATCCAGGATTTCTTGAAAGGGAGGGCCAGAAATAAGGAATGGGTGCATATTTCTCCCAGTGCTGTGAGTATGAGGAAGCCACTAAGCTGTGGTCGAGGGCCCGCTTCAGGACTGATCCGGAAGCTTTGGGATTTTAGATGCTCTCGGGTGCACTCAGAAATCTACTAACCACATTGGCTACGTGTTTGGGGTGCAAAAAAAAGAAAAATCACAATTGTAAAATAAATTCTATTTGCCTTTTTGTTGTTAAATTTTGAACAGGTTGAGTTGGACCTGCAGAGTAGCTCTGTCAACTTAGATACACCAGCTACTCAACATCCTCTTCGATAATCACTCTGAATGATGTTTTTATTGTCTTAACTGAGTGCTTGCGTGTTAGTGGTAGGCACAAAATCAACTTCCCTTCGTCTGCAGCTTTTTGGCTGCTGGTTGCACATGGTTGGGGCACGGCTATGCCACTGATGCAGTGCCCTGATACCAGTACACACTGTGTGTCATTTCGCCGACCTCGGAAGGATGGCAGGCTGAGTCAACCCCTGGTGTTAATTCAGCGACCACTGGCTCGATCTCAGGACCTAGGATCCCAAGCCAACATCCTAACGGCTAAGCCAACACCAGACAACAAAATCAACTGTGGTATGCAAATATGAGCCTCACCCAATCAGTGAACTTTCACAACCTAATTTCTCTCAATGGCTCGTTCTCCTTCTGACTTGATAATGATGAATTTTCTCAAATGTGATCCATGAGTCTTTGTTCCACTTCTGCCGCTGTCATGTCTTGTGGGAGTCAACATCTCTCTGGCTGTAGTCAGAGTGCCATAGAGTCTGGCAAGTTCACCAAAGCTGAATGGCAAGGACTGCAAGCTGTCCTCTCATGTCAACTGGTCCTGTTATGGGCCAGGCAATTGCTTCAAACATTTAGCCTCCTCCTGGAGCTTTTTTTGAGATATATATCTTCTTCTTCTTCTTCGGCTGCTCCCGTTAGGCGTCGCCACAGCGGAGATTCATCGTTATGATCCACATAATGATTTGGCCAGGTTTCATGTTCGGATGCCTCCTGACGAACCCTGGTCGCCTCTTACGACACAGGGATATGGTACAACCTATTGTAACCGGCATACACGGGCCCAGTACACTGGTACTCACTTTGCCGACCTCGGAAGGATGACGCTGAGTCAACCTCCTGGTGTGTATTAATTTCAAGTGGCCAACGGGCTTGAACTCAGGCCTTAGGATCCCAAGCCGCTACCCTAACCACGACGCCACACCAGGCTTGGGATATATATATATATATATGAAGACCACAAGGGAAACCAGAGATGTCAGGATAAGTATTGAAGAACTGAAAAACAAAGTTTCAAGACTTTGGTGGGACTGTTAATAACTGTCATATAGATTCTTTTCCAGTAAAAGGAAGATGATCATTGGCCGATCAAATAAGCATGTAGCATTTGCAGTCTGTGTTATTTAATTAAGAGCAAAGAACGACTCAATGTTGCAAACTGACATCACTGGTTATTCCCTTGTTTAATAATTGCCATGCAATTTTAACGCAGGATGTGTAGCAAATTCATGTTGTTGGTTATTAGCATACATTACATGACCTTGGTGATCACAGATTATTTTTTTCAACATTAAACGGTCATTGTTTTTTGTGTTTGATTGGTGTTCAACGCATACTCAAGGGTATTTCGCTTATATGACGACGGATTCTCCATTTCTTACTCCGTACTACTTAATATGATGGAAAACGGAGGAAACCAAGGATAAACCACCCCGCGATAGCCAAAGTCACCTCATGTGACTCCCTCATATACCTAAGCAGGTTGATTGGGCGGTGGGTACATCGAATGAGGATGGGTACTCAGACGCGCTAACCATTAAGCCACGGCGTGGGTCCCATAAAAGTCACAATAAAGGTTTGACCAGGCTTGAACCACGATATGCACAACTACGGAGCCATGATATAAACCAAATAGGCCATTGTAGTGCTTCAGAGTTTATGCTGTGAAAGTTTACAACCTTTTTTTTTTAGTTTCTCAACTCTGAATATTATGGTGGAACAGTTAAATGAATGAAAGGGGAGATAACAGGAGTAAGTACTGGACAACTCTGGTTTCTACTTGTTCAGCTTTGACACTTGTTTTTCATTGCACGGCTAAACTTTATACCATATAAATTATGTGACACCCCTGGTTATTTGTTGAAGTAATATGTGAGAGGAAACCTTATGTTGCCAACTATTGGCAGGTGCAATACCCTGAAATTTATAAAAAGTGACATCTCTGGTTTTCCCTTGTGGTCTTCATATGTGGTATGTATGTGTATGTATGTTGTGTGTAGTGTGTATGTATGTGTGTATGTATGTGTGTATTGTATGTGTGTATCTATGTATGTATGTGTGTATGTATGTGTGTATGTATGATGTGTGTGTATGTGTGGATTATGTATGTATGTTATGTGTGTATGTATGTGTGTGTATGTATGTGTGTATGTATGTATGTATGTATGGTATGTATGTGTGTATGGTATGTGTGTATGAATTGTGTATTGTAATTGTGTGTATGTATGTGTGTATGTATGTGTGTATATGTATGTTGTGTATGTATGTATGCGTGTTGTGTGTATGTATGTATGTATGTGTGTTTGTATGGTGTAGTGTGTGTATATGTAGTTGTATGTATGTGTGTATGTGTGTATGTATGTATGTATGTGTGTATGTATGTATGTATGTGTGTATGTATGTATGTGTGTATGTGTGTAGGTATGTATGTGTTATGTATGTGTGTATGTGTGTATGTGTGTATGTATGTATGTGTGTATGTATGTGTGTATGTATGTGTGTATGTATGTGTGTGTATGCATGTATGTATGTGTGTATGTGTGTAGGTATGTATGTGTGTAGGTATGTATGTGTGTAGGTATGTATGTGTTATGTGTGTATGTATGTATGTATGTGTGTATGTATGTATGTATGTGTGTATGTATGTGTGTGTATGTATGTATGTATGTCTGTATGTATGTGTGTAGGTATGTATGTATGTGTGTATGTCTGTGTGGATGAATGTGTGTATGTATGTGTATGTATGTATGGATGTATGTGTGTATGTGTGCATGTGTGTATGTATGTGTATTTATGTGTGTATGTATGTGTGTAGGTATGTATGTGTGTATGCATGTGTGTATGTATGTGTATTTATGTGTGTATGTATGTATGGATGTATGTATGTATGTGTGCATGTGTGTATGTATGTGTATTTATGTGTGTATGTATGTGTGTTGGTATGTATGTGTGTATGTATGTATGTATGTATGTATGTATGTATGTATGTATATGTACATATATATTGTTGCGGTTCTCTGAACCGCATGCACACAACAGATAGGTGTCCCAAGACAGTTATGCCATTAATATACGTGCAGATAGACCCCTTCCTTTTGTTTAGCGGGACGACAGGGAGTGCGTTGCGATGGTTTAATAGTTAGGATTATTAAATCATTTTCCCCATTAATTTTATCCACACTCTTTTTCTTTTCGTTTCTGAGGTAAATCTGCCTGCTTGCCCCCTCGTCTCGTCTCGTCGACCAGAGCCGTGCATCAACGTCTACCCAAAACCAGACATGTGCAGCCAGTCACGTACGCTTTGGGCGGGGTGAGCCAACGTCTGCCCGGAACCAGACATGTGCGGCGAGTCACGTACGCTGTGGCAACAAGATGGGCGGGGTGCACCAACATCTACCCGAAACCCGGCCCAGGCTGTCGGACCACGTGAGGGGTCGGGGCCAGTCGGAGCACCCAACTCGGGCGATGACGTTGGATTCGGCATGGCCCCTCCTCGGAGCTTCAAAAAGACGGGGAAGCTCCTCCGTCTGAGAGATGTTGAGTGGTGTTTCCACGCAGTGTGTTCCTGCTTCTCGACTCCGCCTTCTGACTCTGCCCACGTTTCGCCTCGACGAACCTCCTTCTGCCTGGTCCCGCCTACTGCTCCACCCTCGCCCTCTGGACTATGCCCTTCTCCACTCGAGCTCCTCCTTCAGAACACGATCTCCACACATGCGGCTGTGGCCAGAACAACGTGACTACCGTCGGGTACCGCACCACGGAGCATCCCCTCCCCCGAAACGCCCAGGTACCAAAAGCTATAACCTCAACTCCCCTCCCACCCTGGCTGCAAAAGTCCCTTTTTCATTGGGGTTTCTTTTTCTGTGTGTGTGTCTGAGTGTGCTGGCGCTGTCTGTTAAGTAGCCTGCAGAAGATCCTTATTGTTGTTACTGTTAATAATACCACGTAAGTCTGCACTGTTGTCTGTTTAGTAATGTTGCTTTGTATTTTGTAGACCGCCCACCTCTCTCCTCTTTCCCTGCGTTACATACCCAATAAATCCTTGTCATACCACATACTTTTCCTCGCTTGCTTGTTAATAAATCATTGTCATTAGGAATGTTCCCAGCTCGCCTTTGTCTTTTCTCTCATTGGTCCAGCATGGTTTGAATGAGGGTTAGGTCGGGTCTTTATTCCCAACGATCCGTTCCTTCTAGCCGGT
>CM068955.1:131004668-131019873 GCA_035128595.1 Eptatretus atami
AAAGGACCTGGAGGGAAAGTGGGATTGAAGAGAGTGTGGGAGTTTGTTCAAAAGGCAGGAAAAAAAACAGAATGAAAGAGTGAAGGTAAGCAGTGATTCTTGATTTGATAGATTTACCAGAAGAGTGTTGCTGGTGGAACTTGAGCACCCTGCAGAAATATGGTGGGGGGGGGGGGGAGTGGGGACATATCGCAGACAGACAGGGGTGGGGGTGAGGCCAGAGAGGAGATGGTGGAATACAGAATGACCATCGACCTGCCTGCGGTGAGATAGTGAGAGATCCAAAGACAGCCTCATCACAGGAGATACCTTATTTTCCACAGCAGAAGCTGAAAAAGGTGAGAGGCAGGAGCACCAGCCCAGAGGAGAGAGCAGTACTCCATCAGGCTGCGGACAAAGCTTTGCATGTGGTCAGGAGCTCAGGTGTGTAAGGAAGGGACTTTGCACAATGGAGGATGCTCAGTCGGCGACTGGCTTTGGAGGCCAGCCTGGAAATGTGGCTTCTCACGAAAGATCATGGCAGATAGTGAGACCCAGAAGCTTGAAAGAAAGGACTTCTTCCAGAGGATTGTTGAGAAAGTTAGATGGGGGGGGGGGTCCAGATGGTCCTTCGGAGAGACGTCGTAAGAGTGTGAATTGTTCAGATTGAAAGATATGTCCACGTGTTGGACCAGCTTGTGATTTTATCCAGATTTGCAGAGAGTGAAGAGGCTGCCACTTGCCGATCTGAGGAGATAACAGATGGTACGGCAGAGGGTGAAGTCATCATCAGGAGAAATCATTGATGAAATCCAGAAAAAGAACAGGGCCCAGAAACACTGCCTTGATGAACTCCAGCCTGGACGGAAAAGGGGATGAAAGAACTCCATTTAGGGCCACCCGTGGCTGCGCAAGAGAGAGAGACTGTGAAGCCATGAGTGGAGATGGCCTTGGATACCATTGGAAGAGAGTTTGGTGAGCATGTAGGTGCCAGACCGTATCGAAAGCAAAATAAATAAAAAAAGTTTAAAATAAATAAATAAAAAACTCCCAATCAGCCTCCTTGTCAATAAGGTGGAAACAAGACTCCTACATTTCTAAAAGAAAAGAAAAAAAACCAGCAGAACAGTGTTCCTGAAGGCCCTGTCACACCTTGACGTTTTAGCCAGCGTATGCCGACGTATGAAAATTTGTCTAAACGCTGGCATACGTCGAATACGTTATGGGTAGTTTGGTATACGTTAAGAGCATGCTGAACAACACTGGCATACGTCGTAGAACGCGAGCTCGTCGACAAATTTTAAGCATGCTCAAAATTTTTCGACGTATGCCAGCGTATGACTTCTCACGTTCCGCATACGCGGCCATAGTTTGAGGCACGTTATACGATCGTTGACACACTTACTTGTAAGTTACTCATAAGTTTAAACACATCGAGGGTAATGTTTAGCGTACCCGAAACGTATTCTAACCTATGAGTAACGTGCTTTGAACCTATGTGTAACGTATCTCCAACGCATATTGACGATATGTAGACGTATTTGATTGACGTCTTCCGGACGACCACAGAGACTTACTGAATGTGTTTCTAACTTACAGCTACCGTATAATGGCGTAATTGCAGCATTTAGGGGAATTGGTATATAAAAGGCTTCACAGGAGGAACCCGTCAGTGTTTCAGACTCCATGGTTGGTAGATGTCCATGTCAGTAGTATCAGTAGTTAGTAGGTGAGTGTGTCAGTAGTAGTAGTAGTAGGTCCATTCAGTAGTAGTAGATGAGCGTGATGGGGAGGGTGTGGGTGATGATGGATCCTCCTTTGCGGTCCGCGTCCACGGCCACGGCCAGGAGACTTCTTGGCAGCATTCTTCGAAGTTTCTTCGCATGATGATGATGTTGACACTTCGACGCCTAGCTTGGTTATGATTAAAATCGTCGAGCGGCAGCGTCCATTTAAATAGTCGAGCGGCAGCGATTTAAATCGTTGAGCGGCAGCCTATTAATAGGCTACGCCACGTGATTGTCGGCGATACGCTTGCCCGCGCTATGCATACGTTAGACTATCGTTGGGCATACGCTGTTGAACGCCGACAACACGCTAAGCATCGTTGGTATAAGTTATCTTAAGTTATCATCTAACGTTCTGTGTACGTTTCTAATACGTTATGCTAGTCCAACTCGTTATGAATACGCCCAAAACTGAAAAAAACATCAATAGTTCAGTGTAGAAAAACATAAAAAAAAAAAATGCTGAAGAAAACTTCGAAGAATGCTGCAAGAAGTCTTCCTTGCCGTGGCCGTGGACGCGGACGCAAAGGAGGGATCCATCATCAACCCACACCCTCCCCATATCACGCTCACCTACTACTACTGCATGGACCTACTACTACTACTACTGACACGCTCACCTACTACTACTACGATACTACTGACATGGACATCTACTCACCATGGAGTCTGAAACACTGATGGGTTCCTCCTGTGAAGCCCATTTTATATACCAATTCCCCGAAACGCTGCCAATACGCCATAATACGGTAGCTGTAAGTTAGAAACACGTTCAGTAAGTTCTGTGGTCGTCCGGAAGACGTCAATCACAATACGTCTACATATGTCAATATGCGTTACACAAATGTTCAAAGCACGTTACTCATAGGTTAGAAATAAGTTTCGGGTACGCCTAAACATTACCTCGACGCGTTTCGACTTATGAGTAACTTACAATTAACGGTGTGTCGAAGTGTGTCAACGATCGCGTAACGTGCCTACAACTTATGGCCAGCGTATGCGGGAACAGTGTGCGTCATACGCTGGCATACGTCGGACAAATTTTGAGCATGCTTAAAATTTGTCGACGAGCTCGGCGTACTACGACGTATGCCAGCGTGCTTCAGCGTGCTCTTAATGTATACAAAACTTACCCATAACGTATTCGACGTGTGCCAGCATATTCGGCAAATTTTTCATACGTCGGCATACGCTGGCTAAAACCTCAAGGTGTGACAGGGCATGACGGTGATGTTGACACTTCGATGTCTAGGGCGGTTATGATTTTAAAATCGTTGAGCGGCAGCCTATTTCATAGCCTACGCACGTGATCGTCGGCGATACGCTGCCGCACGCTATGCATACGTTAGACTATCGTTGGGCATGCTTGTGAAGCCGACACACGCTAAGCAAAATTTGTTGGTCAGTTATCTATAAGTTATCGAAACGTTCTGTGTACGTTACTAATACGTTATGCATACGTCCAACTCATTATGAATACGCCCAAAACTAGAAAAAACATCAATAGTTCAGCTACGCCAGCGTTTTACATACATTTTGATTACGTTGCCAACGCTGGCTAAACGCAAGGTGTGACAGGGCCCTAACCAATGGCATTCATGCTTCGAGAACAAACAGATTTGAAGTTGAGGTTAAACAGGATGCGATATAATCTGGCTTTTTCAACCAAAAGGATGCACATATTCTTCAAGGATCGATCAACCTTCAATTACCCCAACAACAGTGGAAAATAACTATCATCAAACAGAAAATCATTATTCCAACAACATGCTGCACAGCAATATATTTATAACTCACTAAGTGAGAAAGTGGGCTTACAAAATGCACCAATGAGATTTAAAAGTTGCTCTCGCAGTGTAGGTGGAAGAGGAGGGACTTATAGAGTACAAGTTTGGCCAATATAGAGCACTGGACATGCCAGATCTGGGATGAAGTGTAATTGTAATTCTGGTCACAATTTTTCTCAAGTTCACATCATACTGCACATGTCATTGCTCATGTATGGTGAACACACTGAATACCCAAGTTATTGATGAGGGAGAGGCCATTGTGTTTTCCTTGCCAGAGTATCATTTTGATGGATAACATTAATCCGTCATGTCCATGGCATGGTTACCTGTAGACAGAGAACACATGGAGGCTGCCCTGTAAATCATACCTTGCTGGAATTGCATCTCCACCTTAAGGTACTGACGTACAGATCAAGAAACCATTACCCTTCATGTGTCCAGTATCCCACTTCGGTATCTGATGGTACAAAGAACAATTTTAGTGCTCTTTTATTATCAAGGAGGACTTTTTTTAATACTTGGTCAAGGCTCGTGGAAGAGCTCGGACACATAACAGATCATGACACATAACAACAAGGGGACAGCAGGAAGAAAGGGGAAATACCAACAGCAGGATGGAGGGAAAAGACGGGATGACAAGCAATGGATGCAGGTAACGATGAGGGGGTAGGGGGAGAACACAAGGGGTGAACAAGATGGATAAATCAGCAAAAAATTGGAAGGGTGAGGGGTGATTAAACAGGTTGTAAAAAAGATTATGGTTGATGGGGGATGACATGAGATAATGCTGAACAGCCGTCTTGAAGACCTGGAGGGAAGAATGAGAATGAAAAGAGTTGTGGAAGGTGGTTCCACAGGCAGGAAAAAAGAAGAAAAAATCAGTGGAGGGTGAGCAGTGGTTCTGGATTTAGGCAAGTCACTCGGAAGGGGGTTTCTGGTGGACCACATATGTCCTTCATATTACCTGGTGGGCGGGGGACAAAGTACAGAGAGGGAAGAGAGTGCAAGACCAGAAATGAGGTGGAAGAAGACAGGGACCACCGGACTCTGTCAGCGATAGCAAAGTGATGGCCATGGACTCAGCTTCATCATGAGAGATTCCAATGATCTTAAAAACCATGATTTCATGCATCAAGCTAAGCAAGATGTGAGGCAGGGAAGCCAGCCCAGAGGGAAGAGCAGTACTCCATCACGCTGCAGATGAAAACTTTGTAGGTTGATAGGAGCTTAGGTGTGTGAGGAAGGACTTTGCACAATGGAGAATGCCCAGTCGGCATCTTGCTTTGGAGGCAACTTAGAAATGTGCTTGCCAGAGACCCCAAAGCCGTAGCAAAATATGCTGTGTACACTTTGTGATGACATTGTAACACATGCTCAATAAAAGTTAGAACAATCTTTGTGACTTCATGTGTTCCTTCATGAATTTGGTTGTTTCGACGATTTATTGTAGTTTCAAAACAAAGCAACCTAACGTCTTCTCTGAAGAATAATGTATCCATAGTAATAATAAAACTAATTATTGGGAACCATTACTCTCTACAGAGAGCGTCGGTGCTGCCGAAGCAAGTTTCCTGGGCTGTTGTGGCACAATCCTGGACAGGTCGCCACTCCGTCGCAGGATACTCGAATGGCTCAATTATCCCAGCAAGCTGGTACTCAATTTGCCAACCTCGGAAGGATGACAGGCTGAGTCAACCCCCTAGTGTGTATAATTCAGCAGCCAATGGGGCTTGAACTCAGGGCCCTTGGATACCAAAGCCGTACCCTAACCCACTGAGCCAACACCAGGCTAATCCATAGTAAAATCACATATACTGCAGCAACAGCGGTATTCCATCACCTCAATATTCAACAAAGTAACTTCGGACAGGAACTAATCAGCATGTGTGATGGAATCAGTAAAAAACGTTGCTTTGGAATGGTTCCCTGGTTGAAATCCACACATTACCGTTAAAAAAATAAATAAATTAAAAACAAAATTCACACTGTGTCCTGAGGAAGCAATTCAGTTTGGTATTTTCATATGAAATAAGCAAGGTCTAAGAAATGAACGAAAACCATTAGAGTTACCCTTTCAAACCCTCTAGAAACCCCCTCGAACTACCCTTTAAAAACCATTATGAATTTCCCTTTAGAATTACCGTACTACTTCACCAAGCCCCAGTGGGGGTTAAGCGAGGTGGAGGATTAGCATTTTTGAAATTTTCCTTCCTCCAGAAGTTTTTTTCTTCCTCTGCTATTTTTTCTGTTCTCGACAATGGCTGACCAGACTTTGGATTAAACGTTGGAAAACGCCACACAAAAGCTACTCAATGGAGTTTTTTAAACTTCGTTCGATTGATTGATGGCACGAATTAAAAGAACAATTACAAGAGTACTTCTGATGAGTTTTATGATTGGCCAGAAAACTTTGCAGACGTAGATGCATACTGAAAGCGTTTGCGATCATTAACAAACAAGGCCAAAAGGAAAACGCTCGGACTCGAGTACCGTGTGGTCAAGTTCAAAGAATCTTGAGAAGGATCTCATTGAATCTGTCAGGTCTCAACGAAATTTGAAGCACCGTGTTACGTGCGAAGAACATCGTGGATAAAGCATGAAGTTGAATTGCGAGAAAGTTTCGCCACGACTTCATGGCGAGTATTGGCTGGATCTGGCATTTCTAAAGCGACATAATCTCGGATGACGTGCCTGCACCAAAGTCTCCAACAGCGTGCTTTCCAGCAAAGAGAACAATGCAATGTGATCGAGTTTCTGGACGCTGTGCCTGGTTGGATGACTGCATACACTGCCGATCACGAATTCAACAGGATGAAACACCATGTTCTTCTCATATGAGTTGCGGCCACACGATAGAAGTCAAAGGCGCCAAAAACCGGGGAGATTGCGGGTTCTGGGTACTCCGAACGTCGACTCACGGTGGTGTTGTGCACCTCTTGTCCGGCAAGATGCTGCCTGCATTCATCATTTTCAAGGCCTTCAGAACATTCTCGCCTGTCGAGCTACCATGCAATGTTATCATGTCGGTTGCAGATAAGGGTTCATTGACCTCGATCTGATACCGAGCTTTTTCAGACCAGTTTGGTCACAACGTGGCAGCGACTTCAACAACTCAAAAGTTCCGGTTTATGCACCAGTATGGGATGCATATGTGTGTGACTCATGAATTACCTGAATATTCATACAGCAACGAGTGTATGCAGATCCCAAAAACGGCTAAACGAGGCATTTTGCAGCCCCCGGATGTGGCCTTGATTTTGCCCTTCAAGGCGTGCATGCGGAATGGATGGGTTGAGTGGGTTGAGTGGTTTAAAAATGGTGAAAAGTGTTCACCCGAACACATTTGGGTTGGGAGGTGCTTCTTCATTTTTGACAGGAGGATGGACAGAAGGAAGGAAATAGCTAATATTGAAGCGGCGTCACCGCGTAAAAATACACAACAATCAGCGCAGCTTGGTGAAGTGAGTGAAACCTTGTGGCGTTGTTCTCACTGGTGCGGGTTTGATTGGTGGAAAGTTCTTCAACATGTGACCGAGTGATCACCTGAAAAGAATCTTATTCTTATCACAAAGCATTCACAAGTTGTCCTAAGAGCCTCAACACTCTGAGATTGGATGCACATGTGTATGGGTTGTTGTTTGTGGAGTCGAGAGAGAAATTGGAGTATTTTTCAACAGATGAGAATGATTATTGTTCAATTTCAATGACTTGGCCATCTGCTGTGCCTTGATTAAAAACGACGTGTTATTATTGGTGTGAGGAGTTTATGAATACATTAATGGTACAAAACCAGGTTTTGGCTCAGATAATCAGTGGTTTCAGGGTTTGCGTTCATTCACATTTCCAACCTGGCCTCCAATCCAGTCGCCAACTTGGATCCTCCGTCGGGCAAAGCCGTTCTTGGCCCACCTGAGCTCCTGAACCACATAAAAGCTTTTGTCCGCAGCCTGATGGAGAGTACTGCTCTCTCCTCTGGGCTGGGGCTCCTACCTCTCACCTTCTCGGCTTCACGCTGTGCAATCAAAGGCATTTAGGATTATTGGTATCTCCCGCGGTGAGGTTGAGTCTTTGGGCCTCTCACTCTCTCCCGCAGGCAGGTCGGCTGGTCTTTATGTCTTCCACCTTCTCCTCTTCCGGTCTCCCTCCCCCCCCCCCCCCCCCCCCCCCCCCCCCCCCCCCGCTCTGTCTGCCGATATGCTCCCCCTCCCCTCCCCCTATATTTCTGCAGGGTGCTCAAGGTCAGCCAGCAGCCCCCTCTTGGTAAAACTACCAAAATCATGAATCACTGCTCACATTCACTTCTTCATTCCTCTTTTCCCCACCTTTGGAAAAAACTCCCACACTCTCAATCCCATTCTTTCCTCCAGGCCTTCAAAACAGCTGTTCACCACCACCTCTGACCTTCCCCAATCCAAAAACCATGATCTTTTCTACCCCGTTAATCCCACAACCCGACTTCTAATTCCCTACCTCCTTCCTGAAAGTCCTTGTCGTGTACAATCTTGATATACGGCCCCGTGTTCCCGCCCCATCCCTCTCCCTTCCATCGATCTTCTAATGTCTCTGTTCCCCACAATTTGTCCTTCCCCCTCCGCCCCCTTCTGTATCCTGCCCCCCTTGTTGGGGTTGTGTGTTAGCTCTCATCGGAACCTCGACAATGATACAAAAATAAAATAAAATAAAAAATTTTGTTGCGCTCTTGCAAGACGGCCTGCTATGCACCATTATAATCGCCGCAAAAAAACCCAATGATCATTCTGTACGATAGTTATGTTTTTGCATTAGGAGTTTGAGTGTTGGTGAATACAGGGGTTTCCAAAAAGACCTGGACAACTTTGTTTGTCATACTGATTTTCGAACAACAAATAATACAACTATACCCCCTTGGTTTATCTGATGCAGAAACTCATAAGGTTTTGTGTACACCATCAATACACTTCAATGTGAGCTCTGGTTTTACACACAGGACATCAAGGCGGGAAACGAGTTCTTGCCATATTCAGCTAAGCATGTTTGCAATTCAACAGTGTGCAGCAGCTGTGATCTTAGAATGAAGATCCTGCAGGTTGCCACCTTGGTGTTGTTAACATGTCTTGAAAACCCTCACAGGAAAAAAAAATTCAAGGGGGGGTTATGTCTGGTGATCAGTGGGCCAGGCGGTTGGTCTGTCTCATCCAATCAGCAACCTGGAAGTTTTCATTCAGGACGGCTCGAACGACTAAGGCCCAATGAGGGGAGCGCCGTCCTGTTGAAAAATGATATCGGGTTGCAGGTCTTCAATCTGTGGAAGGCAAATACTTCCACAATGTTCATGTAAATGTTGAGGTCAATGTATCCTCCCGCAAAGAAAACGGACCCACCAAGCGGTCATGGAGAAGACCACACCACACATTGACCTTTGACTGTTGTGTATGTGTTCAATGACCACGTGGAGGTTTCAGAGCCCCAGATCCTCACATTATGTCGATGACCTTCCTTGATACATGAAAGCAAGCTTCGTCTGTGAACATGACCTTTTCAGGTATCTTCGTCATCCTCTATGCTGACTGAGCATTTCTAAGGCAAACACCTGTTGTGTTTGATCCATCATTTGTTTGAGTTCCTATAGAATCTGCACTTATGGGCCAAAAGACAAAGTAACTTCCTCACGTGGAATTACCATCATGGCTTCAAGCAGTTATTGAGATAGTTTGGGCTGCAGTTAATCGTTTTGAGAGGGAAGAAACAAAAGAAGTGCAAATTAGCATTTTAACAAATCTCCCGATGTGGTTAATAGCGTGTATTTTGGCATCTTTTTAAAATCTTTGTAGTTCAGAAAACGCTCGAGAATAAAAGGTATGGCTTTTAAATGCTTACGACTTCACTCTATAGTAGTTTATAAACCTATCATATGTGTACACGTTTGAATGGGCAGCCATTTTCCCAAATCATATCCCTCTATATGGAGTACGACCAAATTCCACTGTAATTGTGAACTTAGTTGTCATGTTATTTCGCCATTCCTCAAACGTCATCTCTCTGCACATTTGAACTCAAGTTTTATAGCAAACTCCATGGATAAGTAAAGGGTTTAATGCAACTGATGTTGAATAACAAATTACAGTTCATGTGTATTGCATTTATTGTTCAGGGTGGTGAGAATTGATGACATATTGATTGACAATCTAATACTTTTCCATGTCAACAACAATAAACTGTTATCTGGCATTCTGTTTTTATTGAACTGCAATTGATTGAACTGTAATTTATTTAAATTGTTAAACGTATCTATATTGGCATATCCTGCCAAACTGCGTTGATGTATGTTGCAGGTTTTTGGTTTGGTTATTTTTTCTTTTTTTTTCTCATACACATGGGTTTTGCCCACTTCTTCGACGGGATGAATAAAACTATTCAGAACAAGCACTCATCTGCATTCATTACCCGCTTACACTTGGAAAACATCTTTTTTAATAAACCCATAATACCTGAAACATGTTCAAATTAGAGAGTTTCTATCAGTGTTTCAAGTATATAATTCAATTGAAATTAAATAAAGGCTTTAAGGCTGGAGAAAAATAATAAATAAATAACCAATGAATTGGAAGTTTATCGCCATTTGATGCACCGTCTTTTACACCGCCATATTTAAACATTAAAATTAGCTCTTCGTGCAGCGATTTGGTCCTTATGACGTTGCTAAAATAGTAAGTTTTCTGTTTAGAATAATTTTCAATTTTGTTTGACTTCCAGACAGACAAGCAGACTTAAAAAAAATCACCTTACTCCTGTTTGTGTATGTTGCACTCAGGACAAGATTCCATAAAATTGGCAACTTAAGAACAAGGTACTGCACAAACATGAAGGTTGTGTTCACTCGTGTTCAAAAATGTAACATTCAAGTGAAATTAAGTGTTCCTCGATCATAGATTGACTTCTGTACGCAGACAGACATACAGAGACAGACAGTGGTGAAACATAACCTCGTCCACCTTTGGTGTTGGAAGGCAGGTGGAGTTCAGGAAGTGATTGGTGATGTCACAGCAGCGCTATTTATTTTAGTGATGTCAACATTATTTTTTTTTTTGGTCTGGGTTATATCCAGTACTGTATTTATAAGCAGAGTGTGTTCCTTTATCCAACACCATTAACTTGCAATGATTTTGTATCCTGCCACTCGTGGTGCGTGATTGATGGTTTCGTTTCACCATTATAAATCCAATGACTTCAGGATCACCATTGACACCCTTTGCCTGTGAATGAACAGTCACTATCAACGTCAATGACTTTATTGGCCTGTTATTCCTAGCTGCTGTTTGACAGTCTTGTATTGCAACTTCAAATGCATCGACTCTTAGCTTGACGCTGTCTTGGATTGATGTTTCCAATTTAAATACAGTTGAACCTCAAATATCACGGGAATCTAATATCGCGCGGTTCTCGACCAATCGAGGGGCCAACCTATTGTTTCCGATTTATCGCGCTGGTATTCATTCGGACAATTGCAGTTTTTGAGCTGGGATGAGTCGAATTGCTTGTGTCCGCCTGTATGATTACCTCCCATTACGAACCTTTATTTGTTTCCTGCACAACGTTCCTGCACAACGTTACTTGCAGGAATCAGACAAGCATACGGGAACGAAGCGAAGTTTAATAATGACATCGGGAAATCCTGTAATACGAGATCTGCCAGATCTAGTCGTCACACAACAGTTATAATGCCCAAACACAAAACGATGAAACAAAATTAATTGCGACAAAAAGCAGAGAAAGATGACATTGTGCGAAAAAGAAATGGAGTTGTCAGTTACACTGGCAAGAGGTGAAAGTGCGGCATCTGTGGGCTGCCATTACGGGATCAATGAATCAACTGTGCAATCAACCGCGAGTCAATATCCATGCAAATGTTCCCGCTCCGCAAAGCACAAACGTCTCATTCCAGTCCCATGATCTCTTATTGAAAGGATGGAAAAAGCACTAATGTTTGGCTTGAGGTCCAAACAGAAAAAAGTGCTTTTGAGTGGACTGGTGTATGGGAGAAACCATTGCAGATTTACCAACGTTTCATGAGGTCCAGGGCGAAGGCTTCAGTTCAATTCATGGATGACCATGAATGCTGCGAAAAACTACCCACCACTCATGGAACTAACCAAGATGAAGGATTATTTCCAGAGCAGTTTTTATGCCAAAGAGATGGAATTATTTTGGAAGAGGATGCCATCTCATACCTTCCTGTCCAGCCAGCATAAATCTGCTCCGGGGTTCAAGGTGACTAAGGATCGTCTTACCCTTCTTCTATGTGGGCAAGCAGCAGGTGACTTTGTCATGCTCCCGATGATCGAACAGCCATCACGTTCTACATCCACATCTTTCTAACCTCCACCCTCGCCCCTCCAGCAGCATCATCATCCGAGCAAAGTCTGTGTTTTTCTATTTATAGCCAGAAGTACGTATAAGTTTATTCCTCACCAACACCGCTGTTTTGTAAAACCACCTCGCTGTTTTGGAATAAATTAAAAAGGTAAACTCTTGTGTTTTTGTTTATTTCCTCTGCATTTTTTTTGAAGGAGGTTACTGTTTTCACCCCTTTCTGTCTGTCTGTCAGTAGTATAGGAAAGGGGGATTCTGAGTCACCTTGTGTTTAGAGTGCTCCAGAGCTCTGGGAATGCTCCAGACCATACTTTTAGAGATGAACATAGTGTCTTGAGGTAAATAGAGTCTCGACTTGAACCACCAAGATTTCCATATTAGACATTGGTATTTTCCTTTGTATACCCAGGCATCTTGCAACAATAGAGTCTGACTTGTTCCACCAAAACATTCAATTAGAGCTATCCAAGTTAGTAACACATTGCAGCAGCAATGGAAGCACGAGCATGACATTGCTATAATTCAATCTCAACGACCCAATTTTAGCGAGGCTAAAGAAACTATAGAGACAGCCAAGTCAACGCTTTGCTTTCACAAAGCAAAAAAGGAGCTCAAAGCCATCCATTTGAGGTATATCCTACGCACCAGTCATCTCCATTTTCAAGCCACCACCAGAGAAAGAGGATGCCTAATCATTCAGGCTGAGTTCTACCAAATTATTGCCTCCGAAAACTTCTCAGCAAACTCGACTATCTTGTCCGGCGAGTTCACGTCGACTTGGGACTCAGCGACCACCACCAACTTGGAAGGGGCCATGCTCTTCGACCAATAACACCAGGAATGACATTGATTGGGTCCTATGACCATCAAAGCTTATGTCGCTATGACCGTGTCGCTATGACTGTGTCGCTATGACCGTGTTTGGACTGTCGCATTGAAATGCCAGGTAATGCCGATACTTCAGAGCTGACCTGCGCCGAGTGTGGAAAAGGTCCAAGAGTTGATAGGGACCATCTTCAATAAAGCACAGTTATACTACCAGGAGGGGCAGAATGTCAAATCTGGATCGTTCAACCAGAATCACCACATTTCAGTTCTGGATGGACCGCATCTTAGCCTGAGAGACGAAGGAGGGAGCTCGGAGATAAAGGTGACCCCGCCAATACTTATGGAGAAAAGTCCTGCAGCACTCGGGAAATCATTCGGCACGACGAGAAAAACCATCGCCTACTCACAGTTGATGACATCCGAGCAATGCTGAAATTAAATCTGGCAACGGACCTGAATAAAAACTCCCCTCTTATTATGTGACGTCTCATGGGTATTGGCCCACCGCAGCTTCCTGAATTGACCTGCCAATGGGCAAAAAAATCTTGCACGGAAGCCATCAAAATTTGGGGACTGGGTTAAACCCACGGGCGGACGAACCGCCGTTATTACCCTTACTACATATTCAAGATCCTTGATTAAATTTTGCCCGAAGATACTGGCCTGTCAACGACTGCAGATCCCACAGAAGCGAGAGAGCTCTACCGGGTCCTTCTACACATACACATGCAGGGACAGGCTACCCTCAAAAAATGTGACAGGGAGTGGGAAAAAAATTGTTTAAGACCCCTGGGATAGAGTGGACGGTCACTAACTGGGAAAAAGCCCAGCGGCACCGGCGCTCTAATTCTCGTGACCGTCGAGCGGCGACTGGATCATACTTGTCACAAAGTTTGTTTTTTGTAATTCTTAAGCATAAAATGAACTCAAAATTTCTTCCCCATACAGATCAAATAACTTATAAGTCCAGGATACTGTGTCGAGCACATCAACAATTTTAAATAATACTCATTAGTCCATCTCTTGGTATACCCCTTCTCAAAAATGTGATTTCCACCGGTGTATCCGTACAATATCGCCAACTCTAAACTATGGTTTCCTTAAATTAATTTATTGTTCATATTCTAATTTTGCGAATGTCTCTGAGGGTTTAAATTTTGTTCTCGAGGAACTGTGTCATTGTAAGCATCAACAACTCTTGAATGACAGAAACCAATTTATGGCTGAGGTGAGTCAACTCTTTTATACATCTCTCCTTCAAAGTGCTATTAAAACGCTCAATGACAACAACCTTTCCTCCAATACAGCCTCAATACATACATATATATATTATATATATATATATATACACTATATATACAGGGGGAGAACAAGTATTGATACACTGCCGATTTTGCAGGTTTCCCACTTACAAAGCCGTAGAGGTCTGTAATTTTTTATCATAGGTACACTTCAACTGTGAAAGACGGAATCTAAAACAAAAATCCTGAAAATCACATTGTATGATTTTTAAATAATTAATTTGCATTTTATTGCATGAAATAAGTATTTGATACATCAGAAAAACAGAACTTAATATTTGGTACAGAAACCTTTGTTGCAATTACAGAGATCAGACATTTCTATAGTTCTTAACCGGTGCGCACAGACTGCCAGCAGGGATTTCGCTCCCACTCCTCCCTACAGATCTTCTCCAGATCCTTCAGGTTTCGGGTCTGTCGCTGGGCCACAAAACTTTCAGCTTCCTCCAAAGATTTTCTATTGGGGTCAGGTCTGGAGACTGGCTAGGCCACTCCAGGACTTGATCCAGATGCTTCTTACGGAGCACTCCTTCGTTGCCCTGGCTGTGTGTTCGGGTCGTTGTCATGCTGGAAGACCGCCACGCTTATCTCTTCTTTCCAGATGGTCCTTCGGAGAGACGTCGTAAGAGTGTGAGATTTGTCAGAATTGAAAGATATGTCCCACGTGTTGGACCAGCTTGTGATTTTATCCAGATTTGCAGAGAGTGAAGAGGCTGCCACTTGCCGATCTGAGGGATATAACAGATGGTACGGCAGAGGGTGGAGTCATCATCAGGAGAGATCATTGATGAAATCCAGAAAAAGAACAGGGCCCAGAACACTGCCTTGATGAACTCCAGCCTGGACAGGAAAAGGGGATGAAAGAACTCCATTTAGGGCCACACGTTGGCTGCGACAAGAGAGAGAGACTGTGAGCCATGAGTGGAGATGGCCTTGGATACCATTGGAAGAGAGTTTGGTGAGCATGGTAGGGTGCCAGACCGTATCGAAAGCAAAATAAATAAAAAAAGTTTAAAATAAATAAATAAAAACTCCAATCAGCCTCCTTGTCAATAAGGTGGAAACAAGACTCCTACATTCTAAAAAGAAAAGAAAAAAAACCAGCAGAACAGTGTTCCTGAAGGCCCTGTCACACCTTGACGTTTTAGCCAGCGTATGCCGACGTATGAAA
>CM068955.1:131020171-131043134 GCA_035128595.1 Eptatretus atami
TAGCGACGAAACGTATTTCTAACCTATGAGTAACGTGCTTTGAACCTATGTGTAACGTATCTCCAACGCATATTTGACGTATGTAGACGTATTTGATTGACGTCTTCCGGACGACCACAGAACTTACTGAATGTGTTTCTAACTTACAGCTACCGTATAATGGCGTATTGCAGCATTTAGGGAATTGGTATATAAAAATGGCTTCACAGGAGGAACCCGTCAGTGTTTCAGACTCCATGGTTGGTAGATGTCCATGTCAGTAGTATCAGTAGTAGTAGTAGGTGAGTGTGTCAGTAGTAGTAGTAGTAAGGTCCATGTCAGTAGTAGTAGATGAGCGTGATGGGGAGGGTGTGGTGATGATGGATCCTCCTTTGCGTCCGCGTCCACGGCCACGGCCAGGAGACTTCTTGCAGCATTCTTCGAAGTTTTCTTCGGCATGATGATGATGTTTGACACTTCGACGCCTAGCTGGTTATGAATTAAATCGTCGAGCGGCAGCGTCCATGAAATAGTCGAGCGGCAGCGATTTAAATCGTTGACGGCAGCCTATTAATATGGCTACGCCACGTGATTGTCGGCGATACGCTGCCGCGCTATGCATACGTTAGACTATCGTTGGGCATACGCTGTGAACGCCGACAACACGCTAAGCATCGTTGGTATAAGTTATCTATAAGTTATCATAACGTTCTGTGTACGTTCTAATACGTTTATGCAACGTCCAACTCGTTATGAATACGCCCAAAACTGAAAAAAACATCAATAGTTCAGTGTAGAAAAACATAAAAAAAAAAAAATGCTGAAGAAAACTTCGAAGAATGCTGCAAGAAGTCTCCTGGCCGTGGCCGTGGACGCGGACGCAAGGAGGATCCATCATCACCCACACCCTCCCCATTCCGCTCACCTACTACTACTGACATGACCTACTACTACTACTACTGACACGCTCACCTACTACTACTACTGATATACTGACATGGACATCTACTCACCATGGAGTCTGAAACACTGATGGGTTCCTCCTGTGAAGCCCATTTTTATATACCAATTCCCCGAAACGCTGCCAATACGCCATAATACGGTAGCTGTAAGTTAGAAACACGTTCAGTAAGTTCTGTGGTCGTCCGGAAGACGTCAATCAAATACGTCTACATATTCAATATGCGTTACACAAATGTTCAAAGCACGTTACTCATAGGTTAGAATAAGTTTCGGGTACGCTAAACATTACTCGACCGTGTTCGACTTATGAGTAACTTACAATTAACGTGTGTCGAAGTGTGTCAACGATCGCGGTAACGTGCCTACAACTTATGGCCAGCGTATGCGGAACGTGTGCGTCATACGCTGGCATACGTCGACAAATTTTGAGCATGCTTAAAATTTGTCGACGAGCTCGGCGTACTACGACGTATGCCAGCGTGCTTCAGCGTGCTCTTAATGTATACAAAACTTACCCATAACGTATTCGACGTGTGCCAGCATATTCGGCAAATTTTTCATACGTCGGCATCGCTGGCTAAAACCTCAAGGTGTGACAGGGCATGACGGTGATGTTGACACTTCGATGTCTAGGGCGGTTATGATTTTAAAATCGTTGAGCGGCAGCCTATTCATAGCCTACGCACGTGATCGTCGGCGATACGCTGCCGCACGCTATGCATACGTTAGACTATCGTTGGGCATGCGTTGTGCCGAACAACACGCTAAGCATTTGTTGGTCTCAGTTATCTATAAGTTATCGAAACGTTCTGTGTACGTTACTAATACGTTATGCATACGTCCAACTCATTATGAATACGCCCAAAACTGAAAAAACATCAATAGTTCAGCGTACGCCAGCGTTTTACATACATTTTGATACGTTGCCAACGCTGGCTAAAACGTCAAGGTGTGACAGGGCCCTAACAATGGCATTCATGCTTCGAGAAACAAACAGATTTGAGTTGAGGTTAAACAGGATGCGATATAATCTGGCTTTTTCAACCAAAAGGATGCACATATTCTTCAAGGATCGATCAACCTTCAATTACCCCCAACAACAGTGGAAAATAACTATTCATCAAACAGAAAATCATTATTCAACAACATGCTGCACAGCAATATATTTATAACTAACATAAGGTGAGAAAGTGGGCTTACAAATGCACCAATGAGATTTAAAAGTTGCTCTCGCAGTGTAGGTGGAGAGGAGGGACTATAGAGTACAAGTTTGGCAATATAGAGCACTGGACACCTGCAGATCTGGGATGAAGTGTAATTGTAATTCTGGTCACATTTTTCTCAAGTTCACATCATACTGCACATGTCATTGCTCATGTATGGTGAACACACTGAATACCAAGTTATTGATGAGGGGAGGCCATTGTGTTTTCCTTGCCAGAGTATCATTTTGATGGATAACATTTATCCGTCATGTCCATGGCATGGTTACCTGTAGACAGAGAACACATGGAGGCTGCCCGTAAATCATACTTGCTGGAATTGCATCTCCACCTTAAGTACTGACGTAGCAGATCAAGAACCATACCCTTCATGTGTCCACGTATCCACTTCGGTATCTGATGGTACAAAGAACAATTTTAGTGCTCTTATTATCAAGGAGGACTTTTTTTTAATACTTGGTCAAGGCTCGTGGAAGAGCTCGGAACATAACAGATCAGACAGCAACAAACAAGGACGCAGGAAGAAGGGGAAATACCAACAGCAGGATGGAGGGAGAAAGACGGGGGATGACAAGCAATGGATGCAGGTAACGATGAGGGGTAGGGGGAGAACACAAGGGTGAACAAGATGGATACATCAGCAAAAAATTTGGAAGGGTGAGGGGTGATTAAACAGGTGTAAAAAAGATTATGGTTTGATGGGGATGACAATGAGATAATGGTGAACAGCCGTCTTGAAGACCTGGAGGGAAGAATGAGAATGAAAAGAGTGTGGAAGGTGGTTCCACAGGCAGGAAAAAAGAAGAAATAAATCAGTGGAGGTGAGCAGTGGTTCTGGATTTAGGCAAGTCACTCGGAGGGGGTTTCTGGTGGACCACATATGTCCTTCATATACCTGGTGGGCGGGGGACAAAGTACAGAGAGGGAAGAGAGTGCAAGACCAGAAATGAGGTGGAAGAAGACAGGGACCACCGACTCTGTCAGCGATAGCAAAGTGATGGGCCATGGACTCAGCTTCATCATGAGAGATTCCAATGATCTTAAAAACCATGATTTTCATGCATCAAGCTAAGCAAGATGTGAGGCAGGGAAGCCAGCCCAGAGGGAAGAGCAGTACTCCATCACGCTGCAGATGAAAACTTTGTAGGTTGATAGGAGCTTAGGTGTGTGAGGAAGGACTTTGCACAATGGGAGAATGCCCAGTCGGCATCTGCTTTGGAGGCAACTTAGAAATGTGGCTTGCCAGAGACCCCAAAGCCGTAGCAAAATATGCTGTGTACACTTTGTGATGACATTGTACACATGCTCAATAAAAGATTAGAACAATCTTGTGACTTCATGTGTTCCTTCATGAATTTGGTTTTCGACGATTTATTGTAGTTGTCAAAACAAAGCAACCTAACGTCTTCTCTGAAGAATAATGTAATCCATAGTAAATATAAAACTAATAATTGGAACCATACTCTCTACAGAGAGCGTCGGTGCTGCCGAAGCAGTTTCCTGGGCTGTTGGGCACAATCCTGGACAGGTCGCCACTCCGTCGCAGGATACTCGAATGCTCAATTATCCCAGCAAGCTGGTACTCATTTGCCAACCTCGGAAGGATGACAGGCTGAGTCAACCCCCTAGTGTGTATTAATTCAGCAGCCAATGGGGCTTGAACTCAGGGCCCTTGGATACCAAGCCGCTACCCTAACCACTGAGCCAACACCAGGCTAATCCATAGTAAAATAACCATATATGCAGCACAGCGGTATTCCATCACCTCAATATTCAAACAAAGTAATCCGGACAGGAACTAATCAGCAATGTGTGATGGAATCAGTAAAAACGTTGCTTGGAATGGTTCCCTGGTTGAAATCACACATTACCGTTAAAAAATAAATAAATAAAAACAAAATCACACCTGTGTCCTGAGGAAGCAATTCAGTTTGGTATTTTCAATATGAAATAAGCAAGGTCTAGAAATGAACGAAACCCATTAGAGTTACCCTTTCAAACCCTAGAACCCCCTCGAACTACCCTTTAAAAACCATTTAGAATTTCCCTTTAGAATTACCGTACTACTTCACCAAAGCCCCAGTGGGGGTTTAAGCGAGGTGGAGGATTAGCATTTTTGAAATTTTCCTTCCTCCAGAAGTTTTTTTCTTCCTCTGCTATTTTTTCTGTTCTCGACAATGGCTGACCAGACTCATGGATTAAACGTTGGAAAACGCCACACAAAAGCTACTCAATGGAGTTTTTAAACTTCGTTCGATTGATTGATGGCACGAATTAAAGAACAATTACAAGAGTACTTCTGATGAGTTTATGATTGGCCAGAAAACTTTGCAGACGTAGATGCATACTGAAAGCGTTTGCGATCATTAACAAACAAGGCCAAAAGGAAACGCTCGGACTCGAATACCGTGTGGTCAAGTTCAAAGAATCTTGAGAAGGATCTCATTGAATCTGTCAGGTCTCAACGAAATTTGAAGCACCGTGTTACGTGCAAGAACATCGTGGATAAAGCATTGAAGTTGAATGGCGAGAAGTTTCGCCACGACTTCATGGCGAGTATTGGCTGGATCTGGCATTTCTGAAGCGACATAATCTCGGATGACGTGCCTCACCAAAGTCTCCCACAGCGTGCTTCCAGCAAGAAGAACAATGCAATGTGATCGAGTTTCTGGACGCTGTGCCTGGTTGGATGACTGCATACACTGCCGATCACGAATTCAACATGGATGAAACACCATGTTCTTTCGATATGAGTTGCGGCCACACGATAGAGACAAAGGCGCCAAAACCGTGGAGATTGCGGGTTCTGGGTCTCCGAACGTCGACTCACGGTGGTGTTGTGCACCTCTTGTCCGGCAAGATGCTGCCTGCATTCATCATTTTCAAGGCCTTCAGAACATTCCGCCTGTCGAGCTACCATGCAATGTTATCATGTCGGTTGCAGATAAGGGTTTCATTGAACCTCGATCTGATACCGGCTTTTTTCAGAAGGTTTGGTCACAACGTGGCAGCGACTTCAACAACTCCAAAAGTCCGGTTTATGCACCAGTATGGGATGCATATGTGTGGTGACATCATGAATTACCTGAATATTCATACAGCAACGAGTGTATGCAGATCCCAAAACGGCTAACGAGGCATTTTGCAGCCCCCGGATGTGGCCTTGATTGTGCCCTTCAAGGCGTGCATGCGGAATGGATGGGTTGAGTGGGTTGAGTGGTTTAAAAATGGTGAAAAGTGTTCACCCGAACACATTTGGGTTGGGAGGTGCTTCTTCATTTTTGACAGGAGGATGGACAGAAGGAAGGAAATAGCTAAATATTGAAGCGGCGTCACCGCGTAAAAATACACAACAATCAGCAGCAGCTTGGTGAAGTGAGTGAAACCTTGTGGCGTTGTCTCACTGGTGCGGGTTTGATTGGTGGAAAGTTCTTCAACATGTGACCGAGTGATCACCTGAAAAAGAATCTATTCTTATCACAAAGCATTCACAGTTGTCCTAAGAGCCTCAACACTCTGAGATTGGATGCACATGTGTATGGGTTGTTGTTTGTGGAGTCGAGAGAGAGAAATTGGAGTATTTTTCACAGATGAATGATTATGGTGTTCAATTTCAATGACTTGGCCATCTGCTGTGCCTTGATTAAAAACGACGTGTTATTATTGGTGTGAGGGAGTTTATGAATACATTAATGGTACAAAACCAGGTTGCTCAGAAAATCAGTGGTTTTCAGGGTTTGCTTGTATTCACATTTCCAACCTGGCCTCCAATCCAGTCGCCAACTGGGAATCCTCCGTCGGGCAAAGCCGTTCTTGGCCCACCTGAGCTCCTGACCACATATAAAGCTTTTGTCCGCAGCCTGATGGAGTACTGCTCTCTCCTCTGGGCTGGGGCTCCTACCTCTCACCTTCTCGGCTTCACGCTGTGCAATCAAAGGCATTTAGGATATTGGTATCTCCCGCGGTGAGGTTGAGTCTTTGGGCCTCTCACTCTCTCACCGCAGGCAGGTCGGTGGCTTTATGTCTTCCACCTTCTCCTCTCCGGTCTCACCCTCCCCCCCCCCCCCCCCCCCGCTCTGTCTGCGATATGCTCCCCTCCCCTCCCTATATTTCTGCAGGTGCTCAAGGTCAGCCAGCAGCCCCCTTCTGGTAAAACTACCAAAATCATGAATCACTGCTCACATTCACTCTTCATTCCTCTTTTTCCCACCTTTGGAAAAACTCCCACACTCTCAATCCCATTTTTCCTCCAGGCCTTCAAAACAGCTGTTCACCCACACCTCTGACCTTCCCCCAATCCAAAACCATGATCTTTTCTACCCCGTTAATCCAACAAACCCGACTTCTAATTCCCTACTCCTTCCGTGAAAGTCCTTGTCGTGTACATCTTGTATACCCGTGTTCCCGCCCCATCCCTCTCCTTCCATCGATCTTCTAATGTCTCTGTTCCCACAATTTGTCCTTCCCCCTCCCGCCCCTTCTGTATCCTGCCCCTTGTTGGGGTTGTGTTTGCTCTCATCGGAACCTCGAAATGAATACAAAAATAAAATAAAATAAAAAATTTTGTTGCGCTCTTGCAAGACGGCCTGCTATGCCCATTATAATCGCCGCAAAAAAACCCAATGATCATTCTGTACGATAGTTATGTTTTTGCATTAGAAGTTTGAGTGTTGGTGAATACAGGGGTGTTCCAAAAAGACCTGGACAACTTGTTTGTCATACTGTATATTTCGAACAACAAATAATACAACTATACCCCTGGTTTATGATGCAGAAACTCATAAGGTTTGTGTTACACCATCAATACACTTCAATGTGAGCTCTGTTGTTACACACAGGACATCAGGCGGGAAACGAGTTCTTGCCATATTCAGCTAAGCATGTTTGCATCACAGTGTGCATGCAGCTGTGATCTTAGAATGAAGATCCTGCAGGTTTGCACCTTGGTGTTGTTAACATCTTTGACAAACCCTCACAGGAAAAAAAAATCAAGGGGGGGTTATGTCTGGTGATCATGGGCCAGGCGGTTGGTCTGTCTCATCCAATCCAGCAACCTGGAAAGTTTCATTAGGACGGCTCGAACGACTAAGGCCCAATGAGGGGAGCGCCGTCCTGTTGAAAAATGATATCGGGTTGCAGGTCTTCAATCTGTGGAAGGCAAATACTTCCAACATGTTCATGTAAATGTTGAGGTCAATGTATCCTCCCGCAAAGAAAACGGACCCACCAAGCGGTCATGGAGAAGACCACACACACATTGACCTTTGACTGTTGTGTATGTGTTCAATGACCACGTGGAGGTTTCAGAGCCCCAGATCCTCACATTATGTCGATTGACCTCCTTGATACATGAAAGCAAGCTTCGTCTGTGAACATGACCTTTTTCAGGTAACTTCGTCATCCTCTATGCGCTGAGCATTTCTAAGGCAAACACCTTGTGTTTGAATCCATCATTTGGTTGAGTTCCTATAGAATCTGCACCTTATGGGCCAAAAGACAAAGTAACTTCCTCACGTTGGATATTACCATCATGGCTTCAAGCAGTTATTGAGATAGTTTGGGCTGCAGGTTAATCGTTTTGAGAGGGAAGAAACAAAAGAAGTGCAAATTAGCATTTTAACAATCTCCCGATGTGGTATAATAGCGATGTATTTTGGCATCTTTTTAAATCTTGTAGTTCAGAAAACGCTCGAGAATAAAAGGTATGGCTTTTAAATGCTTACGACTTCACTCTATAGTAGTTTATAACCTATCATTGTGTACACGTTTGAATGGGCAGCCATTTTCCCAAATCAATCCCTCTATATGGAGTACGACCAAATTCACTGTAATTGTGAACTTAGTTTGTCATGTTATTTCGCCATTCCTCAAACGTCATCTCTCTGCACATTTAGAACTCAAGTTTATAGCAAACTCCATTGGATAAGTAAGGGTTTGATGCAACTGATGTTAAAGAATAACAAATTACAGTCATGTGATTGCATTTATTGTTCAGGGTGGTGAGAATGATACATTATTGATTGACAATCTAATACTTTTCCATGTCAACAACATAAACTGTTATCTGGCATTCTGTTTTATTGAACTGCAATTGATTGAACTGTAATTTATTTAAATTGTTAAACGTATCTATATTGCATATCCTGCCAAACTGCGTTGATGTATGTTGCAGGTTTTGGTTTGGTTATTTTTCTTTTTTTTTCTCATACACATGGGTTTGCCCACTTCTTCGACGGATGAATAAAACTTATTCAGAACAAGCACTCATCTGCATTCATTACCCGCTTACACTGGAAACATCTTTTTTAATAAACCCATAATCCTGAAACATGTTCAAATTAGAGAGTTCTTCAGTGTCAAGTATATATTCAATTGAAATTAAATAAAGGCTTTAAAGGCTGGAGAAAATAAATAAATAAATAACCAATGAATTGGAAGTTTATCGCCATTGATGCACCGTCTTTTACACCGCCATATTTAAACATTAAAATTAGCTCTCGTGCCGATTTGGGCTTATGACGTTGCTAAAACATAGTAAGTTTTCTGTTTAGAATATTTTCAATTTTGTTTGACTTCCAGACAGACAAGCAGACTTAAAAAAAATCACCTTACTCCTTTGTTGTGTATGTGCACTCAGGACAAGATTCCATAAAATTTGGCAACTTAAGAAACAAGGTACTGCAAAACTGAAGGTTTGTGTTCCAACTCGTGTTCAAAAATGTAACATTCAAGTGAAATTAAGTTGTCCTCGATCATAGATTGACTTCTGTACGCAGACAGACATACAGAGACAGACAGTGGTGAAACATAACCTCCGTCCACCTTTGGTGTTGGACAGGCAGGTGAGTTCCAGGAAGTGATTGGTGATGTCACAGCAGCGCTATTTTTTTAGCTGGTCAACATTATTTTTTTTTTTGGTCTGGGTTATATTGCCAGTACTGTATTTATAAGCAGAGTGTGTTCCTTTATCCAACCACATTACTTGCAATGACTTTGTATCCTGCCATCGTGGTTGCGTGATTGATGGTTTCGTTTCACCATTAATAAATCCAATGACTTCAGGATCACCATTGACACCCTTGCCTTGTGAATGAACAGTCACTATCAACCGGCAATGACTTTATTGGCCTGTTATTCCTAGCTGTGTTCTGACAGTCTTGTATTGCAACTATCAAATGCATCGACTCTTAGCTTGACGCTGTCTTGGATTGATGTTTCCAATTTAAATACAGTGAACCTCAAATATCACGGATACTAATATCGCGGGTTTCGACCAATCGAGGGGCAACCTATTGTGTTCCGATTTATCGCGGTATTTCATTTCGGACAATTGCAGTTTTTGAGCTGGGATGAGTCGAATTGCTTGTGTCCGCCTGTATGATTACCTCCCATTTACGAACCTTTATTTGTTTCCTGCACAACGTTCCTGCACAACGTACTTGCAGGAATCAGACAAGCATACGGGAACGAAGCGAAGTTTAATAATGACATCGGAAATCCTGTAATACGAGATCTGCAAGATTCTAGTCGTCACACAACAGTTAATAATGCCCAAACACAAAACGATGAAACAAAATTAATTGCGACAAAAGCAGAGAAAGATGACATTGTGCGAAAAAGAAATGGAGTTGTCAGTTACACTGCAAGAGGTGAAAGTGCGGCATCTGTGGGCTGCCATTACGGATCAATGAATCAACTGTGCAATCAACGCGAGTCAATATCCATGCAAATGTTCCCGCTCCGCAAAGCACAAACGTCTCATTCCAGTCCCATGATCTCTTATTGAAAGGATGGAAAAAGCACTAATGTTTGGCTTGAGGTCCAAACAGAAAAAAAGTGCTTTTGAGTGGACTGGTGTATGGGAGAAACCATTGCAGATTTACCAACGTTTTCATGAGCATCCAGGCGAAGGCTTCAGTTCATTCATGGATGACCATGAATGCTGCAAAAACTACCCACCACAACTCATGGAACTAACCAAGATGAAGGGATTATTCCAGAGCAGGTTTTTAATGCAAAGAGATGGAATTATTTTGGAAGAGGATGCCATCTCATACCTTCCTGTCCAACAGCATAAATCTGCTCCGGGGTTCAAGGTGACTAAGGATCGTCTTACCCTTCTTCTATGTGGCAAGCAGCAGGTGACTTTGTCATGCTCCCGATGATCGAACAGCCATCACGTTCTACATCCACATCTTTCTAACCTCCACCCTCGCCCCTCCAGCAGCATCATCATCCGAGCAAAGTCTTGTGTTTCTATTTATAGCAGAGTACGTAAATAGTTTATCCTCACCAACACCGCTGTTTTGTAAAACCACCTCGCTGTTTTGGAATAAATAAAAAGGTAAACTCTTGTGTTTTGTTTATTTACCTCTGCATTTTTTTTTGAAGGAGGTTACGTTTTCACCCCTTTCTGTCTGTCTGTCAGTAGTATAGGAAAGGGGGATTCTGAGTCACCTTGTGTTTAGAGTGCTCCAGAGCTCTGGGAATGCTCGCAGACCATACTTTTAGAGATGAACATAGTGTCTTGAGGTAATAGAGGTCTGACTTGAACCACCAAGATTTCCATTTAGACATTGGTATTTTCCTTGTATACCCAGGCATCTTGCAACAATAGAGGTCTGACTTGTTCACCAAAACATTCAATTAGAGCTATCCAAGTTAGTAACACATTGCAGCAGCAATGGAAGACACGAGGCATGACATTGCTATAAATTCAATCTCACGACCCAATTATTAGCGAGGCTAAAGAAACTATAGAGACAGCCAAGTCAACGCTTTGCTTTCACAAAGCAAAAAAGGAGCTCAAAGCCATCCATTTGAGGTATATCCTACGCACCAGTCATCTCCATTTTCAAGCCACCACCAGAGAAAGAGGATGCCTAATCATTCAGGCTGAGTTCTACCAAATTATTGCCTCCGAAAACTTTCTCAGCGAACTCGACTATCTTGTCCGGCGAGTTCACGTCGACTTGGGACTCAGCGACCACCACCAACTTGGAAGGGGCCATGCTCTTCGACCAATAACACCAGGAATGACATTGATTGGGTCCTATGACCATCAAGCTATGTCGCTATGACCGTGTCGCTATGACTGTGTCGCTATGACCGTGTTTGGACTGTCGCATTGAAATGCCAGGTAATGCCGATACTTCAGAGCTGACCTGCGCCGAGTGTGGAAAGGTCCAAGAGTTGATAGGGACCATCTTCAATAAAGCACAGTTATACTACCAGGAGGGGCAGAATGTCAAATCTGGATCGTTCAACCAGAATCACCACTCAGTTCTGGATGGACCGCACTTAGCCTGAGAGACGAAGGAGGAGCTCGGAGATAAAGGTGACCCCGCCAATACTTATGGAGAAAAGTCCTGGAGCAACTCCGGGAAATCAATTCGGCACGACGAGAAAAACCATCGCCTACTCACAGTTGATGACATCCGAGCAATGCTGAAATAAATCTGGCAAACGGACCTGAATAAAAACTCCCCTCTTATTATGTGACGTCTCATGGGTATTGGCCCACCGCAGCTTCCTGAATTGACCTGCCAATGGGCAAAAAATCTTTGCACGGAAGCCATCAAAATTTGGGACTGGGTTAAACCACCGGCGGACGAACCGCCGTTATTACCCTTACTACATATTCAAGATCCTTGATTAAATTTTGCCCGAAGATACTGGCCTGTCAACGACTGCAGATCCACAGAAGCGAGAGAGCTCTACCGGGTCCTCTACTACATACACATGCAGGGACAGGCTACCCTCAAAAAATGTGACAGGGAGTGGGAAAAAAATTGTTTAGAGCCTCCTGGGATAGAGTGGACGGTCACTACTGGGAAAAAGCCAGCGGCACCGGCGCTCTAATTCTCGTGACCGTCGAAGGCGGCGACTGGATCATACTCTGTCACAAAGTTTGTTTTTTGTAATTCTTAAGCATAAAATGAACTCAAAATTTCTTCCCCATACAGATCAAATAACTTATAAGTCCAGGATACTGTGTCGAGCACATCAACAATTTTAAATACTCATTAGTCCATCTCTTGGTATACCCCTTCTCAAAAATGTGATTTCCACCGGTGTATCCGTACAATATCGCCAACTCTAAACTATGGTTTCCTTAAATTAATTTATTGTTCATATCTAATTTTGCGAATGTCTCTGAGGGTTTAAATTTTGTTCTCGAGGAACTGTGTCATTGTAAGCATCAACAACATCTTGAATGACAGAAACCAATTTCTATGGCTGAGGTGAGTCAACTTTTTATACAACTCTCCTTCAAAGTGCTATTAAAACGCTCAATGACAACAACCTTTCCTCAATACAGCCTCAATACATACATATAATATATATATATATATATATACATATATATACAGTGGGAGAACAAGTATTGATACACTGCGATTTTGCAGGTTTTCCCACTTACAAAGCACGTAGAGGTCTGTAATTTTTTATCATAGGTACACTTCAACTGTGAAAGCGGAATCTAAAACAAAAATCCTGAAAATCACATTGTATGATTTTTAAATAATTAATTTGCATTTTATTGCATGAAATAAGTATTTGATACATCAGAAAAACAAAACTTAATATTTGGTACAGAAACCTTTGTTTGCAATTACAGAGATCAGACATTTCCTATAGTTCTTAACCAGGTTTGCACAGACTGCAGCAGGGATTTCGCCTCCCACTCCTCCCTACAGATCTTCTCAGATCCTTCAGGTTTCGGGTCTGTCGCTGGGCAAAAGACTTTCAGCTCCCTCCAAAGATTTCTATTGGTTCAGGTCTGGAGACTGGCTAGGCACTCCAGGATCCTGAGATGCTTCTTACGGAGCCATCCTTCGTTGCCCTGGCTGTGGTTCGGGTCGTTGTCATGCTGAAGACCCAGCACGCCCATCTTCAATGCTCTTGTTGAGCGAAGGAGGTTGTTGGCCAAGATCTCGCGATACATGGCCACCATCCTCCCTCAATACGGTGCAGTCCCCTGTCCCCTTGCAGAAAAGCATCCCCAAAGAAGGATGTTCCACCTCATGCTTCACGGTTGGGATGGTGTTCTTGGGTGTACTCATCCTTCTTCTTCCTCCAAACACGGCGAGTGGAGTTTAAACCAAAAACTCTATTTTGGTCTCATCAGACCACATGACCTCTCCATTCCTCTTCTGATCATCCAGATGGTCATTGGCAAACTTCAGACGGGCCGGACATGCGCTGGCTTGAGCAGGGGGACTTGCGTGTGCTGCAGGATTTTAATCCATGACGGCGTAGTGTGTTACTTATGGTTTTCTTGATACTGTGGTCCCTGCTCTCTTCAGGTCATTGACCAGGTCCTGCCATGTAATTCTGGGCTGATCCTCACCTTCTCATGATCATTGAGGCTCCACGAGGTGAGATCTTGCATGGAACCCCAGACCAAGGGAGATTGACTGTTATCTTGAACTTCTTTCATGTTCTAATAATTGCGCCAACAGTTGTTGGCCTTCTATCACCAAGCTGATTGCCTATTGCCTGTAGCCTCCAGCCTGGTCAAGTCTAACAATTTGGCCTGATGTCTAGACAGCTCTCTGGTCTGGCATTGTGGAGGGTTTTGGAGTCTGATTGATTAGTGTGGACAGCTGTCTTTATGGCAAGATAACGAGTTCAACAGGTGGCAGTTATAACGGTATGAGTGGAGAATGGAGGGCTCTTAAAGACAAAACTAACAGGTCTGTGGAGAGCTGGAATTCTTATGTTGGTCGTGATCAAATACTTATTTCATGCAATAAAATGCAATTTAAATAGATCTAAAATCATACAAATGTGACTATTCAAAACGGATTTTCTGTTTTAGATTCAATTTTCAACGTTGAAGTGATCTATAAAAAGATTTACAGAGCCTCTACGTGCTTTGTAATGGGACAACCTGCAAAATCGGAACCAGTAGATCAAAAAATACATATGTTCTCCCCACTGTAATATATACATTATACATACATATATATATAATATATATATATACTGTTATATATACTTATATATATACATACATACATAACATATATAGTAATATGTATATTGTATATATATATTGTTTCGGCTGTGGGAATATTGAAACCAACATTCATGGTCCGTAAGTGGGTTTCTGAACGTACAATGTATAGTTAGCCAAAACTCGTTGTTTAGAGGGAATTAATGTGAATCATTGGTGGAGACACTTTGAGTAGTCGTTTTTTTTCTCGTTCTTTCTTTATTCTTCGAACCAACAATGTCAACCACAACTCCCAGCCATCCCCCACGCGCAACCAACTGGCAACCGACGCGCCCTTCCACAATGCGCTACAGCATCTTCACCACTCCGCCATTGCACAGCCTCCGTGCGTTACGATCTCCGCAAGGGGAACTGCGAGGAATGCGCAGGTTTTCCCGCCTGTTTCTCCCCGTCTTGGCTTCCCTGCGCTTTGGAGTGGAGGAGGGGCGATGCAGGTCAAGGTCAGAGTCATGTGAAGGAGGGCCTCTTTTTGGGGGGAAAATCTCACTGGCCCTGGCCAAGACTGACTTTTCCTCAACCGCGCATGGCGGCGGGGGGGGGAACGGAGGGCACCCCTCTTTCGGGAACCTCTCCCGAAGGAGGTGTGGAGCCGAAACGGCAGGAGTGGAGGGCGGGGCCCCCTATAAGACGGACCAACGGCCGGGTGTCAAAGATAGCTTTCTGTCTTTTCTCCTTATGTGGAACTGGGTGGAGTGAAGCTCTCTGTCTTTTCCCCTTGTGTGGAAGGTGGAGTGAAGCTCTCTGTCTTTCCCTCTGAGAGTGAGTGTGAGGAGTCGTACGGTTGTGGAGAGGCGGAAGAGACGGAGCTCGGATTGAGGTGTGGAGAAGGGTCGAACGGCGCACAAGGAGAGTTTTTTTTCTTCGGGGTTTATTTTGTGTGGAACTTGTGGCGCGTGTCTTGTGAAGTAAGAAACTGTTAAGTGTTGCCGTGGTGTGCGTGTATCGTTGTAGGCTGCGTCGTTGTTGCTTTGGTTTAAAATGATATATTGCATTTGTGATTACAATCGTGTGTATTTGCTGCTATCTGTGTGCGGTAGTAATAAATGGTTGCTTGTTGAATGTTCCTTCCGTTTGCTGATCGTCCTTTCCTTTGTTGGGTCTCCATCTGCTTCACGTAATAGGTTCGGTGGGCGTTATAACGCCCGATAATTAAATTGGAGCGTCAAAGGTGACGATAACTCCGCTCGGTTATGCCTGAGTCACGGATACGAGCGTTAGCGGTTTCGTGTCCGGAGTCGACTCTGTGCGTGGTGATCCCTCGGTAGGTTACCGTGCGAGTACTAGTTATCTGACTTTGTGCGATTCACGTACTACCTCGACGGGTAGATGCGGACTGGGTTTGTGGTGAGGTTAAACCCACGTGATAGCCCCGGCGTTAGTCCGAGAGGGTCGACTGAAATTGTCCGTCCGGTGGGCGCGCCGCGATTCGAGTCAGTGCCGTTGAACGCGGGGGCCGGAATTAGCAGACACTGGTGTCACGAGAGGGGAAAACAACTCTTCCTGTCTCCAGGCTAATTCACAGGATCTGGCAACCAGGGGTGAGAGGAGCGAGCCCCCGATTCCTCCAAATCGAGGATTATAAATTACACCGTTACGTGAAATAAAGATGGGCGTCTCAAGGCGGCGTGCCTGGGGTATTGAATATGTATATGTGTATAATTGTAGAATCATGTCAGGATGAATCCCATGCAGCGAGAATGCTGGTTGTACAGGAGAATTCCGCAACTGAAACCCAGAGCTGAAATGGGCGAGTGGCTGGGGTGGCGAGAACGCTCCCGTGGAATTCGCGCCAGGATCGGACGATGGAAATGTTTGAGGCACATTGAGAGAGATAAAAATACGAACAATGACGAAATGAATAGAAAATGGATGATTATGCAGACATAAAGACTGGGGAAAGGAATCTCGCGAGGGATGAAGGCCAATAACGGGGATGCGTAATGGCGACGCCAAGTGTTGGGACGAAACGAGCTGCGAGAGGGGTGCAACGGTTGTGCAGGCCCGCGGTGAAATGGCGGCTGAGGAGAATTAATTCGGACGTATTGGGCGGAAGCGTGAAGGTGACCGGGGGGAAAACTATGGGGGTGCGGTGACGAAACGTGTGAGACGAGACCGAAGGGTGACGACAAGGAATAAAAATAGGTGGAGAACGGAGGTATGCGTGAGAGTTGTGGAGAAAACGGGAGATAGAATGGTGATTGGACGTGGGTTAGAGACGCACACCACACACGGAGTTATGAGGACCAATGAGGGGGAGCTGGTGACTGTGTTGTGACCGGTGCGAGCAGCGGATGGCTTGCTCCAGGAACAGCGGGAGGGAGTATGCTTGAGGCGGTTTCACGATCCAGGTGGGTTCGTCGTAGCTTTGCGGTGTCGAGGGACGAGTAGCTGTGGACGGGTGCACGGAGAGGCTTGGGGGATAATAGGAGCCCCGGAAACCTGTGTTGGACGAATCCCCAGACGTGTTGTCCGGAATGTGTGTGTGAGGTGGGTGTAACGAAGCGTGGCGAAATGTGTGCTGCAAACAGAGCCAAAGCCGTGGGTGAAAGGCCGTTGTGTGAAAAGGGCCCGCGTGTGTGAGATAAAATGGTGTGCGAGGCCTGCGAGTGGCCGAAGTGCGTTGCCTCCCAGCACGCCGTGTGTGGACGAGGCACCGGGTGTGGAAGGAGCCACGTGTGCAAGGGAACATGGCACGAGTGACGTGAAGCGGCGAAGTGTAAGGAGAGGAAAAGCGTGTGTACGGTCGCTGTGTGTAAGGGAGATGTCGGTCGCGCATTCATGCGTAGCATGCAGACCGTGTCCCCCCGGTGTGAATGTGAGTGTGGATGGAGGTGGAGCGTGATGGTCGTGAACACCGCAGGAGTGCGTGGGTGAATGGCGACGACGACTGCGACAGAAGGACAAAAAGCACGGGTGCCGGCCGTAGTGGAAAGGGACCGCGCCGGTTCACCCAGCAGCGAGCGCGAGGTTCGGGCGTGCACGCACGAGGCCGCCACGTGCTCGCTGCGGGAGTGAAGCCCGGTCCGGAAACGCCAGGCGGTGGATTTGCCGATCCATGCGGACGGACAAAGTTTAGGCAGGTAGACGGATTGGAAACAGGGACAGGTATTCCAGCACGCGAGCTGTGTTTAAGCTCCAACGGGCAGAGCACAATGTGTTCGCGTGGGGAGCCCTCGGATGCGAGGTTTGCTTTTGTGGTGCGCAGGGGACGTCATGGTTGCACGTGGGGTTGGGAATCCGCAGAGGGTATCCCTGCCGGATGGTACCGTCCAACCAAAGAGGGACGAGGTACAACGTGCACTGATGATGTCACGGGCGGTGCAAGGTGCGCGAGTGTGAGTGCCGCGCCTGGTGCTGCGCAAGAAAATTTGAAAAAAAAATTAAAGATTAACAAACAGCAAAGCCTCGTTTCGGGTGAACAGGATTCCCCGGTAAGGGGTGGAAGAACCCCTTAACCAGGGCACAGATGACACATTAGGGGAAGGGTTACGTGTTAGTTGACCGGCTCCATGGGACAGGGGAAGTCCCTCATGGGGCCCGTGGAATGGATTAGGTTAGAGGATTGTAGTGAGGGCTTAGAATGGGAAAAATGATTTTTTTGGATTTGAGGACAGTGACTGACGTGGAGTGTGTAGTGGGGACGTAGCCTTAGGTCTACGTAGTGTAAAAGGAAACGTGCTGTAGCTTAAGGGACGAACGGTGGGAGCACGAAGTAGTTAAGGGGAGGTAGATAGGAGATGGCAGGATTGCAGCGATGGAGTGTGAGTTAAAGAGCGGAAATTGTGCCTTGTCGAGTGAGTGAGGCCAAAGTGGGTCTGTGTGTTTGAGCGAATGTGGAATGCATGGTGCGATGATGATGGGGGAGGAGTGACTCTCGCCGGCCCAAAGGCGACCGCGCGGGGCTCGTGTAAAGTGAGTTAGTGGGTTAGTCAAATTGACAAAAAAGGAATCGTTTTGTTTGTTGGTGGGAGTGTGGCTCAAACTGTTTTGGAGGGGTGCAGGAGCCTGTTGACGGGCTGGGAGCGTTGGCTGCGAAAGGTGAGTATCGCTGAGATGGGTACCCCGGCAAACCGGGCTAAGTCGGGCCGTGGTAGCAAGGGCCCATGGGGGGCGGGATTAGCGTAGTGGGCAGCGGGGTGCGCGCCGCAGTGGTGGCGAAGGGGCCCGGGGCGCCATTAGCCGCGTAGGGCAGTGTCGTGGGCACGGGGTGACCCTCAGAAAGGGGTCCGGGACCAGCCCTGCCAGTGAGGCGTTTCAGGGGAGTCGCATGGAGGGCACTCCCCGGTGTTTAGGGAGCTGGTAGGCCTCGAGGCAGTGTAGGCCGGGGGTGCCAGCATAGCAAAGAGAATCGGCAAGAGGGTCGGGCCGCCAAGGGAGCCACCGCAGTCCCAGCCATGAGACTGTGAGGGCATACGGGAGAAAAATTGGGGGGACGAGGCTGAAATTTGCCGAGGACACCACACAGGCGACGGGAATCTGGGTTGTTAGAAACCAAAAGATTAAGCGAGAAGGCGCTTGTTGAAAGCTCCGGGTAAGTTTAAAAACAAGTTAAAATGGTTAGGGTACGATTAAGGAGATGTACCCTCGCACCATCCATCCTATCGCCTCCTCAGGTGTGGGCCGCTGGACCCACTTGGGTTAGATCGCTGAAGTCTGGGGAGGAGGAAGGGGCTCTAGCCAGCGTAACATCCTGGGGGACTTTATTATTGGGAGCCTCGACGCAGGACGCTAGCTTCCTCCCTTATTTCCCCTCCAGGGGAAGGGAACGTAGGGGTGGGAGTAGGCTAGGTGACGACTAAGGTTAGCCGAACAAGGACAGTAACAAAAGGGGGTTAGGGGACGATTTATAGTGGGGGGAAGTAAGGATGAAAATAGATAAAAACAACAAAAAAAATAAGTTGGGCTAAATTGGGTTTCCAAATTTAAAGGGAGTGGGTAATGTACAGTGACAGGCAAAGGCGATAGGTGGAGAGGGAGACCGTAGGGTAAGGCTCCGGGCCCGCCTTCTGGGTGGCCAGCACCACCGACTCCGTCCATCAAACTCTGCAACTGGCATGGCAGGAGCGGGCCAACTTCATCGCGGCTGGTGCTTCAGAAGGCCTGTGCCGGCCAACTTCATACGCTGGCTGTGTTTAACCTGCAAGCCCTTGCCGGCCACTCATCGGCTGCCTGTGTCTCTCAAGCTGTGCCACGGCCAGGAGACTTCTTGGCAGCATTCTTCGAAGTTTTCTTCGGCATGATGATGATGTTGACACTTCGACGCCTAGCTTGGTTATGATTAAAATCGTCGAGCGGCAGCGTCCATTTAAATAGTCGAGCGGCAGCGATTTAATTTCTAACTTACAGCTACCGTATTATGGCGTATTGGCAGCGTTTCGGGGAATTGGTATATAAAATGGGCTTCACAGGAGGAACCCATCAGTGTTTCAGACTCCATGGTGAGTAGATGTCCATGTCAGTAGTATCAGTAGTAGTAGTAGGTGAGCGTGTCAGTAGTAGTAGTAGTAGGTCCATGTCAGTAGTAGTAGGGAGCGTAATGGGGAGGGTGTGGGTGATGATGGATCCTCCTTGCGTCCGCGTCCACGGCCACGGCCAGGAGACTTCTTGCAGCATTCTTCGAAGTTTTCTTCAGCATTTTTTTTTTTTTATGTTTTTCTACACTGAACTATTGATGTTTTTTTCAGTTTTGGGCGTATTCATAACGAGTTGGACTAGCATAACGTATTAGAAACGTACACAGAACGTTATGATAACTTATAGATAACTTATACCAACGAATGCTTAGCGTGTTGTCGGCGTTCACAGCGTATGCCCAACGATAGTCTAACGTATGCATAGCGCGGCAGCGTATCGCCGACAATCACGTGGCGTAGCCTATTAATAGGCTGCCGCTCAACGATTTAAATCGCTGCCGCTCGACTATTTAAATGGACGCTGCCGCTCGACGATTTTTCATAACCAAGCTAGGCGTCGAAGTGTCAACATCATCATCATGCCGAGAAAACTTCGAAGAATGCTGCCAAGAAGTCTCCTGGCCGTGGCCGTGGACGCGGACGCAAGGAGGATCCATCATCACCCACACCTCCCCATCACGCTCATCTACTACTACTGACATGGACCTACTATACTACTACTACTGACACACTCACCTACTACTACTACTGATACTACTGACATGGACATCTACCAACCATGGAGTCTGAAACACTGACGGGTTCCTCCTGTGAAGCCATTTTTATATACCAATTCCCTAAATGCTGCCAATACGCCATTATACGGTAGCTGTAAGTTAGAAACACATTCAGTAAGTTCTGTGGTCGTCCGGAAGACGTCAATCAAATACGTCTACATACGTCAAATATGCGTTGGAGATACGTTACACATAGGTTCAAAGCACGTTACTCATAGGTTAGAAATACGTTTCGGGTACGCTAAACATTACCTCGATGTGTTTCAACTTATGAGTAACTTACAAGTAACGTGTGTCAACGATCGTATAACGTGCCTACAACTTATGGCCAGCGTATGCGGAACGTGAGAAGTCATACGCTGGCATACGTCGAAAAATTTTGAGCATGCTTAAAATTTGTCGACGAGCTCGGCGTTCTACGACGTATGCCAGTGTTGTTCAGCATGCTCTTAACGTATACCAAACTTACCCATAACGTATTCGACGTATGCCAGCGTTTTAGACAAATTTTTCATACGTCGGCATACGCTGGCTAAAACGTCAAGGTGTGACAGGGCCTTCAGGAACACTGTTCTGCTGGTTTTTTTTCTTTTCTTTTTAGAATGTAGGAGTCTTGTTTCCACCTTATTGACAAGGAGGCTGATTGGAGTTTTTATTTATTTATTTTAAACTTTTTTTATTTATTTTGCTTTCGATACGGTCTGGCACCCTACCATGCTCACCAAACTCTCTTCCAATGGTATCCAAGGCCATCTCACTCATGGCTCACAGTCTCTCTCTCTTGTCGCAGCCAACGTGTGGCCCTAAATGGAGTTCTTTCATCCCCTTTTCCCTGTCCAGGCTGGAGTTCATCAAGGCAGTGTTTCTGGGCCCTGTTCTTTTTCTGGATTTCATCAATGATCTCTCCTGATGATGACTTCCACCCTCTGCCGTACCATCTGTTATATCCTCAGATTCGGCAAGTGGCAGCCTCTTCACTCTCTGCAAATCTGGATAAAATCACAAGCTGGTCCAACACGTGGGACATATCTTTCAATTCTGACAAATACTCACAACTCTTACGACGTCTCTCCGAAGGACCATCTGGACCCCCCCCCCCCCCATCTACTTTCTCAACAATCCTCTGGAAGAAGTCCTTTCTTTCAAGCTTCTGGGTCTCACTATCTGCCATGATCTTTCGTGAGAAAGCCACATTTCCAGGCTGGCCTCCAAAGCCAGTCGCCGACTGAGCATCCTCCATTGTGCAAAGTCCTTCCTTAGCACACCTGAGCTCCTGACACATGCAAAGCTTTGTCCGCAGCCTGATGGAGTACTGCTCTCTCCTCTGGGCTGGTGCTCCTGCCTCTCACCTTTTTCAGCTTCATGCTGTGGAAAATAAGGTATCTCCTGTGATGAGGCTGTCTTTGGATCTCTCACTATCTCACCGCAGGCAGGTCGATGGTCATTCTGTATTCCACCATCTCCTCTCTGGCCTCACCCCCACCCCTGCTCTGTCTGCGATATTCCCCACTCCCCCCCCCCCCAACCATATTTCTGCAGGGTGCTCAAGTTCCACCAGCAACACTCTTCTGGTAAATCTATAAAATCAAGAATCACTGCTTACCTTCACTCTTTCATTCCTGTTTTTTTTCCTGCCTTTTGAACAAACTCCACACTCTCTTCAATCCCACTTTTCCCTCCAGGTCTTCAAAACAGCTGTTCACCACCATCTCTTATCTTCCCCCATCGAAAACCACGATCTTTTCTACCCCTGTTAATCCACCCCAAGCCACCTCCCTCAATTCCTGCTTTCCTTCCTAAAAGTCCCCTGTCGTGTAAGGACATGAAAGTCCCTGTAATGTCCATCTTGTATACCCCAGTTTCCCTGCCCCGTCCCTCTCCCTTTCACAGATCTCCTAATGTCTCTGTTCCCCACCGTATTGTCCTTCCCTCTCCCGCCCCTCTGATCTCCTGCTCCTCCTTGTTGTACGTTCTGTGTTAGCTCTCATAAAGAGCCTCGACATTGTTTTTTAAAAAGACACCATTACATTCATTATGATTTAGAGCAGAAAAACACCAAGTAGGTTCAAGGGTGGATCGCAGGAGGGGTCCTGGGTTTGAATCCCCCATTTTTTTTTGGTGGGGGGTGGGATTTAAATCATGACCAAATTCCCCAAAAGGCAATTTAAAAATATGTATACATATGTATGTATATATGTGTATAAATATATGTTATATGTATACACAATTTTAAAGCCTTTTTCCCAAAGCAGTGGTAGCTTTTGCAGGCTCCAATCATGGTACCCTTTCTTGGGCAATGTTTTTATGACCGGGTGCCCTTCTCCTGACGCCAACCCTTTAGTCGCCTTCGACACGTACAGTAGGGATAATTACCAGTATAACTGGTGCTCATTTTGCCACCTCGGAAGGATGAACAGGCTGAGTCAAACCCCCATGTTAATTCAGTGGCCAGCGGGGCTCAAACTCAGGACCCCGAGGATCTCAAAGCCACCACCCAACCACTAAGGCCAACACCAGGCTCATGTGTACATATATTATATATATTTTATTTAATTATATTTATATATATATATATTATTATATATA
>CM068955.1:131043159-131059303 GCA_035128595.1 Eptatretus atami
TACCACCACCTCACACACACATTCCGGACCAACACGCTGGGGATTCGTGCCACCACAGGTTTCCGCTCTATACCCCCCCAAGCCTCTCCGTTGCACCCTCACAGCACTCGTCCCTCGAAACCGCAAAGCTAGACGAACCCACCTGTCGTGATACCGCCTCAAGGCATACTCCCTCCCCGTTCCTGGGAGCAGCCATCCCGTCTTGCTCGCACGCGGCACACACAGTCACCAGCTCCCCTCATTTGGGTCCTCCATAACTCCTGTGTGTGTGTGTGCGCTCAACCCCCGTCCAACACCCATTCTATCTCCCTGTGTTCTCCACCAACTCTCACCGATACCCTCCTTTTCTCCACTATTTTATTTCCTTGTCGTCAACCTTCGGTCTCGTCTCACACGTTTCGGTCACCGCACCCCATTAGTTTTCCCCCTCGGTCACTCCGCTTCTCGCCCAATACTCCGAATAATGCTCCTCAGCGCCTTTCACCCGGCCTGCACAACCGTTGCACGCCCTCCCAGCTCGTTCGTCCCACACGTTGCGTCGCCATTACGCATCCCCGTATGCCTTCATCCCTGCTCGAGTTCCTTTCCCCATTCTTTATGCTTGCATTAATTTCATCCATTTCTATTTCATTTCGTTCATTTGTTGCGTATTTTTATTTTTCTTCTCTCAATGTCCTCAAACATTTCCATCGTCCGATCCTGGGCGAATTCACACGGGGAGCGTTCTCCGCCACCCCAGCCACTGCGTCCCATTTCAGCTCTGTGGTTTTCATGTTGCGGGGAATTCGTCCGTAACAACCAGCATTTCGCTGCATGGATCATCCGACCATGATCTACAATTATACACATATACATTTCTAATACCCCAGCACGCTCGCCTTGAGACGCCATCTTTATTCACGAACGGTGTATATTTAAATCGCTCTAGATTTGGAGGAATCGGGGTCGCCTCCTCTCACCCCGGTGCCATTCCGTGAATTAAGCTGGAGACAGAAGATTGTTTTTCCCCCTCTGACACCAGTGTTGCTAATTCCGCCCCGAGCGTTCGAAGGCCGACGGGACTCGGAATCCGGCCGCTGCCCACGGACGGACAATTCCGTCGAACCCTCGGACCTAACGCCGGGCTATCACGTGGGGTTAACCTCACCACAAACCCATCCGCATCTACCCGTCAGGTAGGTGTGATATCGCCAAAGTCGAATAACTAAGTACTCGCACGGTAACCTACCGAGGGACACCACTGCCACAAGTCGACTCCGGACACGAACCGCTAAGCGCTCGTTCCGTGACTACAGGCATAATCCGAGCGATTATCGTCACCTTTGATCTCCAATTAATTATCGGGCGTTATAACGCCCACCGAACCTTACTGTGAAGCAGATGGAGACCCAACAAGGAAAGGACGACAGCGAAACGGAAGGAACATTCAACAAGCACGACATTTTATTTAACCCACACAGATCACACAATACACACGAGTTGTAATCACAAATGCAAATATCATTTTAAACCAAAGCAACAACGACGCAGCCTACAAGCGACTACACGCACACCACGGCAACACTTAACAGTTTCTACTTCACAAGACACGCGCCACAAGCCACACAAAATAAACCCCGAAAGAAAAGAAAGACTTCCTTGGTGCGGCCCGTCGAGCCCTTCTCCACACCTCAACTCCGAGCTCCGTCTCCTTCCGCCTCCTCCACAACCGACGACTCCTCACACTCACTTCCAGAGGAAAGACAGGAGCTTCACTCCACCTCCACACGAAGGGGAAAAGACAGAGAGCTCACTCCACCAGTCCACATGAAGGGAAAAAAAGACAGAAGCTATCTTTGACACCCGGCCTTGTCCGTCTATATCCGGCCAGCCCTCCCACTCCGCCCGTTTTCGGCTCCCAACCCTCCTTCGAGAGGAGAGTTCCCGAAAGAGGGGTGCCCTCTCGTTCCCCCCTCCCCGCGCCATCGGCCGGTGCAGGAAAAGTCATCTTGCGCAGGGCCAGGTGATATTTCCCCCCAAAAAGAGGCCCTCCTTCACATGACCTCTGCTGACCTGCATCGCCCCTCCTCCACTCCAAAAGCGCAGGGGAAGCCAAGACGGGGAGAAACAGGCGGGAAAACGCTGCGCATTCCTCGCAGTTCCCCTTGCGGAGATCGTACCACGGAGGCTTGTGCAATGGCGGGAGTGGTGAAGAGTGGTAGGCAGGGGTGGAAGGGGCTGATCGGTTGCAGTGTGTGGCGCGTGGGGGATGGCGGGGCGTTGTGGTTGACATTGGTTGGTCGAAAGATAAAGAAAGAACGAAAAAACGACTGACTCAAAGTGTCCCCAGCACAATGTTCACTTAATTCCTTCTAAACAACGGGTTTTGGCTAACTATACATGTACGTTCAGGAATAACCTCACTTACGGACCATGATGATGGTTTGCGTTTCCACCTCAACAATATATTATATTATAATATATCATATTATATATATGTATTATGTATGTATATAATAAATGTATATATACAGATATATATATATTATATATATAGTATTATGCAATGTAATATATACAGTGGGTAGAACATATGTAGTTTTTTTGTACTACTGCCGTTTTTTTGCAGGTTTGTCCCATTACAAAGCACGTAGAGGTCCTGTAAATTTAATAGTACACTTCAACTTTGAAAGATGAATTCTAAAACAAAAATCCGTTTTTCGTATATAGGTCTACATTTGTTGATATTTTAGATTATTTAATTATTGCATTTATGCATAAATAGTATTTGATCACGACCAACATAAGAATTCCAGCTCTCACAGACCTGTTAGTTTTGTCTTTAAGAGCCTCTCCATTCTCCACTCATACCTGATTAACTGCCACCTGTTTGAACTCGTTTCTGCCATAAAAGACAGCTGTCCACACTCAATCAATCAGACTCCAAAACCTCTCCACAATGCCCCAGACAGAGAGCTGTCTAGACCATCAGGCCAAAATTGTTAGACTTGCACCAGGCTGGAGGCTACAGACAATAGGCCAATCAGCTTGGTGAAGTAAGGCCCAACTTTGGCGGCAATATTAGAACATGAAAGAAGTCAAGATAACGTCAATCTCCTTGGTCTGGGGTTCCATGCAAGATCTCACCTCGTGGAGCCTCAATGATCATGAGAAAGGTGAGGATCAGCCCAGAATTACATGGCAGGACCTGGTCAATGACCTGAAGAGACAGGGACCACAGTATCAAAGAAAACCATAGTAAACACCACGCCGTCATGGATTAAAATCCTGCAGCACACGCAAGTCCCTTGCTCAAGCCAGCGCATGTCCAGCCCGTCTGAAGTTTGCCAAGGACCATCTGGATGATCAGAAGAGGAATGGGAGAAGTCATGTGGTCTGATGAGACCAAAATAGAGCTTTTGGTTTAAACTCCACTCGCCGGGTTTGGAGAAGAAGAAGGATGAGTACACCCAAGAACACCATCCCAACCGTGAAGCATGAGGTGGAACATCATTCTTTGGGGATGTTTTCTGCAAGGGGACAGGACGACTGCACCGTATTGAGGGAGGATGATGGCCATGTATCGCGAGATCTTGGCCAACAACCTCCTTCGCTCAACAAGAGCATGAAGATGGGCGTGGCTGGGTCTTCCAGCATGACAACGACCCGAAACACACAGCCAGGGCAACGAAGGAGTGCTCCGTAAGAAGCATCTCAATCCTGGAGTGCCTAGCCAGTCTCCAACCTGACCCAATAGAAATCTTTGGAGGGAGCTAAAGTCTTGTTGCCCAGCGACAGACCCGAAACCTGAAGGATCTGGAAAGATCTGTAGGGAGGAGTGGGCGAAATCCCTGCTGGCAGTCTGTGCAAACCTGGTTAAGAACTATAGGAAATGTCTGATCTCTGTAATTGCAACAAAGGTTCTGTACCAAATATTAAGTTCTTTTTTCTGATGTCAAATACTTATTTCATGCAATAAAATGCAAATTAATTATTTAAAAATCATACAATGTGATTTTCAGATTTTGTTTTAGATTCCGTCTTTCACAGTTGAAGTGTACCTATGATAAAAAATTACAGACCTCTACGTGCTTTGTAAGTGGAAAACCTGCAAAATCGGCAGTGTATCAAATACTTGTTCTCCCACTGTATATATATGTATATATATATATATATATATAATATATGTATGTATTGAGGCTGTATTGAGGAAAGGTTGTTGTCATTGAGCGTTTTAATAGCACTTTGAAGGAGAGAGTGTATAAAAATTGACTCACCTCAGCCATAAGAAATTGGTTTCTGTCATTCAAGATGTTGTTGATGCTTACAATGACACAGTTCACTCGAGAACAAAATTTAAACCCTCAGAGACATTCGCAAAATTAGATATGAACAATAAATTAATTTAAGGAACCATAGTTTAGAGTTGGCGATATTGTACGGATACACCGGTGGAAATCACATTTTTGAGAAGGGGTATACCAAGAGATGGACTAATGAGTTATTTAAAAATTGTTGATGTGCTCGACACAGTATCCTGGACTTATAAGTTATTTGATCTGTATGGGGAAGAAATTTTGAGTTCATTTTATGCTTAAGAATTACAAAAACAAACTTTGTGACAAGTAGATCCAGTCGCCGCCTCGACGGTCACGAGAATTAGAGCGCCCGGTGCCGCTGGCTTTTTCCCAGTTAGTGACCGTCCACTCTATCCCAGAGCTCTAAACAATTTTTTTCCCACTCCCTGTCACATTTTTTGAGGGTAGCCTGTCCCTGCATGTGTATGTAGTAGAGGACCCGGTAGAGCTCTCTCGCTTCTGTGGATCTGCAGTCGTTGACAGGCCAGTATCTTCGGGCCAAATTTAATCAAGGATCTTGAATATGTAGTAAGGGTAATAACGGCGGTTCGTCCGCCCGGTGGTTTAACCCAGTCCCAAATTTTGATGGCTTCCGTGCAAAGATTTTTTGCCCATTGGCAGGTCAATTCAGAAGCTGCGGTGGGCCAATACCCATGAGACGTCACATAATAAGAGGGGAGTTTTTATTCAGGTCCGTTCCAGATTTATTTCAGCATTGCTCGATGTCATCAACTGTGAGTAGGCGATGGTTTTTCTCGTCGTGCCGAATTGATTTCCCGGAGTTGCTCAGGACTTTTCTCCATAAGTATTGGCGGGGTCACCTTTATCTCCGAGCTCCTCCTTCGTCTCTCAGGCTAAGATGCGGTCCATCCAGAACTGAAAGTGGTGATTCTGTTGAACGATCCAGATTTGACATTCTGCCCCTCCTGGTAGTATAACTGTGCTTTATTGAAGATGGTCCCTATCAACTCTTGGACCTTTCCACACTCGGCGCAGGTCAGCTCTGAAGTATCGGCATTACCTGGCATTTCAATGCGACAGTCCAAACACGGTCATAGCGACACAGTCATAGCGACACGTCATAGCGACATAGCTTTGATGGTCATACAGACCCAATCAATGTCATTCCTGTGTGTTGTGTCGAAGAGCATGGCCCCTTCCAAGTTGTGGTGGTCGCTGAGTCCCAAGTCGACGTGAACTCGCCGGACAAGTAGTCGAGTTCGCTGAGAAAGTTTTCGGAGGCAATAATTTGGTAGAACTCAGCCTGAATGATTAGGCATCCTCTTTCTCTGGTGTGTGGCTTGAAAATGGAGATGACTGGTGCGTAGGATATACCTCAAATGGATGGCTTTAGCCCTTTTTTGCTTTGTGAAAGCAAAGCGTTGACTTGGCGTCTCTATAGTTCTTTAGCCTCGCTAATAATTGGGTCTGAGATTGAATTCATAGCAATGTCATGCCTCGTTCTTCCATTGCTGCTGCAATGTGTTACTAACTTGGATAGCTCTAATTGAATGTTTTGGTGAACAAGTCAGACCTCTATTTTGCAAGATGCCTGGGTATACAAAGGAAATACAATGTCTAAATGGAAATCTTGGTGGTTCAAGTCAGACCTCTATTACCTCAAGACACCTATGTTCATCTCTAAAAGTATGGTCTGCGAGCATTCCCAGAGCTCTGGAGCACTCTAAACACAAGGTGACTCAGAATCCCCCTTTCCTATACTACTGACAGACAGACAGAAAGGGGTGAAAACGTAACCTCCTTCAAAAAAAATGCAGAGGAAATAAACAAAAACACAGAATTTACCTTTTTAATTTATTCCAAAACAGCGAGTGGTTTTACAAAAACAGCGGTGTGGTGGATAAACTATTACGTACTCTGCTATAAATAGAAACACAAGACTTTGCTCGGATGATGATGCTGCTGAGGGGCGAGGGTGGAGGTTAGAAAGATGTGGATGTAGAACGTGATGGCTGTTCGATCATCGGGAGCATGACAAAGTCACCTGCTGCTTGCCACATAGAAGAAGGGTAAGACGATCCTTAGTCACCTTGAACCCCGGAGCAGATTTATGCTGCTGGACAGGAAGGTATGAGATGGCATCCTCTTCCAAAATAATTCCATCTCTTTGCATTAAAAACCTGCTCTGGAATAATCCCTCATCTTGGTTAGTTCCATGAGTTGTGTGGGGTAGTTTTTCGCAGCATTCATGGTCATCCATGAATGAACTGAAGCCTTCGCCTGGATTCCTCATGAAAACGTTGGTAAATCTGCAATGGTTTCTCCCATACACCAGTCCACTCAAAAGCACTTTTTTTCTGTTTGGACCTCAAGCCAAACATTAAGTGCTTTTTCCATCCTTTCAATAAGAGATCATGGGACTGGAATGAGACGTTTGTGCTTTGCGGAGCGGGAACATTTGCATGGATATTGACTCGCGTTGATTGCACAGTTGATTCATTGATCCCGTAATGGCAGCCCACAGATGCCGCACTTTCACCTCTGCCAGTGTAACTGACAACTCCATTCTTTTTCGCACAATGTCATCTTTCTCTGCTTTTGTCGCAATATTTTGTTCATCGTTTTGTGTTTGGGCATTATAACTGTTGTGTGACGACTAGATCTTGCAGATCTCGTATTACAAATTTCCGATGTCATTATTAAACTTCGCTTCGTTCCCGTATGCTGTCTGTTCCTGCAAGTAACGTTGTGCAGGAACGTGTGGCAGAAACAAATAAAGGTCGTAATGGGAGGTAATCATACAGGCGGACACAATCAATTCGACTCATCCCAGCTCAAAAACTGCAATTGTCCGAAAAAATACCGCGATAAATCGGAACACAATAGGTTGCCCCTCGATTGTCGAAACCCGCGATATTAGATCCCGATATTTGAGGTTCACTGTATTTAAATTGGAAACAATCAATCCAAGACAGCGTCAAGCTAAGAGTCGATGCATTTGATAGTTGCAATACAAGACTGTCAAGAACACACTAGGAATAACAGGCCAATAAAGTCATTGCCGTTGATAGTGACTGTTCATTCACAAGGCAAGGGTGTCAATGGTGATCCTGAAGTCATTGGATTTATTAATGTGAAACGAAACCATCAATACGCAACCACGATGGCAGGATACAAAATCATTGCAAGTAATGGTGTTATAAAGGAACACACTCTGCTTATAAATACAGTACTGGCAATATAACCCAGACCAAAAAAAAAAATAATGTTGACACAGCTAAAAAAATAGCGCGCTGTGACATCACCAATCACTTCCTGGAACTCACCTGCCTGTCCAACACCAAAGGTGGACGGAGGTTATGTTTCACCACTGTCTGTCTCTGTATGTCTGTCTGCGTACAGAAGTCAATCTATGATCGAGGAACAACTTAATTTCACTTGAATGTTACATTTAACACGAGTTGGAACACAAACCTTCAGTTTTGCAGTAACCTTGTTCTTAAGTTGCCAAATTTTATGGAATCTTGTCCTGAGTGCACATACACAAACAGGAGTAAGGTGATTTTTTTTAAGTCTGCTTGTCTGTCTGGAAGTCAACAAAATTGAAATTATCTAAACAGAAAACTTACTATGTTTTAGCAACGTCATAAGACCCAAATCGGCACGAAGAGCTAATTTTAATGTGTTAAATATGGCGGTGTAAAAAGACGGTGCATCAATGGCGATAAACTTCCAATTCATTGGTTATATTTATTTATTTTCTCCAGCCTTTAAAAGCCTTTATTTAATTTCAATTGAATTATATACTTAACACTGAAGAACTCTCTAATTTGAACATGTTTCAGGATTATGGGTTTATTAAAAAAGATGTTTCCAGTGTAAGCGGGTAATGAATGCAGATGAGTGCTTGTTCTGAATAAGTTTTATTCATCCGTCGAGAAGTGGGCAAACCCATGTGTATGAGAAAAAAAAAGAAAAATAACCAAACCAAAAACCTGCAACATACATCAACGCAGTTTGGCAGGATATGCCATATAGATACGTTTAACAATTTAAATAAATTACAGTTCAATCAATTGCAGTTCAAAAAACAGAATGCCAGATAACAGTTTATGTGTTGGACATGGAAAAGTATTAGATTGTCAATCAATAATGTATCATTCTCACCACCCTGAACAATAAATGCAATACACTGAACTGTAATTGTTATTCTTTAACATCAGTTGCACAAACCTTACTTATCCAATGGAGTTTGCTATAAACTTGAGTTCTAAATGTGCAGAGAGATGACGTTTGAGGAATGGCGAAATAACATGACAAACTAAGTTCACAATTACAGTGGAATTTGGTCGTACTCCATATAGAGGGATGATTTGGAAAAATGGCTGCCCATTCAAACGTGTACACAATGATAGGTTATAAACTACTATAGAGTGAAGTCGTAAGCATTAAAAGCCATACCTTTTATTCTCGAGCGTTTTCTGAACTACCAAGATTTAAAAAGATGCCAAAATACATCGCTATTATACCACATCGGAGATTGTTAAAATGCTAATTTGCACTTCTTTTGTCTTCTCCCTCTCAAAACGATTAAACCTGCAGCCCAAACTATCTCAATAACTGCTTGAACCATGATGGTAATCCAACGTGAGGAAGTTACTTTGTCTTTTGGCCCATAAGTGCAGATTCTATAGGAACTCAACAAATGATGGATTCAAACACAAGGTGTTTGCCTTAGAAAATGCTCAGTCGCATAGAGGATGACGAAGATACCTGAAAAAGGTCATGTTCACAGACGAAGCTTGCTTTCATGTATCAAGGAAGGTCAATCGACATAATTGAGGATCTGGGGCTCTGAAACCTCCACGTGGTCATTGAACACATACACAACAGGCAAAGGTCAAATTGTGTGTGGTCTTCTCCATGACCGCTTGGTGGGTCCGTTTTCTTTGCGGAGGATACATTGACCTCAACAATTTACATGAACATGTTGGAAGTATTTGCCTTCCACAGATTGAAGACCTGCAACCCGATATCATTTTTCAACAGGACGGCGCTCCCCCTCATTGGGCCTTAGTCGTTCGAGCCGTCCTGAATGAAACTTTCCAGGTTGCTGATTGGATGAGACAGACCAACCGCCTGGCCCATGATCACCAGACATAACCCCCCCTTGATTTTTTTTCCTGTGAGGGTTTGTCAAAGATGTTAACAACACCAAGGTGCAAACCTGCAGGATCTTCATTCTAAGATCACAGCTGCATGCACACTGTTGATGCAAACATGCTTAGCTGAATATGGCAAGAACTCGTTTCCCGCCTGATGTCCTGTGTGAACAAACAGAGCTCACATTGAAGTGTATTGATGGTGTACACAAAACCTTATGAGTTTCTGCATCAATAAACCAAGGTATAGTTGTATTATTGTTGTTCGAAATATACAGTATGACAAACAAGTTGTCCAGGTCTTTTGGAACACCCCTGTATTCACCAACACTCAAACTTCTAATGCAAAAACATAACTATCGTACAGAATGATCATTGGGTTTTTTTGCGGCGATTATAATGGTGCATAGCAGGCCGTCTTCAAGAGCGCAACAAAATTTTTTATTTTATTTTATTTTTGTATAATGTCGAGGTTCCGATGAGAGCTACACACAACCCCAACAAGGGGGCAGATACAGAAGGGGCGGGGGAAGGACAAATTGTGGGAACAGAGACATTAGAAGATCGATGGAAGGAGAGGGATGGGGCGGGAACACGGGTATACAAGATGTACACGACAAGGACTTTCAGGAAGGAGTAGGGAATAGAAGTCGGGTTGTGTGGATTAACGGGGTAGAAAAGATCATGGTTTTGGATTGGGAGGTCAGAGTGTGGTGAACAGCTGTTTTGAAGCCTGGAGGAAAAATGGGATTGAAGAGTGTGGGATTTTTTCCAAAGGTGGAAAAAGAGGAATGAAGAGTGAATGTGAGCATGTGATTCATGATTTTGGTAGTTTTACCGAAGGGGCTGCTGGCTGCCTTGAGCACCTGCAGAAATATAGGGAGGGGAGGGAGCATATCGCAGACAGAGCGGGGGGGAGGTGACGGAAGGAGAGAAGTGGAAGACATAAGACCACCGGACTGCTTCGGTGAGAGAGTGAGAGGCCCAAAAGTCAACCTCACCGCGCGGGAGATACCAATAATCCTAAATGCCTTTGATTGCACAGCGTGAAGCCGAGAAATGGAGAGTAGGAGCCCCAGCCCAGAGGAGAGAGCAGTACTCCATCAGGCTGCGGACAAAAGCTTTATATGTGGTCAGGAGCTCAGGTGGGCCAAGGAACGGCTTTGCCCGACGGAGGATTCCCAGTTGGCGACGGATTGGAGGCCAGGTTGGAAATGTGAATGACAGCAAACCCTGAAACCACTGATTATTCTGAGCAAACCTGGTTTTGTACCATAATGTATTCATAAACTCCCTCACACCAATAATAACCGTCTTTTTAATCAAGGCACAGCAGATGGCCAAGTCATTGAAATTGAACACCATAATCATTCTCATCTGTGAAAAATACTCCAATTCTCTCTCTCGACTCCACAAACAACAACCCATACACATGTGCATACCAATCTCAGAGTGTTGAGGCTCTTAGGACAACTGTGAATGCTTTGTGATAAGAATAGATTCTTTTCAGGTGATCACTCGGTCACATGTTGAAGAACTTTCCACCAATCAAACCCGCACCAGTGAGAACAACGCCACAAGGTTTCACTCACTTCACCAAGCTGCTGATTGTTGTGTATTTTTACGCGGTGACGCCGCTTCAATATTTAGCTATTCCTTCCTTCTGTCCATCCTCCTGTCAAAAATGAAGAAGCACCTCCCAACCCAAATGTGTTCGGGTGAACACCTTTTCACCATTTTTAAACCACTCAACCCACTCAACCCATCCATTCCGCATGCAGCCCTTGAAGGGCACAATCAAGGCCACATCCGGGGGCTGCAAAATGCCTCGTTAGCCTTTTTGGGATCTGCATACACTCGTTGCTGTATGAATTATTCAGGTAATTCATGATGTCACCACACATATGCATCCCATACTGGTGCATAAACCGGAGACTTTTGGAGTTGTTGAAGTCGCTGCCACTTGTGACCAAACCTTCTGAAAAAGCTCGGTATCAGATCGAGGTTCAATGAAACCCTTATCTGCAACCGACATGATAACATTGCATGGTAGCTCGACAGGCGGAATGTTCTGAAGGCCTTGAAATGATGAATGCAGGCAGCATTCTTCCGGACAGAGAGGTGCACAACACCACCGTGAGTCGACGTTCGAGAGACCCAGAACCCGCAATCTCCACGGTTTTTGGCGCCTTTGATCTCTATCGTGTGGCCGCAACTCATATCGAAAGAACATGGTGTTTCATCCATGTTGAATTCGTGATCGGCAGTGTATGCAGTCATCCAACCAGAGCACAGCGTCCAGAAACTCGATCACATTGTTTTCTTCGGACAATGCAGCGCTAGTTGGGAGACTTTGGTGCAGGCACGTCATCCGAGATTATGTCGCTTCATGAAATCCAGATCCAGCCAATACTCGCCATGAAGTCGTGGCGAAACTTCTCGCAATTCAACTTCAATGCTTTATCCACGATGTTCTTGCACGTAACACGGTGCTTCAAATTTCGTTGAGACCTGACAGATTCAATGAAGATCCTTCTCAAGATTCTTTGAACTTGACCACACGGTACTCGAGTCCGAGCGTTTCCTTCTTGGCCTTGTTGAATGATCGCAAACGCTTTTCAGTATGCATCTACTCTGCAAATTTTCTGGCCAATCATAAACTCATCAGAAGTACTCTTGTAATTGTTCTTTAATTCGTGCCATCAATCAATCAACGAAGTTTAAAAACTCCATTGAGTAGCTTTTGTGTGGCGTTTTCCAACGTTTAATCCATGAGTCTGTCAGCCATTGTCGAGAACAGAAAAAATAGCAGAGGAGAAAAAAAACTTCTGGAGGAAGGAAAATTTCAAAAATGCTAATCCTCCACCTCGCTTAACCCCCACGGGGCTTTGGTGAAGTAGTACGGTAATTCTAAAGGGAAATTCTAAATGGTTTTAAAGGGTAGTTCGAGGGGGTTCTAGAGGGTTTGAAAGGGTAACTCTAATGGGTTTCGTTCATTTCTAGACCTTGCTTATTTCATATTGAAAATACCAAACTGAATTGCTTCCTCAGGACACAGGTGTGATTTTGTTTTTATTTATTTATTTTTTAACGGTTAATGTGTGATTTCAACCAGGGAACCATTCCAAGCAACGTTTTTACTGATTCCATCACACATTGCTGATTAGTTCCTGTCCGAGTTACTTTGTTTGAATATTGAGGTGATGGAATACCGCTGTTGCTGCATATATGTTATTTTACTATGGATTAGCCTGGTGTTGCTCAGTGGTTAGGTACGGCTTGGTATCCAAGGGCCCTGAGTTCAACCCCATTGGCTGCTGAATTAATACACACTAGGTTATTACTCAGCCTGTCATCCTTCCGAGGTTGGCAAATTGAGTACCAGCTTGCTGGGATAATTGAGCCATTCGAGTATCCCGGACGGAGTGGCGACCTGTCCAGGATTGTGCCCAACAGCCCAGGAAACTGCTTCGGCAGCACCGACGCTCTCTGTAGAGAGTATGGTTCCAATTATTAGTTTTATTATTACTATGGATTACATTATTCTTCAGAAGACGTTAGGTTGCTTTGTTTTGACAACTACAATAAATCGTCGAACAACCAAATTCATGAAGGAACACATGAAGTCACAAGATTGTTCTAATCTTTTATTGACATGTGTACAATGTCATCACAAAGGTACACAGCATATTTTGCTACGGCTTTGGGGTCTCTGGGCAAGCCACATTTCTAAGTTGGCCTCCAAAGCCAGATGCCGACTGGGCATTCTCCATTGTGCAAAGTCCTTCCTCACACACCTAAGCTCCTATCAACCTACAAAGTTTCATCTGCAGCGTGATGGAGTACTGCTCTTCCCTCTGGGCTGGCTTCCCTGCCTCACATCTTGCTTAGCTTGATGCCATGAAAATCATGGTTTTAAGATCATTGGAATCTCTCATGATGAAGCTGAGTCCATGGCCCATCACTTTGCTATCGCTGACAGGTCGGTGGTCCCTGTCTTCTTCCACCTCATTTCTGGTCTGCACTCTCTTCCCTCTCTGTACTTTGTCCCCCGCCCCACCAGGTATATGAAGGACATATGTGGTCCACCAAAACCCCCTCCGAGTGAACTTGCCTAAATCCAGAACCACTGCTCACCTCCACTGATTATTCTTCTTTTTTCCTGCCTGTGGAACCACCTTCCACACTCTTTTCATTCTCATTCTTCCCTCCAGGTCTTCAAGACGGCTGTTCACCATTATCTCATGTCATCCCCATCCAAAACCATAATCTTTTTTACACCTGTAATCACCCCTCACCCTTCCAAATTTTTTGCTGATGTATCCATCTTGTTCACCCTTGTGTTCTCCCCCTACCCTCATCGTTACCTGCATCCATTGCTTGTCCATCCCGTCTTTCTCCCTCCATCCTGCTGTTGGTATTCCCCTTTCTCCTGCTGTCCCCATTGTTGTTATGTGTCCTGATCTTATGTGTCCGAGCTCTTCCACGAGCCTTGACCAAGTATTAAAAAAAAGTCCTCCTTGATAATAAAGAGCACTAAAAATTGTTCTTTGTACCATCAGATACCGAAGTGGGATACGTGACACATGAAGGGTATGGTTCTTGATCTGCTACGTCAGTACCTTAAGGTGGAGATGCAATTCCAGCAAGGTATGATTTACGGGCAGCCTCCATGTGTTCTCTGTCTACAGGTAACCATGCAGGACATGACGGATAAATGTTATCCATCAAAATGATACTCTGGCAAGGAAAACACAATGGCCTCCCCTCATCAATAACTTGGGTATTCAGTGTGTTCACCATACATGAGCAATGACATGTGCAGTATGATGTGAACTTGAGAAAATTGTGACCAGAATTACAATTACACTTCATCCCAGATCTGCAGTGTCCAGTGCTCTATATTGCCAAACTTGTACTCTATAGTCCTCCTCTCCACCTACACTGCGAGAGCAACTTTAAATCTCATTGGTGCATTTGTAAGCCCACTTTCTCACCTTATGTGAGTTATAAATATATTGCTGTGCAGCATGTTGTTGGAATAATGATTTTCTGTTTGATGAATATTATTTTCCACTGTTGTTGGGGTAATTGAAGGTTGATCGATCCTTGAAATATGTGCATCCTTTTGGGTTGAAAAAGCCAGATTATATCGCATCCTGTTTAACCTCAACTCAAATCTGTTTGTTTCTCGAAGCATGAATGCCATTGGTTAGGGGCCTGTCACACCTTGACGTTTTAGCCAGCGTTTGGCAACGTATCAAAATGTTAAAACGCTGGCGTACGCTGAACTATTGATGTTTTTTTCAGTTTTGGGCGTATTCATAATGAGTTGGACGTATGCATAACGTATTAGTAACGTACACAGAACTTTCGATAACTTATAGATAACTGAGACCAACAAATGTTAGCGTGTTGTCGGCTTTCACAACGCATGCCAACGATAGTCTAACGTATGCATAGCGTGCGGCAGCGTATCGCCGACGATCACGTGGCGTAGGCTATGAATAGGCTGCCGCTCAACGATTTAAATCATAACCGCCCTAGACATCGAAGTGTCAACATCACCGTCATGCCCTGTCACACCTTGAGGTTTTAGCCAGCGTATGCCGACGTATGAAAAATTTGCCGAATATGCTGGCACACGTCGAATACGTTATGGTAAGTTTTGTATACATTAAGAGCACGCTGAAGCACGCTGGCATACGTCGTAGTACGCCGAGCTCGTCGACAAATTTTAAGCATGCTCAAAATTTGTCGACGTATGCCAGCGTAGACGCACACGTTCCGCATACGCTGGCCATAAGTTGTAGCACGTTACGCGATCGTTGACACACTTCGACACACGTTAATTGTAAGTTACTCATAAGTCGAAACACGTCGAGGTAATGTTTAGCGTACCCGAAACTTATTTCTAACCTATGAGTAACGTGCTTTGAACATTTGTGTAACGCTATTGACATATGTAGACGTATTTGATTGACGTCTTCCGGACGACCACAGAACTTACTGAACGTTTTCTAACTTACAGCTACCGTATTATGGCGTATTGGCAGCGTTTCGGGGAATTGGTATATAAAAATGGCTTCACAGGAGGAACCCATCAGTGTTTCAGACTCCATGGTGAGTAGATGTCCATGTCAGTAGTATCAGTAGTAGTAGTAGTGAGTCATAGTAGTAGTAAAGTAGTAGGTCCATGTCAGTAGTAGTAGGTGAGCTGATGGGAGGGTGTGGGTGATGATGGATCCTCCTTGCGTCCGCGTCCACGGCCACGGCCAGGAGACTTCTTGCAGCATTCTTCGAAGTTTTCTTCAGCATTTTTTTTTTTTATGTTTTTCTACACTGAACATTATGTTTTTTTCAGTTTTGGGCGTATTCATAACGAGTTGACGTTGCAAACGTTTAGAAACGTAACAGAACGTTATGATAACTTATAGATAACTTATACCAACGAATGCTTAGCGTGTTGTCGGCGTTCACAGCGTATGCCCAACGATAGTCTAACGTATGCATAGCGCGGCAGACTATCGCCACAATCACTGGCGTAGCCTAAATAGTGCCCTCAACGATTCACGTTCAGTAAGTTCTGTGGTCGTCCGGAAGACGTCAATCAAATACGTCTACATATGTCAATATGCGTTACACAAATGTTCAAAGCACGTTACTCATAGGTTAGAAATAAGT
>CM068955.1:131059313-131070194 GCA_035128595.1 Eptatretus atami
GCAAATTTTTCATACGTCGGCATACGCTGGCTAAAACCTCAAGGTGTGACAGGGCATGACGGTGATGTTGACACTTCGATGTCTAGGGCGGTTATGATTTAAATCGTTGAGCGGCAGCCTATTCATAGCCTACGCCACGTGATCGTCGGCGATACGCTGCCGCACGCTATGCATACGTTAGACTATCGTTGGGCATGCGTTGTGAAAGCCGACAACACGCTAAGCATTTGTTGGTCTCAGTTATCTATAAGTTATCGAAACGTTCTGTGTACGTTACTAATACGTTATGCATACGTCCAACTCATTATGAATACGCCCAAAACTGAAAAAAACATCAATAGTTCAGCGTACGCCAGCGTTTTACATACATTTTGATACGTTGCCAAACGCTGGCTAAAACGTCAAGGTGTGACAGGGCCCTAACCAATGGCATTCATGCTTCGAGAAACAAACAGATTTGAGTTGAGGTTAAACAGGATGCGATATAATCTGGCTTTTTCAACCCAAAAGGATGCACATATTCTTCAAGGATCGATCAACCTTCAATTACCCCCAACAACAGTGGAAAATAACTATTCATCAAACAGAAAATCATTATTCCAACAACATGCTGCACAGCAATATATTTATAACTCACATAAGGTGAGAAAGTGGGCTTACAAATGCACCAATGAGATTTAAAAGTTGCTCTCGCAGTGTAGGTGGAGAGGAGGGACTATAGAGTACAAGTTTGGCAATATAGAGCACTGGACACTGCAGATCTGGGATGAAGTGTAATTGTAATTCTGGTCACAATTTTTCTCAAGTTCACATCATACTGCACATGTCATTGCTCATGTATGGTGAACACACTGAATACCCAAGTTATTGATGAGGGGAGGCCATTGTGTTTTCCTTGCCAGAGTATCATTTTGATGGATAACATTTAATCCGTCATGTCCATGCATGGTTACCTGTAGACAGAGAACACATGGAGGCTGCCCGTAAATCATACCTTGCTGGAATTGCATCTCCACCTTAAGGTACTGACGTAGCAGATCAAGAACCATACCCTTCATGTGTCCACGTATCCCACTTCGGTATCTGATGGTACAAAGAACAATTTTTAGTGCTCTTTATTATCAAGGAGGACTTTTTTTTAATACTTGGTCAAGGCTCGTGGAAGAGCTCGGACACATAACAGATCAGGACACATAACAACAATGGGGACAGCAGGAGAAAGGGGAAATACCAACAGCAGGATGGAGGGAGAAAGACGGGGATGGACAAGCAATGGATGCAGGTAACGATGAGGGGTAGGGGGAGAACACAAGGGGTGAACAAGATGGATACATCAGCAAAAAATTTGGAAGGGTGAGGGGTGATTAACAGGTGTAAAAAAAAGATTATGGTTTTGGATGGGGGATGACATGAGATAATGGTGAACAGCCGTCTTGAAGACCTGGAGGGAAGAATGAGAATGAAAAGAGTGTGGAAGGTGGTTCCACAGGCAGGAAAAAAGAAGAATAAATCAGTGGAGGTGAGCAGTGGTTCTGGATTTAGGCAAGTTCACTCGGAGGGGGTTTCTGGTGGACCACATATGTCCTTCATATACCTGGTGGGGCGGGGGGACAAAGTACAGAGAGGGAAGAGAGTGCAAGACCAGAAATGAGGTGGAAGAAGACAGGGACCACCGACCTGTCAGCGATAGCAAAGTGATGGGCCCATGGACTCAGCTTCATCATGAGAGATTCCAATGATCTTAAAAACCATGATTTTCATGGCATCAAGCTAAGCAAGATGTGAGGCAGGGAAGCCAGCCCAGAGGGAAGAGCAGTACTCCATCACGCTGCAGATGAAAACTTTGTAGGTTGATAGGAGCTTAGGTGTGTGAGGAAGGACTTTGCACAATGGAGAATGCCCAGTCGGCATCTGGCTTTGGAGGCCAACTTAGAAATGTGGCTTGCCCAGAGACCCCAAAGCCGTAGCAAAATATGCTGTGTACACTTTGTGATGACATTGTACACATGCTCAATAAAAGATTAGAACAATCTTGTGACTTCATGTGTTCCTTCATGAATTTGGTTGTTCGACGATTTATTGTAGTTATCAAAACAAAGCAACCTAACGTCTTCTCTGAAGAATAATGTAATCCATAGTAATAATAAAACTAATAATTGGAACCATACTCTCTACAGAGAGCGTCGGTGCTGCCGAAGCAGTTTCCTGGGCTGTTGGGCACAATCCTGGACAGGTCGCCACTCCGTCGCAGGATACTCGAATGGCTCAATTATCCCAGCAAGCTGGTACTCAATTTGCCAACCTCGGAAGGATGACAGGCTGAGTCAACCCCCTAGTGTGTATTAATTCAGCAGCCAATGGGGCTTGAACTCAGGGCCCTTGGATACCAAGCCGCTACCCTAACCACTGAGCCAACACCAGGCTAATCCATAGTAAAATAACACATATATGCAGCAACAGCGGTATTCCATCACCTCAATATTCAAACAAAGTAACTCGGACAGGAACTAATCAGCAATGTGTGATGGAATCAGTAAAAACGTTGCTTGGAATGGTTCCCTGGTTGAAATCACACATTAACCGTTAAAAAATAAATAAATAAAAACAAAAATCACACCTGTGTCCTGAGGAAGCAATTCAGTTTGGTATTTTCAATATGAAATAAGCAAGGTCTAGAAATGAACGAAACCCATTAGAGTTACCCTTTCAAACCCTCTAGAACCCCCTCGAACTACCCTTTAAAACCATTTAGAATTTCCCTTTAGAATTACCGTACTACTTCACCAAAGCCCCAGTGGGGGGTTAAGCGAGGTGGAGGATTAGCATTTTTGAAATTTTCCTTCCTCCAGAAGTTTTTTTTCTTCCTCTGCTATTTTTTCTGTTCTCGACAATGGCTGACCAGACTCATGGATTAAACGTTGGAAAACGCCCACACAAAAGCTACTCAATGGAGTTTTTAAACTTCGTTCGATTGATTGATGGCACGAATTAAAGAACAATTACAAGAGTACTTCTGATGAGTTTATGATTGGCCAGAAAACTTTGCAGACGTAGATGCATACTGAAAAGCGTTTGCGATCATTAACAAACAAGGCCAAAAGGAAACGCTCGGACTCGAAGTACCGTGTGGTCAAGTTCAAAGAATCTTGAGAAGGATCTCATTGAATCTGTCAGGTCTCAACGAAATTTGAAGCACCGTGTTACGTGCAAGAACATCGTGGATAAAGCATTGAAGTTGAATTGCGAGAAGTTTCGCCACGACTTCATGGCGAGTATTGGCTGGATCTGGCATTTCATGAAGCGACATAATCTCGGATGACGTGCCTGCACCAAAGTCTCCCAACAGCGCTGCTTTTCCAGCAAAGAAGAACAATGCAATGTGATCGAGTTTCTGGACGCTGTGCCTGGTTGGATGACTGCATACACTGCCGATCACGAATTCAACATGGATGAAACACCATGTTCTTTCGATATGAGTTGCGGCCACACGATAGAGATCAAAGGCGCCAAAACCGTGGAGATTGCGGGTTCTGGGTCTTCCGAACGTCGACTCACGGTGGTGTTGTGCACCTCTCTGTCCGGCAAGATGCTGCCTGCATTCATCATTTTCAAGGGCCTTCAGAACATTCCGCCTGTCGAGCTACCATGCAATGTTATCATGTCGGTTGCAGATAAGGGTTCATTGAACCTCGATCTGATTACCGAGCTTTTTCAGAAGGTTTGGTCACAACGTGGCAGCGACTTCAACAACTCCAAAAGTCTCCGGTTTATGCACCAGTATGGGATGCATATGTGTGGTGACATCATGAATTACCTGAATAATTCATACAGCAACGAGTGTATGCAGATCCCAAAACGGCTAACGAGCATTTTGCAGCCCCCGGATGTGGCCTTGATTGTGCCCTTCAAGGCGTGCATGCGGAATGGATGGGTTGAGTGGGTTGAGTGGTTTAAAAATGGTGAAAAGGTGTTCACCCGAACACATTTGGGTTGGGAGGTGCTTCTTCATTTTTGACAGGAGGATGGACAGAAGGAAGGAAATAGCTAAATATTGAAATGCGGCGTACCTCGGCGTAAAAATACACAACAATCAGCAGCTTGGTGAAGTGAGTGAAACCTTGTGGCGTTGTTCTCACTGGTGCGGGTTTGATTGGTGGAAAGTTCTTCAACATCTGACCGAGTGATCACCTGAAAAGAATCTATTCTTATCACAAAGCATTCACAAGTTGTCCTAAGAGCCTCAACACTCTGAGATTGGTATGCGCATGTGTATGGGTTGTTGTTTGTGGAGTCGAGAGAGAGAAATTGGAGTATTTTTCACAGATGAGAATGATTATGGTGTTCAATTTCAATGACTTGGCCATCTGCTGTGCCTTGATTAAAAACGACGTGTTATTATTGGTGTGAAGGAGTTTATGAATACATTAATGGTACACACCAGGTTTGCTCAGAATAATCAGTGGTTTCAGGGTTTGCTGTCATTCACATTTCCAACCTGGCCTCCAAATCCAGTCGCCAACTGGGAATCCTCCGTCGGGCAAAGCCGTTCCTTGGCCCACCTGAGCTCCTGACCACATAAGCTTTTGTCCGCAGCCTGATGGAGTACTGCTCTCTCCTCTGGGCTGGGGCTCCTACCTCTCACCTTTCTCGGCTTCACGCTGTGCAATCAAAGGCATTTAGGATTATTGGTATCTCCCCGCGGTGAGGTTGAGTCTTGGGCCTCTCACTCTCTCACCGCAGGCAGGTCGGTGGTCTTTATGTCTTCCACTTCTCCTCTCCGGTCTCACCCTCCCCCCCCCCCCCCCCCGCTCTGTCTGCGATATGCTTCCCCCTCCCCTCCCCTATATTTCTGCAGGGTGCTCAAGGTCAGCCAGCAGCCCCCTTCTGGTAAAACTACCAAAATCATGAATCACTGCTCACATTCACTCTTTCATTCCTCTTTTTCCCCACCTTTGGAAAAAACTCCCACACTCTTCAATCCCATTCTTTCCTCCAGGCCTTCAAAACAGCTGTTCACCACCACCTCTGACCTTCCCCCAATCCAAAACCATGATCTTTTCTACCCCCGTTAATCCACCACAACCCGACCTTCTAATTCCCTACCTTCCTTCCTGAAAGTCCTTGTCGTGTACATCTTGTATACCCCGTGTTCCCGCCCCATCCCTCTCCCTTCCATCGATCTTCTAATGTCTCTGTTCCCCACAATTTGTCCTTCCCCCTCCCGCCCCTTCTTGTATCCTGCCCCCCTTGTTGGGGGTTGTGTGTTAGCTCTCATCGGAACCTCGACAATGTATACAAAAATAAAATAAAATAAAAAATTTTGTTGCGCTCTTGCAAGACGGCCTGCTATGCACCATTATAATCGCCGCAAAAAAACCCAATGATCATTCTGTACGATAGTTATGTTTTTGCATTAGAAGTTTGAGTGTTGGTGAATACAGGGGTGTTCCAAAAAGACCTGGACAACTTTGTTTGTTCATACTGTATATTTCGAACAACAAATAATACAACTATACCCCTTGGTTTATCTGATGCAGAAACTCATAAGGTTTTGTGTACACCATCAATACACTTCAATGTGAGCTCTGTTTGTCACACACAGGACATCAAGGCGGGAAACGAGTTCTTGCCATATTCAGCTAAGCATGTTTGCATCCAACAGTGTGCATGCAGCTGTGATCTTAGAATGAAGATCCTGCAGGTTTGCCACCTTGGTGTTGTTAACATCTTTGACAAACCCTCACAGGAAAAAAAAAATCAAGGGGGGGTTATGTCTGGTGATCATGGGGCCAGGCGGTTGGTCTGTCTCATCCAATCCAGCAACCTGGAAAGTTTTCATTCAGGACGGCTCGAACGACTAAGGCCCAATGAGGGGGAGCGCCGTCCTGTTGAAAAATGATATCGGGTTGCAGGTCTTCAATCTGTGGGAAGGCAAATACTTCCAACATGTTCATGTAAATTGTTGAGGTCAATGTATCCTCCGCAAAGAAAAACGGACCCACCAAGCGGTCATGGAGAAGACCACACCACACATTGACCTTTAGACTGTTGTGTATGTGTTCAATGACCACGTGGAGGTTTTCAGAGCCCCAGATCCTCACATTATGTCGATTGACCTTCCTTGATACATGAAAGCAAGCTTCGTCTGTGAACATGACCTTTTTCAGGTAATCTTCGTCATCCTCTATGCGACTGAGCATTTCTAAGGCAAACACCTTGTGTTTGAATCCATCATTTGGTTTGAGTTCCTATAGAATCTGCACCTTATGGGCCAAAAGACAAAGTAACTTCCTCACGTTGGAATTACCATCATGGCTTCAGCAGTTATTGAGATAGTTTGGGCTGCAGGTTTACATCGTTTTGAGAGGGGAAGAAACAAAAGAAGTGCAAATTAGCATTTTAACAATCTCCCGATGTGGTATAATAGCGATGTATTTTGGCATCTTTTTAAATCGTGGTAGTTCAGAAAACGCTCGAGAATAAAAGGTATGGCTTTTAAATGCTTACGACTTCACTCTATAGTAGTTTATAAACCTATCATTGTGTACACGTTTGAATGGGCAGCCATTTTTCCCAAATCATCCCTCTATATGGAGTACGACCAAATTCCACTGTAATTGTGAACTTAGTTTGTCATGTTATTTCGCCATTCCTCAAACGTCATCTCTCTGCACATTTAGAACTCAAGTTTATAGCAAACTCCATTGGATAAGTAAGGGTTTGAATGCAACTGATGTTAAAGAATAACAAATTACAGTTCATGTGTATTGCATTTATTGTTCAGGGTGGTGAGAATGATGACATTATTGATTGACAATCTAATACTTTTCCATGTCAACAACAATAAACTGTTATCTGGCATTCTGTTTTTATTGAACTGCAATTGATTTGAACTGTAATTTATTTAAATTGTTAAACGTATCTATATTGGCATATCCTGCCAAACTGCGTTGATGTATGTTGCAGGTTTTTGGTTTGGTTATTTTTTCTTTTTTTTTCTCATACACATGGGTTTGCCCACTTCTTCGACGGATGAATAAAACTTATTCAGAACAAGCACTCATCTGCATTCATTACCCCGCTTACACTGGAAACTACATCTTTTTAAATAAACCCATAATCCTGAAACATGTTCAAATTAGAGAGTTCTTCAGTGTTCAAGTATATAATTCAATTGAAATTAAATAAAGGCTTTAAAGGCTGGAGAAAAATAAATAAATAAATAAACCAATGAATTGGAAGTTTATCGCCATTGATGCACCGTCTTTTACACCGCCATATTTAACACGTTAAAATTAGCTCTTCGTGCCGATTTGGGTCCTTATGACGTTGCTAAAACATAGTAAGTTTTCTGTTTAGAATAATTTTCAATTTTGTTTGACTTCCAGACAGACAAGCAGACTTTAAAAAAAAATCACCTTACTCCTGTGTGTGTATGTGCACTCAGGACAAGATTCCATAAAATTTGGCAACTTAAGAACAAAGGTACTGCAAAACTGAAGGTTTGTGTTCCAACTCGTGTTCAAAATGTAACATTCAAGTGAAATTAAGTTGTTCCTCGATCATAGATTGACTTCTGTACGCAGACAGACATACAGAGACAGACAGTGGTGAAAACATAACCTCCGTCCACCTTTGGTGTTGGACAAGGCAGGTGGAGTTCCAGGAAGTGATTGGTGATGTCACAGCAGCGCTATTTTTTTTAGCTGTGTCAACATTATTTTTTTTTTTTGGTCTGGGTTATATTGCCAGTACTGTATTTATAAGCAGAGTGTGTTCCTTTATCCAACACCATTAACTTGCAATGACTTTTGTATCCTGCCACTCGTGGTTGCGTGATTGATGGTTTCGTTTCACCATTAATAAATCCAATGACTTCAGGATCACCATTGACACCCTTGCCTTGTGAATGAACAGTCACTATCAACCGGCAATGACTTTTATTGGCCTGTTATTCCTAGCTGTGTTCTTGACAGTCTTGTATTGCAACTATCAAATGCATCGACTCTTAGCTTGACGCTGTCTTGGATTTGATTGTTTCCAATTTAAATACAGTGAACCCTCAAATATCACGGGATCTAATATCGCGGGTTTCGACCAATCGAGGGGCAACCTATTGTGTTCCGATTTATCGCGGTATTTCATTTCGGACAATTGCAGTTTTTGAGCTGGGATGAGTCGAATTGCTTGTGTCCGCCTGTATGATTACCTCCCATTACGAACCTTTATTTGTTTCCTGCACAACGTTCCTGCACAACGTTACTTGCAGGAATCAGACAAGCATACGGGAACGAAGCGAAGTTTAATAATGACATCGGGAAATCCTGTAATACGAGATCTGCAAGATCTAGTCGTCACACAACAGTTAATAATGCCCAAACGCAAAACGATGAACAAAATTAATTGCGACAAAAGGCAGAGAAAGATGACATTGTGCGAAAAAGAAATGGAGTTGTCAGTTACACTGGCAAGAGGTGAAAGTGCGGCATCTGTGGGCTGCCATTACGGGATCAATGAATCAACTGTGCAATCAACGCGAGTCAAATATCCATGCAAATGTTCCCGCTCCGCAAAGCACAAACGTCTCATTCCAGTCCCATGATCCTCTTATTGAAAGGATGGAAAAAGCACTTAATGTTTGGCTTGAGGTCCAAACAGAAAAAAAGTGCTTTTGAGTGGACTGGTGTATGGGAGAAACCATTGCAGATTTACCAACGTTTTCATGAGGCATCCAGGGCCGAAGGCTTCAGTTCATTCATGGATGACCATGAATGCTGCGAAAAACTACCCACCACAACTCATGGAACTAACCAAGATGAAGGGATTTATTCCAGAGCAGGTTTTTAATGCCAAAGAGATGGAATTATTTTGGAAGAGGATGCCATCTCATACCTTCCTGTCCAAGCAGCATAAATCTGCTCCGGGGTTCAAGGTGACTAAGGATCGTCTTACCCTTCTTCTATGTGGCAAAGCAGCAGGTGACTTTGTCATGCTCCCGATGATCGAACAGCCATCACGTTCTACATCCACATCTTTCTAACCTCCACCCTCGCCCCTCCAGCAGCATCATCATCCCGAGCAAAGTCTTGTGTTTTCTATTTATAGCAGAGTACGTAATAAGTTTATCCTCACCAACACCGCTGTTTTGTAAAAACCACCTCGCTGTTTTGGAATAAATTAAAAAGGTAAACTCTTGTGTTTTTGTTTATTTACCTCTGCATTTTTTTTTGAAGGAGGTTACGTTTTCACCCCTTTCTGTCTGTCTGTCAGTAGTATAGGAAAGGGGGATTCTGAGTCACCTTGTGTTTAGAGTGCTCCAGAGCTCTGGGAATGCTCGCAGACCCATACTTTTAGAGATGAACATAGGTGTCTTGAGGTAATAGAGGTCTGACTTGAACCACCAAGATTTCCATTTAGACATTGGTATTTTCCTTTGTATACCCAGGCATCTTGCAACAATAGAGGTCTGACTTGTTCCACCAAAACATTCAATTAGAGCTATCCAAGTTAGTAACACATTGCAGCAGCAATGGAAGACACGAGGCATGACATTGCTATGAAATTCAATCTCACGACCCAATTATTAGCGAGGCTAAAGAAACTATAGAGACAGCCAAGTCAACGCTTTGCTTTCACAAAGCAAAAAAGGAGCTCAAAGCCATCCATTTGAGGTATATCCTACGCACCAGTCATCTCCATTTTCAAGCCACCACCAGAGAAAGAGGATGCCTAATCATTCAGGCTGAGTTCTACCAAATTATTGCCTCCGAAAACTTTCTCAGCGAACTCGACTATCTTGTCCGGCGAGTTCACGTCGACTTGGGACTCAGCGACCACCACCAACTTGGAAGGGGCCATGCTCTTCGACCAATACACCAGGAATGACATTGATTGGGTCGCTATGACCATCAAGCTATGTCGCTATGACCGTGTCGCTATGACTGTGTCGCTATGACCGTGTTTGGACTGTCGCATTGAAATGCCAGGTAATGCCGATACTTCAGAGCTGACCTGCGCCGAGTGTGGAAAGGTCCAAGAGTTGATAGGGACCATCTTCAATAAAGCACAGTTATACTACCAGGAGGGGCAGAATGTCAAATCTGGATCGTTCAACCAGAATCACCACTTTCAGTTCTGGATGGACCGCATCTTAGCCTGAGAGACGAAGGAGGAGCTCGGAGATAAAGGTGACCCCGCCAATACTTATGGAGAAAAGCTCCTGGAGCAACTCCGGGAAATCATTCGGCACGACGAGAAAAACCATCGCCTACTCACAGTTGATGACATCCGAGCAATGCTGAAATAAATCTGGCAAACGGACCTGAATAAAAACTCCCCTCTTATTATGTGACGTCTCATGGGTATTGGCCCACCGCAGCTTCCTGAATTGACCTGCCAATGGGCAAAAAATCTTTGCACGGAAGCCATCAAAATTTGGGACTGGGTTAAACCCACCGGGCGGACGAACCGCCGTTATTACCCTTACTACATATTCAAGATCCTTGATTAAATTTTGCCCGAAGATACTGGCCTGTCAACGACTGCAGATCCCACAGAAGCGAGAGAGCTCTACCGGGTCCTCTACTACATACACATGCAGGGACAGGCTACCCTCAAAAAATGTGACAGGGAGTGGGAAAAAAATTGTTTAGAGCCTCCTGGGATAGAGTGGACGGTCACTAACTGGGAAAAAGCCCAGCGGCACCGGCCGCTCTAATTCTCGTGACCGTCGAAGGCGGCGACTGGATCATACTCTGTCACAAAGTTTGTTTTTTGTAATTCTTAAGCATAAAATGAACTCAAAATTTCTTCCCCATACAGATCAAATAACTTATAAGTCCAGGATACTGTGTCGAGCACATCAACAATTTTAAATAACTC
>CM068955.1:131079427-131089582 GCA_035128595.1 Eptatretus atami
CGAATTCGCCCACGGATCGGACGATGGAAATGTTTGAGGCATTGATGAGAGAAATAAAAACAAATACGCAACAAATGAACGAAATGAATAAGAAAATGGATGGAAACGCCTCTAGATGAAACAATAAAACGAAATGAAAAACGAATAGGAACAAATGCGCAAGGAATGAAGAAGAAATAAAAGAAATGCGGGGTGAAACGCAGCAAATGGGCCGGAGCCTGCAGGCGGGCATGAAGGCAACAACAGCGAAGTGCGTAATGGCGACGCCACGTGTGGGAGCGAACGAGCTGGAGGGGGTGCAACGGTGTCAGGCCCGCGGTGAAGGCGGGTGAGGAGAAATTAATTCGGGGACGTATTGGGCGAGAAGCGTGACGGTGACCGAGGGGGAAAAACTAATCGGGGTGACGGTGACCGAAACGTGTGAGACGAGACACGAGGTGACGACAAAGGAAACAACACACAGCTGCAGAACAAGGCCGCTGCAGGCGAACACAAGCCGGCAGAAGAAACTGGCCGGCACAAGGCCCTTGCAGTAAAACGCTCGGCAGATGAAGCTGGCCGGAACAGCCTTGAACACAGCGCTGAGACGATCCGGCCGGCACAGGCCTTGACAGCAAACCCAGCCGACGATGGCCGGCGGCACAGGCCTTGAGGAGTAAACACAGCCGCGCTGATGAAGTGGCCGCCTTTGTCCTTCAGTGGAGGTTGGTGGAGGAGTGCGGTGGTGCTGGCCACTCCGAAGAAGCGGACGGGGGCTCAGACCCTACCTACCTTGGTCTCCCTCCCAACCTATCGCCTTCTCGCGCCTGTCACTCGTCATCACCCGAGCTGTCAAGTTTGTTTTTTGTTGTGTTTTATGTCTTTGATCGTGCTCGTGTGCGACGTTGTAGGAAGAACAGGTAGGGGGTTGGGGACGAATATAGAGGGGATGAAAATAAAACAAACAAAAAAAACCAAGTTAGGGGCTAAATTGGGTTTGGCCAGTCTCAGTGTAGGATATGATGGTGGGTTGTGAGGGCCTATTGTCTCTTGAACCCTCTCTCCCCCCCCCCTCCCCTTTTTTTTTTTTTTTATTTTGTAAAAAACCCAATTTAGCCCAACTTTTTTTTTTTGTTTTTTTTTATTTTCTCCCTCTATAATCGTCCCCTAACCCCCTTTACTGTCTTGTTCGGCTAACCTATCTCGTCTACCTAGCCTACTCCCAACCCCTACGTTCCTCTTCCGGAGGGGAATAAGGAGAGCTAGCGTCCTGTGTCGAGGCCCAATCAAGCCTCAGGATGGCCTCCCCAGACTTCAGCGATCTACCCATGGTGGTCCAGCGGCCCCACAACGGAGCGAAGGGATGGATGGTGCGGAGGGGTACACTTCCTAATCTACCCTAACCATTAACTGTTAAACTACCCCGGGGCTTTCAACAAGCGCCTCTGCTTAATCTATTGGTTTCTACAACCCAGATTCCGTCGCCTGTGTTGTGTCCTCACAATTTCGGGCCTCGCCCCCCAATTTTTCTTCGTGCCCTCACGGTCTCATGGCTGGGACGGTGGCTCCTCTGGCAGGCACGACCCTCTGCCGATCTCTAACGATGGCACCCCGGCACTACACTGCCTCCGAGCCTACCAGCTCCCTAAACACCGGGGAGTGCCCTCCATGGCGACTCCCCTGAAACGCTCACGTGGCAGGCTGGCTTCCCCGGGCCCCTTTCCGAGGTCACCCGTGCCCAGACACTGCCCACGGCTAATGGCGCCCGCGGGCCCCGACCATGCGGGCGCACCCGTGCCCACTACGCCTACTCCGCGGCCCCATGGGCCTTGCCTACCACGGCCGACTAGCGGTGCCCGGGGTACCCACTCAGCGATACTCACCTTCGCAGCCACGCTCCCAGCCCGTCAACAGGGCTCCTGCACCCCCCAAAACAGGTTTCGAGCCTACACTCCCACCAACACAAAACGACTTCCATTTTTGTCAATTTGACTAACCCACTAACTCACTCTACACTGACCCGGGGTCCCTTGGGCGGGAGTCACTCCTCCCCCAATCACTCATCGCACCATGCATTCCACATTCGCTCACTCACACAGACCCGCTGGCTCACTCACTCACATGACTCACCAACTCACAACTCTCACACCACACGCTGAACTCTGCCATCTTCTAACTACCTCCCTACTAACTCGTGCTCCCACGTTCCTTACACTATAGAGCCGTTTCTTTAACACTACGTAGCTAAGCTACGTCCCTCTAACACATCCAAGTCGTCACTGTCTCAAATCCTCTAAAAATCATTTCCATCCTAAATCTCAACTACAATCCCTTTACCTAATCCATTCCACGGGCCATGAGACTTACCCTGCCCCATGGAGCCGGTCTTAGACTAACTACTTCCCCCTAACTAGTGTCATCCTGTGCCCGGAAGGGGGTCTTCACCCTTCCCGGGAATCCTGTTCACCCGAAGCGAGGCTTGCTTTTTTTAATTTTTTTTTTTTCAAATTCTGCGCAGCACCAGCGCGGCAACTCACAGCTCGCGCAATTTGCACTTGCCTGACTCATGCAGCTGCACGTGTAATCTCCCTCTTGGCGGTACCATCCGGCAGGAATCACCCTCCTGCGGATTCCAACCCCACGTGCCATGACGTCACCTGCGCAACCAACCAAGCAACCTCGACATCCGGGGTTCCCCCACGCGACACCATGTGCTCTGCCCGTTGGAGCTTAACACAGAGCTCGCGTGGAGAACCCTCCGGTCCAAATCCGATCCTGCTAAACTTTGTCCGTCCGCGGATCGGCAATCCACGCTGGCGTTTCGGGACCGGGCTTCACTCCCGCAAGCGAGCACGTGGCGGCCTCGTGCGTTGCACGGCCGACCTCGCGCTCGCTGCTGGGTGAACCCGGCGCGGTCCCACAACCTACGCCGCTACCGGCTTTGTCTTCTGTCGCCGATGTCGTCGCGCATTCGAACCACGCACGTCGCTGCGTGTTAACGAACGCAAGCACTCATCACATCAACATCACACCAGGAGACGACGGTGCGATGCTCCGCAATGCCGACGTAACATCTCCTCACAATACAGCGACCTTCACACACTGTCATCTCTCACACGGACGCCTCTCACTCACACCCAACCTTTCACTTGCACAGGGGGTAATCACTCAAAAACCAATGCGTGCCGGGAAGCACGCATCTCCGCACTACTCGCAAACACACACCCCTGCAAACAACCACACTGGGATTCCGTGTCCCCACAAGGGTTCCGCGCGGGCCTAACTATACCCCCCAAGTGCACGTGCACCTATCCACCGCACCCGTCCCTCGAACTCGCTCGACACGACCGAACCCCACCTGGTCGTGACTCGCCTCAGGGGCATAAACTCCCTCCCCTCGTTTCCTGAGGAGGCCATCCAGCTTTGTTTTGGCAGCGGTCACGAGACAGTCTTTGCCAGCTCACCACCATTTAACCTTCGCTAACTCTGTGCGGTGTGTGTTAACGTCTTTAAACGCCCATCTTTATCATGCAGTCTCTCCTCTTATTTTTTCTGTTTCTTAATCTGGCTCCATTTTTCTTCCCATCTGAGTCGTTCTTCCTCTCTGAGCCACATTAGCTGTTTCGTTCTCCCTCCCGGGAGTTTTTTTTCAATCTCCGTGACTGCAATCTTGCTCCCCGTTTTAGTTGTTCAATTTCAAAACTCACATTTTTTCTTGTTTTTCTACGCCCACCGGTTTCTCCTGCATACTTCATTTTCCCAATCTCAATCGTTTTCTTTCATTGCTCATTTCCTTCCTTGTGTTTCATTCGCCTGTTTCTCGTCATCTCTTCCTTGTTTCCTCTCCTGTCCTTCCTCTCAGTTCATGGTTTTGCTCATTTGTTTAATCATCTTTTTGTGTTTTCATTTGCTGCTGTCTGCATCATTCTTCCTTGTTTCCTTCTCCTTCCTTCCTTCTCCAGTTTCGTGTTTTTCTTCATTTGGTTCATTTTCCCTTTTTGTTTTCATTTCGCCGTTCTTTGTCCTATCCTCTCGCACTCCACCCTGCCTTTTTCTTTCATTGGTCAACCTCGGCTTCCATGTTCCTTTTGTTTTCTATCCATTGTTCCTCTAGCTCTTTCCCTCCATATCTCGTTTGTTTGTCCTTCAATCTCCTGATTTCTCGCTTCCTCTGCTTCATTCTTGGCTCCTTCAACTTCTCCTCGTATTCAACCTATTTTTTCCTTTTGTCGTCTCAGTTTCAAATTCATAACTCTTTCAGTTTTCTATTCCACTGTCCTTTCTTGTTCTCATTAACTGCAATCTCGTTTATTTCCTTTAATTGACGGATTTCTTTCTCCTGTCTCTTCCTTGTTCTTTTCAGTACTCTTTCTTGTTCGTCATGTCTTTAATCTGGCCTCGCTCCAGCTGTTCGAATCTGTACAGTGTGGTTTTCTTAACGTTTCTATTTTCCGTTCTCTTCCTTTCCTCTTTTAACACTCTCAGTTCCGTTTTGTAGTTTCCGTCTGATTTGTTTTGGTGTTTTCTGTAACTTCAGTTTTTCTCTCTAATTCTTTTCTCATCTCCGCACCCTCCGACTTGCTTTGTCTGTCTAACTGTTCTTCCGGCTTGGCCATTGTGTCTTAGTCTATCCGTCTCCAGTTCCTCTGTCTCCGTTTTTAACCTTCCGTCCCAGCTTATCAACTTCTCGTCATGTCTTGAAGTCTTTTCTCACACTCCACATTTTTTATTTTCCTTCGTGCCGTCTCCGGTCACCCCGCATTAATTTTTTCCCTCTCGGTAGCCGTCATCTTTTTTCCGTCACCTCCACGTCTTCTCGCCCAACAGTCTCCCGAATATTTTCTCCTCACCCGCGCTTCACGCGGGCCTGACAACCGTTGCACCCTCCCCAGTCGTTCGCCCCACGTCGGCGTCGCCATTACGCACTCCGCTGTTGTAGCCTTCTGCCGCTTGACAGGTGTCGGCCCATGCTTGCATCTCATCCCGTGGGGTTCGCATATCGCTTTAACGAATGCTGTGTGCGCCGCATGCCATATTTGCCATCATCTGTTTGCGTATGTTGCCACCATTTTTGTTTGCCATGTTGTGCAGTTTGTTTTGTATTTCTGCCAACATGGCGAATAGCTGGGCATGTCGGTGCACTGCAGCTGAGCCGATTCGGAGAGGATCGGGGGTTTGGCGGCGTAAGGGGGAAGGGGAGGTGTCATACACCGCGGCCACTCCCGCGCCATCTTCTGGTGTTTCTGGGTTCGTTTGGGGGGGTAATTGTTCCTGGCAGCACCAATGTCTCTGCTCGGGGTTTAAATCCTGGGCCTGGATCCTACATTACTGCACATATCATTTCTAATACCCTCCCGGCTCCCTCATTCCTCTCCGTCTCCCCGCGCGCCTCGCCTTGAGACGGCCATCTTATTTCACGTAACGGTTTAATTTTTAACTCGCTCGTAATTTGGAGGAATCGGGGGTCGCTTCTCTCACCCCTGCGACCGATTCCCTGGTGAAATTTTAGGCTTTGGACAGAGGTTTGTTTTCCCGCTCCCCTTCTGACCACCAGTGTTGCGAATTCCAGGCGCCGCCGGCGTGCGAACGCCACGTGACTCGAATCGCGGCCAGCCTCGCCCACCGACGGACAATTCAGTCGTGACCCTCTCGGACTAACGCCGGGAGCCAGTCAGGGTGGGGTTTAACCTCACCACAACCCAGTCCGCATTCTACCCGTGCGAGGTAGGGTGAATCGCCGAAAGTCGATATACTAAGTACTCGCACGGGTAACCTACCGAGGGTTGTACCACGCCACAGGTCGACTTCGGACACGAACCGCTTAAGCGGCCGTTCCGTACTAACGGGATAACCGAGCGGGAGTTATCGTCGACCTTGACGGTTCCATTAATTTATCGGGCGTCTCACGCCACTCGAACCCTTTACGTGAAGCAAGATGGAACCCAAAACAAAGGAAAGGAGCAGCGAAACGGGGAACAATTCAACAAGCAAGCATTTTTATTACACGCACACGGACACAAAGCACAGCATTATTAATAACAGCCAAGATGCACAATACACATAAGCAAAGGACACAATGACGGAGCTACAAACCGACAGCAAACTCGTCAACACTTACAGTTTTACTTTTCAACCGACTGGCGCCACCACACACTTTACACACAAACCCAAAAGAAATGGAAGTCGCGACTTCCCTGAGGTGGTCGAGTCCTTGCCGACCGTCAACTCTCAGCTCCGTCGGCTTCCGCCGTCCTTCCACACCGACGACTCCTCACGCCACCGAGGCGAGGAAAGACCAGAGGCTCACCTCCACCGAAGGGGAAAGACAAGCGAGATCCTTTTCAGCCCCTCGTGTCCGGTCTTATGTCTCGCGGGGCCCGCCCTCCACTCCGCCCCGTTTTCGGCTCCACCCTCCTTCCAGGAACATGCTGAACTTCAGAAGGAGTGGTCTTCCGTCCAATCGGTGACGCTCGCCGCCGCTGGCATCTTCCTCTTCCCTCGCGGTGTAAATCACCGCGACGGCGCCATTTGTTCGGGGAGGGGGGGACGGGGGCCGCCTGCTTTCCCTCTGAAGGCCAGGCCTTCTGGCAACGCGTGTGCCAGTCAGAAGCGGTGGGTTGTGTAGTGGTGGCGTGGTGGCGTTGTTGTAGTGTGGCGTGGTTGGCGTTGTTGTAGTGGTGGCGTGGTTGGCGTTGTTGTAGTGGTGGCGTGGTTGGCGTGAGTGTGGTGGTTGGTTGAATTGGCAAAATAGGAGAACAGAAAAACACTAACTCAAAGGATGCGCAGCCCGAATGAATCACATTAATTCCCTCTAAACAAGGGTTTGGGCTAACTATACATGTACTTAAAAGATATCTCACCTACGGGACCTGAATGGTGGTTGCGAATTTCCACAGCCGTAACAGTATGTCCAATTATCATGTGGAGTATGTACAATAAAGTAGTACTAGCACAGTACCACACAAACGGCCAACACAAAGGTCTGGCGAGGGCATGCAATCACTAATTGCCTTATTACAACCGACGGGCTGGTTTTTACAACAGGTAGGGCTGGGTGGTTTTTAAGCCAGGCTATCCCCTTCTTCGAGGGGAAGAAAACCAAAATGACAACCAAAAAAAAAAAACCAACAAACAAACAAAAAACTAACGAAAACAACAAGAAAAAACAAACAAAAATTTTTTTTTTTTGGCATTTTCTTTTCTTGGATCTTGGATCTTGTATCTTGGGTTGGTGTGGTGTTCACGCAGTCATGATGGGAACCGTCCGCGCCGAATGGCCTCCACCTGTGTTGAATTTCCTTTGATTTTGTTTGTGGTCCTTCCTCCCACCTATTGGGACACTTAAAACAGTCCGCATACGTGCAAATGTAAAAAAAGGACGAAAATCCAAACAATAGAGTAACGGTAAACTTTGGAGATTGTTTCGAAGGTTGGAAAATGAAATGTATTGAAGATAAAAAAAATTAAAGAGAAATAACATGCGCCGCCCGGGAATCGACACTCGGTCGGCAAGAGTGGCAATCTTGCATGATCCACTACCCAGCAGCCGCTTGATGAATGTTACTCCGATAATCTCTAATATGTGTTCTTTTCCAATATGTTCCATAAGTTTTTTCATGGAGATCATTAATTTTGTAATTGTGAGGTAATGATAAGTTTTACGACCTTCTCAAACAGAATGAGAACATTTTATTATGTCATTGAGCCGTTTCCAATCGACGGTGAATTCTTTCTTGGTCGCATGGCCAAATTTTATTCATCACATGCTTTCAATCCAAAATGATGTTTTTGCCGCATGAAAGAAAATTCTTCACTTTTCTGAAGACTTCTGCAGAATGCACATTCAGTTGGTTCACAAAAAAAAAAAAAAAACAATTATGTCAGACGACTGAGAAGAGTTCAGGCCCTGGCATTTCCATTGTTTATTGAAAACTTTTGAATGTATTCAACCTATTTTCCTTCGTCAAAAAGTATATGTTTTGTCGTGTTTTTCCTCAAATCTCGTCACATTGTTGCTTTTGATTACCATATCAAGAAGCATTTTTTTAACACACGCTTTGCAGCGTGTATGTTAAGCACGCGTTGTTGCTTTTTCTTAAAGCTACAAGTGAAATTTCGTTGTATATTTTAATTAGATAACTTAAATGAAGCTTGCGTAATATGACGCGAGAATCCGTTGTTCAGATTAAAAAAAAAATATTTTATTTGGTCACAATACCTGTTACGGCTGTGGAAATTCCGCGAACACGATTCAGGTCCCCTGTAGGTGAGATATCTTTTAAGTACAAGTATAAGTTAGCCCAAACGCCGTTGTTTGTAGAGGAATTAATGTGATTATTCGGGCTGCGATCTTTGATTCGTCGTTTTTTCTGTTCTTTCTTTATTTTTTCGAACCAACCACGCTCCAACCCTCCGACCATTACAACAACGCCGACCAACGCCACCACTACAACAACGACACGGCACGCCACGCACTACAGACAACGCCAACCACGCCACGCACTACAGACAACCGCACCGCGTTCCGACTCCGGCACCACGGTTGCCAGAGGCCTGGCCTTCGGAGGGAAAATCAGGCGGGCCCAGCCCCGTTCCCCCCTCCCCCCCCCCCCCCCCGAAGAAATGGCGCCGTTGGGTGGATTACACCCTGCGAGGGAAGAAGAATCAACGGCGGTGCGAGCGTCACCGATTGGACGGAGGACCACGCCCTTCTGGAAGTTCCAGCATGGTTCTGGAAGAGGGGTGGAGCCGAAATCGGGGGCGGAGTGGGAGGGCGGGCCCTGCGATAAAAAAGGGACGGCGAATTGCGACGAAGTGCGGAGGAGCTGCGCTGTCTTTTTCGACGACGGGTCAGGTGGAGTTCCCGCTGGTTTTTTCCTCGCGTCGTGTGGAGCCTGAGAGGAAGTCGTCGGTTGCGAGGAACGGCGAGGCACCGGGAGCTCGGAGTTAACGGTGCCAAGGACTCGACACATCAGGGAAGTCGCGATTCCATTTCCCTTTTTGGGTTCTGGTGAACGTGTGTGTTGTGGCGCCGTGTCCGAAAAAGTAGAACAGTTTAAGTGTTGGCGAGTGTTCGGGTTGGTCGGTTGTTAGAGCTGCGTCGTCGTTGCTTTTCTTTTATTTGATAGTACTTTAGGTATATCAGTAACTTAGGTATATCGACTTCCGGCGATTCACCCTACCTCGCACGGGTAGAATGCGGACTGGGTTGTGGTGAGGTTAAAACCCCCACCGTTGAACTGGCTTCCTCGCGTTACGTCCGAGAGGTCACGCACTGAATTGTCCGTCCCGGTGGGGAGGGGCCGCGATTCGAGTCACGTGGCCCGATCTCACGCGGCGGGTCGCGAATTCGCAACACTGGTGGTCAGAGTGGGATATAACGAACTCTCCTGTCTCCAACTAAATTCACAGGGAATCGGTCCAGGGGTGAGAGGAGCGACCCCCGATTCCCGTCCAAATTACGAGCAGGCTAAATTAACCCGTTACGTGAAATAAGATGGTGTCTCAAGGCGAGCCGGGAGCCGGAGTAATAGTAAATGGATGTAGAATGTGTAGCAATCCATAGGTCCCAGGATGAGATCCCCAGGCAGGACATTGGAGTACAGGAACGAACCTCCCCCAATCAAAACCCAGACCCCGAATGGGCGCGGCCAGCGGCAGAGGCCGCGGCGTAATGCACTCCCCCTCCCACCTCCGTCAAATCCCCTGCCCCGGCTCGCCAGCGAACCGGGACCGCTGGTGGCGGATCGGTTCCTGCTTTCGCCATTAGTCCATCAACACAAATATGGAGAGATCACCAAACAATGAGGGGGGAGATGCAAACAATGGGAAGCAAAAATAGATTGGAGATGAAAACAAACAAATGGAAACAACACAAACGAAATGAAAACCGAAAATGGATGGAAACGCACCAAGATGGAATGGAAATACGCAACAAATGAATACGAAATGACCAAACGAAAATGGATAACAAACACAAAACAAATATGGAAGAACTGCGGGGGTGAGACGCAGAACATGGGGCCGAAGCCTGCGAGGCGGGCATGAGGCACAACAGCGAGTGGCGTAATGGCGCGCCACGTGTGGGACGAACGAGCTGGGAGGGGGTGCAACGGTTTGTTCAAGGCCCGCGTGAAGGCGGGTGAGAAAGGTGAAGGTGAAGAAAATATTCGGGAG
>CM068955.1:131188061-131234509 GCA_035128595.1 Eptatretus atami
CACTCGACTCCTGCCTCCCTTTCTCTCTGTCTCTTCTCCCCCCCCCCTCCCCCACGATTTCAACCTGTCAGCGAAAAAATCTATATATTTATATATTATATAAATTAATTTAAATATATATATACAACTTTTTTGAAATATATATTAAAAAATATATTTAATATTTATACATATACACACAAACACATATACACATTAAAAAAATAAGATCCCAACTTGGACCAACGCCGTGATACGTCATGACTACAAACCCAGAAGGGCCTCGAACAGTACAAGAATGTCAACGTCAAAAGCTGTCACCAAGTAGATGAAAAGCTAAGCTACCGACCGGTTTCGCCCTTGTTGTGGCTCATGAAGGCAACACGTCGCTGTTTCATCCTCCGAGAGACTTTTGACTTTATGCTAGCTGATGATGCACCACCAACTGTGATTGGTGAGGCCAAATTGTATTTGGAACCCACAAGTACCATCTGCCACATGGACACATTGTATTTGCCACACCAATCACAACCACGAAGCATCACTGTTGTTTTAATCTGACTTCATCAATCACAGCTAGCATCTACATGTACACAAATAAATATTCTGTATATATATATATATATATATATAATATATATATATATATATATATTATATATATATATATATACATATTTTGTAGTAGTTCTATGAAGCCGCATACCTCAAAGGCAATGGCGCCCAACATACAGTGATCCCCAGGCAGTTATTTTGTTCGTCTTCGTGTAGTTAGACCTTCCCCTCATGTCTCGTGAGTTAACGGGACGAAGTGGGTTGCGTGGGTCTTATAGCTTGGTCTATTAACTATATCTCTATCTTCTCTTCTGATTTCTATTCCAATCCTTTCCTTTTAGTCGTGGTACAAATCAAGCAAACAAGCAAGCACACATGCCAGCAAATTGCGATGAGTAATAAGCACACTACAATGCCTCCCGTGGCTTGGAACCAACAAACTTACTCCACTATAACATACACGCTGTAAAGCACACGCATGGCGCGCCATTATTTCATTCAAATCTGCGTGCCAATTTCCAACGGCATCTCACCTTGCTCCGCCTCTCGCTCACCAAAAACTCACCACTTCGACCACCACACCCTCCGCACACGGGAAAAATATTCCCGCACCTCCTCATCGATACAATTCGCCACTAAACAGAGCGTGCTGCAAAACTCAGGCTGTACTCGAACCGGCCGCCTGATGCGGAGACGAGCAACGGATGTTAATAGTACCAACCGCATCTCACCGGGAATGTCCCAGGTAAGCACACGGGATTGATACGACACTTGTCCAGTCGCCAGAACACGAAGACGGGTGGCGAGGAGGGTTCGCGGGAACAGCAATCCGAGAGTTTGGTATGGAGCTCGGGGCCGTGTCATGCCGGATGTGTGAATGAGACCACTTCCAGCCCCAGGAGCCTGGCAGGGCATGGCTAGGGCCGCTATGGCCCAATAGAGAAGGGGATTCAGGTCACAGCGCATCGCTTCGGGTTGTCACCCCACCCTTCACCGGGGCTTTTAAAAGGCGGATCGCAGAGCCACTCGCTCTCTTCTTCGCCTCGTCTCACCTTCTTCTCTGCTCATCTCAGCTCTGCATTGGATACTGCTTGTTGCCTCTGCCCTTCGCTGGTCTTCACTCGCAGTTGGTGTGCGATTGAAATGTGCTTATTCCGGAGGACCAGTGTGGAGCGCACGTTGCCTCAAGCCCCGGCAAAGTGACTAAGCTGGAGATGCCGCGCAAACTCTTGAGGTGGGAACGCTCAAGCAGAGCATCCCACGGAGGTACACACTATACTAGCAGACCTATGCAGACTCGATTAGGGATCTTTTGGCTCACGCATCTTCTCTCCTCTCTCTTTCCACTCCTCTATCTCGTCCCCTTTGGACGCACAAAAGAGCATCATTACTGACCCGCAATCACATTTTCCTCTGGCATGACAACGCACCCCCATATGCACCACACTACACCCCCACACCAGTCTGTCTCCCACCACCCACTCCTCCCCCTAAGCACACTGGGTTGCGTTGGTCGGCCGACCGTGCCAGGTATTGTGAGGCTATTTATCCTCATCTGTTCTCTTTCTTTCTGGCTATCTAATCTTGTGTGTGTGTGTGTGTGTGTGTGTGTGTGTGTGTGTGTGTGTGTGTGTGTGTGTGTGTGTGTGTGTGTGTGTGTGTGTTGCGCGCGCGCGCCTGTCGTAGCATAAGTTAAGATGGTAGAAGTGACAACGGGATAAGTCTGCTCTGTGTCTGCTTTTGTATATCGTTTGCCTTTTGTCGTACCCCACAAATTCCTTGCTGTGCATAATAATAAACCCCATTCACTGTGCCACATACCTTTCCTCGCTTGATTGTAAATAAATGCCTTGTTAAGAAATGTTCCCACCTCGTTTTCTTCTTTTCCTTCATTGGTCCAGCATGGTTCGTATCCTCGCTTAGCCGGGACATTATCCCCCAACGATGTGTTTTTCTAGACGGTACGTCCTTGGCAGTTACGCTCGGCTGCATCTGATCCAGTGAGCTGATCCGGTTTGAACAAAGATCCGGTTTGTATACCTCTATATGTATATATACATACATACAAACACACACACAACACACACACACACCTTATAGAAAGTCTACACCCCCTTTCGAAATTTTCACCTTTTGTTGCCTTTCACCTGGAATTAAATTGCATTAAATCAGACTTTTTCCACCTTTATTTACACATCGTAACCCAGAACTTCCAAGTGAAAAATAAATTCTACAAATTTCAAAAAAATTTATGAAAAACACAAAACTAGAGTATCTTGGTTGGATAATGTCCACCCCCGTGAGTTCATACTTGGTGGAAGCACCTTTGACAGCAATTACAGCTGTGAGTCTGTTGGGATAGGTCTCTACAAACTTTGCACACCTGGATTGGGCAATATTGCCCATTCTTCTATGCAAAACTGTTTAAGCTCAGTCAAGTTGTGTGGGAGTGCTGATGGACAGCGATCTTCAAGTCATGGCACAGATTTTCGATTGGATTTAGTTCGGGGCTCTGAGTGGGCCACTCAAGGACATTTATCTTTTTGTTCCTCAGCCATTCCAGTGTTGCTTTAGCTAGATGCTTGGGGTCATTGTCCTGTTGAAACATAAATTTTTGCCGCAGTCGCAGGTCTTTTCACTGTGAAGCAGATTCTTCTCAACGATTTGCCTGTATTTGGCTCCATTCATTGTTCATGCTATCTTTACAAGTCTCCCAGCCCCTGCCACTAAAAAGCATCCACATAGCAGACGCTGCCTCCACCATATTCACGGTAGCGATGGTGTTAGATGGGTGATGAGTTGTGCTCGGTTCCCGCCAGACATTGTGCTTTGCATTCAGGTTCAAAGAGTTCAACTGTCGTCTCATCAAACCACAGACTATTTTGCGAGAGTCCTCCAGACTCCACAGACCTGCATATTCATGCTCTCAGAGTCTTTCACGTGCCTTTTTGCAAACTCCAAGCTGTCTGTCATGTGCCTTTTTGTCAGGAGTGGCTTCCATCTGCAGACTCTCCCATAAAGCAGAGATTTGTGAATTGCTGCAGAGATTGTTGTCCTCTGGCAGGTTCTCCATCTCAGAGGAACTCTGCAGTGCTGTCAGATGGTCATTGGATTCTTGGCCACCCCCGTGACCAAGGTCCTTCTTGCCCAGTTGCTCAGTTTGTCAGATGGCCATCTCTATAAAGAGTTTGGGTAGTTCCATATTCTTTCTATTTCCTCATGATGTAGCTCACTGTGCTCTTGGAACTTTCAACACACAGAGAAGTTGTTTTATACCCTTCCCAATATGTAAAGCTCCTCACAATTCTGTCTCTGAGTTCTACCGACAGTTCCTGTGACTTCATGGTGGAGTTACTGCTCTGACCTGCAGTGTTAACTGTGGGGCCTTATATAGAAAGGTGTGTTTCTTTCTAAATCATGTCCAATCAATTGAGTTGCCACAGGTGGACTCCACTCAAGTTGTTGAGCATCTCAAGGATGATCAAAGGAAATTATATGCACCTGAGCTTAATTTGGAGTGTCATCGCAAAAGGTTGAATACTTATTGACTAAAGACATTTCAGCTTTTCATTTTTAATAAATTTGCAAAAATCTCTCAAAACATGCTTTCAATTTGTCATTCTGAGATATTTTGTGTCGATCAGTTACAAAAATATTAAATTTAGTCCATATTAAATTCAGGCTGTAACACAACAAAATGTGTCAGGCTGTAACACAACACAAACAAAATTCAGGCTGTAACACAAAAAAAAGTCAAGGGGTATGAATACTTTCTGAAGGAACTGTAGTCTAATCCTCACGAAGTGCTAATGTATCCCCACATGCTGCTGGTCAAACGATAGTACAACAAGAACAGTACATCTCACAGTGACACAGGTGGTCATATTTATAGCCAGTCGCTTCGGATATTCTGACCACTCAAGAATTCCATAGCCCATTCCATTCCACTCCTATTCGCCTCTTTCCAATCAAAATTATTTTTCACTTAATTTGCAATTTAATTGTAACATACAAGTCAACAGAAATAGACAGAAACCTAAAAACAACATTCTACGTGTTACGTCATCCTCCGGAAATTGCTGATCTTTACCTCCATCACCGGAGGTGGATGGAGGCGATGTATTTACTTCTGAATTTTATCTGTCTGTCTGTTTGTGAGCAGGACATCTCAAAAAGTTAAGGATCGATTCATATGAAACTTGGTGGACAGGTAGGGGGTGCGACAAGGACAAATTGATTCAACTCGAAGCACCCGCTCTCTACGGGAGCCGTCAAGGGGTCATGTTATTATATTTATGCCTATTTTACTCCAAGGGGTCCCAGGATTACACACCCAAAAATGGTTGTGATCGGTTCAGCTGTTTTTGCGGTACCTGGGAACAGACGGACGGACGGACGGTGAATTATAGTAAGATTGTAGTCAAGATCCGGATATGAGAATTTCATAATTTTTGAGTGATTTTTCACCATTGAGAGATAGGGCCAAAAACGTTATATAGCACGATATTTCAAAAAGTAATGGAGAGATTTGGAGAACCTGGTGGACAGGTTGGGTGCATGACAAGGATAAATTGATTAGACTTTGGTAAGGATCCGGATACGATAATTTTTTCAAGTGATTCTTCCTCACTGAGAGATAGGACAACAAAAAATATAGCGGAATATTTCAAAAGTTGTGGGCGGGTTATGACAAAACTGGGTGGATGAGTTGGTTGGGTGACAAAAACAAGCAGATTCAATTTTGGTTAAGGTCCGGAACCGGATCCGATCTATCAGTACGATACAAAACGTAAACCGTTCCGCCTGGCGGAGGTATGCGCTCTACCAAGTGCCGTTCTAGTTCTGATTGCGATCACAATTGGATAAAGAGGTTATAGAGATTGTTTTGGGGGCAATTTGCACAAATTAAATTTAAATTTTTGATGAACTGAGAATAAAATGGTGAAATTTTGATAATTACTTGATAGATATTATATCTATTTGGTGTAGAAATTAGCATCGGTAAAAAGGACTGCACGAGCCATTTAAGGTTCAGGAGAATGGAGATAGGGTCCACAAGGCTCATTGTTCAGCTGTGGTCTTTCATGTGTGTGCTACATTCAGGATATCTATCAATGAGAGCTTACCGGTCCACCTCTTGTTTCATGTACGTGGTGTAGCTACTGGTGCCATAAGAAAGCAGCAAACCTCCATCACTCATGCGGTGTACTTCACCTCCACACACGAGTCATTCATAATGACCAAGTAGGTGCATGGAGACTGCCGGTCACCTAGAACACAACATCAGATCACATCTTCAGTTTTGCACTTCAGGCCCTGAATGTGGACCCTTGCCAATTTCTTTGGACCAATCACTTTGATTAGGAAAGTATGTTTGATGCAACCTCACCTGTAAGACGTACTTGATTCCCTCATAAATGAGCTCCACATTCACAGTATTCGTCAAGGTATGTGCAGAAGCACTTGCCTCTGCATGCCGCAAAACAGACAAAACAGGCCATTTAATGCTAAGAATGAAAACAACATTGAATTGTACAATGACTTAAATTAATTACAAGCCTGGTGGTGGCTTAAAGGTTAAGGTGCTGGCTTAAGATGTTTGGGTCTTGAGTTTGAGCCAATTCCGCGTTGAATATCACCAGGTGGGGTTGACTCAGCCTGTCATCCTTCCGAGGTCAGTAAAATGAGTACCAGTGTACTGGTAATAAAGGTACTGCATCAGTGGCACAGCCATGCCCCAGAAAATGATACATCCAGCAGCCACAAGCTGCTACACACATAGCTAGCTAGGTACATTTACATAATAGTCATGCAAAGCACAGTTCGAGCTTCGAAAAATGATGTCACAGTTAAGAGCCATCTACATATTAAATACACCGAAAAGGGAAGGAGGGTGAAGGGGAGACTGGGAAAAGAAAATAGAATAGGAAGTGGGAGGGTAGCAAAGTTGCGAAGAATGGGAAAGAGAAGAGGGTGGTTGAGAGGAGCTCCCTCCTCCTGCCCGTAAGTCCCTGCTTATTATTCCGGTCTGTGCCTGTCCCATCTGCTCAAAATATTGATGTGTCAGTCTCTCACCATTGTCTGTCATTCAGTTCTTCAATGAGCCTCAATATATTTGGAGAAGAAAATAAAAAAGAGAAAAGCAAAGGAGGAAGGTGTATGGGGTGTCCAGTGGAGATTGAGGGGATTATTTCCATCATTTTTTTGGATGAGATATGGGGTAAACCACTGAAACATCATGTCATGTGAAAATGCAGCATTAAGAGTGCAATTGTTGAACTACTAACTACTACCTACTACTACTACTCCAACTACATCCCCATCTGAAGGCATAACACCCCCCCCCCAACCCACATAGGGGTTAACCCTTTTACACTTTGTTACCTTGGGACACGGGAACGTGAGGTAGGACAGGAATTGGGGGAAAATTGAGGGAGGGTGGGGATGGTGCGGCAATTGCTCACCGACTCTTTGCGAAGAACACAATAAGGATCTAACATCCAACATCCACCAATTAGGCCGGTAGACCGGATGCCCGCTTAACGACCACCCGAGGGATGGCACACACATTGATGAATCACCCTGCCTACGTGAAACACCAGGATGACAGTTTATAGCTGGGTCAGATTTAAACCCAAGCTCAACAGCTTAGAGGTGAGTGTGCGCACCACTAGCAATCCTGCCAACCCAATCGTTGAACAAAAAAAGTCATATTGGAAGAAGCTAATGGAGATGTATAGAAGAAAAATTGCAAAAAAAAAGGTACCAGACTCGTAATGGCATAATGATGAGAGTGTCCAAGTTTGGAAGGTCAGTGGTCGAACCCCGGCCAAGTCATGACGAAAAACTTTTAAAATGGTAAGTGCTGCTTCCTTGTTTGATGCTCAACATTAAAAAGGATAAAGCATGAAACAACAACCAAGATGGGTATGAGGGTAGAGTAGCAGCTGAAACCCGAATCCCATCCAGGTTCCCTGATGACCATCTTTTGCCCTTTGCGTATTCGGGTTCCATTTGAGGATTCCATTTGGTCCTTCATTTGATTATGTTTGTGCCATATCTTAATGCTGTGTGGACTGTCCTTCCCTGCTGATGGACCTCTGGTAGATTGTACTTGTTGCTGCGTTTGAGCCTTGAGAGTAACTGCTGAAATCTATCTATCTGCGTTCTTCCCGACATCTTTGATCGTTCACACTTCTTTCTACTTTTTCACATCTCTCTTATTCTTGTAATCTTGCTTTTTCTTTTTCTCCCCCTCTTTTCACTCTTCATTACCACCGCCACCTAAAGTGGACGGAGGTTATGTTTTCACCCCTTCTGTCTGCTTGCTATCAATAGGATATCTCAAAGGTTCTCCGGATTCTAAACTTGGTGGACACGTTGGATGTGTGACGAGGCGAATTGATTAGATTTTGGTGAAGATCTGGATGTGGTCCGAGAATTTTTTAGGCGATTCTTCACCAATGAGTGATGGAGCGAAAACAATATATGGATATCACAAAAATTGGACGGATTCGGACAAAATTGGTGGACAGGTGGTCAGTGACAAGAACAAGTGATTCGATTTCGTTCGTCCAGCTCCAGGTCCGGCCTATTAGTGGGATACAAAACATAAACTGTTCAGTCTGATGAAGGTATGTGTCATTATAGTTTCTGTTTTTATCTAACTGTCTGTGAAGAAATGAATTCTTACAAAAAAAATTTTTTTTGAAAGGCTCATTTGGCTGCACTTGATGGGTTTGAGGGTTGAGGAGTAGCAGCTGAAATCTGAATCCTATCCAGGATTTCCTGATCCAAATCTTTCCTTCTGATTATTCCGATGCAGTATTTCATCTTTCGTTTGATCATCCGGCAATTGATGGGCCTTGTGGAGGAAAAATTTATATTAATGTATTCTAAATTGTAACAAATGGATTTTAGAAATGTACGTTTTATGCTATAAGTTGAATTGGCTGTCCTTTCTGGCCAAGAGATTTTGCCTAAATGTTGATAAATGTCTTGGTCTGGAGCGGTGTGACCTGAGCTGATAACAGCGAACCTTTGCCTCGAAATGTATGTAGTGCTTCTCGCCTAAAAGGACACGTCTGCAGTCTGGGTTGTAGCCCCCACCACTCATGAAAGTATAAAATGCTTTGAAATATAAAATATGTTTCAGTGCAAGTCAGTATTAGAATCTCAGTGCTTGTGCTCCTTGGAACTGACCAAGTACCAAGTTAGAATAGAACTCTCTGATGTAATGCGGAAGTGAATTGAATCGGGTTGGTCTAACTGTTAACTAAAGTAAGAATAAATTAGAACCAAATAATAATGCAATCAATGGGATTCTTAGTTCATTGTATGAGGGTGAGAATGTATGGTGGATAATTAGAATAATAAATTGTTTCACAAGGAAGGACTTGTGTGGACATCGGTTTTCAGTGTTAATGGGTTTTATGCAGGATTTTATAACCAAATCGGACAAACGTTAAACTCTGTCTGAAGTCAAATAGGATTCCACAATCGGCGAGGTAGAATCCTTCAACGATCACAACGGGGTGGGTAAAAAAATCCACATCAGTTGGTGCCGTGACTCGGTTGAACGACGTTGGTGCGGTGCTCGTGACCGGAGGAGCTTCTGCCGGAGGCAGTGCCTGAGGACGACAAGTGCTTGAGCGAGGTAAGGGAGAGCGCTCTCAGCAGGTAAACGCATTTAGAACAAAGAAAAGTTCATTGTCAGATAATTTTATTGAAGAAAGAAGAGGATCCGGCAGAGAGAGTCCGTTTTAAAGTAAACGATAAGTACTGTAGTTGTTTTAGAAAAGTGCTGGAGAGTGCAGAGGGCACAGTACAAAGAGGCTCGACGAGGAGCCAGACGAGTAATTAAATGGGCATGATGAAGCGACATGCCACATGTTTGCATTGATACGGACTGGCTGAGAGAGAGGCCGAGGACACGGCTGAGACGCCGAGATAGGGTTATGGTTAAGGGAAAATAGAATAAATATTATAAGTTACCTGTTTGTAAGAGTTATGAGTTACTTTTTGTTCATTGAACTCACTGGAAGTTTGTGGCAGTGAGTTGTTATATTATATTGTGTGGAGGTTTTACAGATTTCTAAATGCAATGATTTGCACGAAACGTTTTGTAGAGTGCAGGAGACGATTGACCGGCTGGAGCAGCTGTGATTTGCATTGAGATGCATGTGTTGCTGAGAGTAAAAAAAAAAAAAAATGAAACTTGTGCGAGTCCAATAGATTTCACTGCAATGAAACGTGTTCTGTTGGGATTTTGACGATATTTTAACAACTAAGAAACTTCAGCAGAGAGTCGAAGCAGCTTGGCTGTTCGTGGTTTGGTGCTGATAACGCGAAGGTCGGGTTGTGTGTGTGCATTCAATCTGTGGGGCTGCGACTGTGCAGCTCGCCCCCTCCACTGGATCTGTGGGGGTGGCATGTCTCTCCACTGAGTCTGTGTTTGAGTCTTAGCTTTAAGTGTGAAATTCGATTCACACGCAGATTCAAGAGGATGGGGCTTATGTGTCGAAGTGTGCATGCCGTTGGCAATGACTTTAAAATGAGATAGAAATGTGATTGGTATTTGTCACGTGATCACACGCGAGTCTATGAGATGCAATGCTCGTTAGTGTGTGTGTTGAAGCCATGACAGAGTAATGCTAAACTGTGGGTTTTGCCTGTCAGAGTTTTCTTTTTCTTCCCACCGGATGTGAGAGAACTTCCTGTTCCTTGTTACTTGGTGTTTGTGGCGCACCCTCTCTATGAATCTGTTTAAAGTGAAGTCCATTAGGAAAAGTGTTGAAGTTTTATTTAAAAACCATAGGGATTTTGGATAAATTGAAATAACATTGTGAATGTGGATATATTCGGAATGTGAAGTCTTGGGAGGTGAGCTCTCGCTGCATTGTGATGATTTGTAATCCACAACCCGGCAGGTTTAAGTGCTGGGCAAGCTCTGAGGACGTGTCAAGAATGTTTCGAAGATTTTGATTTAAATGTAGAAACGTGATTTGGAATGATTTTAAAATTGATTTGATGATGTTTAGCACGTGGGGCGATTCACAGATAATTGATGATTCCCTCGGATGGACGTTGAAATAGGCGTGCCGTTTTATTCGTCTGTAAATGTTAATATTGCCTGAACTTGTGCTGGGAGGGCAATGGCAACAACCCAGTTAACCCTTGATCGATTCAGTCAAGTAAATCATGATTTAATTGGATAGACGCTGAAGATTTATTTTTGATTTATGGATTTTAAAAGGAAATATTTATTGTTTTGACCAAAAAAGTTGTTTAAGAGAGATTGGATGTTTATTAGTCTGAAGTTTAAGATGCTTTCCCCAAGACTGGGATAAAATTTGGGAGGGTGTAGCTACATGTGTAGACAGTGATGTTAGCAGATTTCCTCCATCTCCACCTCCATCTCTTCACTCCACCTCCTCAAATCCTCAACTGCCTTCTTCCTTGTCTCTTGTCCCCCTCTCCCCAGCACCACAGAGCCTTTTCTCCTCCTCATTCGGCCCCCTCCTCTAGCTATTCTGCAATCCCCACACTCTTTCACAACACCTCCTTACCTCCCCCCTCGTCCCTTGTCCTACCCCCCCTCCCCCCCCACCCCCTGCACCAAAGCCCTCCCTCCCTACCTCTTCATTAAAAGTGTGGACCTCAAATATCCGGGCCTTCGCTCAAACCTTTCAGATCTTTCCTACAGGCTGCCACTGACAAACCAGACATAATCTGCCTACAGAAACTTTCCTCTCCCATGACGTGTCTGACTCCCAAGTATCTCTCCCCGTTACTTCCCTCCTCCGGTTTGACAGACCTGAGCCTCGTCCTGGTGGAGGTGTCTCTCTTCATCAAAGACTCTATTTCACTCTCCTTGCCACTGCTCTCACTCCCCCACACCCCAAGATACCTCTGGCTACGGCTTCCCCTCCACTCCCACCTCATGTTTATATGTGTACTGTACCGTCACCGAACAGTGATGACTCCATCTACACCTCACTATCCGAAAACATGACCATCTTCTATCTTCTCATCAAAACTCTCTCTTCCTCTTATGTGGTGACTTCAATTGTCATCCACGCCAGTGGCTAGGTGTGGGTACCTCTCTCACCTGTCATGGTACCTCAGCAAAAGCTTTCTGTGACTCATTGGACTGACTCAATCGGTCAATTTCCCGACCGGATCTCAACCAATGGTACTCCATCTCTTCTAGATCTGATTTGACCAAATTTCCCTGACAATATCTGCTGCTCTTCTCCGCTCCAATCGGTTCTTCTGACCACGTCCTTGTCAAAGGGACATCTTCTGGCTGTTATCAGAGAACCACCTCACCGCCGTCGAGTCTGGCATTTCACGCAAGCTGACTGCAGGTCTCCAAGCAGCTATCAAACTTACAGACTGTCTCCTATCACTACTTTCTCAAACATCAACTCATCCTGGAATTCTTTCAAAGAAACTTGCTCTCCCTCATGCACAGATTTATCCCCTCTCGTCTTCAGTTGTCCTACCCTTCCTCCCGCCCTTGTTTACTGAAGCTGTGGCGAGGCATTGTCCTGAAACAACTTGCTTGCCTCATGGAAAGCAAACCCAACTGTGGGCAATCTCAGTTCCTTCACAAAGCTCGGAAAAAGTGTGTATCTACCCTCAGGAGAGCCAGAAAACAACATCTTTCTCATCTCAAGTCTGAACTCTCAAACCTCTCTCCCTCCTCAAAATCCTGGTGGCGTTTAATCAAATCTGTTTCTGGTGTATGTTCCCCCTCCATCCCTCCCTTACCTCAATGGCTGCACTGCTGATACCGCACGTGATAAAGCTGAATGTCTAAACTCGGTGTTTGCAGCTAAATCTTGTGTCCTAAACCCATCACTTCTCAACCCCACTTACCCAGTCGCACCAACTGTCCCTGACTCTGTTCCTTTTCTTCTAACAAGGTGGAGAGCTTGCTTTCAAACCTCGACTCAGATTCTGCAACCGGTCCAGACGCATCAGCCACGTGTCCTCAAAGCCTGCTCTTCTGCCCTTGCTTCACCCCTCTCTCTGTTTCTAATCACTCTCTCTCATTTGCTCAAGGTCATCTGCCATCTGCTTGGAAATCTGCTAACATCACTGACCTGCATAAAAAAAGGTGCAAAAACAGATCCCTGTAACACTACAGACCAATCAGCCCTTCCCAATCATCAGCAAGGTTATGGAATCCATCATCAGCTTCAGACATGAAATCCTTCCTCTTCTCCAATGGCTTGATTTCCAATCATCAATTTGGTTTCAGACCAGGTCACTCTACCCTGGATATGCTGCTTCTGCTCTCCATCAATGGATGGAGGTCCTTCAATGCCAGACAGGAAATATCCGAGCCGTATCCCTGGACATATTCACGTGCTTTTGACACAGTCTGGCACCCTGCACTACTCACCAAACCTCTCTTCCCATGGTATCCAAGGCCATCTCCACTCATGGCTCGCAGACTTCCTTCCGTCGCAGTCAACGTGTGGCCTAAATGGAGTTCTTTCATCCCCTCTTCCTGTGCAGGCTGGAGTTCCTCAAGGTAGCGTTCTGGGCCCTGTTCTTTTTCTGGTTTTCATCAATGATCTCTCCGACTCTCGGAAAATCTCTATATCTCTTTGCCGATGACTCACCCTCTGCAGTACATCTGTCATCCCTCAACCGGCAAGCAGCAGCTTCTTCGCTCACTGCAGATCTGGATAAAATCACAAACTGGTCCAACACTGGAACATGTCTTTCATCCAGACAAATCTCACACTCTCACTATGTCTCTTCGAAAGGACCGTTTAGAACCCCCCCATCCACTTCTCAACAATCCTCTGGAAGAGTCTTTTCTTTCCAAGCTTCTGGGTCTCACTATCTGCCATGACCTTTCCTGGGAAAGTCACATTCCCAACCTCGCCTGCAAAGCCAGTCGCCGACTGGAATCCTCCGCGTGCCAAAGTCCTTCCCGGCCCTCTTGAGCTCCTGACCACTTACAAAGCTTTTGTCCTAGCCTGATGGAGTACTGCTCTCCCCTCTGGGCTGGTGTCCTGCCTCCCACCTTGTCGGCTTCACGCTGTCGAAACCAGGCATTTAGGATCATCGGCATCTCCCACAATGAAGCTGAGTCTTTGGCCTCTCACTCAATCACCGCAGGTTGGTCGGTGGTCTTTCTGTCTTCTACCGTCTCCTCTCACAGCCTTGCCCCCCCTGCTCTCTCTGCCATTTGTCCCCACCACATTTGCAAACAGGGCGCTCAAGGTCCGCCAACAACCCCCTTCTGGTAAAACTACCAAAATCACGAACCACTGCTCACCTTCACCCTTCATTCCTCTTTTTTCCCGCCTTGAATAAACTCCCTCACTCTATTCTTTCCCATTCTTCCCTCCAGCTTTCAAAAACAGCTGTTCACCCCACCTCTTATCATCCCCCATCCAAATCCTCGATCTTTCTACCCCCGATAACCACCCAAGCCACTTCCTTCAATTCCCTGCTTTCCTTCCTGAAAGTCCTTAATGTCCATCTTCTCTTCCCATGTTCCGTCCCATCCCCATCCCTCTCCCTTCCACAGATCACCTAATGTGTCTTTCCCCACTTTTTGTCCCTTCCACTCCCGCCCCTCTTGTCTCATGCCCCTTGCTGTGCGTTGTGTGTTAGCTCTCATAACGACCCTCGACAGGTATACAAAAAAAAAAAAAAAAAAATATAAAAAAAAAAAGAGTGTTTGAGCTGAAATTTAAATGATATTCGCCTGATGACAGATTTGACAAGTGATTTGACAATTTTTGTACAACTGTTTAAAATGATGCACGATTTCAACCTGTCAGCGAAAAAATCTATATATTTATATATTATATAAATTAATTTAAATATATATATACAACTTTTTTGAAATATATATTAAAAAATATATTTATATTTATACATATACACACAAACACATATACACATTAAAAAAATAAGATCCCAACTTGGACCAACGCCGTGATACGTCATGACTACAAACCCAGAAGGGCCTCGAACAGTACAAGAATGTCAACGTCAAAAGCTGTCACCAAGTAGATGAAAAGCTAAGCTACCGACCGGTTTCGCCCTTGTTGTGGCTCATGAAGGCAACACGTCGCTGTTTCATCCTCCGAGAGACTTTTGACTTTATGCTAGCTGATGATGCACCACCAACTGTGATTGGTGAGGCCAAATTGTATTTGGAACCCACAAGTACCATCTGCCACATGGACACATTGTATTTTGCCACCCAATCACAACCACGAAGCATCACTGTTGTTTTTAATCTGACTTCATCAATCACAGCTAGCATCTACATGTACACAAATAAATATTCTGTATATATATATATATATATATATATATATATATATATATATATATTATATATATATATATATATATATATATATATATATACATATTTTGTAGTAGTTCTATGAAGCCGCATACCTCAAAGGCAATGGCGCCCAACATACAGTGATCCCCAGGCAGTTATTTTGTTCGTCTTCGTGTAGTTAGACCTTCCCCTCATGTCTCGTGAGTTAACGGGACGAAGTGCGTTGCGTGGGTCTTATAGCTTGGTCTATTAACTATATCTCTATCTTCTCTTCTGATTTCTATTCCAACCCTTTCCTTTTAGTCGTGGTACAAATCAAGCAAACAAGCAAGCACACATGCCAGGCAAATTGCGATGAGTAATAAGCACACTACAATGCCTCCCGTGGCTTGGAACCAACAAACTTACTCCACTATAAACATTACACGCTGTAAAGCACACGCATGGCGCGCCATTATTTCATTCAAATCTGCGTGCCAATTTCCAACGGCATCTCACCTTGCTCCGCCTCTCGCTCACCAAAAACTCACCACTTCGACCACCAACACCTCCCGCACACGGGAAAAATATTCCCGCACCTCCTCATCGATACAATTCGCCACTAAACAGAGGCGTGCTGCAAAACTCAGGCTGTACTCGAACCATGCGCCTGATGCGGAGACGAGCAACGGATGTTAATAGTACCAACCGCATCTCACCGGGAATGTCCCAGGTAAGCACACGGGATTGATACGACACTTGTCCAGTCGCCAGAACACGACAAGACGGGTGGCGAGGAGGGGTCGCGGGAACAGCAATCCGAGAGTTTGGTATGGAGCTCGGGGCCGTGTCATGCCGGATGTGAGAATGAGACCACTTCTAGCCCCAGGAGCCTGGCAGGGCATGGCTAGGGCCGCTATGGCCCAATAGAGAAGGGGATTCAGGTCACAGCGCATCGCTTCGGGTTGTCACCCCACCCTTCACCTGGGGCTTTTAAAAGGCGGATCGCAGAGCCACTCGCTCTCTTCTTCGCCTCTCGTCTTCGCCACCTTCTTCTCTGCTCATCTCAGCTCTGCGTTGGATACTCCTTGTTGCCTCTGCCCTTCGCTGGCTCTTCACTCGCAGTTGGTGTGCGATTGAAATGTGCTTATTCCGGAGGACCAGTCAGTGTGGAGCGCACGTTGCCTCAAGCCCCGGCAAAGTGACTAAGCTGGAGATGCCACGCAAACTCTTGAGGTGGGAACGCTCAAGCAGAGCATCCCACGGAGGTACACACTATACTAGCAGACCTATGCACGACTCGATTAGGGATCTTTTGGCTCACGCATCTTCTCTCCTCTCTCTTTCCACTCCTCTATCTCGTCCCCTTTGGACGCACAAAAGAGCATCATTACTGACCCGCAATCACATTTTCCGCTGGCAGACAACGCACCCCCATATGCACCACACTACACCCCACACCAGTCTGTCTCCCACCCCCACTCCTCCCCCTAAGCACACTGGGTTGCTGGTGTCGGCCGACCGTGCCAGGTATTGTGAGGCTATTTATCCTCATCTGTTCTCTTTCTTTCTGGCTATCTAATCTTGTGTGTGTGTGTGTGTGTGTGTGTTGTGTGTGTGTGTGTGTGTGTGTGTGTGTGTGTGTGTGCGCGCGCGGCCTGTCGTAGCATAAGTTAAGATGGTAGAAGTGACAACGGATAAGTCTGCTCTGTGTCTGCTTTTATTATTGTTTGCCTTTTGTTGTACCCACAAATTCCTTGCTATCCCTGCTGTGCATAATAATAAACCCCATTCACTGTGCCACATACCTTTCCTCGCTTGATTGTAAATAAATGCCTTGTATAGAAATGTTCCCACCTCGTTTTCTTATTTTCCTTCATTGGTCCAGCATGGTTCGTATCCTCGCTTAGCCGGGACATTATCCCCCAACGATGTGTTTTTCTAGACGGTACGTCCTTGGCAGTTACGCTCGGCTGCATCTGATCCAGTGAGCTGATCCGGTTTGAACAAAGATCCGGTTTGTATACCTCTATATGTATATATACATACATACAAACACACACACACACACACACACACCTTATAGAAAGTCTACACCCCCTTTCGAAATTTTCACCTTTTGTTGCCTTTCACCTGGAATTAAATTGCATTAAATCAGACTTTTTCCACCTTTATTTACACATCGTAACCCAGAACTTCCAAGTGAAAAATAAATTCTACAAATTTCAAAAAAATTTATGAAAAACACAAAACTAGAGTATCTTGGTTGGATAATGTCCACCCCCGTGAGTTCATACTTGGTGGAAGCACCTTTGACAGCAATTACAGCTGTGAGTCTGTTGGGATAGGTCTCTACCAACTTTGCACACCTGGATTGGGCAATATTTGCCCATTCTTCTATGCAAAACTGTTTAAGCTCAGTCAAGTTGTGTGGGGAGTGCTGATGGACAGCGATCTTCAAGTCATGGCACAGATTTTCGATTGGATTTAGTTCGGGGCTCTGAGTGGGCCACTCAAGGACATGTATCTTTTTGTTCCTCAGCCATTCCAGTGTTGCTTTAGCTAGATGCTTGGGGTCATTGTCCTGTTGAAACATAAATCTTTGCCGCAGTCGCAGGTCTTTTGCACTGTGAAGCAGGTTCTTCTCAACGATTTGCCTGTATTTGGCTCCATTCATTGTTCATGCTATCTTTACAAGTCTCCCAGCCCCTGCCACTAAAAAGCATCCACATAGCATGACGCTGCCTCCACCATATTTCACGGTAGCGATGGTGTTAGATGGGTGATGAGTTGTGCTCGGTTTCCGCCAGACATTGTGCTTTGCATTCAGGTTAAAGAGTTCAACTGTCGTCTCATCAAACCACAGACTATTTTGCGAGAGTCCTCCAGACTCCACAGACCTGCATATTCATGCTCTCAGAGTCTTTCACGTGCCTTTTTGCAAACTCCAAGCGTGCTGTCATGTGCCTTTTTGTCAGGAGTGGCTTCCATCTGCAGACTCTCCCATAAAGCAGAGATTTGTGAATTGCTGCAGAGATTGTTGTCCTTCTGGCAGGTTCTCCCATCTCAGAGGAACTCTGCAGTGCTGTCAGAGTGGTCATTGGATTCTTGGCCACCCCCGTGACCAAGGTCCTTCTTGCCCAGTTGCTCAGTTTGGTCAGATGGCCATCTCTATAAAGAGTTTGGGTAGTTCCATATTCTTTCTATTTCCTCATGATGTAGCTCACTGTGCTCTTGGGAACTTTCAACACACGAGAAGTTGTTTTATACCCTTCCCAATATGTAAAGCTCCTCACAATTCTGTCTCTGAGTTCTACCGACAGTTCCTGTGACTTCATGGTGGAGTTACTGCTCTGACCTGCAGTGTTAACTGTGGGGCCTTATATAGAAAGGTGTGTTTCTTTCTAAATCATGTCCAATCAATTGAGTTGGCCACAGGTGGACTCCACTCAAGTTGTTGAGACATCTCAAGGATGATCAAAGGAAATTATATGCACCTGAGCTTAATTTGGAGTGTCATCGCAAAGGGGTTGAATACTTATTGACTAAAGACATTTCAGCTTTTCATTTTTAATAAATTTGCAAAAATCTCTCAAAACATGCTTTCAATTTGTCATTCTGAGATATTTTGTGTCGATCAGTTACAAAAATATTAAATTTAGTCCATATTAAATTCAGGCTGTAACACAACAAAATGTGTCAGGCTGTAACACAACACAACAAAAATTCAGGCTGTAACACAAAAAAAAAGTCAAGGGGTATGAATACTTTCTGAAGGAACTGTACGTCTAATCCTCACGAAGTGCAAATGTATCCCCACATGCTGCTGGTCAAACGATAGTACAACAAGAACAGTACATCTCACAGTGACACAGGTGGTCATATTTATAGCCAGTCGCTTCGGATATTCTGACCACTCAAGAATTCCATAGCCCATTCCATTCCACTCCTCTTCGCCTCTTTCCAATCAAAATTATTTTTCACTTAATTTGCAATTTACATTGTAACATACAAGTCAACAGAAATAGACAGAAACCTAAAAACAACATTCTACGTGTTACGTCATCCTCCGGAAATTGCTGATCTTTACCTCCACCACCGGAGGTGGATGGAGGCGATGTATTTACTTCATTTATATCTGTTTGTCTGTTTGTGAGCAGGACATCTCAAAAAGTTAAGGATCGATTCATATGAAACATGGTGGACAGGTAGGGGGTGCGACAAGGACAAATTGATTCAACTCGAAGCACCCGCTCTCTACGGGAGCCGTCAAGGGGGTCATGTTATTATATTTATGCCTATTTTACTCCAAGGGGTCCCAGGATTACACACCCAAAAATGGTTGTGATCAGTTCAGCTGTTTTTGCGGTACCTGGGAACAGACGGATGGACGGACGGTGAATTATAGTAAGATTGTAGTCAAGATCCGGATATGAGAATTTCATAATTTTTGAGTGATTTTTTCACCATTGAGAGATAGGGCCAAAAACGTTATATAGCACGATATTTCAAAAAGTAATGGAGAGATTTGGAGAAACCTGGTGGACAGGTTGGGTGCATGACAAGGATAAATTGATTAGACTTTGGTAATGATCCGGATACGATAATTTTTTCAAGTGATTCTTCCTCACTGAGAGATAGGACCAACAAAAGATATATAGCGGAATATTTAAAAGTTGTGGGCGGGTTATGACAAAACTGGGTGGATGAGTTGGTTGGGTGACAAAAACAAGCAGATTCAATTTTGGTTAAGGTCCGGAACCGGATCCGATCTATCAGTACGATACAAAACGTAAACCGTTCCGCCTGGCGGAGGTATGCGCTCTACCAAGTGCCGTTCTAGTTCTGATTGCGATCACAATTGGATAAAGAGGTTATAGAGATTGTTTTGGGGGCAATTTGCACAAATTAAATTTAAATTTTTGATGAACTGAGAATAAAATGGTGAAATTTTGATAATTACTTGATAGATATTATATCTATTTGGTGTAGAAATTAGCATCGGTAAAAAGGACTGCACGAGCCATTTAAGGTTCAGGAGAATGGAGATAGGGTCCACAAGGCTCATTGTTCAGCTGTGGTCTTTCATGTGTGTGCTACATTCAGGATATCTATCAATGAGAGCTTACCGGTCCACCTCTTGTTTCATGTACGTGGTGTAGCTACTGGTGCCATAAGAAAGCAGCAAACCTCCATCACTCATGCGGTGTACTTCCACCTCCACACACGAGTCATTCATAATGACCAAGTAGGTGCATGGAGACTGCCGGGTCACCTAGAACACAAGCATCAGATCACATCTTCAGTTTTGCACTTCAGGCCCCTGAATGTGGACCCTTGCCAATTTCTTTGGACCAATCACTTTGATTAGGAAAGTATGTTTGATGCAACCTCACCTGTAAGACGTACTTGATTCCCTCATAAATGAGCTCCACATTCACAGTATTCGTCAAGGTATGTGCAGGAAGCACTTGGCCTCTGCATGCCGCAAAACAGACAAAACAGGCCATTTAATGCTAAGAATGAGAAACAACATTGAATTGTACAATGACTTAAATTAATTACAAGCCTGGTGGTGGCTTAAAGGTTAAGGTGGCTGGCTTAAGAAGTTTGGGTCTTGAGTTTGAGCCAATCCCGTTGAATTATCACCAGGTGGGGTTGACTCAGCCTGTCATCCTTCCGAGGTCAGTAAAATGAGTACCAGTGTACTGGTAATAAAGGGTACTGCATCAGTGGCACAGCCATGCCCCCAGAAAATGATACATCCAGCAGCCACAAGCTGCTACACACAATAGCTAGCTAGGTACATTTACAGTAAGTAGTCATGCAAAGCACAGTTCGAGCTTCGAAAAATGATGTCACAGTTAAGAGCCATCTACATATTAAATACACCGAAAAGGGGAAGGAGGGTGAAGGGGGAGACTGGGAAAAGAAAATAGAATAGGGAAGTGGGAGGGTAGCAAAGTTGCGAAGAATGGGAAAGAGAAGAGGGTGGTTGAGAGGAGCTCCCTCCTCCTGCCCGTAAGTCCCTGCTTATTATTCCGGTCTGTGCCTGTCCCCATCTGCTCAAATATTGATGTGTCAGTCTCTCACCATTGTCTGTCATTCAGTTCTTCAATGAGCCTCAATATATTTGGAGAAGAAAATAAAAAAGAGAAAAGGCAAAGGAGGGAAGGTGTATGGGGTGTCCACAGTGGAGATTGAGGGGGATTATTTCCATCATTTTTTTGGATGAGATATGGGGTAAACCACTGAAACATCATGTCATGTGAAAATGCAGCATTAAGAGTGCAATTGTTGAACTACTACTACTACTACTACTACTACTACTACTACTACTGCTACTACTACTCCACACATCCATCTGAAGGGCATAACACCCCCCCCCCCAACCCCACATAGGGGTTAACCCTTTTACACTTTGTTACCTTGGGACACGGGGAACATGAGGGTAGGACAGGAATTTTGGGGGGAAAAATTGAGGGAGGGTGGGGGATGGTGCCGGCAATTGCTCACCGACGCTTTGCGAAGAACACAATAAGGATCTAACATCCAACATCCACCAACTTAGGCCGGTAGACCGGATGCCCGCTTAACGACCACCCGAGGGATGGCACACACATTGATGAATCACCCTGCCTACGTGAAACACCAGGATGACAGTTTATAGCTGGGTCAGGATTTAAACCCAAGCTCAACAGCTTAGAGGTGAGTGTGCGCACCACTAGCAATCCTGCCAACCCAATCGTTGAACAAAAAAAGTCATATTGGAAGAAGCTAATGGAGATGTATAGAAGAAAAATTGCAAAAAAAAAGGTACCAGACTCGTAATGGCATAATGATGAGAGCGTCCGAGCTTGGAAGGTCAGTGGGTCGAACCCCGGCCAAGTCATGACGAAAAACTTTTAAAATGGTAAGTGCTGCTTCCTTGTTTGATGCTCAACATTTAAAAAGGATAAAGCATGGACAAACAACCAAGATGGGTATGAGGGTAGAGTAGCAGCTGAAACCCGAATCCCATCCAGGTTCCCCTGATGACCATCTTTTGCCCTTTGCGTATTCGGGTTCCATTTGAGGATTCCATTTGGTCCTTCATTTGATTATGTTTGTGCCATATCTTAATGCTGTGTGGACTGTCCTTCCCTGCTGATGGACCTCTGGTAGATTGTACTTGTTGCTGCGTTTGAGCCTTGAGAGTAACTGCTGAAATCTATCTATCTGCGTTCTTCCCGACATCTTTGATCGTTCACACTTCTTTCTACTTTTTCACATCTCTCTTTATTTATTGTAATTCTTGCTTTTTCTTTCCTTCTTCTTCTTCTTCATTTTCCTCTCTTTTACTCTTCATTACCACCGCCACCTAAAGTGGACGGAGGTTATGTTTTCACCCCTATCTGTCTGCTTGGCTATGAATAGGATATCTCAAAGGTTTCACCAAGATTAAACTTGGTGGACACGTTGGATGTGTGACGAGGCGAATTGATTAGATTTTGGTGAAGATCTGGATGTGGGTCCGAGAATTTTTTAGGCGATTCTTCACCAATGAGTGATGGAGCGAAAAACAATATATGGCACGATATCACAAAAAAGGTGTGGACGGATTCGGACAAAATTGGTGGACAGGTTGGGTCAGTGACAAGAACAAGTAGTCATGCAAAGCACAGTTCGAGCAGGTCCGGCCTATTAGTGGGATACAAAACATAAACTGTTCAGTCTGATGAAGGTATGTGTCATTATAGTTTCTGTTTTTATCTAACTGTCTGTGAAGAAATGAATTCTTACAAAAAAAAATTTTTTTTGAAAGGCTCATTTGGCTGCACTTGGATGGGTTTGAGGGTTGAGGAGTAGCAGCTGAAATCTGAATCCTATCCAGGATTTCCTGATCCAAATCTTTCCTTCTGATTATTCCGATGCAGTATTTCATCTTTCGTTTGATCGGCATCCAGTGCAGGCATTGATGGGCCTTGTGGAGGAAAAATTATATTAATGTATTCTAAATTGTAACAAATGGAGTTTTAGAAATGTACGTTTTATGCTATAAGTTGAATTGGCTGTCCTTTCTGGCCAAGAGACTTTTGCCCTAAATGTTGATAAATGTCTTGGTCTGGGCGGTGTGACCTGAGCTGATAACAGCGAACCTTTGCCTCGAAATGTATGTAGTGGCTTCTCGCCTAAAAGGACACGTCTGCAGTCTGGGTTGGTAGCCCCACCACCATGAAAGTATAAAATGCTTTGAAATATAAAATTGTTTCAGTGCAAGTACCTGAGGAAGTATTAGAATCTCAGTGGCTTGTGCTCCTTGGAACTGACCAAGTACCAAGTTAGAATAGAACTCTCTGATGTAATGCGGAAGTGAATTGAATCGGGTTGGTCTAACTGTTAACTAAAGTAAGAATAAATAAATAGAACCAAATAATAATGCAATCAATGGGGATTCTTAAGTTCATTGTATGAGGGTGAGAAGTGTATGGTGGATAATTAGAATAATAAATTGTTTCACAAGGAAGGACTTGTGTGGACATCGGTTTTCAGTGTTAATGGGTTTTATGCAGGATTTTATAACCAAATCGGACAAACGTTAAACTCTGTCTGAAGTCAAATAATTCCACAATCGGCGAGGTAGAATCCTTCAACGATCACAACGGGGGTGTTAAAAAAATCCACATCAGTTGGCTGCCGTGACTCGGATTCGAACCGACGTTGGTGCGGTGCTCGTGACCGGAGGAGCTTAATCTGCCGGAGGCAGTGCCTGGAGGAACGACAAGTGCTTGAGCGAAGGTAAGGGAGAGCGCTCTCAGCAGGTAACGCATTTAGAACAAAAAAGTTCATTGTCAGATAATTTTATTGATAGAAAGAAGAGGATCCGGCAGAGAGAGTCCGTTTTAAAGTAAACGATAAGTACTGTAGTTTTTAGAAAAGTGCTGGAGGAGTGCAGAGGGCACAGTACAAGAAGAGGCTCGACGAGGAGCCAGACGAGTAATTAAATGGGCATGATGAAGCGACATGCCACATGTTTGCATTGATACGGACTGGCTGAGAGAGAGGCCGAGGACACGGCTGAGACCCGAGATAGGGTTATGGTTAAGGGAAAATAGATAAATATTATAAGTTACCTGTTTGTAAGAGTTATGAGTTACTTTTTGTTCATTGAACTCACTGGAAGTTTGTTGGCAGTGAGGTTGTATATATATTGTGTGGAGGTTTTACAGATTTCTAAATGCAATGATTTGCACGAAACGTTTGTAGAGTGCAGGAGACGATTGACCGGCTGGGAGCATGGCTGTGATTTGCATTGAGAACATGTGTTGCTGAGAGTAAAAAAAAAAAAAAATGAAACTTGTGCGAGTCCAATAGATTTCACTGCAATGAAACGTGTTCTGTTGGGATTTGACGATATTTTTAACAACTAAGAAACTTCAGGCAGAGAGTCGAAGCAGCTTGGTGTTCGTTTTGGTGCTGATAACGCGAAGGTCGCGGTTGTGTGTGTGCATTCAATCTGTGGGGCTGCGACTGTGCAGCTCGCCCCCTCCACTGGATCTGTGGGGGGTGGCATGTCTCTCCACTGAGTCTGTGTTTGAGTCTTAGCTTTAAGTGTGAAATTCGATTCACACGCAGATTCAAGAGGATGGGGGCTATTGTGTCGAAGTGTGCATGCCGTTGGCAATGACTTAAAATGAGATAGAAATGTGATTGGTATTTGTCACGTGATCACACGCGAGTCTATGAGATGCAATGCCTCGTTAGTGTGTGTGTTGAAGCCATGACAGAGTAATGCTAAACTGTGGGTTTTGCTGTCAGAGTTTTTCTTTTTCTTCCCACCGGATGTGGAGAGAACTTCCTTTCCTTGTTACTTGGTGTTTGTGGCGCACCCTCTCTACTGAATCTGTTTAAAGTGAAGTCCATTTAGGAAAAGTGTTGAAGTTTTATTTAAAAACCATAGGGATTTTGGATAAATTGAAATAACAATTGTGAATGTGGGATATATTCGGAATGTGAAGTCTTGGGAGTGAGCTCTCGCTGGCATTGTGATGATTTGTAATTACACAACCCGCAGGTTTAAGTGCTGGGCAAGCTCTGAGGACGTGTCAGAAATGTTTCGAAGATTTTGATTTAAATGTAGAAACGTGATTTGGAATGATTTTAAAATTGATTTGATGATGTTTAGCACGTGGGGCGATTCACAGATAATTGATGATCCCTCGGATGGACGTTGAAATAGGCGTGCCGTTTTATTCGTCTGTAAATGTTAATATTGCCTGAACTTGTGCTGGAGGGCAATGGCAAACAACCCAGTTAACCCTTTGATCGATTCAGTCAAGGTAAATTCATGATTTAATTGGATAGACGCTGAAGATTTATTTTTGATTTATGGATTTTAAAAGGAAATATTTTATTGTTTTGACAAAAAGTTGTTTAAGAGAGATTGGATGTTTATTAGTCTGAAGTTTAAGATGCTTTCCCCAAGACTGGATAAAATTTGGGGAGGGTGTAGCTACATGTGTAGACAGTGATGTTAGCAGATTTCCTCCATCTCCACCTCCATCTCTTCACTCCACCTCCTCAAATCCTCAACTGCCTTCTTCCTTGTCTCTTGTCCCCCTCTCCCCCAGCACCACAGAGCCTTTTCTCCTCCTCATTCGGCCCCTCCTCTAGCTATTCTGCAATCCCCACACTCTTTCAACAACCCTCCTTACCTCCCCCCGTCCCTTGTCCTACCTCCCCCTCCCCCCCCCCACCCCCTGCACCAAAGCCTCCTCCCCTACCTCTTCATTAAAAGTGTGGACCTCAAATATCCGCGCCTTCGCTCAAACCTTTCAGATCTTTCCATACAGGCTGCCACTGACAAACCAGACATAATCTGCCTAACAGAAACTTTCCTCTCCCATGACGTGTCTGACTCCCAAGTATCTCTCCCCGGTTACTCCCTCCTCCGGTTTGACAGACCTGAGCCTCGTCCTGGTGGAGGTGTTGCTCTCTTCATCAAAGACTCTATTCCTCACTCTCCTTGCACTGCTCTCACTCCCCCACACCCCAGAATACCTCTGGCTACGGCTTCCCCTCCACTCCCACCTCATGTTTATATGTGTACTGTACCGTCCACCGAACAGTGATGACTCCATCTACACCTCACTATCCGAAAACATGACCATCTTCTATCTTCTCATCCAAACTTCTCTTCCTCTTATGTGGTGACTTCAATTGTCATCACGCCAGTTGGCTAGGTGTGGGTACCTCTCTCACCTGTCATGGTACCTCAGCAAAAGCTTTCTGGACTCATTGGACTGACTCAATCGTCAATTCCCGACCCGGATCTCAACCAATGGTACTCCATCTCTTCTAGATCTGATTTTGACAAATTTCCCTGACAATATCTGCTGCTCTTCTCCGCTCCAATCGGTTCTTCTACCACGTCCTTGTCAAAGGACATCTCTCTGGCTGTTATCAGAGAACCACCTCACCGCCGTCGAGTCTGGCATTTCACGCAAGCTGACTGGCAGGGTCTCCAAGCAGCTATCAAACTTACAGACTGGTCTCCTATCACTACTTTCTCAAACATCAACTCATCCTGGAATTCTTTCAAAGAAACTTGCTCTCCCTCATGCACAGATTTATCCCCTCTCGTCTTCAGTTGTCCTACCCTTCCTCCCGCCCTTGGTTTACTGAAGCTTGTGGCGAGGCAGTTGTCCTGAAACAACTTGCCTTTGCCTCATGGAAAGCAAACCCAACTGTGGGCAATCTCAGTTCCTTCCACAAAGCTCGGAAAAAATGTGTATCTACCCTCAGGAGAGCCAGAAAACAACATCTTTCTCATCTCAAGTCTGAACTCTCAAACCTCTCTCCCTCCTCAAAATCCTGGTGGCGTTTAATCAAATCTGTTTCTGGTGTATGTTCCCCCTCCATCCCTCCCTTACCTCAAATGGCTGCACTGCTGATACCGCACGTGATAAAGCTGAATGTCTAAACTCGGTGTTTGCAGCTAAATCTTGTGTCCTAAACCCATCACTTTCTCAACCCACCTTACCCAGTCGCACCCAACTGTCCCTGGACTCTGTGTCCCTTCTTCTAACAAGGTGGAGAGCTTGCTTTCAAACCTCGACTCAGATTCTGCAACCGTCCAGACGGCATCAGCCCACGTGTCCTCAAAGCCTGCTCTTCTGCCCTTGCTCACCCTCTCTCTGTTCTATTCACCCTCTCATTTGCTCAAGGTCATCTGCCATCTGCTTGAAATCTGCTAACATCACTGCCCTGCATAAAAAAGGTGCAAAAACAGATCCCTGTAACTACAGACCAATCAGCCTTCTCCAATCATCAGCAAGTTATGGAATCCATCATCCTTCAGACATGAAATCCTTCCTCTTCTCCAATGGCTTGATTTCCAATCATCAATTTGGTTTCAGACCAGGTCACTCTACCCTGGATATGCTGCTTCTGCTCTCCATCAATGGATGGAGGTCCTCAATGCCAGACAGGAAATCCGAGCCGTATCCCTGGACATATCACGTGCTTTTGACACAGTCTGGCACCCTGCACTACTCACCAAACTCTCTTCCCATGGTATCCAAGGCCATCTCCACTCATGGCTCGCAGACTTCCTCTCCTGTCGCAGTCAACGTGTGGCCTAAATGGAGTTCTTTCATCCCCTCTTCCTTGTCAGGCTGGAGTTCCTCAAGGTAGCGTTCTGGGCCCTGTTCTTTTTCTGGTTTTCATCAATGATCTCTCCGACTCTCTGGAAAACCTCTATATCTCTTTGCCGATGACCACCCTCTGCCGTACCATCTGTCATCCCTCAGACCGGCAAGCAGCAGCTTCTTCGCTCACTGCAGATCTGGATAAAATCACAAACTGGCCAACACATGGAACATGTCTTTCAATCCAGACAAATCTCACACTCTCACTATGTCTCTTCGAAAGACCGTTTAGAACCCCCCCATCACTTTCAACAATCCTCTGGAAGAAGTCTTTTCTTTCAAGCTTCTGGGTCTCACTATCTGCCATGACCTTTCCTGGGAAAGTCACATTTCCAACCTCGCCTCAAAAGCCAGTCGCCGACTGGGAATCCTCGTCGTCAAAGTCCTTCCTCGGCCCTCTTGAGCTCCTGACCACTTACAAAGCTTTTGTCCGTAGCCTGATGGAGTACTGCTCTCCCTCTGGCTGGTGCTCCTGCCTCCCACCTTTGTCGGCTTCACGCTGTCGAAACCAGGGCATTTAGGATCATCGGCATCTCCCACAATGAAGCTGAGTCTTTGCCTCTCACTCAATCACCGCAGGTTGGTCGGTGGTCTTTCTGTCTTCTACCGTCTCCTCTCCACTTGCCCCCCTGCTCTCTCTGCCATTTGTCCCCACCACATTTGCACAGGGCCTCAAGGTCCGCCAACAACCCCCTTCTGTAAAACTACCAAAATCACGAACCACTGCTCACCTTCACTCCTTCATTCCTCTTTTTTCCCGCCTTTGGAATAAACTCCCTCACTCTATTCTTTCCATTCTTCCCTCCAGGCTTTCAAAAACAGCTGTTCACCACCACCTCTTATCATCCCCCATCCAAATCCTCGATCTTTTCTACCCCCGATAATCCACCCAAGCCCACTTCCTTCAATTCCCTGCTTTCCTTCCTGAAAATCCCTGTAATGTCCATCTTCTCTTCCCATGTTCCCCGTCCCATCCCCATCCCTCTCCCTTCCACAGATCACCTAATGTGTCTGTTCCCCACGTTTTTGTCCCTTCCACTCCCGCCCCTCTTGTCCATGCCCCCTTGCTGTGCGTTGTGTGTTAGCTCTCATACGAGCCTCGACATGGTATACAAAAAAAAAAAAAAAAAAAATAAAAAAAAAAGAGTGTTTGAGCTGAAATTTAAATGATATTCGCCTGATGACAGATTTGACAAGTGATTTGACAATTTTTGTACAACTGTTTAAAATGATTTATTTGTTTTGATAAAGGAAAATGGATTCGTAATTGAGAAGGTCAGAGGAAGTGATAGATGGTTTTGTTATGTGAGTTGGAAAAATGGCAGCATGTTTGCTGTTTTGGTGAGAGAGAAGTGGATAGATGGAAAATGTCAGATATTTAAAATGTCGATGGAATTCAGTGTTGTTAAGAGAGATTGTTAAACATTATTTTTGAGATATTTTACGCTCTGCAGCCAAGGACGCTCTGCAGCTCGGCAACTCGATGTCAGGATGCCGAGCGGAGTGGAACTCTCAAATGGGGGTGTCGGGTAACTTGTTAGTTACTTTCAGACTAAGCTCATTAAAAACCCTTGTTAATCTGTTAATTGAGGATAAGGAAATTACTGAGAATTTAATCAAGATGATATAAAATGGCAGTTGCTCTGAACTATTTGTGAAAGAAACTGTAAATTGTTTAGCAGATGTGAATGTTAAAATGGTAACTGTGCAAATCGAATTGGATTCAGTTCTTGAAGAATAGATTACTTTCATATTTTGGGATAAATGATGGAATATTTTTGTGAAAAGAATTATTGATCGCAAATTGGAACCTGATAAAGACTGTTTGCCTTTACATGGAAATAGCAAATGAGATGAATGTTTGAAATAATCGATGTTAACTTTGGTTTGTTGTTCGGAGTGTTGAAAGCAGTTAAACCATGAAATGTACGATTTCATCTAAATGAAGCTTGGAAAGAACTTCCACACAAAGATTAGACGATGGGAGAACCAGATTTGGTGATTGAGCATTCAACACGTGATCATGCCCCTTCCTGAGGAGATAAGATGAGCAATGTGGTAAAAAGAGAGAAAAAACCACCGAGGAGAAGGTTGAGCAAAGTCTTAACGTCGGCGTTGTGTGGTGCCTGCCTGAAGGAATGTTCTCAGCCACACTCTCGATTGCCGCTCTGCAAAAGATCATGAACTTGCTGTGGTTGCTTCAATGTACGACAGGCCTGGAGTTCCACACTGCGAGTCGTTTACAACATGTGTTCAATGGTGCGAGTGGGGCTTGTGCTGCAAACGACTGCATCTAACGTGCACAGCTCGCTTGGTGAAATCAGGCTTTGCATTACTGCTTCTGCGAGCCCCAGGCTCTGTTGGGCTATCTCTGTCACCTCTCGAGTCCTTTCATCTCCTTCAACCCAGTGTCCGGCCAAGCTCATACTACCAACATTTCCTTCTCCTCAGCTCAAGAGCTTTGCTTGTGTTTCCCGTTGGGTGCTGCTCTATCCACACCTGACCTGTTTATCTTCTGACTTCGGTAGCATGTTTTCAATGTGTGACAGATGCTGATGAACAGGCCATAAATTAAATGGAAACTCACTCATTTTCTGATATGAGCACTCGCTGCCATTGTTGATTGAACTTGAGTAATGGAAATCTTTTCTCCTTCAGGAACGGACATGGTAATCATGTGTAGAAAAATTATTCAAATTTTCCTTAAAAAAAAATGGGGGATGTGGGGAAAAATTATATTCATGTATTAAATTGTAACAAATGGAGTTTTAGAAATCATTTTATGCTACAAGTTGAATTAGCTGTCCTGCGCCAAGAGACTTTTGCCCTAAATTAGAGTCTTGGTCTGGAGCAGGTACCGAGCTGATAACAGCGAACCTTTGCCTCGAAATGTACGAAGTGGCTTCTCGTCTAAAGGACACTGCAGTCTGGGTTGATAGCCCCCACCACTTCCATGAAGTATAAAAGCTTTGAAATGTAAAATGTTTTCAGTGCAAGTACCTGAGAAGTATTAGAATCTCAGTGCTTGTGGCTCCTTGGAACTGACCAAGTACCAAGTTAGAAAAAACTCTCTGATGTAATGGAAGTGAATTGAATCGGGTTGTCTAACTGTTAACTAAAGTAAGAATGAATGAAATAGAACCAAATAATATTGCAATCAATGGGATTCTTAAGTTCATTGTACAAGGTGAAAAGTGTATGGGATAATTAGAAAATAAATTGTTCACAAGGAAGACTTGTTGGACATCGGTTTTCAGTGTTAATGGGTTTTATGCAGGATTTTATAACCAAACGGACAAACGTTAAACTCTGTCTGAAGTCAAATAGATTCCACAATCGGCCAGGTAGAATCCTTCAACGATCACAACGGGTGGGTTAAAAAAATCCACATCAGCCTAATGTCTTCCTCCTGCATTGAAGTTCCTCTAAGAAACACAAGTTTTTTGGGGGGTATATAGAAGAAAATAAATGCTTAGTAGAGCAGAAAATAACAGAACATCACACCTCTCCAGGGAATGCAGGAATGTGGACGTGCTCGTGCGAATGACATCGTCTGCAATATGCAGTGCAGTACAAACAAGGGCCAGCTCGGTGTTTGGTCGTTCAGCCTGCACAGCACGACGGGGACAGAAAATTAGGGTTCAGTTCTTCGTATATACCAACCCGAAAAAAGACACGGACACAAGGTAGTCACAAACCTTCATAGTTTAAGCATGTCATCACAACCTCCTAATTTATGTTTTCACATGAAGTTGCTTTATGAGAATCTAGCAAATAGCCTCTCTTAACTGGAACGGTGACTATGAACCCATGTGCTGCACCACCCAGGACTTACTGCAAAGGTCCTCACTAATAGGGGCACCTTCCACACGTACACCTTACTTAGGTATCCTGGAACGATCGTTGATGCAGTTTTTTTGTTGCGTCTTCCTGTGCCACTTGAGGGCGCTGTAACCGCGTTCTTCCGCCGCTGTTTTCTTCCCACCATATAAATTGTTCACAATGAACGAAGAAACTTTCAGGCTCCATAATTGATGTTTTCCCTTTAATGCCTGACTCTAGGATAGAGGTATGCTGAATCTTAATGTATTGTTCAATCCAAGAATTAACTTGAGGCAAATTCTTATCGATTAAAAATGCTCTTGTTTTGCAATTCATACAACTTTTCACATCTCTTGAACAACTTCATACAATCAAGAACATCTGTAAAAAAAAAACTATATGCATTTGTTGGACCGGCGGACAATATGTAAACTTTAATCGAGCATTTCTGATTTTCCTTCTGGAAAGTTCTGCGTTGCGTGTCGACAAAAACGTATCGTAGTAGGTTTTGGTGAAAGCATTACACGATAAGTAACTGCAGCTATTTAATGGCTTTTCTTTTTCAGTTTTTACATGGAATAAAGACAGGCTTAAGAAGCTAAGACAAGTCTCATGACCTGACGATTATAGACACAAGTGTGATAACTGCCATTACTTAGTTTACGAGGGTTCACGTTCACCATTCCAGTGAAGAGGTGCGAGTTCATACAGGACTACAAGAGACTGCCTGCCGGATCCCATTTTTGGATAATCTACTCCATGATGATGAAGAGCCAGAAACCTGTCCATGGATCTATTTCCCACCCAATGGGTGGGTTGAAATTGTCAATAAAGGCTTCTAAAGCCTACGTAAGCTGACTAATGCTGCAGGTAGCAATGTAGCAGCTGATACTGCTTTAAGCAGTGGGCAGTTCTGTGTCTTTCATAGAATGAAGCAATGCCCCCCCCCCCCCCCCCCCCCGATGAGCACAATTTTTTTTTTCTTGGCACGTCAATCTTCACAATTTTCATCACACTCAGAATCTCTGCTTTGTTGTGTTAATTTATGATATCAATATTAAAACATGTTGGTGCATAAAAATGATACACACTTACGTAGAGAAAATTTGGGTGCACCACCCCCCACTTCCCCCAAATCCCTGGGAGTAAGAATTTTGTTTAAACACCGAAAAGCTTCCCACACACACCCACAGCACAGCCACAAGTTTTCAACTCATTCAGTCCAGCAGTTCAGGAGTGCATAGAAGTCAAACAAACACACAGGCACTTCTCAAATTACATCTCATATGATGTCTCGTACACGGCTTTCGAAATGACGCAATCTGCCCCAGAATGCTTGGCACGCATGCGTGGAAACTCCTTGCAAATATGGTTGTTGGGGGGCAGCCAACATATACCATGTGTGCCAGATAAGGATTGTTACTGAAAATGGCTCACAAAGCTTCTAAAAGAAGCTGCAAATACTTGGAAAAGTACTTAAGAGAAAGGAGAAAGGGGTGTGCCCATACAACAAAATATTTGGAGAACTTTCAAATCAAATCACCCAAAAGTCGATGTGTTGCAGCCCGGACTGCAAAAACTCCGATGATTGTGGCCATTATAAGGGATGTGGACAGGCTGTGGACAGGTGCCCTCTAGCCAACCTCCCAATCATCCATGTCAGTGAGTAGACTTTGAACATTGTGGGATTAACTCGTGTGAACAGGGCAGGCTTGGGATTTATTTAATGGACATCTGCAATTGGAAAGACACTGCCGTCATTACTAACATTCAGGCAGACTTCCCAGAGGGAGATACCATATCTGGTTTGGGTGCTTCTTCACTAATGTAGTAGGTAGTAGAAAAACGTGCAAATTATGATACAAGCATCAAATTTGGCATTTCTGTTCTGCAGGGCTTTCTGATCAAATCTGCTCGATTGGCCATTTGAAAATCCAAATTTAGAAAAATTTGAAGAAAAAAAAAACTTCTAAAAATTTGAAGTCACAGCTGGCTGAAATTCTTGAAGCGCAAGTGAACATCCCAGACAGAGAACCAAGGGAGATGCAGTCATCATTGATGGCTCAGCACTTATCAATGCCCTACCTCCACGCACTTCAAAGATTATTTGATGACTATGCTAAAGAAGACATCATCCCAAAGGTGGAATCCTATGGTGCCAGGTACGAGAGGGTGGACGTAGTGTTTGATGTGTACAAAAGTCAAGTCTGAAGTCCGAGGCAAGGTCGAAAAGGGGGCAAGGAATCAGAAGAAGTGTGACAGGAACCATTAGACTCCAAGTAACTGGAGAAGCTTTCTTCGAGATGACAGCAACAAGACTGAGCTGTTTCACTTCCTTGCAGAAAAGATGTGTGAAGCACAGACGACAAGCACAGTCATTGTCACAAAAGGAGAAGATGCCATTAGCAACACAAGGAAGTCACTGGATGCTGTGTCTCCATGTTGTCATGAAGAAGCTGACACTCGAATATTTGTACACGCCAGGGATGCAACGACGGATGGTAGCAAGTCCATTATCATTAAGGCTAATGACATGGACGACTAGTCATAGCAATATCTGTACTGCCATCCTTACAGGAACTAGGTCTTGAGAACATGTGGATTGCCTTGGCCAAGGAGCCAAGCGCGCGATGGATTCCAGTCCATGAGGTAGTTTCTGCAATAGGGCTGAGAAAGCTAGAGGGATCCCATACTTCCATGCGTTCACTGGATGTGACGTCGTGTCTGCCTTCCACGGTAAAGGGAAGAAAACTGCATGGCAGACTTGGACGTCTTTGATGATGTTTCTGAAACATTCACCAATCTCAGCCAGCATCCAACATTGATTCGTGATCTTGACTTTTTTGAAGTTTTTTTTTTTTTCAAATTTTTCAAAATTTTTGATTTTCAAATGGCCAATCAGGCAGATTTGATTAGAATCCCCTGGAGAACAAATGTGCCAAATTTGATGCTTTATCATCATTTGCACGATTCCTCTCAAAAATTGCTGTTATCTGCCCCACTAACATGGATGGGAATGTCATATCTGGGGCTTGTCAATGTGCAGGATAAATTTTAAAAATGATATTTGCTATTAATCGTGTTGAGAAGAGAGGGCGGGAATGAAAGCTTTGGGAGCTGTTACACACACACAACACACACACACAACCCACACACACACACACAACACACACCACGGGTTCGTTTGAGTGGGGGGGGGGTACATTCTGGAAAATGCCGCGAATGCTAAATCCACGCATGTCGGGGCATTGCTTCAATGGAAAAAAGGGGGATAGGTTCCCTGGCGGTTCGTGAGTCATAAGTGAAAATTTTACAAACACGAATGCACATGATTACAGTTTCATTGAAAATGCTGACAAATAAAACAACAACGCCAACAACAACAACAAGTACCGTTTCCAATTTTTATATAAGATATGACATAACTTTTGATGTGATGATGATGATGATGATGATGATGACAATGATGAGTCAGAATCCAGTGAACTCCTATGAAGAGGACGCAGGTGAGGGTTAGGGTTAGCAGGTTAAGGCAGCGGGACGAGAAGAAAGAATGAGACCCAAGACACCCTGCACATAAGTAGTTGTACAAGGGTTCTTGGTAGATGGATGAGGGGTGGCTAGTGTGACTATTGTTTGTGCACGTAGAGGAGCTTTATGTCCAGTTGTTGGGAGATGGTTATAGAACTGTGTTATGCATGTGGCACTGGTGGGAGTTATTTGTTATTTGTGCCCGCAAAAAACGCGAATACGTGAAGCACAGGCCACGAATGTCGAAGCAGGTCACATTTTATCAACCGCCAATTCCAAATCCACAAATGTCGGGGTTCCACGGTATACATGTGATATATATGATATACATACATTGTTGTTGTTTGTTTGTTTGTTTTGTTTGGTTCCAGGGCCACAAGATAAATAACACTGGATTTTTGCATCTATTGGTAAAAGGAGAAGTGTCCGTCCATGTGTGTGTTTATGTGTGTCATATCCACTGTCGCTGCTCGCTTGTAATAACAGGAAATTGTATGAACTCGATACGTCTCGTAAGTTTGATTTTCATTCAGGAACAGAACAATTATGATTAACCATTCTGAAATTTCCACTCTTTCATCTAAATGCTAAAAATTGTGTCAAAGACGACTTGAATTACAGATTTTGCGTGAGTAACGGCAGGTTAAAAGTGCCTGGCGAGCAGAACAAAGTCACTGTAAACGCACACAGCGCACGCGCAAAAGGCCTCATTCAGCATTCATATGTCATTTGGAAAGTCACGTATTTCCTGGCTACAATGGAAATTTTTTCTAAACTATGTATTGGATACCTAAAATAAGGCAACAGCCTTGCATTCACGTGATTGCAAGACGGTCAAGGCTGCATGTTACAATACATACATATACATAGTTTAATCTCCACTGCAGAGATGAAATATTTTTTAAAGTGTGCTGCATTGTACCATTGCCTCATATCACAAAATTAGCTCCGGAAAGGCCCTGCAAACAGGAAAGGAGGAGAGCAGCCTGCAAGTTCGTCTGTTCAGGAGTATTAATGGGGTAGAAAAAGATCACAGGTATGCACAATGGCACGATATGGTGCTCCACTGCCTACTTGTATTCCTGGTTGAAGAATTCATTTGAATCACCTCTGGAGGGCAGTTTCACAAATGAGAGAAAAATAAGACGAATGGTGTCGGTGTGATGTACACCCGGATTTTGGGACTTTAACCAGGAGGGAGTTCCTGGAAGAACACGCAAGCCCTGAAGAAGCTGGCCGGAGCATCAGATGGCCGGAAGAGAGGCAGTTTAAAAAATAAAAAATAAAACCACCAAGCTGTCTGCAAAGGTAGACTTCTTAAACACATTTGCAGCAATAATTTGCCTCGTATCCTAACAGTTCCTTGAAATCACTTGTATATTGACCAAATATGAAACTATTTAACTCGGCAGATCTCAAAAGAACATGCAAATTATAATTCAAGCAAATAATCTCAACAGCAAAAAAAGTTTTAAAAACAAAAAAAAAACATCAAGGCACCTGAACTTTCTCTGCGATGAGGTGATCAAGCCAGCCTGTGTCAAATGTATTCTGCTGGAAGGTCTCAGTCTCCAGCAGCTTGATGAGATATTCCACTGTTGTGCGGAAATCTCCTCGTATGGACAGTTCTTTCAGTGCAACCACCATGTTGCTGTGCACAGCACAGGCCACACCTCTTTCACACACTTCCCAACTAATATCCCTTTGATGCTGAACAAATATTTAATGTTTTTCAAAACATTGTTCCATGGTGGAAGGAAAATGTTGGAGGATGTCACTTAAAGAGTAAAGACGAAAGAAACGATGGTCAAACAGAGTGTGGGCCAAAAATATGTTTATATTAAGGCATGATGCAATCTTTTTCTTTTTTTTTAACTGTCCAAAAAGACATGACAATAGATTTGTCATATCCCAGGATTGGCCACCTGAATTCTAAAACTCAACACCACGGATGACTTCAAAGTTTAGTTTGTCCTTGGCACTTTCAATTTTGTGCAGCCAACAATGCCTCGACAAAATGTCCAATGATATATTGCTCTCTATTGGTGTAAAATGTGCATTTGTGTATTGCCGAGAATGAAATATCCCGCTTTCAATATAGAATGCGGCAGATGTTGAAGCGTTGGCCTTCAACAAATGGGTAATCTCGATGCTAACCCAGGCACGAGGCATTCTCGATTTCACCAACTCTTCTGTGGTCATCTGCAACTTCTCGTGTCACCTTGGACTTCCCATGTGCCTACTATCTCACCTACTAGTATGTGCACCTCCCTCCAAAAGAAGTTGCATACATTCAGTCATACATATCTCAGAGTGACAGTCCCGAGAAATCAGCCTCCTGTCTTGAGACTCTGATGGTACGGAAAACCAGAAATACTCAATTGAGACCAATTTCCCAACAGTTTAGAATTCCTACGACATGTCTTCAAACATCTGCCCCATTATTCACCACCCTCGCTTTAACTCCTCCCTTATACCTTCTGAATAATACCAATACATAAATACAAACGCCCAAAAAAACAATTTTTAAGTCTTTTTCTTCTTCTTCTTCCTCCTCCATACCCTCCCATCGATGTAAACCTGTGTACGACAATTTCAAAATGTTCAATTTTCTGACATTTGTTTCCAACCAGGTTTCTCCCAAGCTGATTTACATTCCACCTGCATTTCCATCTCAGGAAGACTCGGAAACCCATGGCTTATCCACATTTAGTGCCATATTTATTATTTAAATTATATAATTTATTTTTATATATTTATATTATTTTATTTTAATTTATTTATTTTTTTTTATTAATTTTTTATATAATAATATTTTTTTTATTATAAAATTATATTTTTTTTTATTATTTTAATTTATTATATTTTTTTATTAATATATATAAATTATTTATTTTTTTTTTATTAAATATTTATTTTTTTAATTTTATTTATTATTTTTTTTAATGCTAGTCTTCTTTGTGCCTTTAATAACACAATGTAACAAAGATTTTGTTTGAGTGAATTTTTTGGTTGTTTGTCTTTTATTAGGTCGTAAGAATGAAAAAATGCATATTTTCATGTTGCTAATCGTTATTAAGGAAATGACATATAGTTTTTGAAAAATAACAAAAATTGTATATTTACATAAGAAAATTGCAGAAAAATGTCTTTGAACATAAATGAAACTATACAACAGCGTTGAAACATACAGGGATATGCTAATCAGAAGTAAATATAGCATACTACATATTCGATAGACGTTTTATTGAAAACACACAGATTTTCTGCTCTTTCTTCGGTGAAGAGGCTGGGTTTCTCGGACCAAACCCCAGACGTAGTCGCCCATCATACGCTCATTATACTGGCCCTGGTAGCGGCTTCTCAAATTCCATCACATCTTGGTGGAAGCGCTCACCATGCTCTTCGGATAGTCTCCCATATGGATTTTAAAAATCCAAATGGGAATGCATCGTGTGCAATTTCAGGGACATTCTGCAACCCATCTCCCTGTAGGATTGAGAAGATTGTCGACCAGTTCGCGGTAGTTTTCTTCCTTGTTGTTACCCAAGAAGCCTGAACAACCGCAACGAAGCTGTGCCAGGCACGTTTCTCCGGTGCCAACAAACTTTCCGGAGAACTCCGGGTCCTTCATTAGCTTTTTAATTTGCGGCCCAACGACACCCCTGCCTTTATTTTTGCCTCCGACAACTTCGGAAATACCGCTTCCAAATGCTTGAAGGCAGCGGACTCATGATCTAATGCCTTCAAAATTGCTTTATGAGCCCAGCTTGATGTGGAGGGGTGGCATCAAGATTTCTCCTGCTCAACAGCGGTTGCCACTTCACGTTCTTCTCGCCAATGACAAAGCCCATTCTTGATGGCCAGTCCTTCATTTCATAATGTCTCGCTGTAGTCGGCTATCCAGTAGCAGAGGAAACAGGGATGTTTTGTGAAGCCGCCTTGCAAACCTGTCAAAAAGCCAATCATCTTAAAGTCTCCATCACTTCCCAATCATGCTCTTCGTACTTCACCAGGCGCAGCAGGTGCTTCACATTCTCATAGCCTTCCTTAGCTGAACAGAGTGGGCGATAGGGATGCTTGGGTACTTGTTACCATTGTGCAACAGCACCACTTCAAGCTTGTAGTTGAGCTGTCCACAACAGTCGCCAGTTGCTGGACATACGGGAATTCATTTCTTCAAACAAGCCGTTGATGTCGTGACAATAACACACTTTCTCATCAGTGTGAAATACTGAGAAATATGTCATGACGTTGTCTCTGTTTTGTTACCCGACAGTTCTCGTCCAACAACTTCCACCGTTTCAACCTGTGATGTCAGTAATTCTGCTTTTGATTTGGTAAGTCCTAGGTCCCTGATAAGATCATTGAGCTCCGCTTGGTTAGGGAAATGCGGAATAGCCTGGGTATCATCTGCAACAAAGACATCGTCGTGGGCATCTTCTGTTTCGCTGCTGGAACTTGTGCAGCATCTTTCTGATCACCGGAGGAGGGTTGGGAACTGGAATCTCCTCACAATGCATCACCGGACGAAGAGATGATGGCAGATCGGGGTAGTCGAACACATCCGTCTTCTTTCCCCTGCGGTGACACGTCACTACCACATACAAAAGTAGCAGTTGTTTGAGTGATCTGTTGTGTCCCGCCAGATTCTTGGCACGCCAAACTTCAGTTTTCGTTTTCCCCCTGTACCACGACTCAGAGTGGACCGACAGCTTCCGCAAACCACGTGTGGCGCCCAACTCTTGTCCTGGTCCCCTAATTGACTCCAAAGTACGCCTTGTAAGCCGAACAGAAGAGGTCCTTCAACGATGGTGTACTTGACTGACTTGACATTCAAAGACTCCGCAGACATAGCAGAAGTTATCAGGATCATGCTTGCAGGAACTCGAGCAGAAGCCATCATGAGACAATATGTGTAAATAAAGAACAAATATAATAAGACGAGTTGAAGGGAAAGACGGAAACAATGTAACATATATCAAATGATACTTGAATGAATCATATAAATCATACTTGAATAACCTACTTGAAAAAATCAATTTTTTTCAAAATAATTTCAAATATTTTCTAAATCACAAAACGATCAACAGTATGCTTATGTTTTACTTCTGATTAGCATATCCCTGCATGTTTCAACGCTGTTGTATAGTTTCATTAATGTTCAAATACATTTTTCTGCAATTTTCTTATGTAAATATACAATTTTTTGTTATTTTTCAAAAAATCGTTGTTATTTCCTTAATAACGATTTAGCACATAAAATATATGCTTTTTCTTCATTTTACGACCTAATAAAAGATAAACAACCCAAAAATTCACTCAAACAAACTTTTTTTTTTTTGTTACATTGTGTAATCATTGCCATCACAATCCTGATGTCTGTCTTCATCTCTCTCCCTTGAAATCCTTATTTCCAACCGGTTTGCACTGTGTGGGACTATGGTGACAAAATCCTCACATCAGTATCCTCCCGTGCATCATCTTTACATCTGGCTTCCCAGCTTCTGGCCACCTCTCCGCCCCCCTCCTCTCTCATTTCACATCCGGGCTCCTTCCTCTTCCTCTCCTCCCGCATCCCGGATGCGGGCCCTCTCCTTTCCTCCACGTCCCAGATGCGGGCACCTCTCCTCTTCCTCCCTCTCCTACCGGATCCCAGATGCGGGCCCCTCTCCTTCCTCTTCTTCCTCTCTTCTCCTGCATCCCTGACAGCCCTCCTCTCCTTCTCCTGCGTCCCTGACACAGGCCCTCTCCTCTCCCCCCACCCCCTCCCATGTCTCCATGTTCCCATCCCCTCTCTGCATCCCAGACGTGGGCCCCTCTCCTCTCCTTCCACGTCCCAGATGTGGAATCCTCTCTCTGCTCTCCCTCTCCTCCCCATCTCAGGCCCCTCTCTTCCCCCACTCACTTCTTCCCCCCTCCCACATGTCCCCATGCCTCTCTATTCTTTCCCACCCCCACACACCTCCACGTCCCAGCCACTTTCTTCTCTTCAAGTCTGTCTCTGGAGTATTCTCACCTTCCATACCCTCCATCATTTCAAATGGCACCACAGGTGATTCTGTGTTTGCTTCCAAATCCTGTGTAACAACCCCACACTCCCTACCCTACCCCCTTCTACCCAACTGCTCCTGGATACAATCTTTCCCACTTGAGAAGGTGGAGAGGTTTCTGGCAAACCTACACTCTGCTTATGCAATAGACCCAGATGGATTCAGTGCACATGTCCTAAAACCTGCACTGCTGATCTTGCTCATCTTCTTTCTGTTCTGCTAACTCAATCATTCTCTCTCCTCTCTCGTTCAGTTTCTGTCTGCCTGGAAGTTGGCCAACATCACTGCAATACACAAACATGGTGCAAACATGAATCCTTATAACTACAGGCCTATTAGCCTACTTCCAATTTCAAGCAATGTCATGGAATCTATCATTACAGTTGACATCAAATCCTCCCTTTTCTACAACGGCCTGATCTCAGATCATAAGTTTGGTTTCAGACCCAGTCATTCTATGTGGGTGGAGAGGAGAGAGACCCAGGAGAATTTATATCTCAGGTGAGCCTAATGCTTTTTTTTTTGTAGGACATACATTAAAACCATGTTGTCTACACGTGAATTGGATGTGGTTTCGTCTTTCTGCTTTGACATTTATTCCATAATTTTCTCAATTTTACTGTCGAAATGCTCCATATAGACAGGCAGCAAACAATGTCGGTGAGATATTGTTGCCTTATCTGACACCTGTTTCAATAATGATCATGCCACAACTAACTACCAGTTTCAAGGTCGCTGCTCCACTTACAAGCTTAGTTTGTGGAACAGAGTGCCAAGGATTGCACAATAAAACTATTTTTACAACATGATGATATGAATCATGATCATGTGCTCGTGTGACGTTGGTGAAAGATTTTAAATGCTACAGGACAAAGTCGAGTTACTCACGAGATAGCTTCCTCACGGTTCTCCCCCCATGAGAAGCAATGTCCAAACTGTGAATCGGCAAACTCATGCAGCCCTCCAGCGGCCCCAACGCTGAAGTATCCCCATACATTCTTGCTGCTGCGGAAGTTTAGCTCTTGCACAGTGCCTGCACTTGGCTTGAAGCCCTGAAGCAAGTGCAAAAACTGTTTTTGTATGCGCAAAAAAGTCTCATTTTTAAACCAATTTTCAATACACGCCACACCATGTGTTCGTGCAAACTGACACAAAGACAATTCAAATTAATTGCTGGACTTTCATTGCAATCAACATTTTTGACAACTTATGATAAAGTGTGTTATAATAATAATAATAATAATAATAATAATAATAATAATCCTTAGGATAATTTATGGACCAGTGTTTGTGTGTTTGTCGCGCTACTCCTCCTACAGTTCTGGGCCAATTACATCCAGACTTGCTACAGAGGATCAGCATGACCCCAATTAATGTATAGGGGTATTTTTTTAATCTTTGCCGGTGGTCCTGAGAGAGATGAGTGGGGGAACACAAATTCTCTATGTAAATGTGTATCATGTAGTGCTGTAAATGATCTCTATGTAAATGTGTATCACCCACCAGGTGGGGAACGGTATTACAAGTCCCACCCTTCACAGTGCGTGAAATAAGTAATAAATCATAATAAAAGGTTTATTTCAATTCAATTTCCATCGCGGCCAAAGGCCGAATTGAGATAAATGTTACAACTGATAATTTTAACAAATAAAATATTATAACACAATAAAAAGAATGTCGTTTGTTGCTCTCCAAATCCCAGATATTAAGAAACCCAGATATAATATAATTTTAAATTACATTTTAATCAGCACTTGTAATAATAATTATTTGATCGAATTGTTGCAAAATTATTCAAACAAGGAGTTAAAGAAAACAAACTCTGCAATACCTCGTCAGGGTTCTCACTTGTGATACGCGCAGCGATGACATGCCCACGAGAACTTGGCAGCCATTGGCGTGCTTCAAAGTCAATAGGTGAGTCAGCCCAAGGTAGCTCACCAAATAAGACTCTGATATCTTTGATGCGATGCAGACGAATTCCCATGCAGATCTACAAAATCATCAGAATGCTGTGGTTCCTCATTCACTCCAAATATCACCCAGTTCATTCCAGCATACACAACACAAGTACAGTGCATCACATTAAACCACAGGTACAACATTCTTTGCCAGTTTGTATTTGTAGTCTCCCAGTTGTAAACAACTGTGAACAATAAATAAGTGATTGGTTACAGCCATCAAGGGTGAGACTTTGCCTCCATTTCAAATTACATAGAGAATGGAGCAGGCTTCTGATCGGCAGGACGATCAGGTCAACACTGTTTTCCTGGCGATGTCTCAGCAAGAGTGAAACCAATCGGTTGGCTTCGGATGCCTGATGGATCACCGAGCTTGTAATGATGACTCCTTTGTTGAATATGGCTTTAGATGTTTTAAACTGCCTCTGGTAGTCCAGCCTTTGAACCTTCGTCAATTTGTCACCAACCAAACACAACCATTGGCATAACATTATTAGTCAATTACAACCTACAGTCCTTGGCACAAACCTTGCTTACTTAAATGATTATGTCATGCCTGATGGCATATGGAGCCTCTTACGAAACTCACACCACCTTTGTCTTTCTTGGGCTCACTGAATGATCGGTGTTCAGGTGGTTTTGAGCTCCTTCAGCTCCTTTTCCAGCATATGCTGCCAGGTTTCTGTTGGTCATCCAATCCTCTTTCAATCTCCAGGCATCCAGCGTAATGCTCTTTTTACTCCACATACGTGAAGCGAAAAGCAGGGTTAATCCCACCTGTCTGTCTGTCCATCCGTCCATCCACACACTTCAGTTTATGACTGATTAGATTTTGGTGAAGATCAAATCCGAATCTGCATATGAGGATTGTTTTATTTTTAAAGTGATTCTCCTTGAGAGATAGGACCAAAAACTATATATAGCATGATATTTCAAAAATGTATTGGGCCAGATATGTTCTCGTGGATCAGGCATTGCGTGGCAGAGGTATGCGCTCAACCGAGTGCCCTTCTAGTTTCATAATGCTTTCAAATGAAACGTAATATACAGTCTTCACAAACTACTCCAAAGTGATAAAGCTAAAAAATGCAGACAAAATGTGAATAAGTTAGATTAACAGAGAAAAATCAGATGATTCTCAGTTGCACAAGTATTCAATCCCTTTGCCTAATTAACCAAAAAATAACTTCAGGAGCAATTAATTTTTTTGAAAGGTCATTGAATTATTACCAGGTGGGTTGACTCAGCCTTCTGATGTCAGAAAAATGAGGACAGCTTATTGGTAACAAGGGGCATTGCAATCAGCGGCATCGGCACGCCCCCAGAAAATGATGCAGCAAGCAACCGTAGGCTGCATACGAATAAATTAATCACATTACGCATCCATCTCCACCTCCTCATTTTAATTTCCTCCATGATATTTTTCCTTTTACTAAACTTCCAGATTTTTTTTTTTATACCACCTTTAAAATCATTATATTATTTCAAATGAATCATGTGCAGTACTTAAACAGTGTGGGGTAAGGTGTTCATGAACCTAGTGATTGTTGCTTTCCATATGCAATGCTTGCCCATCCCCACATTACGCATCCATCTCCACCTCCTCATTTTAAAACTGCGAATATGCCTGTGAACAAAACCGCGAACGCGCAAAGCACATCACATTTTTATGAACCGTGAATACGTGGGGTCCGCAAATGTCGGGGTTCGATGGTACTATGAAAAAAATTCAGGCATCGTTCTTGGGTTGTATTTTTTTTTTTTGATTTCCAGATTTCTTTCACATGACAAGTGCTACTCTTGCTTTCTGTATTCCTTTATAAGAAGATACGAGTGCCCTCCTCCTGTTACAGTACCCACAAACACGAGATACGTAAACTTGTCAACATCTTGTATGGTCAAGTCATTGCACATCACTGCATTGTTGTCGAAAACATGCTCTCAGTTTTGTTGGTGTTGATGTTCAGTCCTATTTACAGGGGCACACTCTTGGAGCCTATTCACTTTGTCTTGCATACTTTGCTTGGTGTCCTATACCCAACAGATGTCATCTGCCAAGTTGAGCTCCTCCACATTGTCATCTTGAGCCCAGTCTATTCCACATCTGCCACGTTCTGTAGATCTTCTCATTACCCAATGCAATGCAATTAGAAATACGAGTGGAGATAGCATGAATCCCTGTCTGACTCCTGTTGCAACTTCAAATTCTGCCAACTTCTTTCCATTGCAGATTACACAGCATTTATATCCCTTGTACATGTTCTTTATCATTCTCCAATTAACTGTCCATCCATCCATCCATTCCATTGGGACCATACTCTGTGCAGAGCGTTGTGCTGCTTAAGCAGTCTCCTTGGCTATTGGGACAATCCTGGACGGGTGCCACTCCGACACAGGATACCAGCATGCTGGCACTCATTTTGCCGACTCGGAAGGATGACAGGCAGTCAACCCCACCTGGTATAATTCAACAGCCAAGCGGTTTTTGAACTCAGGATCCTAGGATCCCAAGCCCACCACTCTAACCATTCCAACACGAGGCATTATATTAACTGTCCAGGTATTCCATTAGGTTCTAACTTCACATCACATCCCTGTGGACAATGTCAAATGCTTTTTGAAAGTCATCACAAACTTGAAATGCATTCATTACATTGTTTTATTATTGTTCTTAGAGTGAGAATTTCGACGAGACACCCTCGGTCTCGAACAAAAACTCAAAAATCATCATTCTTTCACCAACTTAGCATACTGACTTTCAACATATGAATGACAAGACAGATACCTGTAACTGGGCAGCTGGCAGGTTGACATTGGCCACCATCTCAGTGCAAGGGTGTTCCACCTGCAGGCGTGGGTTAAGCTCCAAGAAGTGAAACTTCCCATCCTGACCAAAGAGGTACTCCACTGTACCAGCACTCACATAACCCACCATCTTTGCCAGGAGAACTGCACACTGCCATATGATGAGGGATCAAATCACATTGAGCAGATATCCTTTTTACAATCACTTTCAAGCACAGTGCAACATGATATAAATTTAATTTCAACCAAATAAACAATTTTTATGCCCTTCAAGGATAGTCTTTCTTCTTTACTTCTTTATCCTCCTGCTGTTATGCAGTATAAGACCCAAACTACTGCTCTCCAACCTTTCCTATTGAGCACGATGTTTTGCTTCTTCTCTTGTGCTGGGTCCATGGAAGGATACTTACAAATAGAATTGTAAAATTTAACTATTTGATAAAGGTTATGATACCCTGACCAATTTCTGCTAATCTCTCTTTTTCTCACCACAGGCCAGGACAGGCCAGATCAGATCTATGACTTGCTACAGGTATCGTGTAAACCTGTACTAACCTGTTCCATGGTCGGAGTGTCGGCGACGACACCGTCTCCCCCACCAGGTTTCCTGGTGAGGATGGTGTTTGGATGTGGACACCCAGCAGGATTAAAAACAAAACCTGTCAAAGGGCAGAGGAGCTGCTTGTGAGCCAACGGACATCCATATCTAGTGCCCAACTGTGTCTGCGGACGTCCTCCTGCAGTT
>CM068955.1:131236554-131257462 GCA_035128595.1 Eptatretus atami
ATTCATCTTTGCGGAGACTTTAGATATCCTTTTGGAGGCCTTCAAGGTGCTGAATGAGGAGTTGGAGCCACTGGAATTATGGGTTTCCTGGGTCAAAACTAAGATCCAGGCTTTCAATGACATCTTGGATGCTGCTATCCTCTCTGTGTCTGTTTGTGGTAAGGATGTTGAGGTCGTGGAGAGATTCACTTACCTTGGCAGTGATATTCATGTCTCTGCTGGCTGTGAGTCAGAGGTCAACAGACATTTGGGTCAGGCCTGGGGAGTCATGGATTCACTGGATCATGGGGTGTGGCGCTGCCGGTACCTGTGCGGGAGGACGAAAGTCCGAGTCTTCAGGTCCTTGGTGCTTCCAGTCTTGCTCTATGGATGCGATACTTGGACTCTGACCAAGGATCTGAGATGGAGACTTAATTCCTTTGGTACCAGGTCTGTTCAGAGAATCCTTGGCTATTGCTGGTCAGACTTTGTGTCCAACGAGCAGTTGCTGAGAGAGACTCGGATGAGATTTGTTACCTGCATAGTCCGTGAGCATCAGCTGCGGCTGTATGGACATGTGGCTCGTTTTCCTGACGCTGATCCTGCTCACCAGATTCTCTCAGCAAGGGAGTCTCATGAGTGGAGGAGGCAAATGGGCCGACCACATGCCTCGTGGTGGCAGCAGGTTGATCGGCATCTTAAGGAAATGGGGATGGTCCAAGCATCTGCCTGGGGGATGGCCAGACAGAAGCCCCTGGAGCAGAAAGTGGACGCAGCGACGCGCTGCTCTGGCACATGCTGCCATACCTGACCTGACCTTTTGAAGATAATAAACGGCCTTATTTAATGATATCCTTCATCAGGCGATCCTCGGCCACCTCACTCTCTGGATCTTAAAGCGTTTCCTGGGTTACCTCACTGGGGTCTGAAGCTGCCATGTTTTTTGGCCTGCTCAACCATGCCTTGATTTGGTGCAGGCCGCAGTGATTTCTTAACGATAAAGTTGCTGTTTTCACTTTCCTCACTCATATTATCGAATCGCTGGATACATTGCAATGCTTATAAACATCCAGAGACGTCAGCGTTTGTGGCTTGACATTTCGGGCGTCTCCGGAAGGTGCATGTTAAATATGTTGCTAATCGCGTGCCAAACTAGCCGTTTCATTGGAGTGCTTGCTTGAGTGCTTAAGCCATTTGGCGAGCGCTCACCAAGCCTCACCTGTGCTCTCAAGGGAACATCGACTAGACAGACATACGCTTCCGTTTGTGTTGGGCCCTGCGGTGCCGTGCGGTTGGTGTCTTGGGAGGTGTCTCATCCGCTGAAAATATGCAATTTTATTTTTACAGGATATCGCTTTTTTTAACCTTTTGTGCGATCTCCGAATATAATCCACCCCTCACTTCGAAATCGGTGTGGTCCTCGATCCCACAAAACGCGGTCTCTCTTGCGCTGAACAGGCGGAACTTTGCAAAAGGGAGTTTTCCAAAGCTCGGGCCTTCTCTCCTGACAGCACTGGGTCAACAAGGTCTACCAAGCAGCAGTGCCAGGCCATGTCAGAAATGCATGTTAAATGGCATGATGGCGGACACCTCATACGCATCTCATCCCATCGAAGCTGCCTTTTTTCGGCTCAGTCCTCACTGCCTTCGAAAGTGATGTATTCAACGTGGCCCTCTGTCCTTTCTGTCCCAGGCGAGAGGGAGGCAACAAATCATGCTGCCTCCCCATCGCGGAAGTGTGTGTGTGTGTGTGTGTGTGTGTGTGTGTGTGTGTGTGTGTGTGTGTGTGTGTGTGTGTGTGTGTGTGTGTGTGTGTGTGTGTGTGTGTGTGTGTGTGTGTGTGTGTGTGTGTGTGTGTGTGTGTGTGTGTGTCGTTTATTGTTAACTCCATAATTCGGGTTTCATCAGGTGGAACTTAGTCCTCCCAGGACTCGAAGTATCAATCTTCATTTCGGTGAAGGATCATGATTCGTGGGCTAAGTTGTGAAGTTATTTTGTTCTTGGTTTTGGTCCGAGGGTTCTTTGCAAGATCATCATCGAACCCCAGACTGCCCCAATTGTAGTTAGTTTGTGGTCATATTCCCAGGGATTTTTTTTATTATTATTTTAATCTCAGTGATGTTCTTCTTTATCATTCCTGTTGCTCCAATTATCATTGATGCAATTTTGTCACTCTTCAGTTTCCAAGATCTCTTGACCTCATTTTCTTGATTTCTGCTTTATTTAAGCAAAATAAAATAAATGAATAAAATAAAATCTCTGGGTACTGATACCTCAATCAGTAATGCTTTCTTTTCCTTTTTGTTCCTGAGAACAATGTCTGGTCACAAGGCTTTGTTTTCTATGTTCATACTCGATGGGATCATCAGTTCGTACATGAGCATGACATCCTTATTTTCAATGATTGCCCTTGGTTCTACTTTCTGTTTTTTTGTCTTACAGAACCTACACTTGGCCGTTTGGCTCAGTCCTGCCATCTTTTTAAATCCATTGGTGTGGTGTCCTTGATATTGGGCATTTATTATTATCCGTTCTCCGTCACAGTTGAGCTGATCTCTTCTTAGCTATTCCGGTGACACTTCCTTGTCGATCCCAACTCGGTCCAATAATTTTTTGTATTTTCCTGCTCTTTTGTTGTTCTCCCAGTTGTTGATGTATATTTGTTGATATTTATTTTCGTATTTTTCTCTTGTCTTTTTTGCAATCATTGAGGCTGTATTTGTTGCCGTTTCATTTTCCTATGTGGCTTCTTGTAGTCACACCTGTTTTTGGAACTTCTTTTCAAGCTGAGTTCAGGATACTTTTTCAGGTTTGTTGTGTTCATGTTTGTTTATAAATTAAATTCCATAGTCTGTTGAGCATTTCACATACTCAGCAAGTCCAACAATCATTGCTCTGTACACCTGGTCGAGTTCCATTAGGCCACTCCCTCCCTCTCTCGATGTGTGCGTGTGCGTGTGTGTGTGTGTGTGCGTGTGCGTGTGATTACAGGATCTAAGGCTCGTAGTGGAAGCTCCACGATGAGCCTTAGATCCTGTAAAAAAATAATCTTACCAAAATTCACTGTCTGTCTGTCTGTCTGTCTGTGTCCCAGGTACTGCAAAAACGGCTGAACCGATTGCAAACATTTTTTGGATGTGTAATCCTGGGACCCCTTGGAGTAAAATAGGCATAAATATAATAGCATGACCCCCCTTGATGGCTCCCGTAGGGAGCGGGTGTTTCTAGTAATAATAAGATAAGATAAAATAAAAAAGGCAGTTTAATATTGTTGTGGACTCGGGGTCGGTAGGAATCATGAAAGGAGTTGTCAAACCCACTATCCAGCTGACAATCCATGCCCAATTCCATGGTGCGGCAGATTGCTAGGCAACCACAACCACCATCTGGTATGTTCAATTCAGGCAGGGTCCAGTACCTAAATCGGCTTTACATTTCCGGCAAATTAACCCCCCCCCAACCCCAGATAGAGTACCGTCCTCTCAATGCTCCACTGTTATTAATCAAATGACTGCTCGGTCTCCGCTGTTCAATCCGTTCGCCAGTCCTCCACTGCACTGTGATCACCAGCTCATTCATCCTCGCAGGTTCGGTCCATTCTCGTAGATTTCCCAGATGTGCCAAACTCCTATCTGCGCTTCAGTCCAGGTTTCTACAAGCCCCGTTTTAACTCGGGAGGAAATCACATGATCCGGTCACTCCCCCATTGGTTCGCTTCGTGATCCACCTTATGCCATTGGACGCTTGAGCCTTGGCCGGTGGCGAGGCGTGGCATTGAGTCTTGCAAGGCAACCTCCCCCCTTTGACCTCTCCCCTCTGACCTGGTGCGGATGGTGCCTCAGCGGTGTGATGCGATTGGTTTCCAGGTGTAGAGTGACCTCATGCCTGCTTACAGGGCGTCCATTCAGTCCTTCCACTCGACCGCACTAGACAGGTCTTCACTGTTTTCACTCCGTGGATCGCTGGCTTGGAATGTGAGATTTGGTTGTTGGCTTTGTAATGGAGAGTGTTGCAAAGCGTGTATGGATGCACTGCAGAGTTGTGGAGAGAGATAGATTGAGAGAGATAATGAGAGAATTAGATGGAAAAGAGGAGAGTCACAAAGGAGGTCCGAGTCTTCCACACAAACACAACGCATATTCCTCTTCCACCGATATGGGGAGAGGTCATTCAACTAAACAATATACCATGGAGATAACTACAAGTGGGCTCCTTCATATGTATTGTATTGTCTCCTCGGGGTCTTTGAGAACCATCACAATATTGTTACGTGTGTGGGGTACAAGGTAGTTAGCAAAGTGTATGGCTTTAGCATGGACTGTGTGCTCATGTGGGATAGTCATTTTTACCTGAAACAAGGACTTTACGTTTAGGCTAAATTGTCCGTGTTTCTGTATACCATTGGAAGGCAGTGTTATATGTGATAGAGAGGATAGAGTAAGGGCGTCGCATGATCTGTCCTTCCTGTCTGAACCAACGAGGGCCAGGGAAAGGTGGAAGGTGAAGTTGAAGTTGAAGTTGAAGTTGAAGTTGAAGTTGAAGTTGAAGTTGAAGTTGAAGTTGAAGTTGAAGTTGAAGTTGAAGTTGAAGTTGAAGTTGAAGTTGAAGTTGGAGGTGAAGGGACCCCCCCCCCCCCCCCGAGAGGGTAATTAGTATGAGGCAACCCCAGCATGAGGTGGCACGATAAAAGTTTGCACCATTTTCCCCTCCCTCTGGCATTTGCCACGGGCCTGAAGATGTGACGACACCGAATGTCATCACTTGGGGCAGGACCCCTGAGAGAACTCACCCAACCCCCCCCCCCACCCCACCACCCCCAAATCACTGCAAAAACACGGCGTGGTATTGGCTGGACTCACTGGCAAAGAGAAGCATGCTGCAAATGGCCCGAGCCGCGGGCTATATCCAGGTTGGTTCGGTGGTGGGATCCGAGTGTCCACCATCCGAATGTCCGCATGACATTACATGAGGGGCAAGAGAAGTTTGGGGAGTAAGGGGTACTTTTTAAGGACCTGAGCAATTTTCTCTTTTGCCAGGGATATCCGTGGAATCTCTTCTGCGATCTCTGCCAGAGATACCCTGCGATGTTCTGTGCTACTCTGCTCAGCTGTGCTCTGTTCGCTGTGTCACTCGAGGACATTGAGCTCATTTCGGAATCCTTGCCTTGTGCACATGTGAGTGCATGGCCGAGTGTGTATCCGGCCCATCGCCTTTTATTGTTATACAAATGTTCTTCCCCCCCCCCATTTATTGCCTTTATTTGTTTGCTGAATCTGTCTGTAAATGGGTCTCCTACCCATGTCATTTATTTCAATAAAGTCTTGTTTCTTAAGATTGCACATGTCTACTCCTCAATCACTCCCATGCAACACTCATTTTGGTGACAATGCCTTTTCCCTGCGGATCTAAATTAGGTGAAAATCCTGATAATTGACAGGCTTACCACACTCAGAATAGGATAGATTCGCTCTGCTCAGGCATGCCATCACCTCCAAATTGGCATTTAGCCAGCCATCCGTAAAGTGACTGCTTCGGCGTTTTGCAGTTTCTCACCCAACTTATTATTAAGTCGCAGTGGGGGCATAGATACAACAATATTAGAAATCAAACTTTAATCCAAGGGATAGTGCAAAGAGGGCCAAAACAAAGCAGAGAAGGATAAATACAAACAAAGGCACACCTAAATTATCAGTAGTTATCACATGTCGGTAGGTCAAAGTTAGCAATAATTGTTCAATCGTAAGTCAAAATTTACTGATTTGACCAAATATGACAAAAAAAATTCCGACAGTCACCAACCTGCTCCATTTGCTGCAGGATTTCTGGTCCAGCCACGCTCACCGGCGCCTCCTCGATGATCTTCTGGTGTCTTCGCTGGATGGAGCAGTCACGCCCAAAGAGAGAGATGGCATTGCCGTAAGAGTCAGCGAGAATCTGCACTTCGAGGTGTCTTGCCTCACAAGCCATCTTCATAATGAAAATTGGTGAGCTCGGCACCTCCGTTTGCACCTGTGTCATCAATGCACCAGTCAGTTGACTTCATATTTCATAGTAACCAAGGCTCAACAAGAACCTTTACATAAATATGATCTGCACACTCTGCTGAGCTTGAAAAACAAAGCCTCCTCAAATTATTAGAACAATCCCCGAGAGGGACACAAATGCACCTGCAATAGCAGATTTGTGGCTAAAGCATGGTTCTTTGAGATGAGACATTAGCGGGTGTTTTAAGCACTACTTCTTGGAGACCTGAATGATGCCACAATTCCTAAGACCTCCACCTAAGGCTTGAATTCCAACCTGCAGCTTGAGTGGGCAGGCCTATTGAGGAGTCACACCTAATCATTCTCTGATATCCTGCTGAGGCACTCACCTGCCTGAACATGTTTGGAAAGTCCTCAGCATTGTTCGCCTTCCGAATGCCTTTCCCACCACCACCAGCAGATGCCTTTATCATTACCGGGAAACCTATATCCTGGGCTGCCTGTAATGCAATAAACAGATTCTCAGCACCTAGGAACAAGGAAGCAGCAATACATCAGGTATCAATAATGGCAGACGACGACCTTGAGGCCACTGCATCATGATACTTAGATCTCTCCAAACCCTCCCTCTTTCATTATTTAAGGAAAACAAAATTATTTTAATACATCTCACAGAGTCCTAATAAAGTAAATTGCCTACTTTTGTAAAATGCAAGAAAATAAAAAGTAATCCCATAAAAAAGGTCATTTTGTCCAGCTTGCCTGCACTGTATTCCAACACATCAAACAACTTCAACTAAGACAAAAGCAGACAATATGGAGATGAAAAATATTTCTCAAAGGACATCAATCCATGACGGGAACTGAACAAAGTCAGTATTTTAAGCATTAGGCTTGGACACCTTCTCTTTCAAGAAACACCTTTTCAATCAAAAGTTAGGGGGAAAAAACCCAAACAATGTCAAAGCTAAGCATAGCTACGTACCTCTGTGCAATGATATCACCCAACAGGTCATCAATGATGTTTTCAATTTAATTAAATCAGACTGACCAATCAAATCAAACATAACTTTGATGGGAGGAGGATACACAGTAAACAAAGCCACAATTTATAGGGGTTGGTAGATGGACATTTTGACAAAGCAATGAAAACCAGCCGGCAGACAAAACAGGTTAATGACCCATTGTACATCAACTTTCGCTGTAAAATTAATAAACTTCCAACATTCACAGTTTTCCATTCTGAATTTATTTATTTAGTGTTTGTCATGTCTTGGACATGCCAACCCAACATTATGAAGTAAACGTTGTGACCAAGTGACAAACCTTCAAACCGTCCGAAAAGTCATGAACACAGCCTTTCTCATAGATTTCTGGAGGAACGTTTATGACTTTTCCATCTGCCTGATCACCATCCTTCCAATCCACTGTCAGACCTATTACAAGAAGAGAAAGAAAATGTTAGCTCAACAATGTCATCGCTGTGAGAGTGGAACATGGGTCTCTCAGCACTTATACACATCCATAAAATTTGCACAAAGAAAATCAGCACTTTCATGTTCAGCCTTCCTGGATGAGATTCCTGATGACATGTGAAAGTGTCATCTGAACCTGGACCACTTAACAAGGGTCTTCATCTGAAGGTCAATTTACTCTGCACATCGGGCAAACACACCAGCACCTCCCCAATAATCTTCTGGGTCCAACCGTCATTTATTATCTCTTTGAATAGCTATGCAACACCTTCAAGATGCCACACACCTTTCAGCGATAAGCATCCGGTTCACACGGAGGGAAACACAAAGTTAATCTTGGTGAACAACATATGACCCAAAATTATTCGATGCTGATAACTATGGCAAGAGCAAACTGACGAATGACCTCACCTGATCCACTCCAGGGCAATGTGGGGATTCCAGCAGTCTGTGCGACAATAGACGACGCAATCTTATCACCAAGCGACCACATGGCTTGGCCAGGAGGTCCTGTAGAAACAGGTTCTGGAATTGCCTTGCACACCAGATTTAATCAAAATCATAGGTTGTGTTTTTGTAACATTCATAAAAGGACGAAACAAATGAAGTGACAAAAGCATACCCATGAAGCCAATTCCATGTTTATGAAGGAGTTCAGAAAGCTTTGGGTTTTCAGATGCGTGACCCCAGCCAGCCCAGACAGCCTAAAAGCAAAATCCCAAAAAGCAATTACTCGATGCCAAAAATCAATCCCACAATCCTGAATGAAATTGCAGTATAGATCCACCAAAACCTAGATCTAGTCACAAAATGCATATACTACTTTCCATTTGAATCGATTTGCAAAATGCATACAATACTACCCAAATAAATCGCAAGATGCATCCACGAATCTAAACTTTCTGAATCAAAGACCAGAATGCACCCAGTGCTACTGCACTTCCCAATCCCAAAATTCATCCAACTAGTTCCTGAATCAATCCCAAAATGCATCAGCTGGTTTTCAAGTCAATCTGAAAAATGCATACGTACTATTTAGCAAATGAACTAATTAATTAATATGAAAATAAAGTCGAGTCTTTTTATCCTTTTACACAGCAACTTGAAATTTTGCATCCAATTGTTGCACCACCATGATTATCCAAGCACAAGGCCTACTAACCTGCACTGGGATGCGCTTTGCAATGTCCAAGATGAGTTCCACATTGGCATAGTTATTATTATTAGCACCTCCAGGCACAGGGACATAATGGTCAGCCATCTTGATGTACTCTTTAAAAAACAAAAACAAAAATTCACAGTGCAGGTTTTTTAACTCATGAGGTTAGGCATGTGGCACACATAGCAAATGCACTTTAGTTATAGCAGGCAAAGCACCTTGGTTACAGACTCTTAATTCGGGTTCAGGAGCTTTTCAGAGAATCCCACAAAGAAGTTAAGAGTCACGATTCTTCCTCAACAAAGACTGAATGCCTCAAATCACAAATGATGACAGTTAAAGCTAATTTAAACATCTTCATCCTCAAAGCAACCGGATCGTTTGATCACAATCAGGATGATCAGATTATGTTGTTGTTGTTGTTTTTTTTTAATCTGGAAGGCCAGTGCAGTTAATGGAAGCATAGTATTGAACTAGAATGGCACTCGGTAGAACGCCTACTTCAGCCAAGCTGAACAGTTCATGTTTCGTGTTCCACTGATGGGCCGAATGCTGAACCAAAATCGAATCGGCTTGTTCTTGTCACCTACCCAACCCGTCCACATAGTTTTGTGACAAGTCGTCCACAACTTTTTGAAATATCAGGCTATATATCGGTTTTGGCTCCATCTCTCAATGGTGAAGAATCACTTTAAAAGTTAAACGTTCTCGTATCCGGATCCGGATCCGGATCTTCACAAAAATCGAATTGATTCGTCCGTGTCACACACCCAACCTGTCCACCGAGTTTAGTCAGAATACATCAACAACTTTTTGAAATATTCTACTCACAGCCAGACAGACAGACAGACAGGAATGAAAACATAACCTCCGTCCACCTTTGGTGGCGGAGGTAATCAGATGTTATTCTCTCTCCATGAGAATATATTTTTGAGCCAGAGGTACAGCAGACGATCACATTTCTTCCCAAATTCAGGTGGTTCAAATACAGGACAATGTTTTAGTTGAGCTGGAGTTTCAAAATACAATGTATAAATTGACAAAACAAATCCTTTCGTACATTTTGAGAAAAACATAATTAAGGTCAATGAATATTAATTAAGGTCTGTGCACTATAGGAAGGTCTGTGCATTTATTTTTTATTAAAACTTTCCTGCGACCAACAAAACTGATCCTTGAATCAAGTGAAAATGAAAATATGACTTTTCCACTTTGTTGCTGAGCAGATGCTGCAAAATAATGTTTAGTAATGAATGATATTCCATTTGGTTCACTTTAACCAATCAGACTGTTCACAGCACAACTCTGGTCTCATTGCACTCAGCGAAGACACATATTCTTCATTCAACAGACACTGCCTTTCACAACTGTGGAAACCCCTGGAGGTTAATCCTTCTTACATAATCCAGTGTAATGAAGAAGTTGATCGATTTGAAATTGATAGGAAGCTCTGACCTTGACAATCGATATCTGCTGCTGTTGTGGGGTAAAAAAAAGGTTCTCCAGCTTCTGCCAAGAAGACTATTCTTTGAAATATAGAGTCCTTCTCACAAAAGGAAAAGCCCTACCACTACAACAACAAATCTCTCCTACACTCCACCCTCCACACCCCCAAGCCCCACTCTACCTCACCCCCATCCCAGTGCTACAACAACCACACTTGAGCACAATGTACCCACCAAACAAAACTTTTCAAACTAGATCAGGCAATTTTATATTAACTCGACTGGACTTCATTTCCTCCAGTAAGAGCAATCAAGGAAGCTTCAACCATGGTCACAAGACTGCACCACCCTTCATAAAGTTGGGCATTACAAACTCTAAGTAGAGCAGTGAAAACACAAGGATATTGCAAAAGCATTGGATCAAGTCTCAGTTGCTCTTAATTCACCGAATTCCTTTCAAAATGACAAAGGAGGTTCTGATGTCAGAGGAAATATTCTGATAACAACGAAGAGAGCCTTTGAGTTGCAAGACTTTCAGCGCGCTTCGTTGTCTCCCTGGCTGCCTCCCCTGCCTCCTCATTTATCCCCTTGTTTCATCCACGTGTTGTCTTGCCGTCAGTGTATTGCCTTCTGACCAATGTAATATCTATCTATCTCTATCTCTATCTCTCTCTCTCTCATGAGCTTAGACTTTCTCCACAAACTGAAATATTGATCATACGTTTGTCAATCTCATGGACGTAGGAGCAGCACATCTGCATATCTCAGGCTCTACGTCAGGTCTCAGGCCTCACCACAAACAGGCACAGTCAATCATACGTTTGTCAATCTCATGGACGTAGGAGCAGCACATCTGGATATCTCAGGCTCTACGCGCAAACTTCAATATTGCCTTTTTTATCCTTTTCACATACATTCCATCAGTTTGTGATAGCTACCAAACCTCATCCAAAAGCCAAATCCCTGTTGGCCAATACAGCAGTAGCAGCTTTTGTACCCTTTTGTATAAAAAGGAATTACATTTTGTTGAGAACAATGAATCTTGGAGAAATGCAAGGATGTGTAAATTGTTGGAAAAAGTAGGTGAGTTCTGTAGGGATTGGGTGGGGGAGGGGACACTAATGGGGGAAATGCATACAACAGCTTACCGGCGTTTGCCTTCAAATCCTCAGGTGAAACCATGACAACAAAGCGAATCGCCCGCTCATTGCGAAACATTTCATAAGCCCAGCGACGGATGGAACGCATACATTTCACTGCTGCAATGCCATTGTTGGCAATCAATACCTGCAATAGGATTGGGTAAGAACTTAAGAAGCAAGCTACGAGGAAAGTAAGAGCAGCAGATAATGGTGGGTGGGCATGCCGGGTAAGGGTGAGAGCATTTGAGAGGATAAGAAGGAATGATAGTGGAATGAAACAAAAAAAAAAGAATTGAGCACGAGAGAATATGCGACAAACAGACACGAAAGAGCATGGGAAGAATATGTGGGAGGCCGAGATCATAACAAGGACGAGTCGAAGAAACAACTCTGGTCACAAAAACAAACAAACAGAAGTACAAAGTTTGAAGAGGATTATAAAGTCAAAGTAAAATTTATAAAATAAATCATTCCAACCTTTTCAATGACACGATTCCCTCCAAAACGTGTTACAAATTCAGCGGGTGAGGCCACGGTGAAGTCTCGATGGCGGTCCATCCGCCTGAAATCACGGCCTTGCTTGACAAGATATAGGCCCGACATGCTGGGACTAAAATGAGACAGGAAAAGAACATAGATGATGAAGAAAGCTGTTAGGGTGAAGGTGCTTCTAAAATGTCAACAACAATACAAAGGATGTCAAACATGATGAGATAAAGTGAAGTGAAAAATATGTTGAGCTTTATCCACAATAGATACCTTGTTTTCAACTCGGACTCGATTTAGTTCACAATCTACTCTCAAATTTCAAATCGATTTTGGCAAGAGACCAAATTTGCTAGACTGATGTTAAAAGATACATTGTGAGAAACAGCCTTCTGTAAACATGGCAAGTATTATTTTTCAGCCTGTACTCTGTGGAGGTCATTAACACTAAACAAGGGTCAAAGGGAATGGCGGCAGAGAAGACTAGATATCTGCAATCACAAAGCGATTGCCAAAGGTAAGCCTTCCCCAGCACCCACAATCCAATGATGGCCATATTCTTTTCGGACCTCCATATGACCTTGACGTTTAACATTTTGGGATGGTGTGTAAATTAAGAAAATGTGTCCCATTAAAGATCTATCCGTAAAACCGATCATAAAAATAAAATTACCCCCGTGTGGGGTGACGGTCATCTCTATAATACACAAGTTCTCAATGTTCAGTTCAGGTAACCGCGAAACAGTCCAAACTAACCGTTTAGATTGAAATAGTTCACAGAGATACACTAGGATAATACTACTAATGACATAATTAAAATATGTATTGTTCATTAGTACCCGGATTAACACATCAGAATCACCAGTAAGTGCAATACGTGGTTTTCCGGTCCGTCCACTCCTGGGACATTTCACTTCCGGTTGTAGAAAAAAAAACGAAAAAATAGGCTTAGCTCTCGGAGATTATGATAATCCTGTAGATTATTCTTCACTGATTATAATGCAACTTTCAGAATGAAAATTGGTCAAGTATTTATAGAGATATTGAGGTTTGAAAAATCGTTAGAGCTAGCAAATTCATTAATTATTAATTCCACAGAAGTTTCGTGACCTGCACAAAGTAACATGTCAGGTATGAAAAAACATTTTGTATGCCAGATTCATTAATTATTAATTCATTAATTATGGAATGTACTAATTGATTATTAATCAGAAAGCCCGAAGCATGTAGCATAATTTATCACTTATCCCTCATCCGGGACCGTGGCTCGCCCCACAGCCTGCAGCCCTATTTCCGCCGGTGATTATGTTAGATATCGGCACGATCGAGAGGAGCCTGCGAATCATCCCTGCTGATGCACTGAATTGATGCAATTGTTCGGCCAGAATATTCGTTGTCAAGATGTTGCGTGATTAAATCACCAATAGTCACTCGAATTATACCGCACATACTTCTTAACAATCACCTTCGCCCCAGAAACCACAGTCTGACACGCTGCCACTGCTCAGACGCCATGACCGGACGACTGCGCAGTTCTACTCGCAGTTTGGTTAAAGATGACTCGGCATTTTGGCGCGCAGCGAAATTATATTTTGAAAATAAATGCCGACGTTACATTTCGGGTTTTGAAACTTTTGCACCTTCGGCGGAAAATGTATAAATATAAAAGGCTAAAAATGTGTTTTATATTTATATTTCATTTCTCCTTCCTTCTTCTTTGCGAATCGCATCGGCGTTTTTGGCCATCTTCCAGATCACGTGACGATCAAACGGGAAGGAAATTCAAAAATCTGTCCGGTTGATACAAGATAATATTTTTTACTATCATAATCAATAAACAGTTGCCGAATATCTTGTAGAATGGCAGACTAGATAGGTTTTGAATGCGATTTTTATAACTTACGTGACCTCGTCCTGACCTTGAACCCGGACAAAAGTTATATCGTTGTGCAACACTCATCGACCTCTACCCACATACTAAGTTTCATCAAGATCGGAAAGAAAATTGTTGACGGACGTACGGACGGACATTTAGTCCGGCTTTATAGGTCATCTCGGCAGAGATGACCTAATCAGAGGACAATTCAGTTATGTAGTTTTTTTTGGAGCAAAAAAGAGGACAAAGAACAAAAGGTGTTTTTTTGTTAATTCGGTCACAACCTGAAAAAGTAGTTCAAGGACACTAATAAATATCAGATGCACCACTTCAATGCAGGTTCGCTATTATGATGCAAGAACATCTTGGAAGGTCTTGCAGTCTTGCAGGCGAAGCAGTCTTGAAGATTCCGCATTGGCAAGATATATATATATATACACACACAACACTTTTTTAGTATCTCGTGGAGGATCTCTAAGTCTTACTCACGTTGTTGTTCTTCATCTTCTTCTTGTGGACTTTTTTGTTTCACAGCCTACAGTTTCCATCGAAACTTCCTGAAACTTGGCATATATATGTAAAAATACCTGCGCAGACAGTAACCATCTCCGATTTTGAAAATTCTCCTAGAAAAAAAAGTTATGACGTCAAAATATCTCTGCTAATAGAATCGCCTAAAAATTATCTCCGAAACTAGGCAAGCTTTTTGAATCTGTTTGCGGGAATCGAACAGGCCATTAGCAGAGATGAATTACCGCACATATGATACATCATATGACGTCATATCAATTTTTATGACGTCATTCCTATTTTTTTGACATTTTTTGTTTCACAACCCAGAGTTTTCATCGGATCTTCGTGAAACTTGCCATGTATATGCAGAAAGCCCACGCGCAGGCAGTAACCATCTCCGATTTTGAAATTCTTCCTAGAAAAAAAGTTGACATCATAATATCGCCGCTAATGGAAATCGCCTACACCATTATCTCCGAAACTAGGCAAGCTGTTTGAATTTGTTTGGCGGAATCAGAGCCGGAATTAGCACAGATAATTTATCGCAACCTGATACATCACAATGACGTCATCATTAAGAGGACGAGGATCTTAGCTCATTTGAGCTGTTTTTTCTCCAGACTGCAATAAATCTTGACCTTTAACCTGGAGGGGTACGATGTAAATTAAGCAAAAATGCTTAATGACGGCAATTCTGTTCCGATTGGACAAACCTTAATCAAGTTATTGTTAAAAATGTTAAATAGTCTATAATTAGGTCATGGCTTTAAAAAAATAGGTCAAGGTCAAAAAATGTCAACCCCGGATACTTGATTCCCATTATTTATGCAAAATTTAATTCCCAAAGTACCAGCCAGCTCCGAGATACAGGCTGGAAATTGGCAAAAAAAAAAAAAAAAAAGGAAGAAAAACAAAAATCTAAGTGGTGGTTTAGTACTCGTTGGGATCTAGGAAACTCAGAGGTACCATTACAATTGGGGGCACTAATTACAGAAACAAACTCTGCAACAGGTATAAGCCTTCCTTAAATACAGACTGCAAAAGAAAAGAAGATCAACTAATGATAAATGTCAACATTTTGTAAAATTAACCCTTCAAAGCTTCTTCGAAAGCAGAGAAAAAAAAAGAGATTTCAAAACCTATAAAACAGTATCGAGTTCCCTCATCAAGTGAAAGTTCACAATCTGGAACAAAGTAATGCTTGAATTTCTCAATCAAACAATTGAACACTGGGAGGGTCTTTTATATTTTATCAACATTTTTTTGTGGGGTTCAACAATGTCTGCCTCCCATGCTCTGCTCACTTTGACTTGGGGATTAAATTATGAATCCATAACTCTTCACATGTCATAAACTCCTTCAGAAAATCATGTCGCTCTGTCTTGTCTCATTCCAAGAATGGTCATGTGAGTTCCCGTTTGATCTTATGTGAGGTCATTTGGTATCTACCTTGCACTTTCTGTTTGAATTCCAAGTTAGAGAGCATTATTGTTTCCACACTTACATGCAATTCCTTGGCAATATGAAATATAGTTACCAGTCGTTATGTTTGTTTGAGTGACAGATGGTGGTTGCGTGGAAGAATCTCAAGCCAAATTACAACTGCACCATTTAAACACACAACTACATGAAACACATGCATCAGGAAATTGGAGAGACAGTCATCCATCCATCCATTGGGACCATACTCTGTGCAGAGTGTTGGTGCTGCCTAAGCAGTCTCCTTGGCTATTGGGCACAATCCTGGACGGGTCGCCACTCCGCCACAGGATACCAGCATTCTGGCACTCATTTTGCCGACCTCAGAAGGATGGCAGGCAGAGTCAACCCCACCTGGTATTAATTCAACAGCCGAGTGGGATTTGAACTCAGGGTGCAAGGATCCCAAGCCCACCGCCGTAACCATTAAGCCAACACAAGGCATATAGAGACAGTCAACTGTGAATTTAATTTGGTTTGATGCTCCCTTTCAAAGGAACTTGATAGCACCTCTGTTCCACAACATGCATGGACACCACCTTGGTTTAACCCAGAAACTTTTAACAAGTTTTGATGCCACTTATTGTATAACTTGCTTAGGCAATGACATCATGCACAAAATTTTTGCATTTAACTATTATTAGGCTTCCAAGCCTCTTGGATAATATAGATTATTGTTATCATTAGTCTTGCCCCGAAGGGGATGTGAGACTATTGCAATGCCAGACAGACAGTCAGTCTGTGTGTCTGTCCGTCTGTCTGTCTGTGTCCACATCTATATATTTTCACTTTAAAAATGCTTTTCTCTGCAACTGCTTGTCCGATCGATGAAAAACTTTAAAAGTAAGAGGGATTCCTCATGGAGAATATTTTATTGCCAACTCTGACATCATAGGTGACATGGTATGCCAGCCATATTGGATTAAAGGATAAAATTTGGACATCATTTTCTCCGAAACAGCGCAACAAAGAAAATTGAAACTTGGCAGATGTCATCAAATCCGGATGCGAGTGAAGAATTAAATTTATGACACCGACAACCCATGGCAAGAAACTATGTGACATAATAGTGTGCATGGATGATCCAGGTCTATGGGCCATAATAGTAGCGTGCTCAGTTAACGATGGCATTTTTGTTCAGAATGAATGCGCGAGGCTAGACTATGTGCTCTACGAGTACCATTCTAGTTATTACTAGCATTGAACCTGCCTCTTCGATGACGGTAGTTAAACAACATAACTTGTATCTATTACAGAACAGTAATACAGTTTATTGACCATCAATATTTGCTTTTTGGTTCACGAGCGCCAGCCAGAGTGACCACTATATTCGTTATGTCTGTGTGTTTGTCTGTCCAGAGCATAACTCCGTGGACTTTGATCCGATCTTGATGAAACTTGGTAATGTGTTCGATATCAATGTCGAGTTGTGTTTTCCTGGATGAGGGCGTGCTACGCCCATTGTAGGCGGAGCCATGGCCAAAAAATAGCCATTTTTAGGGGGTAGTCGGATTAAAAATCTATCTTCTCCTAGGGAATTGACTGAATGGAATGGGTTCCTCAGTATTTGAATAGCAAAATGAATTATCTAAAACTTGTCGTCGTCCGATTTTTCATTTTCATCCCAAGGTCAAGGTCACAAGGTCAAAAACTTAGAAAATTGCGAATTTGGACATAAAAATCATATGACCGCCCAAACTTTGAGAGCTAGGATGACAATATTTTTATGCATAATCTTGAGGTCATTCCCCACCTAAAGTCATGAAACCATTTTGCTCTATCTCGAACACCTTGCCGTGGCGCCCCTTCAAGTTTGTTTTTACGCCGATTTCATCAAAGTATGGATAATCCGAGGAGTGCGAAATGCCATATAGCCTATATGACGTTATATTGTTCCTGGATTGTTCCAGAGGAAGTTTTGCACCAAAGTTCATAATCCTTGACTTTGACCTTTAAAGGCCACAAGGACAAATTTTCAAAGTTGTGGGAATCGAACCGGGTTTTCGACCTTCTTCGACGAACTGACTCCAATAAGCTATAGCACGTATCCTGTTTCCTTATTTTAATGTCCACAACATTGTTTTGTGACCTTTAAAGGTTATGCAAAGGTCAAATTTTGAAAGGTGTTGAACGAAACCGGGTTTTCGACATTTTGCAGCTAATAACCTGTCACTCATACCACATCATGTTGATCATTTTTATAACTTGGTCAAACATTATCACATCGTCTCATCCTTGACTTCTGAAACAATCTCATCGTCAAATACCGCTCGTGAACCATTGTCGTCTTCAGACTTGTTTTTATTATTCCAGAAACATTTTGTTTACTCACAACCCAGAATCAATTTTAGTAATACACACAATTATTCACCAAAAAACAAGATTAGGAATTTGTTTCATGTTCCCAGTGATCAGACATGGTGGTTTTTGGGGGGGGGGTTTCAAGTTGCAAAATGCAATTCTCATCGAGTCATAAATAATACAACGCCGTAGGCGCAATCTTACGACACAGCCATCTTACTAAATCCCTCATCCCGACGCCTGGACTCTGGCATTCAGTCCATTGCCTACAGGCATCATCTAATCAGAATCAGATATATGGGTTATGGTGTTCAACTACCGTCAGCGAAGCAATGGGCAGGTTGAGTGCTGGACGCCGGGAAGACATGCACATCAGTGGAGGCCAAGCCGAGCGCGAGACGTAATGCCATAATGACATCCCAGCAAAGAGTGCAACAGACATTGAGATGGACAGATGGAGAAATCCGGGTACTTTAATATACAGATTATTGTTGTTATTATTATTATTATTATTAAATGCCAGACTTTGATTTTTCACCCTCAGACTATAACACTGATGACCTTAAGACTGCACAAGGCGGTTACAAGTCATGAGATATAGTGCATATCCTACAACGAATCTAATTGGACCAAAGACATGGCAGCCATCTTGGATTTCCAAAAATAATCGTAACTATAGTGAAGTAGATGGCATGCCATTGCAAATCCCCATGCTTCCAACCAAAAGCAAACTCGAAAGATGGTAAAAAAAATTCTACCAGGAATGACCCAACATCAAATTTTGAGTAAAATTTTTTTTAACGTTTTGACCCCTGTGATTCCAAGTCCCCACCGACTGAGGCATGAACCAGGGGTCAAATGGAAAAAAAAATCGTTACATATTTCATGCATCCCCCAATGTTAATTTCATTTATAAAGTTTCATTATAAAAACGTCTTAAGGTGTCATAATTGCATTTTCCTGCATTTGACCTTTTCACCACACCCCATGGGTTTTGGGCTCTTGTTGTTACGACTTTTACTTCCTCGAGACAGTCAAGTTTGCTCATCTTTTTGGCGCACCAACATGAGCTGACAACGACAACGTGGTGCAAAGTGCATTGTAGACGGCCCATGCAGGGGCTTATCCGAGGATCTCACCAAACTGTTCCATCGGTAGTAGGGACGGGCAGTGTGTACAAAGGGCAGAGACTTGATCAACGTGAGCTGATGACCCACGCTTACTGAGAATTCCTCATTGGTGGAACTCCGTCTCAAGCCCGAGTCCCCATCACGGACGGAGCTCAACGGTTTATCCGAGCCTGTCGGCAAAGGGCAAGGTACATGCTGTCCCATCCACTGCTGTTGCACCTTCTTGCTATGTGGTGATCATATCTACCAAGTTTGGTGAATTGCTGCCCAACCATTTAGGAGGAGATAGCATGCCAGACAGACAGACGGAGGCCATTACAATATATCCCCCGTTTGTTTTTGTTTTTTCCACAAAGCGTGGGGTTAAAAACTTCAGACCCACTGAACTGATGAATCCGAAACTTCAATTTCCTTAGCAATGGAACAGGGGACTTCGTTGAAATTGCTCTCCAAAATTAACACGACAATCATCGTCCAATCAAATGGGTTATTTTTAATATTTTTAATGTAAAAGTTTTTCTTTTTTTGAAACATACAAACGAAGGAGTGTTAACACCCCTACTGTATTTGTGTTCTTGTTTGTACTTTTGTTAAATAAGAATATGTGGGCCAAATGTGACGGAGATGGAGTAACCAACCGGTTATGCATCCCACAGATCCGGTTTCCCATTCACCCAACCTCACTCATTATAACAATAACATCTTTCTCAGTTAGCATTTTTTCATTCCCCATGTGTCCATACCTCGTGGGAGTTGCACCATTACTCAGGAGATCTGGTGTGTGACAAGTGACGTTAAGGTGCCAATGACACTTGGGGCATGGCCCACCCCACAGCCTCGAGGGAAGCACCTACTACACTCACAGGCAATATTCAGACCAACCACTTCAACAGGTGGAATGCGAGGAGCAGACAGCCAGAGAGGTCCGAAAACACCCCAGTACAGGCAGTTGGCAGAAGTATTACTTTTTATAATTTTGTGTGCTTCTTCTGTGTGCTTCTAAACTCGAAAAGGTTCCTGCTATCGTAGAATAATAAGTGCAACCATTGGAACCACTGCAGTAATCTCCCAATCCCACTTCTTCAATTCCAGAAACAGGGGCTTTTAAAACAAGCATTCTTGTGATTAAACAGACACAATTTTTTGTTCAAAGTAAATTGATTATCAGCTTTCCAACAAAGGAAATCAATTATTAGCTTTCCAATGATACCATTGGAATCACTGCATTAAGCTCCCATTCCCACTTCTCCGTCCTCTTATTAGTCTTCAATCCTAGAAAGATGAGCTTTCAAAACAGGCATCTTTAATGATTAAATGGACAATAAATTTTGTTCCAGGTAAATTGATTAATTATTAGCTTTCCAACGGTACCATTTATATTATTGGATGACAGCAAGAACAGCTACATTAATACTCGGAGTCCTGCATCTTCTCATGACGGACAGATGGATGGATGCGTCTCCTTTTAGTGATAGTAATACCGTTCCCAATGGGAGTGAAAAAAGGTGTCAAGACCCACTCGCTCCAGCAGGGCACAGTACTCAAACCACTTGCACTACTCTCCGTATACAGATGAAAATCACCAGATGTCTCCCCATTCTTGCCAGGGTGGTTTACAATTAAGAATTAGTAAATACCCGTTCCATCTGGGAACGTGACTCGATGAAGAAAAAAGCTGAGCTGTATAACAAAGTAAATATTTGTGAGATTTACCGCCACCGAGGGATAAGTTTTTTTTCAAGAAAACAAAAAAAATTGCACTTCTCGTTTTAAATCAGGAATGGCAGTTGGCCCGGCCGTACAAGCGCAGCACATATACAAAAATTTGGTGGAGATTGGCCCAGATGTGTCTTTTCTATGATTTTCAGACATACATACATTTCACGAGCAGGGGTTGGGGTAACCCAGTGTGCCTGGTGCTGTTGTAATTTTGCGGAAA
>CM068955.1:131257472-131276527 GCA_035128595.1 Eptatretus atami
AAAGTTGTTTTTTTATGTTGTTGTCGGGGCTGAAAAGACCTCGGAACACCCATAAATAAATGGGGTTGGACATCATTTAACATTACCTTTCACATCGCTACAAAGGCTAGGCACGATAGAAATATCCAAAATATATTTTCAAAATTTTCCAAAAATTTGTTTTGCCTAAAACACTACCCGGAACTCAATGATGAACCTTGGAAAGTTGGACAAAGGTCCGTTCAGCCATCTCTGACAAACATGGCGACACGCACACACAGACACACAAACGGCTCTCTTATAGACTATAGTATAAAATATAGTAGTATTCTGTGTGTTTACAGTTTACACAGTTATTTCCAATAGTGCAAGTTGAAGGAAGATTATCAGAGAGCAAGTAACTACGACACCAATGGTGCATAAAGACAGTGGTAAAGGACGAGATGACAAATCTTATTTACCGCATCTCATTGTGATTCACGTTGGTCATCTGAAAAGCAACATGCTTGGTTTCAGGTATTGGTTCTTTGGACCACTCTCCATTGAGCTTTGCAGGTGGTTCTCCATCAGTCTCCTCATCCTCATCTGACGTGCCAATCGTGAAAGCAGCAGGTACCTCATCGCCAACCAAACCATTCTCGATTGATGGTTTCGGTTGCTGCTGAGCAACCACAGCAACCGTGCTTTCTTCGTCCATCGAGCCCAAACTAGAGGATTCAAGAAAATATTGCCATGTAGGATAGAAATGAGGAAAACATCATTCTCAAATACATCCATGCTCCAAATTATCTGACATACTGTATTCATGATAAATATTTGTCTTGCCTGGAATCTACATGGATAACTAAAAAGCATTTTAATAATGTACAGAATTGAAGTCCATCTCAACCTACAGCCAATCACACTGTTAACTGGAGCTATGAAAAACAACTTCCTTCAATCTCAAAATGCAAATTATTACTGTCTCGCTTCTATCACTGCCAAAGGCCGGGCTGTGCTGTGTTCCCATGGACCAACTAGCTCCTGTCCCTTCCACACCGCCAAGGGCCAGGCTCCCCAAGGTCGAGTCCAGCCCCTACATTGAAGGCAAGCCACAACCCTCCCGACCGCTGAAGGCCAGGCAGCGCCCTCCTCCAACCCCCCCCCCCTTTTTACATCAAGGGCCTCCGCGCCGAGGGCCATAGACCATGACCCCCCGCACGAGGCCGACAGACCTCCACCGCCACCGAGGGCCAGGCCATGATCCTCACCGCCGCCAAGGGCCAGGCCGTGATCCTCACCGCCGCTGAGGGCCAGGCTGCAACCCATTTCACCGCTGAGGACCCGTTCACGGCCATCGCCTACGGCTGAGCCATGTTCGCGTCACTCATAAATCGCTACCAAACTGGTCACACTCATGACGCCACAAACAACGATCAACTCATGATGCACGACAACCGGTCAACTCATGATGCCACCGACAACCATTCACACTCATGATGCCACCGACAACCAGTCACTCATGATGCACCAACCGGTCACACTCAGATGCCACGACAACCGGTCACACTCATGATGCCACGACAACCGGTCACACTCATGATGCCACCGACAACCGCCACACTCCTGTTGCCACGGAACACCAAAACACACGTTGCAACAGACAATCGAGTCACACTACCGACAAGTATCTCAAATCCCATCTATTACCCTACTGAAGGACAAACTCAGTTTCCTTCCTTTTGACAATGAATGTGCGTCAAATCTGATAACTAACCACAATTGTGTTCGTTCACACATCCAACCGTGAAACGCTCGTGCACGACTACGATTAAACCGTCTCGCCTTTTCCCATCCATCCGTTCATACCGTGTGTAACGCTCTCCAAGACAGCCGTCTTTCCTAAAGCACAAGCCCTCTCCCCTCCTTCGTTTATCAACACGACTTCACCGAGGTGTTCGACCATTTTAAACTTGTAAACTCCAAAATTGATATCAGGTGAACGTGTTACCTGTTCTCAACGAGTACACCTACTCTCATCAAGCTTAAATCAAACGCCATTGCGGTGAAACATGATAATTAAACAAATAAACAAACGGAACGATGTGCAAACACTCATTGAAGAGGTCATCGACGCTTCACCACAAACTCAAACCAACAACCGGTCCTTCATGGAGCCGAACACCCCGACACAAGACCCGGTGAGCAGCACACGGACCACTCCGGGGAATGTGGAGCACCTGAAAGAGTCCGGCGGAACACGTGACCCCGGGCAATGGATCAATCAAGGTGTTTGTTGGACCCGACGGAGAGATGTTCAGGAAAGAGCGGGATTTTGGAGCGGGACCACCCTTATAATGGACAACAATGGTGCACATGTCGCAGCGTCAGCCCTCTCACCCTGGCTCACCGCCAAAGGTTGCGGAGACCCGTCCACCAACAGTGAAGCCCGCTAGAAGACAGCTTGAATCGGTCGGCGTGTCCGGAGAGCCGAACGGGTCATGAAGACCCCGTGGTCACAATCGCCTTGCTCTTGCTGCTTTCCCTCCACCGGCCTCGTGCCTCAGTTCCGCGCGTCACCTCGTTTCAGGCGAAAAACGAGGAGCAATATCATCAATCCCAAAAAATAAAACGCCGATTCCATTTCCCAGATATCTGGTTGAACACCATGAGGTTACTCCCGGTCGTTTACGTGCACCACGCCCTCTTTTTTGAAATGGCTCCGCCCTCACCGACCGTGCCCACGACAATCCCCGCCCAGTCAACGAACGCGGAGCCCTCATTGGCTGTCGCTCAGGGCCGAAGCCAATCAGCATGCGCCGAAGGAAGAACGGAGCCCCTTCCCACATAGCGCGACTTTCGGGTGGCGTGATTAAAGGAGGTGGGACAAAACGGCAGTGGTGCTCGTGACGCGTTTGGGCGTGACGATACATTATATTCATGTCGCGGCCAATTCACCATTTTATCGGTTCCATGTCCAATTTCTTGTCTCCAATAAATAACCATGAGGTAAAGATGGCAAGAGCGGAAGACGTGGCAATTGGAACGACTGATTATGTATGAATGGGTGATTGTAAACACGAGTCGTGATAGTGATTCGTGAGTGCGACGTCTGTGGGAGGGTCTCAGAAGGTGAGTGTGATGTTCGTGTTTCAATTCTCACCCTACAACTACCTACCCCCTCCCCTCCTACAAACCCCAACCCCCCTCCTTCCCCCACACTTTTCTCTGTCCCCCTACATCCAATTTAACCTGAGCAAGTGTAAGGTGTTGGGGATGGGAAAGAACAATGAAAATGGAGATTACAGGATGTAAGGGGTAATTTTGGAGCGTGTCACACGGGAGAAGGATCTGGGGGAGGTAATAGATATGGTAGGTCAGCAGGCATCACAATGCCAGGCAACTACAGGTAAAGCAAATAGGGTTTATGCTCTATAAGGAGGGGGATCAATTATAAATCAAGAGGTGGTGTTAACATTGGACAGGAATTTAGTGAGGGCCTCTTCTAGAATATTGTGTTCAGTTTTGGTTACCACAATTCGGGAAGGACATAGATGCCACAGAGAGGGTTCAGTGCAGGGCTACGAGATTGATTCCGGGCCTAACAAGACTCAGCTATGAGGAGCTGCTGAAGGAGACAGGGCTTTATTCACTAGAAAGGAGGTGGTTGCGAGGAAATATGATGGAGATGTTTAAGATAATGAAAGGTAGAGATAAAATAAGTGCAGATGAATTATTTAATAGAGTAGACAGTGATAGGACCAGGGGCCATGGCCTGAGAGTAAATAAAAGGAGAGTTAAGATGGTTGTAAGGCAGAGGACTTTCACTCAGAGAGTCGTTAATGTATGGAATGGTCTCTCTGGAAACGTAGTGGCAGCAGAAACAGGAGATAAGTTTAAATTAGAACTATATAGGTACCTGGAAGTTTGGAGGGGAATGGGGAATGTTGGCAGGACTTTTAGGTAGTTTGAGCATTGATGGATGATTGTGTGGGGTCTCGTCAAATGGTGTTGTGTGTTGTTTTTTAACCCAAGAACCATCTTCGCCCATGTCCCCTCCCTGGAAAAAAAAAAAACGCCAACAAAAAAACCTACAGAACAAACTACCAAAAGAAAACTACAAAAAAATTTTTTTTGTGATCTGGTGTGATTTTGGTCTCTCTCTCTCCCTCTACAACCTCCACCCTTTTTCCTCTTTCCCTCTACCACACCCCCTTCTTCTCTCCGACAACCCCCCCTTCTCTCTCTCACTACAACCCCCTCCTTCTCTCTCTCCTCTACACCCCCTTCTCTCTCTCACTCTACAACCTCCACCCTTTTCCTCTTTCCCCTACTACACACCCCCTTCTTCCTCTCCTGACAACCCCACTCCTTCTCTCTCCACTACAACCCCTCCTTCTCTCTCTCCCTCTACAACCTCCACCCTTTCCCTCTACCACACCCCCCCCCTTCTTCTCTCCGACAACCCCCACCCCCTTCTCTCTCCCACTACAACCCCCCTCTTCTCTCTCTCTCCTCTACACCCCCCTTCTCTCTCTCACTCTACAACCTCCACCCTTTTCCTCTTTCCCCCTACCACACCCCCTTCTTCCTCTCCTGACAACCCCACTCCCTTCTCTCTCCCACTACAACCCCCCCTCCTTCTCTCTCTCCTCTACAACCTCCACCCCCCGCTTCAACCACCCTTTTTTCTTTCTCCCAACAACACCCTCCCCCTTCTTTCTCTCTCTAACAACCCCCACCCCCGCGTCCTTCGGCCTCTATACAAACCCACCCTTTTTCTCTTTCCCCCCTACAACACCTCCCCCCTTCTCTCTCTTTCCCTCCAACAACACCTCCTCCCTTCTCTCTCTCCCTTACAACCCCCCCACTTCTCTCTCTCACTCTACAACCTCCACCCTTTTCCTCTTTCCCCTACCACACCCCCCTTCTTCCTCTCCGCGACAACCCCCACCCCACCTTCTTTTTCTCTTTCCCTACAACACCTCCCCCCTTCTCTCTCTTTCCTCCAACAACACTCCCTCTCTCTTTCTACAACCCCCCCACCCCCGAGTCAACTGGTATTCGTTTTGCTGCCCTCAGAATGACAGACTGAATCAACCCACCTGGTGTTATTTCAGTGACACAACAGGGGCTCAACATCAATACCCTAAGATCTCAAGCCAACCACCGTAAACCGTTAAGCCAGCACTGAGCTTCCCCAATCAATAAACTGATTTATTGTATTGCATTTTTCAGGTGATGTATGTACGCATGTAGCACAGGCATGATGAACCAAACGGCCTCCTGTTAAAATTCCTCACATAGAAATTGATATTTAAAGCATTCGAGAGCATATCCAGAGGTACCAAAACAGGACTGGATTATGTTTGGCCATTTATATCAAAAAACAACTGATAGGCCCAGGAGGTAACCAGTTAAAACAGCCAGGAATATTAAAATATGAAAATACAAGAGGTTCTCTCATGACAGCACATGGTACGTAACTATGTACGCTGTGCATCCAACATGAGGAGGTGAGAGCACATCCAACATGCAGCACGTCTGTCATCAGTCACACTCGTTCCAAGCTTCAGAAACAATGTGTCGAGTGAATGGGATGTTGAACAGATCAAACGTTTAAACTCCCAAGTATTTGGGTTATTAACCTGCTCCAGTAGGCAAGTTTACTTTTAAAACCACATCCCGTGATCATCCCCTGCCGTCACGGTTCATACCCTCCATTATACTTCTTCTTTCGTATGCAGCACATGGCTGCGAGTAGCATCAATGGCTGAGAGCACGGCTGTGTTGCCGATTCAACATTGTCTGTTGGTGAGGGCAGGAATTTGGAATTTGGCCAAGATGTCGGCAATAGCTCGCCTACTCTTTGTGAAGGCCATGGTGGGATCTTTAACGTCCATCTGAGGGAGGGCGAACACATTGATGCCTCACCCAGCCTGCGAGACACCAGGATGACAGTTTGTAGCTGGGCCGAGATTCCAACCAAGGTTCGACTACCAAGAAGCAGTGTGCATACCTCGTGGCCATCGTGACAGCCTTCATACCCTCCCAGCACCCTGCTCTTCCATGATCCTCGCTGTTGTAGAGGGAGGAAAAAAAATGCAATCCAGTAGACAGATTAATCATTCAAGACTAATAAACAATCTCCAGATGTGAAGTTAATGTTTTATTTTTTTTCGAGGCAGGGTTACTGTGAGATGCATAATCGGGCTGACAGTGACACCACTGTAACATGGAAATGGTGTGTACATAAGGCCATCAGAGCAATGGCCTGGCCTTGAACTGTCTACACTACATTTCCCAATAACGTGTGTGTGTGTGTGTGTCATTGGTTGTTAACTCCATATGAAGCCTGGTGTTGGCTTAGTGGTTAAGGTGGCGGCTTGAGAGCCTAGAGTCCTGAGTTCAAGCCCCGTTGGGCTGCTGAATTAATACACCAGGAGGTTGACTCAGCCTGTCATCCTTCCGAGGTCAGCAAAATGAGTACCAGTGCACTGGTAAGGGGGACACTGCATCAGCGGCATAGCCGCGTCCTAACCAATGATGCAACCAGCAGCCATAGGCTGCACTCAAAAGGGAGAGAACTCCATATGCGGGTTTCAGAAAGTAGAACAGAGCCCTCCTCGGTCTCAAAAGTGTGTGTGTGTGTGTGTGTGTGTGTGTGTGTTTTCATGACGATGCTTTCCCAAAACATCACAAAAATCTTTGTAAAAAACTTTTATTGTTCCACTTTGACCACAGGAATATACTGGCTTTCCGCGCCAGCAGACCTTCCTCTTTTTAAAAGTTCGTAAAGCAAGATACCTGCAAAACAAGCCATTGATCACATGCTTGTAGACACTTTCATCACCATTGATCATCGTAGGCACCTTATATTCTCCAAGACATTCTCCCACTGTGCAATGATGTAAAGGCTGTTTCTCGACTGGCTTGATGCTAGCCTTACCGGTTGCCACGGAGAGGTTGAGCGATTCGATTCCAGGGTACAGGGTCCTGCCAGCTGGGATGGCAAGAAGCACTTCACACTGGGATACCACATCATGTGACAGACCCATTCCTTCACCCCCTGAAAGACATGCCAGTGGATAAGCCATTTTGGTTCAAATCAATTGCACCTTTTCAAGACGTTCGATGCAAGATCTGTTGGGTCCATTTTGGCCATTTGAAATTTTATCACATTGCATTCATTAACCAGTTAAATTATTGAGCAACACCCAATTGTTGATACTCAAGAAGTAAGCTTGAATAACATTGTGTACATCATAATGACAGGTAACCCAGCGTATCTGCAGAGGCATAGCTCTGACTATGCAAGCTTTTGGTCCAGTAACTACCCGGTACATTGTCGTGCTCATGACACTGGACTGGCATCCCAGAGGTTGTGCATTAAATGTGGCTGAAGACAGTAACACCATACTCAATGAGGCACCAACTTCTGAAAACAGAGCTAACCACCTCAGAATTACGTCGCCATAGGATTATCAAATAAAAACCCACCTGGTTCACTAATGACCTTCAGGAATGTGGTAATCTGCCAGCCGTGCCTGGCCGGTTTATACGAGATTCCATTCCATACTTTGCAGTCGACTCTTAAAGGCCTTGGGTAATTTGAGATGGCAATAAAACAAATGCAGTACACCAGATCCCCGAACTACAAGAAAAAAAAATAGGACCACTGGAGCTGTAACTATCTGTGCCATGGCCCAAATGTTGGAACCCAAATTTTGGCAGCATTCTGACTGTTGGTTCTGGAGAAGAGCAATCTCACCCCCCTCCATGTTCTCACTCTTACGATGTCTCTCCGAAGGACCATCTGAGCAACCCACACACCCCAACCTCCGATCTCCTTTCTCAACAAGCCTCTTGAAGAAGTACTTTCATTCAAACTTTTTGGACCTCACTCTCTGCCACGATCTTTCCTGGGAAAGTCACATCTCCAAGCTGGCCTCCAAAGGAAGTCACCGACTGGGCATCCTACATTGTGCAAAGTCCTTCCTTGGCACACCTTAGCTTCTAACCACTTGCAAGCTTTCATCCACAACCTGATGGAGTACTGCTCTCCCCTTTGGGTGGTGCTCCTGCCTCAACACATAGCTCGACTTCACGCTGTGGAAACCAAGGATTTTAGGATCATTGGCATCTCCACGATGAAACTTGAGTCTTTGGGTCTCTCACTCTCTCACCGAAGGTAGGTCGGTGGTCTTGTCTTCCACAATCTCCTCTCTGGTATTCCCCCCCCCCCCCCCCTTCTGCTCTGTTTCCCCCTGTAATTCCACAGGGCATTCAAGGTCTGCCAAAAACTCCCTTCTGGTGAAATTACCAACAAATCAAGAATCACTGCTCACCTTCACTCCTCTTTTTTCCCCACCTCTGCACAAACTCCTACACCCTCTTCAATCCCACTCCACCCTCCAGGTCTTCAAAACAGCTGTTCACCACCATCGCATATCTTCTCCCATCCAAAATCTTGATCTTTACTACCCACATGAATCCACCCCAAACCCACCTCCTTCATATTCCCTGTTTTCCTTCCTGAAAGTCCCTGTAGTACCATCTTGTTTTCCCCATGTTCCCCACCCCATCCATATCCCTTCCACAGATCTATCGTCTCTGTTCCCCACTATTTTGTGCTTCCTTCTCCCACCCCTCTCGTCTCCTGCCTTGTTATATGTTCTATGTTTTAGCTCTGACACGGGCCTCAACATGGTATACAAAAGAAAAAAAACATTTTTGAAGGAATTTACATGATTTTCCCAAAAATTTATCAAGTCCAACATTTTGACACACTTCCAGTCACGTGATCGGCATGACCTCTGCAATTTATCATGACCCTGTCTTAATGTTGTAACCCAAATTTGGTAGCATTCTGGCTGGTGGGTCTGGAGAAGAAGATTTTGGAAGGAATTTACTAAGTCCGCCAGTTTGACCTACTTAAAGTCACGTGACCGGAACAAGCTTTGCGGTCTCCGTCACCAGTCAGGAGCGGAACGTTGCTGCCAAATTTCAGCCGGATCAACCCGGCGGTTTTGCCGGAGAGGTCGAAATAGGAGACGAACGGATGAACGGACAGTGCAGGATGACAATACCTTATCTGGAATTCCAATTCCAGATTGGCTAAAAATTATTGCACACCTTGTAGTTATAAACCAAGCACCAACTAATGATGCATCAAAAGGAAGCTGCACGTACAAAACTAAATTGAGTTGGCCTGTTCAGCATTCTCTGAACCGATGGCTCATGATGTTCAGAACCCAGGTTCGAATACCACAAACTACAGAATATGCCTTTGTCCATTGTCTAACACCCTTGTAATTCCCATTTAAGTACACCAATGTCTACCAATTAATGTCCTGCAAAATGAATTCCCATTAAAACACACTGATGTCTAAGGATTAATTACCTCCGCCACTGAAGGTGAACGGAGGTTATGTTTTCACCCGTCTGTTTGTTTGTCTGTCTGTGAGCACAATATCTCAAAAAGTTGTCGACAGATTTGGAAGAAACTTGGTCGCCAGGTTGGGTCTGTGACAAGGACGAATTTATTCGATTTTAGTTGAGATCCGAATCCAGATATGGCAATTTTTCAATTTCTAAGTGATTCTTCACCATTGAGAGATGGGGTTAAAAACGACATAAGAGTATAGCATGATGTTTCAAAAAGTTGTGGAGGAGTTATGACAAAACTAGGTGGATGAGTCAGGTGACAAGAACAAGCCAATTAGATTTTGGTTGAAGTCCGGATCAAGATCCGGCTGTAAACTGTTCAGCCTGTCGGAGGTATGTGCTCCACCGAGTGCCATTCTAGTTTGTCCGGAGATTTACGTTCAAGCTCCACTACGACACTTTAAAGGTAAAAATAAAAACTTTTCTTTAATTGCTGAACTCATGACAAATGCCCAATTCATGGCAGTCAATCCATCGTAACCACATTAAAGAGGAATCATGATGAATGAGAAATATTCTCCAATAACCAAGCGAAGCGTTGCACAGCGGCGCACCGACGACGACGAGTGTTGGTCTTGTTGGGCGGAACTCGTAGCTTGGCAAAACGGGACGTCCACCCTGATGTCGAGATGATTCTGCGACTGTGCCCACCACATGCCAGCCAAGTTTGACCTTCTCCTATAGGTCATAAAAGGAATGTAAGAAAGGCTAACAACGTTGAATGAAAACAAACATCAGCACAAACAGGAAGAAAGGCATGTCAAATTGCTTACAGATCCACAGATGTGAAGCGATTCTAAAAGAATAGGAAGTAAAACAATTAAAATACCTGTGGCTGTAAATAAATACAAAAAAAAGGTACTTTGAAAGACCAAATTTACATTAAAATGTGGCCATGCTACATTGATCAAGATGTGATATCATCTGAGGAGCCAGTGTTCATCAATTTCAGATATTTTGGAAAATTATCTCAGACCGAAGAAGAACTCAACCTCATTCAGTCCGCACAGCAAGAATTTATAGTTAACCTCCGCCATCGAAGATGGACGGAGGTTATGTTCACCCCTGTTTGTTTGTTTGTGAACAGTATTACGGAAAAACTCCTGGACGGATTTCGACGAAACTTGGTGGGGGGATTAGGTATGGTCCAAGGATCATGCCATTAGATTTTGGACTTGTCCAAAGTCCAATATGGCCTATGGCGGCCATTTTGAAAAAATATTTGAATTTTTGTTTTTGCATTTCTACATGTTTTAAGTATTTCCAACCCCCCAAAAAAAATTTGTTAGAGAAAAAAAAAAGAATTGCAACTTTTTTTCAAAAAAATTTCGATTTATTTGAAAAATATTTTTGAATTTTTTTGCATTTCTACATGTTTTAAGTGATTTCCACCCCCCCCCCCAAAAAAAATTTGTTAGAGAAAAAAAAAATTAGAAATTTTGCAACTTTTTTTCAAAAAACTTTCGATTTTTTTTTGGCATTTCTACATGCCATCATCTAGTTTAGTTTATTCCATCGTGGTTCAGTAGAGTCTGATCCGTTTTGACCTACATGAAATAGGATATCAGGTTCACTTAAGTGACCCAGCAGTATTGACGGCAGAGGTTTTGCACTCTACAGAGTGCTCCCCCTCTAGTTTATACTGTGCTCCCCCCAAAGCCTGGTGTTGGCTTAGTGGTTAGGGTAGCGGCTTGGGATCCCAGGGTCCTGAGTTCAAGCCCCGTTGGCTGCTGAATTAACACCAGGGGGTTGACTCAGCCTGTCATCCTTCCGAGGTCGGCGAAGTGAGTACCAGTGTACTGGTCCCAGTGTATGCCCCGGTTAGAATAGGTGTACCATATCCCTGTGTGTCGTAAGAGGCGACCAGGGTTGGCGTCAGGAAGGGCATCTGGCCATAAAACATTGCCTCAAGAAAAAGCCCAACCCCTGCACAGCAGGGAAAATGGCTGTAAAAACGGTCATTTTTTATTTTATACTGTGCCCCCCAAGGAAAGTCTGCCATACCTGCAGAAGTTCAGCCAGGTTGGATGTAGCAAACACATCCATGATCTCCATGACACCGGAGCTGGCTTTGCTCACCACTGGCGTCAATGGACAGCTGGTGGACACGAGGGCATGAGGAAATATTGAAACACACTGACGATTCAAAGATGGACTTTCCTCCTATATACCCAATAAATAAAAAAATATTTAAACCTTCTTTTCATACAAACCTGGATTTTCGTGAAACAACAACACGTTCAACACCCAGGAAATAGGCTGAACGCATCACGGCTCCCAGATTCATGGGGTCAAGCACACCCTCCAAGGCCAACCAGATGCGGGGTCCAGCTGAATCAGACTCCGAAGAGTTCTCTGGAAATTGTCCAATTCTTCTCAACCCAGCATTAATCCCTTGGTATGTGGGACTGAATGCAGGATCATGCTCTTCAGGATCACCAGCTGCGACCACTTCAATGTTTTTTTCCTCATCTTCAATTTCCGAAGAATGCCGGCTCTGCGCTCTCGCCCTATGTGGTGACTCGATTTCTTCAGTTGCACCGATGGTCACTAAAGACTGTCCATTAGGTGATTTGGAACTTTGATACAGCTGATCAACTTCATTTTTCTCTGTGGAAACTTCATGAAATTGTGGCCGTGTATCCATCGATCTCGAATCTTTGGCAACGGAATAAATTCCAGCAAATAATGGACCTTTAAAATCAATGACATCTTCACCGTTTAAAGGTGGGTTTGAACCTTGGTTCAAAATGTCACCAACACTATTTTCAGCTGTGCACACATCACTTCCGTGAGCAATGGGATCCCTTTTCAAATCATCTTCAGTATAGATATTGCCAACCTGCAGAGTAGTTTTCTCAAAACATCTGGTTCCTCCTTCCTGCACACATCCAGCGTGTCTGGTTACATGTGGTGATCTCTCGGTACTGTCATGATCAAGGTAGTATAGGCGACTCACCTGAAGGCACACCCCCTGATGCGGCCTTCCCTTACTTAGCACATCAAGCCCACGGCGCTGCTTTAGTTCCATGGGAATTGCCCGCTCTTTTGCCAGGCGCAAAATCTCTTGAACCTAATCAAGGGAACATCGATAAATACTTCATCAAAAATAAAAAGGTTTGGACTTCTGTCGGAAAATTAATAAAGCAATTGACAAAATGGCTTATTTACGCTGCCAGTGTAACCAACAACCCACAAAACATACCTCAAATCTCTTACGACTTCGACGTTCTCCCAAAAATAGTCGCACGGGTTGACGGAGGCCACGGAGCAGGGCTAAGTAACATGGTGACACTCCAAAGAGAATGTCCAGGACACCTGGATCTACTTCAGAGAGTACAGCATTATGCCTAGCTGGAGTACGGATGCCTTTGGCCTTGCCAAAGTTCAGGACAGAGTGCTGCCGCTCATGGTCATGGAAGTCATCATCTTGAAGCCGCTGACGCTCTTTACGTGGACTTTCATTCACATCATCTACTAAAGGCCAGACTGGACCATAGCCCCAACCAGCACGACTTTTCCGCTTCTTCGCTGGTCTCTGCTCCTGCCCTGACAATCAAAAACAAACACACAATTATTTCATTGACAGTTTGTGACCATCATTTAGGTCCAATTTATTTACACCACAGTGATACTGTGACCTTATCAGTTTATTTTGCATCGTTGTAATTTTTCTTTGCAGATGCATAAGGAAGCAAGTTTCTGTATGCAGCAAACTTTTGAGGTCAAAAGTCATCCAATTCAAGAATAGTTTCAAAATTCTCCACGTTTGATTATTTATTGTTCATGGTGAAATGGATATGCAAAGCCTTACAATATTATCAAAACAATGAACTCTCTAGTTAGCCCGTCCCCCACGCAGCGGAAGACAGAGTTCTGCAATTACTGTGTGCTGCTGCGTGTCTGCCTGGGTGGCAACTTTTTTTTTTTGCCATCTGAGCTTTTTTACCTTTCGTCAAATTTTCAATAAAGCTTTATTTATGATAATATGGAGAAGACAAATTCATAATTTTGTTAAAATAATTTTCATTATTACCTCCACCGCCGAAGGTGAAGGAGGTTATGTTGTCACCCCTCTCGGTCTTTGTTTGTTTGTCTGTCTGTCTGTGCTGGATATCTCAAAAAGTTGTGGATGGATCCAGATAAAACTTGGTGGGCACGTTGGGTGTGCGACAAGGAAGAATTCATTCAATTTGGGTGAAGATAGGAATCCGGATACAGATCTGATAATTTGTTAAGTGATTCTTCACCATTGAGAGATCAGGCCAAAACTGATATATAGCACGATATCTCAAAACGGTGTGGACGGATTCGGACAAAACTTGGTGGACTTGTTGGTTGTGTGACAACGAATAGATTCGATTTTGGTGAAGATCCGGATCTGAAGCTGGATACGAGAATTATTTAATTTTTTAAGTGATTCTTCACCATTGAGAGATAGGGTCAAAAACGATATATAGCCTGATATTTCAAAAATGACCGGCATTATGTGGCAGAAGTATGCGCTCTACCGAGTGCCCTTCCGGTTATTATTACTCGCAGAGTGGGACCCGTCCAAAGGGCGATCCTGTTCCAAGCATGCAACACGTTCTTCTGACGCATACCTTAATTTGGATCGAGTTGAGGCAACTGACAGCTTTGTAGAGTCAAAAAAAAAAACCTGGGTTACATGCAAGAAGCAAAAACCATCGTATTTTTTTTTCACCTTTTGTTGCCTTATAGCCTGGAATTAAACTGCATGAAATCAGACTTTTTCCACCTTTGTTTACACATCGTAACCCACAATTTCCAAGTGAAAAACAAATTCTACAAATTTCAGAAAATTAATTTAAAATACAAAACTATAATATCTTGGTTGGATAAATGCCCACCCCCCTTATCATAGCAATTGTAAATTAGCTCAGGTGTAACCACTCACCTTCAAAATCACACACCAAGTTAATTGGCCTCCACCTTTATTAAATTGTCGAGATTCTGATCATTTCAGAATAATATCAGCTGTTCCTGTGGGTTTCCTCTGCTGGGTAGTGCATTTCACAGCAAAGACTCAACCATGAGAACGAATTTGCTTTCAAAAGACTTCCGGGATGAAGTTGTGGAAAGGCACAGATCAGGGGATGGGTATAAAAATATTTCAAAGGCCTTGAATATCACTGGACACAGCCAATACAATCATTAAGAAGTGTAAGACGTGTGGTACCACCAAGACCCTACCTAGATAGCGCCGTCCCTTCAAAACTGGACTGACAAGCAAGGAAGACCATCCAGAGAGCCACCAAGAGGCCAATGGCAAGTTTGAAAGAGCAACATACTTTATGGCAAAGACGGTCACTGGTGCAGTGACAACAATATCTCAACACACATAAGTCGCCTGTGCGTAGGTGGCAAGAAAGGAACCATACTCAAAAAGACACACATTGAGTCCTGTTTGAGGTATGCAAGAACCAACTCACGAGATCATCTGTAAGCATGGGCAAAACGTTTTGTGGTCTGACGAAACCAAGATGGAACTTTTTGATCTAAATGCAAAATGTTATGTTTGGCACAAACTCAACAGCACATCACCCAAAAAACACCATTCCTACTGTGAAGAATGGTGGTGGCAGAATCATGTTATGGAGATGTTTCTCATCAGTAGGGACTGGGGCACTTGTCAGGATAGAAGAGAAAATGGATGGAGCAAAATACTGAAAAATCCTTGAGGAAAAACTGCTGCCCTCTGCAACAAAGCTGAAATTGGGACGCAAGTTCACCTTTCAGCATGACAACGACCCGAAGCACACAGCTAAAGCTACACTGGAGTGGATAAGGAACAAAAAGATAAATGTCCTTGAGTGGCCGTCAGAGCCCCATCCTAAATCCAATCGAAAATCTGTGGTTTGAAGATTGCTGTCCATCAACACTCCCCATGCAACTTGACTGAGCTTGAACAGTTTATACAGAAAAATGGGCAAATATTGCCCAATCCAGGTGTGCAAAGTTGGTGGAGACTTATCCCAACAGACTCACAGCTGCAATTGCTGTCAAAGGTGTTTCCACCAAATATTAACTCAAGTGGGTGGACACTGATCCAACCAAGATATTCTAGTTTTGTATTTTTAATTAATTTTCTGAAATTTGAAGAATTTGTTTTGCACTTGGAAGTTGTGCATTGTGATGGGTAAATAAAGGTGGAAAAAGTTTGATTTAATGGAACTCAATTCCAGACTATGAAGCAACAAACGGGGACAGGAACAACACGGGCATGATAGGCCGAATGGCCTTCTCATGTTCATGCGCCAAGTTGCCTGTGTAACATTGTTAAGAACATGAACAAATGGGAAGGGAGGACAGAGTTGGCATGGGGGTGCATAGAGTTGGGAGAGGGAGATTGAGACATTGGGAAGGTGGGGATTGAGGACATGGGGTGGGGGGGGGGGGGGTCGAGTACTTGGAGTTGGGGGCAGTTGAGGACTTGAAGAAGAAAGGGGAGAGGATGACAGAGTTGGGTTGGGGGAAAGAGAGTGCACAGAGTTGGGATCAAGGGTTTGAGGCTTTTGAGGGGCATGGAGTTGAGGACTTTGGTTGGAGAGCGTTTGAGGATTTGAAGAAAGGGAGGGAATATAGAGTTTGGGTGTGGTGGTGGGTGAGGGAGGGGGTCAGAGAGAGGACAGAGTGGGACAGGGGTTGAGGACTTGGGAGTGTGTGTGTGTGCACGTGCATGCGCTGGGGTTTGGGTGGGGGGGGGGGGGGTGGGGTTGTTGGGACCTGAAGTCACATTTGCATACAAGGGGTTTAGCGTGAAGCACGGTGAGCACCGTTGTTCTTCATGCCGGTAAGGATCAACATGAAAGAATGGCGTGTGAAATGATGGAAGACTTTGGAGACAGAAGAGTACTGGAGTGAGGCCCATGTGAATGAGGTGTGAATGGGTAATTAACTCTCAAGGTAAGATTTCCTCCTTTATCGCTCAGCTCAGTACTGTTCAAAAAAGGCAAATTCGTGTGAATGGATCGAATGTTCGCAAGACCGAAACACGGTTATAAAGTATAATGTTCATATGAATGGATGTTCGAAAGCACGGAGTTTGTAAACCCGGGGACTGCTGTACTCACCAAAGTGTAATAAACAATGTTGAAATGAATGACAACTAAACTTCAAAATCTGCAAATCCCAAATCCAAGAGACACCGACAATTTGCTTGATCTTTGTCAGGTTCAGATCAGAGTAGTGGAGCATGCACCGGAGCAGCGCGTTCACTGCGTCCACTTTCCGCCGGACTCCAGGGGCCTCCGTCTGCATCCCCCAGGCAGTGCCCTAGTCTATCCCCATCTCAACCACGAGGCACGTGGTCGGCCCATTGGGCCTCCTCCACTCACGATCGCTCCCATCGCTGAGAGAATCTGTGAGCAGGACATCAGCGCCAGGAAATGAGCCACATGTCCATGACGAGCAGCTGATGCTCACCGACGAATGCAAATAAAAATCTCATTTATAGTCTCTCTCTGCAAAGCTCGCACTAGAGTGATTCTCGAACAGACTGGTACCAAAGGATCAAGTCTCCGTCTCAGTCCCTGGTCAGAGTCCACGTCTCACATCCATAGAGCAAGACTGGAAGCACAGACCATGAAGACTCAGACCTTCGTACTCCTCGCACATGGTACCCGTCAGCTCCACACCCCATGATCCAGTGCAATCCATAACTCCTTGGCCGACTCAGATGTCTATTGACCTCTGGCTCACACCAGCAGAACATGAATATCACTGCCAAGGTAAGTGATCTCCTCCATGACCTCAACATTCTCACACAAAAACAGGTACAGACAAGATGCAGCATCCAAATGACATGAAAGCCCAGATCTTAGTTTTAAACCACGAAACCCGATCCCAGCGGCTCCAACTCCTAATTCAGCACCTCGAGGGCCCCAAAAGGATATCCAGTCTCCACAAAGATGACTGTATCTGCGAAATCAAGGTCAGCGATCTACATTCCAAACAATGCACTCTGCAGCCTTGATCTTCCGACATCCTCCTAAACCAGTCCATACATGCTGAAACAGTGATGGGGGCAGTACACACCCCTGAACTAACACCAGTAATAACTGAAAATAAGTCGGCAATGGCATCACACATCGACACAATTGAATACCAGAGTCGTAGTTCACGACATTCAGATGAGATCAGTTTTGGTGGCAACCCCAAGAAGCACCAAGAGACCCAGAAGAGCATCCCAATTCAGTCAGAGTAACCAAAGGTCAGATCAAACGGTACCAAAGGTTCAGAGGTATCCACAATTCACTCGATGAAATCTTCTGCAGGGATTGCACAAAGCTACAAGACAGCCCCTGCCGAAACTCTAGTCTGCGTTCGGTGAGGAACCCGAGAGCAACGGCATGAGGCAATTCGTTGACCTCTTTTGGTGTAAAGCCTGACTGACCTGGACGCTGGTCCAAAGCATATGATGAGTGAACCCCATGAAGAATTATCTGGAAGCAAAGGACCTTGCCAGCACTGAGACAGCGTAACCACGGCCTCGGATAACTGCGCGCTGGCGATCTTGCCCTACCCTATTTTAAGAGACACAAGGCCACTCTTCCAGTCAGTTGGATGCATTGCCTGTGTTCCAGCAGAGCACAAACTGCACTGCAATGACATGACAGTACAGCATTACACCAGCCTGAGAAGTCGACCATGTATGCCACAGATCCCAGGCAATATCACTCATTTCAACCCGTTCACTGCAACCTGTTTCACAAACTTAAGGGGGATCACACGTCGCCTCGAGGGGTCACAATGGGATAAGTAACACCCCGAATCCAAGCAACAGCTAGTGGATCAGCCTGGAAGCCACTCAAAGAAAACCGGCCCAGCGGACCTTCACTTTGGACTTCCTGTCCAAGATCCTACCACCAGCCTCTGCTCTAACTGCAGCTACACGTGCAGACGGAATGGCTTGAGGAATGCAATTGCGCAAAACACCCCTGTAACACTAGACGAGAATGCACTTGCCACAGTGTGAGACTCTACCCCCTCGCAAGATTCCTAACGCACATAGGCCTCTTAATCTACCCTCAGCACACGTAAGTTTATGCCTCAACTCCCTGACAGCTCAGCTCTGCCATAAAGCCTGAGCCACGACAGCTCTGGGTCAATGTATATCCAGTGTCCCCTTGAGACATTAAAATTTAATCTTCATACCTATGTTGAGTTACCAAGACATCCCACCCAAACATCAAGGAATGGTGGTCTGAAGGCACTCCACAACTCTTTCAGGATTCCCAAAGCACCCAGCCCCCCCCCCCCCCCCCCCACCAAATACCCTCGAGCCTGTTACAGACTCTTCAGCTATCTTTCATCTTGAGCTTCCTAACATCCACTCCAGCCTGGCGATGATACCAGTCTCCGCATTTAGCTGACAACTTCAGAGTTGTTACAAACAAGACTGTATAGATAGATAGAAGAACATGGGGCACTCGGGTGACCCTGCAAAATTCTGAATCATCCTCCATGAACCAAATCACAAGAGACAACAAGAGTCAAATACATCAATAATAATATAAGAAAAATACAAGGTCCAAAATAAGAATGAGACCTTGTAGGTGCATGAACATGAACCAGCCACGCCTAAGTCCACCAACTTATTACATAGAGAAAGAATAACACTCTATCTT
>CM068955.1:131286838-131305383 GCA_035128595.1 Eptatretus atami
GCCATCTGCGATGGACGGAGGTAATGTTTCACCCCTGCCCGTTTGGTTTGTGTGCAGGACATCACCACAAAAGTCGTGACGGATTCGGACAAATCTTGGTGGGCAGTTTTGGTTGTGTGACTGGGATGAATCATTCCGATTTTGGTGAACATCCAAATCTGGATTCCAATACGGAAAAAAAAAAATTTTTTCAGTGATCTTCGACCTCAGAAGATTGAGGCCAAGCGATGATACAGCATATATTTCCAGAAAGTTGTGGTTGGTTTGCCAAAAACTTGGTGGATGCGTTAGTTAGGGTGAAAGAAACAATTGAGGTGTGGAGAGGATTCTGGATGCGGAGGCAAGGAAGGTGTGGAGTGAATATGAGAAGAGCAACAGGGTGTAGAAAGGTTTGGGGATGACGTATGGAATGTTCATGCTGAGACAGCTGTGGAGAGAGGTGGAGTGCAAGTGAGTGATTGGATTTGTGACCTGGACGAAGGCTACGACACTGTCCGATAGGATTGTTGATGGCGATAACTGAGATGGATGGCGGACCGGAAGCAAGTTAGGGTTGTGGAGGATGTTCAAGGGAATGGAAGGGAAATAGTTTTGGTCGGTCCTGGGTGTTCGAGGAGTGGCGTGGACATTGGTTTGAGCTGGATAGCTCTAGGCCACTCTGTTGTATTCATGGTGATGCTGATAAAGCAGAACGACCGTTGAGGGTACTTTATGGATGTATGCTGTATCGGGCGATCGGCTGTTGTGTGGAGATATGGCGGAGTGCAGGAATATGGGGGTGGAAGGAGGGCTATTGAGAAATATGGGCTGAGATGGTATGGAGCGGAAGACTTGAGGTGTGAGGGTGTTGGCGCAGAGAAAATATGAGCATAAGTTGAGGGAGGAGATCAGCAGGGAATAGGTTTGATATATTGGAGGAACAGTGACTGGGATGTTTTATCCGAAGGTCGGATAGAGGTTCATTGTGGCGTGCGAATGGGTGGAGGGAAGTATGGCAAAGAAGATGTCAAGGAAATTGATGGAAGGTTCTGTTGTCATTGTGGTAACGCCGGGCTACCTTTACGGCTGGAGACGTTGGCACATGAAGAAGACAGCAAGAAGGCTAAGGTTTGCATCAGAGCAATGTGGGGGGATCTCGGATGAAGAGGTGGATAGGAGGAGGGATGGATGACTGAGGAGGAGATTTCGTGTGCCGATGCAGCTTACGTGGAGATTGGGGTAAGTACCGGCTGAGATGGCTGGACACTTGGTTGGCGATGGGGAGAGAATGGCAAGAGAGCGATAGGTTGGGGAAGCAAGTCAGAGTAGTGGTAGACGTGGTTAAGATGGAGAGATTGGGTCAGGAGGGATATCTGTAAGGTTGGGTGTTGAGAGTGGCGAGAGTTGGCTGAGAAGAAGATGGTGGAGGAGTATCATAGGTCAGGCAGGCAGAGCTTGGGTGCGTTGACCTCACCCGTATATAGGAAGAGGAGTAGGAGGAGAAAAATTTCAGAATCCGGATCTTCACGAAAATCTAAATCGATCGTCGTCATCATTACCCAACTGTCCAGATGATTGGTCATAAACATAGCATAACTTTTTTGACGAATCGTAGCTCACAGACAGACCAACATAATCATTCCGTCCACCTTTAGTGGCGAGCATTTACTTTTCCCTCTGAACTTGCAGACCATAATTATATATTTTTGAAGTGGCCAACTTGTGAAGGAGTTCGCCACGTTTTTGACGTGATCTCAAAAGCATTAGTAACCCGAGAACTGAAACGTTATCTTCTGACAGTCTTGACTTTTGAAATGTCAAACACCCCAAATGGTGTGCATTTTCACACAGTGATTGTATCAAGCCAGAGATGGCCCTTAAGTGTGATTGCACATTGTTTACGACACACCATCATCCTCACATGTATACCCGTCGTGTAAACCGATGTCGTAAATATATGTTTTTAAATTCTCCGAACAAAAGTAAATAGATGATTATGGCATCTAATTATCTACGTTACAAGCTAATTATGCAATTATTTTGTTGGCATGTCAATCATGTTTGCGTGATTATCTTTACCTCTCTTGACACTCGGTAGAGTGAGCGAAAGGCAAAGAAGAGGCGTGCGAGCAGGTGCACAGTACAGGTGCAGGCTCAGGTTCAGGTTCAGGCTCAGCGTGGACGAGGAGAGGATTACCTGACAGGTAGTTCTCCAGAGAGCCCACCAGAACTCGCTCATTCGAAGTTTTAGTCTGTTTGATAACGGTACCCAGTTCCACAAGTTTTTTTCATTCTTATCCGGATGTTTTGTGGAAATGCCAGTCATGGACACACTGGTGTTTGAACGCACTCGACTGGGATGACTGTGTATTTTTTGTTCGTGCTTAGACAGGGACTTGATACAAGGTGCTCCAGGAACTGGGAGACGAGCTAGGTGATGCCGCCGTGCGCCAAAACAGATCGCTTACTGCGCCAGAGGTTCAGACATTACGCTGTTGGACCGATATACGGTTGGTCACTGTGTAGCCACTGAGGTTGTCATTACACGACTATCGCCAGACAACACAACAACCACGATGAACCACACTGGCGTCTAAGCTGTGTTAACGCACACCTTTGCTGACTTTGGAGTTATAACTTTTATGTCTTATTTGCTGTGGGACGCCCCACCCACTCCTTTCATGCAATACAGACGCGATCGCAGAGCAGCTAGCAACCACAACAGTAGAGCAGCATGCTGCTGACTCGCAGACTACAACGGCCGCCTCGAGCTTGACGCTAGAAGCAGGAGGCAAACTCAGCGATGTGCCGATTATATCGCAAAAGGGCCGGCGGGGGGGCGGGAGGCGGGGCTCCCCCCAGGGAAAGGAACGCAGTTGGAGTATGGTCTCGACTTTAGTGACTCTCCATTATGCATTGAGATTTCTCGAATAAGCACGTTCGACATTTAACAAATGCCAGGGAGGCGGCATGGTTGACTCTTAGTTGACATTGTAAAACGCTTTCTACGGGTGTTTTGCAATTAGTCCAAAGGTGTGGAAGAAGGCTCAAGCAAATCCCTAATGTGGAGAACCTTACAGATTGAACTCTTTTATGTCTTAACTTCAATGTTGGAGGAAAAAATTTTCCCTTCCGATCTCCTTCAGACAGAACCTTGTTCGATTTTTATGCATGACTACAGCAGAAGCGGCAACGTGTCGCACAGGTCGGAAGTTGAAGTCTCCCTTCAGACCTGCCAGACCTGTCTCGTTCTGCCAACTGTGACCGAGGTCTGCCCCGTGCCATTGCTGGCACTCTTTCACTGATGAATGGCTTTGCACTTTAACCCGACGCTTGTAACCAACTTCAGGAATCTTGTATGATACTTACGATCACATTCGTGACAGGCTGGAGAGGAAACACGAATTTGGACGTTATTTATGTTATGTTTTGTTTTTTTATTTTTTTGTTTGGGGCATTGGGGATTTTCTTTCTGCATATATACCCGTATTTCCACCGTTTTCATCCAATGCTGCACCGGCTAACGGTACGAGTGCAAGATAGTGAATGACAGCAAGATGTCGGCAAGGGTGAACAAACGCGTCGTCTCCGGAGATTTATGCCCGAGTGTTTGTACCCTAAGCATGTCATTCGCTTGCCGTTCATTTGTTTATGCCGAGCGGGCTTGCGTCAGGAAACTCTTCACATCAGTCATTCTCTACTCCTTTGTTCCGAGTGAATGTGTCTGAGCGCTGCTAGTCAATGACTACGGATGCACGCCTCTGCAAGAATGCGAGAGAGAAGATAGGACAGAAGAGAGGGAGAAGTAACATCGTAGATAGTGTCAAGATATAGCTCTGTTTTGTTTTAGCACGGGCCACTGCCATGAAAGTGTCTCACACAGCTGCATTGCATACGCTTGTTGCTGGCATGCACGTGCTTAAAGTCACAGTTTGTTGTGGTGGAGTATTAAATGATCGAGGGTATCCGATGAAAGAGGAAAGCCGTGAGAAGGAAGAGGGAGTCTTGGCAGGGGATGTGACCAGTGCGTTTCAGGTTCTACGATTGTTATGGAGATTTTCCGTTGCTTAGGAAGATTCAAAGCAATGCCTTCAAATGTGCTATGTTCAGCGGCCCAACCTCTACTTCTGTTGCGATTAGCTTCTCCAACCGTTGTTGTCATGACTGTTTGATCAGAGTAATATTGACGATGACGTTTATGCGCAAAGCTTTGCTGGCACTGTAGCTCGGTGGGGTCTGCCCACACACCATCCCCACCCACCCCTACCCATAACAGCCTGAAAGAGGACAGCTCATCGATTCTTTCCGTAACTTTAATTCATTGCTGTGACCGCCTTTTTGAAGGCGTTATTTCTGTGGAGATTAATTTATCTCCATCGTTACTTGGCATCAACCTAACTGACCTTCATCTTAATTTCTTGTGCATAAGTTGCATGTACATGGAGGCCTTTACCAGGATCGATTAAATGTCGGTTTACGTTCTCCCCAAATGGGCCTTGAAAGCCATACGTATTGATGATCCTGTTGCAAAACCTTTAGAGTAACACCCGTAATATTCATACGTATTTGGGTCCAAGTGCTGCAACTCCCATTGTTGATGGATTTGGTTTGGGTAGTATGCGGGGTGGTGGGAGAAAAGGTGGATAAATAAGAAGAGTACAGAAAAAAAGGCAACCATTTTGAGGGTATAGGAAAAGTGAGGACATCGGAATGTTTCATTTATGCTGCTTTTTTAAGTAATAGCCCTAACATCTGAGTTATACAATTGTGATATTCGATGTATCAGTGTACACTAGGTTTCCAAGTCCGTCGGCTTCCCCCGGTGTGAAAACCTACTGAGAGCTACACACGGTAACCACCGGTTCGGGACCGAGAGCTACGATGACCCTGCTCCTCGAGTTAGCCGGGCAGCGAGCTGTGAGATGCAAAAGTCTTCAGCACGCCGCCACGCCACGTCCAGGGAGCAGAGCGCGTACATGGGCGGATTGGCGCGACGAACTGGTGTACGTGACGCAGTGTGCGGCGATGCGGGAATACAACGTTGCCTTTTGACTGGGAACGCGGAACGCCAGAGTTGATGATATGGTGCGCACAAGAGAAAAGAAGCCTCGACCACGAAGTTGATCAGCGTGGGCTGATTGGAAATTGGAGCGGCACATAGAAACCACGTTCAGTCGATACATCACTTACAATTTAACGATCCAGTCGATGTGATACATTGCAAACTAAAGCAAAATATCGCATTCTGATTGTTTTTTCCCCCCTGAGGTACTTGATCATTGATGGGTCATGATGGCTTTCAATTGGAAATACCCTTCATTCTGGGCAATCGGAATAGATTACATTTTAGCACAATAGTGATCTCATCTTATTTGTCATAACATTGACCTTTCAAATTCAAAATAAATTTACATCAATATTTCGCCATGCTGCCTATTCAATAAATGAAACATTAAATCGATTTCATTGTCTCGTACAAGTTGCAAATGAGCATAACTTGCTGATCTTAGGGCTTGTTACACCCATCTTCTCTTACCTTCTAGCTGCGGACATTCACCCCTTTCTCGATGATGTTGTGCACTCTCCTATCGATGTAATACACGGCAGAAAAGGGTTTAGTGTAAAAATAAAAACTTTATTTGAAAAGAGAACAAAAATGCATCCGAAGTGGCACTTCAAAAAACACGCACACACAGATTTCATTGCAGCATGCACAGCAGTCTTACCAGTGTAGAGACATCCATAAGGAACCCATCTGATTGGACAGCAAATTACATGCCATCGCTTAGTTTGCTCAGATTCACGGTAACAGCAACATGATATGGGTTTCAGAAAGTGGATACGAGGGGAGATGTTTGAGAGATAGATACGGAGGTGATAGGAGTTGGGTACAGCGAGGGAGACAAATGCCTTGCTTGGAACAGGCCGCACGAGTGTCCTTAACGATAAGCGCTCAAACAATCTTTTTTTTCACTTTCTTCACTCAAAATCATCGAATGCATGATCTACCTACGAATCGCGAGATACATCGCATGCTTATAAACGCCCGGAGACGCCTGTGTGATGCCGTTTATTTCATTTTCCTACATGAAGAAGCTCAAATCTTTTACTGAGCCTAATTACTAAATCTAAACTCTGGAACTGACCTAACCGCAGTTGTCGACTGCTAAAAAAAGATGTTCATTTGTCCATTCGCACATTTTTGGACATCATGGCTCTCCAGGTGGCGTTTGTATATAACTTGATCGCTAATCGCTTGTCAAGCCAGCGTTCGCTTATTCAGCGGTTCATGAGTGCAGTGACAGTGGGGGCGGAATCGATTCCAAAGAACATTATCTTTCACATGGAATCGATGATTGACCAGCAATCGACTCAATTCCAAGTATTTACTTCCGAAATGTAAGCTTTTTTTTTTTCCGTGAAAATATTTAGTCCTGCGGCGCATGATTCCAGTTACAAGTGGTCTGGTCATTATGAAGAGAACACAGCCCCTGCGTCGTGCCTGTTTACAACTATCACAGGCAAAGCAAGCACTTGCAAACTAAACACGCCGGGACGTGTTCCTTTAAGTAGCCAAGACATTTACAGTGGCTGCAAAGCATGCTTATTGCTTTGCTGAATGACTGGGGTAAGCATACATGACTGATAACGTTTATTACATGTCGTTCGAAGTGTCAGAGTGCAGTTTGGAACTATTTGGGGAAGGTTAAAGAAAACAGTCTGAGTGATACTTCACTTTGTTCATAGACCTTGTTCATCTACTGTTAACGTGCAATATGCTTAAAACATTTGAAACCACACATAGGAGTACCGATTAGTCTGGCTGCGAATGTTATTCAAGGAAGGCCGTCCTGCACAGCAAACAACTTTCGCTTTCACATCGATGATTGAAAGATTTTGCATTAGTAACGCACCGTCGCGGCCTTACCTTCCCCTTCGCGCTGCCTTCCCTTCCCCTCCCCATCGTCTCTTCCTCCCCTCACTGCCTTCTTCTACTCTCCTCACTGCGTTCTCTTTCCCTCTCAGGCTGTCTTACCTTCCCTACCCATGCTGTCTTACCCTTCCCTACCCTAGTGCCATTCCTTCCACTCCACTCATATGCCATGCCACCTCCACCTCCTTCATGCTGCTTTCCCGTTCCCCTTCCCCTATTGCTCCTTCCCCCCCTCATGCTTCCTTCCTCTCCTCATGCTGCCTTCCCCTCCTCGCATGCTGCTTCCCTTCCCTTCATGCTGGCCTTTCCCCTCCTCTCGTGCCTTCCCCTCCTCAATGCCTGCCTTCCCTCCTTATGCTTGCTTCCCTGCTCTCCCGCTCATGCTTGCCTTCCCCTCCTCTCATGCTTGCCTTCCCTTACCCCTTCATGCGCTCTCTTTCCTCTCTCAGTGCCTATTCTTCCCGCTCTCACTGTGCCATTCCACTTCCTTCCCCTCCTCGCTACAGCACTCGCTTATCCCACCCGAATACTTTCTTCCCCCACCCCACTTGCTCTCCCTCTCCCTCCCCACCTTCCCCTCCCCTTTTCCCCATCCGCCGATTGTCAAACCATCCTGGAGTGTTCTACGATGGTTGGTGAGACGTTCTCTCCCAGCATCGCTTATCCCCCGCCAATCCTCGCTCCCCCTCCTTTCCTCTCTCTTTTCCTCCCCCTCTCCCCTTCCTCGCTCCCATCCTCACTTCCCGCTCCTCTCTCTCCTTTTCCCTCCTCTCTCTCTCCGCCCTCTCCTCTCCTCTCTCTCCCCTCTTCTCTCCTTCTCCCTCTCCCCTTCTCCCTCCCTCTTCCCTGCTCCCTCCCTCTTCCTACCTACTCACACTTACCCCTTCTCGCTTCTCTTCTCCCATCCTCTCTGTTTTTTCCCTCTCTTCATATTCGTCAGGAAGCGATGGTGTGGGTATGCTGCTCTATAATTAAACTTCGGCAACAACATAATAAATAAATTGAACGTGGATTGTTATGTAAAGACACGTGTAGTACGAGGTGTTGTTTCATTGCAAAGATTAAGGTGTTCAGATGCTGATTGTGGAATGTATCCAGATTCCCAGTTCATATGTGTTTACTGTCTCAGCATCACTCAAAGCAACAACATAGCTTGACTTTAACATAATTTAGCCTGCAAATTGTATGTAACTTCCTCATTTGCTGCATGAGTGTGTATTTTTCCAAAGGATGTAAAGTGATCAGTTTGATATAAATGATCAGGCAGTCCTTCTCTGTTTCGGTTCTCCTTAACTATGTGTACTTTTAACCAACCATTTACAGTTAACACTCATTCTTTGGACATGATAACCAAGACTAATTAATACAATCATTAATTTTGTCTTCCTCTTCAGATTTATCCGATTATCCTCCATGAGATTATCCTATAGTTCCTCCTAAGAATTTATCTTAGTTCTCCATGAGAATTTAATCTATAAATCTCCATGAGGATTTAATCTATAGTTACTCAATGAGAATTTATCCCATAGTTCCTCCTGAGATTTTATCCCATTAGTTCCTCCCATGGAATTTAATCCCATAGGTCCTCCTGAGGAATTTTAATCCCATAGTTTCCTCCATTTCAGAATTTAATCATAGTTCCTCCATGAGATTTTCCTTTGTTCTCATGAGAATATCATAGTCTCCTGAGATTTAATTCCCATGTTTCTCATAGAATTTAATCCCATCGTTCTCCATGAGAATTTATCCCGATAGTTCCTCCATGAAGATTTAATCCCATACTTCCTCCCAAGATTTATCTGTACTTCCTCCATAGAATTTAATCCTGTATTTCTCATAATGAATTTAATTCCTCAGTTCCTCCATGAGAATTTACCTCTAATTCCTCATTTTGAGGATTTAATCCATAAGTTCCTCATGATAATTTATTCCATAGTTCCTCCTGATAATTTAATCCCTGTTCCTCATGAGATTTTATCCATAGTCTCCATGGAATTTAATCCATAGTTCTCCATGAGAATTTATTCCCATAGGTCCTCATGAAATGTAATTCCCTAGTTCATCCATGAGAATTTAATCCTTTATTCCTCCATGAGATTTTATCCATACTTCCTCCTAAGAATTTAATCTATATCTTCCTCCTGATAAATTTAATCCTGTACTTCCTCCATAAGAATTAATCCTATAGTTCAGTTCTCCCTGGAATTTATCCTGTCGTTCCAGTTCCCCATGGATTTTATTCTGATGTTCCTCTATTCAGAATTTAATCCTATATTCCTCTTTAGATTTAATCCTACAGTTCGTCCACAACAATTAATCGCCATAGTTTCTCATAAGAATTTAATCCCATATTCCTCCATGGAACTTTATACTGTAATTCTTCCATGAAATTTTTCTGATAGTTCCTCTGAGATTTAATCTATATTCCTCTTTGAGAATTTAAATCCACAGTTTCCTCCACAAGATTTTAATGCTATATTCTCATGAGAATTTAACTATAGTTCTGAGAATTTAACCTGTAGTTCCTCATTGAGAATTTAATCCTTTAGTTCCCTCCATAGAAATTTAATCCTACAGTTCCTTCATGAGAATTTAACCTATAGTTCCTCATGAGAATTTAACCTGTAGTTCTCCATGAGAACTTTAAATCCTATAGTTCCTCCATGAGAATTAATTGCTTACAGTCCCTTCATGGAGAATTTAACGATATAGTCCTCAATGGAATTTAACCTATAGTTCATCATGAGATTATCTTATAGTTCTCCATGTTAATCTACAGTTCCTTCATTGGATTTAACTATAGTTCTCCTTGAGGAATTTTAACCCTATAGTTCTCCTGAGAATTTTACCCTGTAGTTCCTCCATGAGAATTTACCCTATAGTTCCTCCATGGATTTATCACAGTTCCTTCATGAGATTTAACCCTTGTTCATCCATGGGATTTAACCCTATAGTCTCCATAAGAAGTTTAATCTGTGTTCCAGTTCCTCCATAAGAATTTATCTGGGGTTGTCCTTTTATAATTACCCTAAAGTTCCTCCTGGGATTTAATCTGGTAGTTCTTCCATGACAATGTATCCTATTAGTTCTCATGAGATTAATGCTGATGGTTCCTCATGATATTTAATCCTATTAATTCCTCTTTGAGAATTTAATCTACAGTTCCTTCACAGATTTTATGCTCAGTTCCTCCATGGAGATTTAACCCTATAGTTCTCCATGAGTTTAACCCTATCGTTCTCATAAGAAATTTCATCTGCAGTTCCAGGTCTCATAGAATTTCCTTGGTAGTTCCTTTATAAGAATTTACCTGTTCTCCATGAGAATTTCATCGAGTTAGTTCTTCCATACTATGTAATCGTACTAGTGCTCCATGATTTAATTTAATCCAGTTGTTTCGTCATGAGAATCAACTTATTGTTCCTCATGAGAGTTCAATCATTTATCTTCTGCGATTGTTCCTTAAGCTGTTTCTTGGGTTTCATCCTTCTGCAGCTGTAAATGTCATTTGGTGTTTAAGGCAGGTGTGATTTCATCAATGCGGTGTCGTCCCTCGGAATGGACGGTTAAACTGGGTCCCATCTGCGCATTAGTTGTGGACGTTAAAGATCCAATGAGTGTCTTCGTGAGTGTCGGCGAGTTTCACACTCGGTCGACGTAGCTAGCCGTGATTAGTGAAGACTTGGTGCAAAAACTTCCTCCGGCCAGCCTGTAGACTGGCAATAATTGTGTCATGAAATAAGTTAAGAGGTCTTCAATAAATCAATAACTTGTTTTTCCCTTTGATATATATTTATTCCCAATTGTTACCTCCCGAGATTAATGAATTTCTCCCTGCATGTGTCCCTTGTGTTCTGATCTCATCATGGGATTTCAATCCTCGTGGTTCTTCCTATTAAGTAATTAAGTGTTTTCATTCCTTCATTGGGAAAATGTTTCTGTTTTTTTTTCTTTTCTTTTCCTCAATAAGAGGTAACCATTTTGTTCCGCATTGAGAGCACAGCAGATGATGGTGAGGGGAAGCAGTAACGAGTGTAAGGTGAGCAGGCGCGGTCACACGCTGCCTGGGCGTTCCAGCATTCAACAAACGGACCAAGAGGCTTGTGCCGTCCACCTCGAATGGGTTTGTGCCGATTGACGGTGCGGCAGGAGCGGGCGACATCCGAGGGACAGCCGCTGCACTGCGCTTGCGCCTCGTTGAGGAAGATCGACGCACGGAACGGACGGTCAGGTAGCCGATCACGAGGCGCGACCAGTGAACAACGCTCACGGTCATGGAGGAGTGAAACGTTTTCGTAGTGAAAGAACTTGCACGAATGGGCCGAGGATCCATCGGACAGGAGGTAGTAGTGGCTCGAAGGGCACGCACAGTACGAGGAACGAGAGGTCGCCACGCTTCAAGTAGCAGTACAGGTGGGTGAAACCCTCATGCGATTTCGGTATGGTGGTTGGCACGCACGACGACCACAGTGTTTCCGCGATGCCTAACGGATTATCGCTCAACATACGGGGACAGTACGGAGTTGCTGAGCACGGGGTCTCTCTCTTACTCCTCTACAGTGGTGTTGCCGTCGCTGGCGAGCTCGTCGCACCGCTGACCTACGCTTCACGAGGCTCGCATTTGTTGGGACAGTTTGCTGCATTGGTGTCCCCGGGTTGAGCACGGCAACGAAACCGACTACAATTGGCTTCAAATCGACGGTAGATGGCGAGCACTCGAGTCGAGGTCATGTCCACCGAGCGACTCGTCACTGAATGAACCTCCAGGAAGTGACTTCTCACCGCTTGACCCTCCGAACGCGGATGGTAGAACTGTGGAAGAGGCACAGAGGGCCGTCCACCGAGCTTTCGGCTAGGGGGTTGGAATGGAAGCTGGGTATCGGTCGGGTTGTGGAGGGAGTCTGTAAGTTCAGTATCAGCAGTTCTTACTCAGGACCTTCCGAGATTCCTCGTCTACCTGCCAATAATAAAACAACAGGTGTGTGTGTGTGTGTGTGGTGGGGTGTGTGTGTGTGTGTGTTGTGTGTGTGTGTGTGTTTTAACCTTCCTCCTTTGCTCGGAGGCCAAAAATACACACTCAGATGTCACAGCAATGTGTAACCAAGATAATTGCACTGAATCAATCACGATTACAATCTCATTAGCAATGACGTGCAGGGATGAACGAGATCTTAGATCCATAATTTATTCAGGGATTAGATTTGCAATCCACAATATATATTCGGATTAGATCGTGGGTTCGGTTCCACATGTTATATCGGGGATTAGATCTTACAGTCCAAGAAGTTATAACGGAATTAGGAAAATTTTTTTTGTTTTTTCTTTAGAAAATCCCTTAATAATGTATATTCAGGGTATATATCTTACAATCACTATATTATATTTGGGATTAAGATTCTTCAATCACTAATAATTATATTGGGGGATTAGTCTTACATCATAATAAATTATTTCAGGGATTCGATCTTCAACATTAATTAGGTTAGGGATTGGAGTCTGCAATCCAAGAATAATTATTACGGATTACATCTTCCACATTAATAGTTATGTACAGGTTAGATTTACATATTTAAAATGATATGCAATAGTAGATCTTAAATCTTATTTTTATAATGATATACAGATGTAGATCTTACCAATCTATTATGATAATGATATGGGGCCAGGATTTAAAGGTAAGATTCTTACAACCCATCATGATTATGATTGCAGGATGTATCAGATCTCTACTCTATCACAGGATGTATGAATCTTCCAATCTTTCCATGCTTGTTTTGGACGGTCTGTTGCTTTTCTTGAGAACAATTATTATTGGTTTCAGATTATATAATTTGCGATATGTATTGGTGCAGTCAAAAGTCCACCCCTGTTGCCTCGGTTCATTCTGGTTAGCTCATGTCGAAAACCTGCAGTACCTGCCTCGAGTCCCCGTCAATCTGGCATTGACGGGACGCTTACATTCAGAATGGAGATCCCAAGCGATGTGAGGGTCTCCAGAGAGATGTACGAGATCTTACATCATGAGATATGGAGGGTGAGAGAGGGAGGACAGCACATTGTGCCCGATATATCAGGTTTATATGGTCATGTGACATATTTTTTCCCCACACCATCACTTCAGATGTTAAACGAAAATGCCGTGAAGCACCACGACAACAGAACACCAAGGACCATGTCGAGGAGTTTTAATCAAATCTTAAAGTCTCCGTAGTCTGTCTGTCGTCTTGGGGAGGAGCTTCCAGTTCTGGGCGGTACTCCACCATTCAGGGAGGGGCTTCAGAATCACATGCCGCCATTTTGTTGTGTTCCGTGGAGCCTCTTTTGTAAGGCTCGCACTTTCTTACACTGTCGCGCTTTTCTTAACTCAATTCTTATTGATTTCATTTTTGCCATAGCTAGACGGTTCAGGTTCGGATGCAAGAACCGGGGGGACATTTGCGTGTTTTCGACAAAGTTTGAGTTATCGCTCAAAACAATTTGAGGTGAAAACTTAGCCTGTGTGGTGTAATATAAAATCCATTCGACTCCCGCACTCGTATCTTAACTCTGAATTCACTCGCCGATCGAAGATCGGAGGTTATGTTTTCCCCTTGTTTGTTTGTTTGTTTGTTTGTTTGTTTTGAACAGTATACGGAAAAAACTCCTTGACGGATTTCGCGAACTTGGTGGGGGGTTAGGTTATGGTCCAGGATCATTGCCATTTAAATTTTGGCTTGGTTTTCCCCCCCCCCCAAAAAAAAAATTAGTTAGAGAATTTTTTTTATTTTTTTGCATTTCTACATGTTTTAAGTGATTTCCACCCCCCCAACAAAAATTGTCACCCCCCCAAAAAAAATAGAGAATTTTTTTTTTGAATTTCTACATGTTTAATGATTTCCTCCCCCCCAAAAAAATTGTTCCCCCCCCCCAAAAAAAATAGGGAAAAATTTTTTTTTTTTTGGGCATTTCTACTGTTTTAAGTGATTTCAACCCCCCCCCCCCCAAAAAATTAGAGCAAACATTTTTTTTTTTGCATTTTACCATTTTTTAAGTGATTTCAACCCCCCCCCCCCAAAAAACTTGTTAGGAAAATTTTTTTGCAACTTTTTTTTAACAAAATTTCGATTTTTTTTTTGCATTTCTAATGTTTAATGATTTCAACCCCCCCCCCCCCCAAAATGTTTTGGAGAAAAGATATAACTTTCAGCATGTTGACGTAATATTTAATGAATAGATTATAGTTCACTTGGTGCCAGCTGTATTGGCGGCGGAGGTTTGCTTCTACCGAGTGCTCCCCTCTAGTTCACTTCTATTTGATTTTTTTGCAGTCGTGTAAGCTTGGTTCACGTTTTCAATTGCAGCAAAAGTGAGAATGGGACGAGATGTTGGGCGTTTATAACAAAAATGCATTTATAGCAGTTTTTAGTCGCCTGTTCGAAGAACGAAGCATATGCGATTAGGCCCCAGCGGTGGCTCGCCGGGCGCGAGCTGGAAATGTTTAGTTTTTGGTGCAAGTTTTTTTTCCTTCTATGTTTTTTAACATCTTTTATTTCACCGTAATTTTTATTTATTATACTTTTATATTATATATACTATTATCGGGGCGTCTATGTGATTACCTGTTCCGTTGTCCGTCGTCGTCCGGGCCGTCGGTTTCCTGTCGCCTTAATCCCAAGTTTCAAGTTTCACGTTTTATTTGGTACATAGGTACAGATTGAGACGGTGCTGTCGCGACTAGTTCTCATCTAAAGGGTTGCCATGGCAACAGGATAGCTGTTTTCATCGTTCCTGTCTGCCTCTAACTCCCGAAGTTTTCAATTTCCGTTTATATTTGGTAATAGGTACAGACTGTGGAGGGTGTCGCGACATATGTTGTCATCGAAAGTGGTTGCCATGGAAACCGGATGCTGTTTCATCCGTTCCTGTCGCCTCTACTCGAGGTTTTTCCAACTTTCGTTCATTTTGGTACTAGGTACGCTGTGAGCGGTGTTGGTCGTGAATACGTTGTATTAATGGGTTGGCGAGGCAACGTGTGTTTTCATGTAGTAGCACATTGTATATCCTTTGTTCGGGGCTTATTGTGTCACTTGCGCCTTTGTTAATGTAATATCATACATATTGTTCGGCGTGTGGAATTCGATTCCACTCCAGTCCGTAGGTGGAATTGTTCTTAAGTCACGTGTTAGTTAGCCCAAACCCTTGTCTGCGGTTTAATGTGATTGCATTCGGCTGCGATCCTTGTTAGGGTTTTTCTGTTTCTGCTTTATTTTCGAAACACACTATCAACGTCACAACGCAACAACCACAACGCTAACCACGCCACCACTTAGCCCCCCGGCCCGCCACCCTCAAACACGCCACCATCTCACTCGCTACCCCGACGAACGCCTCTCACTGTCAGACGACGGTTTGCGCGTGAGGCGTCGAGGCTTCGCTGTCCACAGGGGGAGGGAGGAGGGAACGCGCCTTCTCGAAGGGCTCGAGGAAGGGAGCGAGGAAACAGGGCGGGGCGGGCGGTATAAGCCGGTGAAGCAGGGGTTAAGGATTTTTTCGTTCGTGTGTTCGTGCCTGATGGATCCTGATTTCTTTGTCTCGTCTGTGCTATCGTCCTGCTGCTCGTGTTCGGTGGACTCCGTCGGTGCTCGTCGTGGCGTGGGGGGGCCAGCACGAGCAGCGCGAGGCACGCCGGCGATGGCCTCGCGACCCGCATCGGATGGGTGACCCGGGACCGTGGACGGGCGCCAGCTCAACGCTCGGTCGCGTTCTTTCTTTTGGGGTTTGACTGGAAGTGTGTGGTCGGCGGCGTCTGTGGAGTGTATTGTTTTAAGTGGTCCGTGTGTCGCGTTATCGGTCGTGCTTGGGTCCGTTGTTTCTTTTGTGTGCTTTCTTTTGTTTTCTATTTGATATATGTGTTTCTTCTTGTTGTTTTATGTGTGCGTTTGGTCGTTGTGTAAAATATGGCTTGTTGTTGATTTTCCCCCCGTGTCGCTGCGTCTTCTTCGTTGGGTGTCATCTTGTTTGTAAAGGGTTGTAGTGGGCTTCCGCCCGTTTATCTGAACGTCCCAGGGCCGACCCTCACCGCTCGTTCGTTAGCCGGAACGGAGGGGGGCGTTAGCGGTGTGTCCGAAGTCGGTGTGGGATTACCCTCCTCGGTAGGTTACCGGCGGGTTTTGGTATATCGACTTTCGCCGTTCACCTATTCGCTGGGTAGAATGGGATGGTTGTGGTGGGCGAAAGGTCAGTGATGGATCCGGGTTGAGCCGGAGGGTCCGATGATTGTCCGTCGGTGGGCGGGCCCGGTCGCGATTCGGTCGTGGCCGGATCGCACGCGGGGCGCCGAATATCGCAACCTGGTTGTAAGGGGTGTTGATCAAATTCCCTCCCGTTCAGCTATTATAGGGATCGGTAGGAGGAGCGACCCGATTCCTCTATTCGAGCGATTATTAACCCTTACGTGGATAAGATGGGTTCAGGGCGAGGGGTGCGGGGGGTGAAGTTTGTGTAGTGATGTAGATCATGTCAGATTGTCGACGGGGGGACTTGTGTGCAGGACGTTTCCCCCCACGACCCGGGCCGATGGGTGCCGGCGGCGGCGCGTTACACCTCCCTCCCTTCCCAACGCCGTCTGGCGCATCGGTCAGCTAGTGACCGCATGGCCGCTATTCGCCTCTGGACATGACCATGGAGGAATGTAACGGATAAACACAATGGATGGAACGATCAGGATGGAAACAAACACAACAAAATGAGCCAAATGGGAATGAACGAAATGGAGGTGAATACGATTGAAAACAAAGTGGATGGAGCCTCAAATGAAACAAACCCGAAATGAGGAGATAAAAATGCGGTGAAACGCAGCAAATGGGATGCTTGAGGCGGGCATGAGGACAACGCGAAGTGGTAAATTGGGACACGTGTGGAGCGAGAGTTGGGAGGGGTGGATCGGTTGTCGGCCGCGGTTGAAGGGGGGGGAAATTATTGGGAGAGTGTTGGGCGGGTGTGGAGGTGAGGAAGAAGTGACCTACGAGAGGAAGATTAATTGGGTGCGGGTGTTGCGAGATATAGGTGGGTGTGGAAAGAATTCAGCATGCGAGAAGAGTTGTGAGCTGGCGGGAGGTATGGAAGAGAATGGGATGTGACAACAAGGGCAGTGGTGAGACCAGTTGAAGAAAAGCCAAGGTCCGAGTGTGCGGAGATGAGAAGATGAAAAAGAACTGGTTCAGAAGAGGAGGTTAAGGTGAGGTGTGGGGAGAGGAGAGTGACGTTGGGAACTAGCGAATTGACAATAGGCAAGCAAGGTTGGGTGGCGGGTGAGAGGCTTGGAAGACGTTTTGTTTACAAGAGCTGGGATGTTGGGAGAGACGAGACGAGATTGAGGAGTTTAGGCCGCTGTCAGATCGCAGTGGGCAGGCGATTGGGGTGGATGCAAGAGGTATGATGGAAGACGGGGTTTGAGACGAAGGGGAACCGATCATGGAGGAACGAGATTGCAGATGGGTAAAGAAGAGTCTGAACCAGGTTACGAGGAGAGAGTAGTCCGTGAAGAATAGGATTACCAGAATGAGGACAAGAGACGTGAATGAAATGAGAGTTGAATTTGAACTGACGAAAGGAAAATAGTTGGATACCGGGGAGTTGAAGGAGCACCGATGGCAGGGAGAAATCAGGGATTGAGGGACTAACGAGATTGGGAGGGAGGGTTGGGAATGGGGATAGACCCAAGCATGAAGCCGGGTTGACCAATTGAAAGAAAAGGCAAGTAGGGTGCCGAAGGGTGCAGACACGAATGAAACGGGAAATTAACATGAAGAACATGACTGGAGAGAGCACGAGAGAAAAGAAGGTAATGAGACCGCGCAAATGAAACCCAAAGGTTGATTACCATGAAGAACCATGTGAATGGGAAGGGCAGGAGGAGCAAGAGGGTTGAAAAGGAATGAAGCACAGGCAAGAAATGGGCATTGAAAGACGATAGATGGGAAATGAGGGCATGGGAGTTGGGAGAAAACAACTATACGGGTTTGACTTATGAATGGGGGATTGTAAATTTGATCCATAGAGATGGAACTCCAGAAGAACGAAAATAAAATGTATAGGTGCGAAGAAAGAGAAATAGAGGGAGACTGCTGATATGACGGGGTTAAAGACGAACACACACGAAGTGTGGGGATATGGGGGGTAGTCTGCCGGACTGGGTAGGCCGGTGTGGTAGTGATGGTGCCTCCAGGAACGAGGGGGTATGCCTTGAGGCGAATCACGACCAGGTGGGTTTCGGGTTGCAAGGGAGTGAAGGGAGGATGCTGTGGATTAGGGGTGGTGTGCTTGGGGGTATAGAGGCCCGGGACATTATGGGACCGTACCCGATGTGGTTGTGCAGGGGTGTGTGTTTGCGTGTCCGGGTGGTGTCCCGACCGCCGTGTGTGGTAGACCAGGGTGAGTCCCCAGTGTTTGCAGTGGAGCGTGTTGAGTGGACCGTGTGCGGGAGGTGTGGTGGGTGAGCGCGAGTGGTGACCACAGTGTGTGTAAGGTCGCTGTGTGTAAGGGAGATGTCGGTCGGCATGCGTGAGCATGCAGCCGCGTCTCGCGGTGTGAATGTGAATGTGATGGAGTGGAGAGTGAGTGTCGTAACACGCAGGTGTGCGTGGTTTGAATG
>CM068955.1:131327861-131340675 GCA_035128595.1 Eptatretus atami
CAGGCAGAATAAGGCCCGTAGGCCAAGGTGCGCGGGATCGGATGACCTACGCGATTGAAGCGAGCGAGCGGAGTTCCAAGCCAGACCGGCCCGAGACCGGGTGGGTCTTTACCGGCCCGACTGCCCCTCGAGAGTACAGACTTGTGGCACCGGGCGACAAGCCCGAACAAGAGCCTTTGTACCCTCCCGAGTTCCCTCAAGCTAAGGTCGCCCTGAACCACGGACTTAGGTTCGTCAAGTGAACTGGCAGGGACTAAATCACGAACAAGCCGCGCAACTCGGACAATTTAAAACATGGGGTTTATTTATAAACAAATAATCGGGGAGGAGACACAAGAGCAGAGTTATCACGAATAAAAAGAAACGTAGGGTCGCATGTACAGCTGTGAGCGCGAACAGCCACGGGAACACCTATCTACTTAACAAGACTCGGCCGAGTCTTTGCACACAGCACACACACACACCACGCCACCAGCCAGAACGAAATGGCGGCCAGCGTGCCTTATTTGGCCATTCAGATCGGGAGACGAAAGGCGAGCTGAGGAGCAGGTAGTACGTATTCCATTGCGACGATACCCTGACCGCCTCGTGCGGTCTGGTCGAGCTGTCCGGTGGCGGGACTTGCGAAGCCGGCTCACACACGCACACCACAGCCAGGAACGCAGGAACGGCAACGGAGCCGCCAGCCAGCAACGGGAGCGGACCATACGAGATGAGCACTGCTGGGTAGAACGAGAGATCGCCAGCAAGCAAGTCGAGGCTTCTTCTGTTTTTCTCTGGCGAGCAGACAGTACGCCATCGTAGACTGCCATGTCCTTCCCACTCCCCTAGGCGGGTTCCGAGGGAGACCGCTTCTGGGTAACTCGCCTCCCGAAGCTGGACGCAGTGCGCGGGAGGGAGTGCTGGCTGGCTTGGGTCCTGAACTGCGCAACAGTCAGTGGTGGACGACCGAGTTCGAGACCAGGGGGCAGCACACTGGATGGTGCTCAGCCTCACTGAATTGGATGTATCGCTGTCTGCGGGGGTGGTTGTTCGTCACCCGCTCTCGACCGTCCGAAGGCACGCGCTCACTCGTTGACCAGAGGCAGACCCGACGCTCGCTAGTGCCTCTTTGCGGTCCACCAGCCTGTGTCCACCCTCTCTATTGGCTGGGGCGCGCACAGCGCTGACGTACTGCCTTCAACGCTCACCGCTCAACCGCTATCGAGAACCTTCCTTCGGTGGCGCACATGTGGAATACCCCCTGACTCTAGTCTACCCTTACCTCGACGCGCGGTATTCTCTAACCGGATACCTACGTCAGTCGCTGGACGCAACACAATCACTAAGCAACCTCACAGCAACAACATCAACACTGTTGCAACTCTTAATTGGCAGTGTCACACACTCTCAGCAGCAAATCCAAACCGCCAACGCCATCTGGCAATGCACGGCTCTTACTCAGTTCCAATACTCCTCCTTTTTTCCTAACACACTCTCCCTGCTCCAGTCCACCCTCTCCTCCTTTTTCCCACTCGCGCTGCCAGGGAGTCAGCGAGCCCTACCTGACCCTGACTTACACGTGCCATCTCGCATTGGCGCCCGCTGTGTTGTTGTTGTAGTAGAATGTATAGCAACACTGAACTCTTACTATAACTATTAATTCATAGAAGCACACGCAGCACGCAGCGTAGCAGCCGCAATATGCAACAATCATTCCTTACGCGGATAAGAAGATCATGAACCGCAGATGGATTGGATGTTAGTGTCGTGTGATACCACGCCGCATACAGCCATGACTTATCCGAAATAACTGAGCTACGGGTACTTCACCGGCTCAGGCTGTTTCGCATCTGCGAGATACGGTTTTCAAATCCGTAACAATATTATGCAGGGCTGTTGCACAATGCTAAATTTTAAAATATGCGCTGTTACCCCTTACACTCATGAATCCAGCTTAAAACAGTCAACCATGACATATTTTCAGTACATCGACCTCTATTTGTGTTGACGAAAACAAGAGAAACTAAGACGATGAGTGAAGGAATGAATTCCTGTTGTTATTCTCAAAACTGCGTATTTTTATTATTTTTGTTAGAGGAGGACTGGATGAGGTGTTCCAGGCGCCCTGATGTCGATGAGAGGAATGACTTCTGGAAAAGAGCGATGTGTTTGAAAGAGTGAGGCAGACACGGAACGAAAGGGGTATAGATACTGCAGTCATGAAAAATTGACTCTATGAAGCTAGAGCGTCGCGGGCCGCTGCATGCACGGTCCAGCCCCCCTTATCCATATTGGAGATGCGAAAGTTGGGCCGTACGGTGCTAGTAGCGAATAATCTCCAATGAGATAAGCTTTCACACACAGTTTTCGCCGCCACCATCAGGCACAAGAGACCCATTCACCGAGCAGTGCTGCGCTTCTCCTTCGCTCTACTCCTGACGTGCTTCCAGTACAACGTGCGTGGTGCGCGGCCTGAGCGTATCGTGCACTCAAATAAAACGAAAAAACTTTCAAAACTGCGTGCACGCAAACACAACCACACAGGCCTGTCCTTCGCTCAAAACGTCGCGCCCGTCCGGTAGCGCTCCGCTGAGCAGTGCGTGGTCCCCGCAGTGTATCAGGTAGTCGAACACAAAAAAAGTCGATGAGAAAATATGAGAGACCGAAACAAAGCAGTGAGGAGCCGTATACGCGCTATGAAGTCTGGCGTGAGATGTGCGTCTTTTTCGAGAGATTGGTGGAATGGGGTGAATATGATGTTTAGTGAGAGTAAAGTAGCCGCAATCAGAAAATGTCTGGATAATTCAGTGGTGAATACATAAGTCAACTATCTAATGCTTGGAGCAGAGTAGCACGTACTTTGGTACGCCGACTCGCGTACTGGGCACACTCGGTTGTTGCGCGTCTTTTCGCCATTGCGGACCTACGCGCCGACGTGTCAGAAACGTGTCTACATGTGGTTGGTATAGCGATTAAAATGGTCCAGTATATTGAACATACACATTGAGTCAGGAATTAATATCAACTTTAGAATAAGCACGATCCAGGTCCCAACAGACAAAATTATAGCGTGCTCAGACTTTATTGAGCCGGTCGACAAGTAGTCTGTCGAGAAAGACATGTGTGACACACTAGACAACAACCACTGCACACAGCAACTTCAACGGAAAAAACGATTGATGAAAGATTCGACAAATTCGCTTATATGACTACGATGGAATATAACAAGAAGTGAGAATCTTTTATAGAAGAGAGTCATTGCATAGCGTACACTATGTTCGCTAGGCATCAATAATTTGTCTGCTCCATTGTCGAGGTAATAAATGTTTGATCAAAAGATTATTGAACGTCTCTACCTCCTTCTTTAATTCTTTGCACAGATCTCAACACTGATTTATTATGTGGGTGGGGTAGGAGTAGATGACGGAGAATCTGTATATGTGCAACTATCAGTTTTAGAACCGGCTCATGAATTAAAATACCAGAACTACATCAATATCTTTGACAATATAATTAATAAATAAGAGTAACATAATTAGTATGCATACAAAATTACAGTCAGATGAAGAGGAAGGTTGTAGTAAAACCAATACATAATTATACCCAATAGTCCCTAGAGAATCAGAGAAATGGTTTGTTGCTCTTTCACGATTGCATGTTCTGTCAAACAACACGAGTCAGTAGGGTGCGAGCATCACAGATCGCCTCGAGAGGGTAAGTTCCCTGAAAGGAGGAGAAGAAGATTTTGCACATTGTAGATGTTTTCCTGACAAACAGTAGATATCATTTCGAGATATTTATCGCCGAGACTTAAATCATGTTATTACTTTTAAAACAAGTGTGATCAATTCGTTGTATACAATGAAAAACCAAAATTCATACTCATCGTTTTATTTCGAAAAGTTTGTGTGTTTGTGTAAAATAATTTTTTATCTTCATTTTTTTTACTTTTTTATCGGTATGTGTTGGTTAAACGACAACAGAGCCATGGGGTTGTTTAATAAACTTGCAATCGCATTACCTTCAATAAACATTTGGAAACGTGTACACTATCTTCTAAGATCTCACTCAACAATTATTTTTAGATATCTTATTACTTAATATTCATACATTCTCAAAAATAAAATATGATGGTTCTTTGTTGAGGAGGTATTTTATGATCATCATCATAATCTGGAGTTATAACTACGTCAGCTTTAACACAATTTCTCCTCTTTCTTCTTTATTGTGGTTACGATCTTCTATGAGTCCTTCCTTTAACATGAACAGAACATTGTACAAGCCATAGAGTGGTAAGCCTATGACGACAAAAGATCTTCTAGAACCTTACAATGGAATGTCACTCTCACAGCACCATGCACGTAGTTCACCTTTATATAGGCTTCAGCGCTCTGCTGAGTTGCTCACAGGGCGTGTCTGAGTTGAGAAATCTGCAGGTTGGAGAAAACGTGTGGGTGGTGTGGTGCTACGGCCAGAGGTGCAGTTCACTCTCCCGATGGTCGACGAACCATACCAGAATTGGTTCTAGACTTGGAGGATTACCGTTCCCCAATGAACTGAAGTAAGAGCAACCTTGTAGGATGTGCTTCACTTCCACATTCTCTCCCTCAATACTCGACATTGTGAGTGGAAGTGAACAAAGGCTTTGGTGGACACTCACCTTTGCTTCTGTCCAAGTTTGAGAGTGAGACCATGGGACAGGGGCTTTCCTGCCCCGGTGGGCTTCTGGGGAATAACGTGCAGTTAGTGTGACTTGTGATCTTAACCAGGCTAGCATTAATTTACACCTTGATTACAACATCTGAGAAAGGCTATCATTCCCATTCTGTATCTACTAAAAAAGAGATCAATTTTTTGTTATTTCCTCGTCGCAGAATTTTTGAGTCTCACACCATTTATTTACCTAATGCTCGGAAGTAATGAAGCAACTGTGTGCACGCCCGGTGAGAAGCAGGTGAGCAGGGAAGCAAGATCATGGAAGATCGACCTGAGTGTTTCACTACTGTTGCATTGATGTCAAAACAGCTCGACCTGCTGTGTTGGTGAACCCACCATGCAGAACATTGCATGAGACATGACTTGGGTGGCTGTAATGCAAGCAGAAGATGAATGTGTCCGTGTCCATCTGCGAAAAGCTGCAACGTCCTGTACAGTTTCAGTTGTCTACCCCGTGAAACCTGATGTGATGAAATGATGGTGTGTTCGGCTCTTCTTGAGTTGTGCCTATATAATGTCGTTTATATATAATCTGACAATGTGATTCTTCTACTAGGGGGGGGGTCAATACAGATCGAATCGGATCAGTATTATTCGCTTGTTGAAATCTATCTTTATTGTGCAATGAGTACTGTCCATGATGAGTTCAATGACTTGGCCTCTTGTTAGTAGAGACACGTCGAGGACTACTTTGGCGGTGGGACGTTTTAGCTGAATAAGCGTTATCGTGTGTACTTTTCTGCGGTGACTTCTCTGGCACGCCGTGTTTTTTTCCTTTAGTCCTTCCTCACCAGTATTCTATCAAAATATGAGGTACACATTACTTTTCGCCAATGTCGCTGTGCACTATAACAATGGAAACGATGCATATGTAGTCCTGCCCATGCAGAAGATGGCCAAAGGAATGACCTCAAATACTGGAAAACATGCCATGCAAGGAGACTTGCCTGGAGTCCGCCATCTCAGCCCAATACGTCGATGGTTCAACTTTCAGAGCATTGCTCTTCAATTTTAATGTTTGTGATGGTCATCCTTTCATATTCTCACTCTGCATGCTCCATAAATGATGTATGTACTGAGAGACAGTTCATGATTTGCGCAGAGGTTTGGTCAACATGACAACGTACACACGCGGGAGACGTCATTATCACTCGATGTGAACTTGGAAGAGGCAGGATCATCCATCATTCATCTGTTAACTGGAAAATTAATCGATATTAATTACCCGAGTGTCAATTGGTGATGTTGAAAAGGTTGAATTAAATGTGAATCCTGGTCCCAGTCCATGAACCCACTTCTTATGGTTGGTCACCGGCGGAAGTACAAACAACAGCTTTTCCAACCACAGGTTCTCACACAGATCAGCTCCGCTAGCGCAGCAGAGCTTCTGAGCAAGCTTCATTAGGTGCTCTATGGTGGAGTTGACATTCCATGCACGAGTCACAAGAGAGTTGTAGTTCCTAGCTCCAACAATGGCGTTGTAGCATGGTTTTCTGTGTATTCCAAGGAGAAATAAGTTTACTAGATGAGAAGTAGATGTGTAAAAATGCTGAAATCGTATGATGATTGAGGACTGAGATCGCTCCTCATGCATCGAGTTTTTTTGATCCACTCGCAAATGGATGAGGTGTGTGTGTGGTGTGGTGTGTGTGTGTGTGTGTGTGTGTGTGTGTGTGTGGTGTTGTTGTGTGTGAGAGAGAGAGAGAGGGAGAGACGAGAGAGAGAGTAGAGAGTGAGAGATGAGAGAGAGAGAAAGATGAAGAAGGAGAGAGAGAGGAGGAGGAGAAGAGAGAGCAGAGAGGATACGAGAGAAGAGAGAGCCCAGAGGGATGACTGAGTAAGATTATGATTATGAGATATATAATGAGATTCTAGAGATATAGAGATATAGAGATGATAGTGAGATATAGAGATATAGTAGATATAGAGATATAAGATATAGAGATATAGAAGATTATAGAGATATAAGATATAGATACTTTTTGTGACTATTCATTGATTACGCACTTTTTGGATGTACCTTCGACCTTTTATGACTTGCTCAGACCCCTTCAACTTGGAAGACCCAAAAGACCGGTGACCAGCCACAACCCCAAATGACGAAAAGACGCGCGACACAAGTAAACCATTGAGAAAGATCCCATAAGCAGCCCAATAAGATTCTAGAATTACCCTGATGACTTAAAAGACCCAAAACATCGAGAAGATTCCCACAGACCCAGAATCATACCGAAGGAGGGTCGCCGAAGGGGAGCCTAAAAGAAGTCCCGCAAATGGCTCGCAAAAAACCCCCGAAGACTAAGAAGGACATGAATTGGATTCAAAGAGTCGCAAGAGAACCAAATATCCTCAAAAGTCCCGATCCCAGAAGACCCAATATACAATCCTTGGGGACTGGGGAAGACAGTACCCCACACAGTCCCCGCGAGGACCTAAAGAGTCCAGATGAATCGGGAAGACCCAACAATTTTCCTGGAGGACCCTGAAGACCAAAAGTTTCCAAGGACACACAAAACAACCTGCAAGTACCTATGGGCGTGGACAAGTACATCCTGAAGCGACCCAAAACATGTTAAGACTCTGCTTGGATACTAATGGATGAGGGTGTGTGTGTGTGTGTGTGTGTGTGTGTGTCGTGTTGGTGTTGTGTGTGTTGTGTTGGTGTGTATTTGCATGTTTTTTGTGGATGTTATATTGGATGCGTTCTGGATGTGTGATTGTGAAAACCAAAATGATCGACAATGTGGACGTCGCGTGAATGTGATGGGGGGAGACACAACTTGAAACTACAGTAAAAATCCATTGGAATTTTCATGTTTTAACACACTTATCGTCGAAGGTAGATATCAGCAGTGCTTAAGTACGTTTTTGCTTCCACTTAAGGCCATAGGCATTTAATGCGACAGAGAATAGTGCACGGAAAAACAATGCATGTAACACCAAAGCAATAAGTAAAATTTAATGACGAATAATATTTGGCAACAAAATAATAATAACATTAGCATTCATATCCATCCATCCCCATTTCTGTTGACCATACTCTGTGCAGAGCGTTGGGCTTGGCCTCACAGTCCCTGCTATTTGGCACATTTTGGGGGACAGTTAGGTCTGGACAGGCTCGCACTCCGGGCCGGACACAGGGGGGATAGCCTAGCAAGCTGGCATTTTTTACATTTTGCCGACCTCCAGAAGTTGAACAGGCAGTCCCCGCTGGTATTAATTCAAATAGCGAGTGGGGATTTGAACTCAGGATCCGGGATCCAAAGCCACCATCACTAACTCATGGTGAAGGCCGAAACACGAGGATACGTTTCATAAATGGAGCGATTGATTAATAACGAACAAATAACGGCCACACCGGTGTTTTATGGGGGGGGACAGTCTCCGTGTTGTGTCTCAAGCACATCTGGGGACTTCGGGGGAAGAGGGCGAAAGCCTAATACTCAAGCAGTAACAGCAGTGCCGGGGTATGCAGACCGAGGCTGGTGAAGACCCTGAGTAATATTTTGGTTCATCGGAGCTAAACGGGCACATTATGGGGCGGGGCGTACCAGTGTGAAAGAAATTTTTGGTGAAATTCTATGCTGTGCTGAAAAACGATCAGTGAACAGACTTGTTCACACATAATATAAAATTTATCTCCTCTAAATAATGCACAATACATTCTTTCGTCTGGAAATCAACCCTACGATGTATGGTCCTTTCAGGAAGTTATTGGCTAGTTTTCTTGTTTTTTTGAATGGAGGACGGATAAACAGGGTCCAAGGTGCAGGGACCGTTAAGATAGTCTGGTTGACCTGCTATTCACCAGGCGTACCTGATGTTAAACCTGTTACTACCTGTCCATGTCGGTTATGGGGGACAGGGTTCGTCGGGGGGCGACTTAAAAACGCGTTCTCCCCCACCGGTTTTTTCTTGGTGAGTGTAGGTGTTTGGATATGGAACAGCAGGATTAAAATCGACGGGGGGAACAAGTACCGGTAGCTGGTTTTCATAAGGTCGGAGGAAGCATCCTGTTGGGGTGGAGGGGACAGCTCAACGGCCCATCGTGTTTTTATGGGGACACGCATTACCGTTTCATGCCAACGTGTGTCTGGGGCGGACGGTCCTCGCTTGCAGTTTGTGTGTTTTTACATGGGGTACTAGTTTTCCGTGTATTTTTTAGTTTGTTAGGTTATGGTGGCGGAGGGATGGATCCAGGTGGGCACTCCCGCTGGTCCTACCGAGAAGACGTTCTATGGGGGGGCTAGTTCATCCGTGCTTTATGGTGGGGGCACAGTCAACACGGTTGCAGTTAAAATTGCAAAATAGGGGGGCAGAATATCTTCCTGCTTTGGAAATACTTCTATAACTGGGTCGGAGGGGTGGAACGGTAGTTCGCGTGCGTTTTTTTTATTGGGAGGACAGGTCCAGTTTTTTCTATGGGGGGGATCAGGTGGTCCCAGTCTTTCTTTATGTAGCGGGGAACAGTAACGGCCGCCCAGGTTCTTTCATTAAATAGGGGACAGTCACCAGTTTCACTATAGGGGGCAAAGGGTACCCCGAGTTTTATTATAGGGGGGAAAGGTTGACCAGTGCGTTAGATAAGGGCAGTTCTGTTTATTAGGGGAGCAGGTCCAGTGCAAATGTCTATCAAAGGGGGGGGGACAGTTCGGCGGTACCAGACGGGAGGGTGTTATGCAAGGCACTAAGGGGGACAGTCCACAGTTTATGAGGGGACAGGTCCGTGTTTTTTGGGATTTTGGTAATTAAAGGAAGGAAAACCTAAGGGCGTTAACACGCTGGGTCCCAGAGTCTAGGTCGGCCCGAGACGGTCAGTGCCGTGTCAGTTGTGGTTAAGTATGGGAGGGCAGTCGCCAGTTTCGTTTTCACTCCCGTATAGGGGACAGTACCAGTTTCGTTGTACTAGGGGCACACGTCCAGGTTTTTTTTAGGCGACAGGTCAGTTTAACCTGTAGTTGTCTTTTTGTGCTTGGATATGTTTCCTATTCCCTAAGGCCTGTCACTCTCCCTGCCTTGTCTCTTTTGATTACCGAAACAGACAACTTTTGGCTTTTCGTCTAATTATTTCCATCTTGGCAACACCCAGCGGCGCTTTCGACACCCACAATTGAACTTTTGAGGGATTTGTTTGGTTTTTCATTGGGGTCTAAATTAATTTTCTTCATTTTAATTAATCCGCCGGCATTTGTTTATTTGGTCTGGTGGCGCATGCCACAAAGAAACCTGGATGTTTGTCCACGTTTCCCAATGGGGCATATTTTCGTTATCAAGTTTACAGGCCTGTGCTTGAATGCTGTTTAACCGGGGTTGTAGTTTTCCTGATGGGAGTCTTTTTATTATGGGCTTGTTTGCATGGGATTTTCCTGTTAAAATTACGTTTTTCTGTACAAATTGCGGGCCATTGGGGTTTGGGAATTGTTTTATGGTTTTTCCTCTTTTGGCCCCAGACCCGAGTTGTGGGAGAGGTATTCAAGAAACTTTCACAAAGCTCAGATATGTTAATGCTGCAGAACCAGAAACTTGTATGCCACTTTTCCATATCTCAGTACCACCCGACACCGCTGCAGCAGCCCCTTGCCGGATTTCACATTTTCAGTTGGGGCATGGGCAGGAAGGTATTGGGAAACCACCCCAATATATGGCACACATTTTTTAGTTGAGTTGAAACGAAATAATGTTAGAAACAATTTTTACCAAAATGGCGGAACTTTTTTATTTCCATACGTTTGAAGAAGGAATCAAACTATACACCTGTTTGTTTAAAGAGGGAGGTTCTGTTCACGGATACTGTTAAAAAAATGGTACAATCAAATTCACTGTTGGAAAGTCATTCACCATCCTTAGGGGGGTCCCGTGGCTTTTGGTTGGAGAACCGTTCACCTAACAATGACTGGTTGATGGAAGCTTTTTGGGGTTCCCACCCCCCGCGCCCGATAACCTGAGACCCTTTGACTTAATATACTTCAACAACTTTTAGACCAGGGGTTTTCCAAACCCAGGGGTCGTGACCCAGAACTTTGGAAAAACACCCCCCCTCCAAAATTCTCAGTTTTTTGAGGGGGGGTTTTCATGTCAAAAGGGCATTTTTCCCTCTTTGAAATTTTTTTTTATCAGGTAACGAGGTTACCAGTGATCCATTTAATGGGGTTTGCCGGAGGGCAATGTGATTTTCAAATTTTTGGGTATGGCAAAAAAGTTGGGGACACCACTTGGTTTAGAAACTTACAGCCCCCAGCCTCCCCATAGACTTCTCTCCCAAAGGACTTAAGACCAAAAGCCTTAACCCCACAGACACATTGACCTCAATAATTCCTTTATACCAAAGACCCTTAATTCCTCCTTAGTTTCTCTTCAAGGACTTATGCCTAAAAACCCTTACCTCTAGACCCTTTATATAATGCTTTAGGCGCCCCTGTTATAAAAACCCTAGACCCTCTAAAGTCAGCCCCGAGAGCCCTTTAGACCCCCAAGACTTCAAGGACCATAAGACCAAGATTTTAAATGTTTGGTTTCAGTCCAGGTCAATCAGCCTGGTGGCGGCTGCTTCACTTCACCAACATGGGTGGAGGCCACAATGTCAGAATGCGGGAATTGGGCCTTTTGGATAGAATACAGTCCCTGACATCGTGGCCCTTACTCTTCCACTCTCTCTGGCCCTATGATCAAAGAACAAACTCCACACATGCCCTACTGGGCTTCCACTCTCGTAGCCCGCCGTGTGGATCGACAGAATCGTTCACTTTCAATCGACCCCAAATTGTTCCAGTTTGTTTCACCCTCATGGAGTGTTTTTTTGGCATCTCTTGTTTCTCATTTGGTTCTGTTAAACCCTGAATTCCATTTCAGTGTACACTAGGCCCTGTCTTCCATGGAGCCCCTCGGAGACGATGCAACCAAAAGACCCTAAGAAATCCTTTGGAGGGCCCTTTACAAAGACCCTTTTTAAGGCCCCCACCGAATATTAATCGAGCACCGAAATCCGCCTGAGATTTCTTATAATCCAAAGACCCTTAAGATCATTTTTTTGCCCTAAGACCCTTTAGATGGGGGCCTAATAAAGCTTCTAAGACACCTAAGGGACCTAAGACCCTGAGAGTACCTCAGTACCCACAGAGAAGAAGGTGGGAACATAAAATTAGTGATTTAATTGTATTTTTTTTTTCACTTTTTGGCTCATCTTGGTTGGGGTCGGCGAGTTCCACGCGGGGCGCGGTCCCGAGAAAGGTTCCAAAACGCGGGCCCCGTCGAGGAGGAGGTCCCCCAGGCGGCCGTCCGACGAGAGGTCCCACGGCCGGGCGGTCGGAGCAGGAGTCACGCGGCCGTCCGAGAGAGTTCCCACGCGGCCGGTCGAGAGCGGGTTTCCGCGGCGTCGAGAAGAGTCCACGCGGCGGTCGAGGGAGAGTCCCAGCGGGCGTCGAGGAAGAGTCCACGGCGGCGTCGAGGAAAGAGTTCCCCACGCGGAGCGAGGTGCGAGAGAGTTCCCAGCGGCCGGTCGGAAGAGGAGCCAGCGGCCGTCGAGAGAGGTCACGCGGGCGTCCGGAGAGGGAGTCCCCCCGACGCGGGGCCGTCGAGAGAGCCACGGCGGCCGTCGAGTAGAGGGTCCACCGGGCGGTCGAGAAAGGAGGTCCACCGCGGCCCGTCGGAAGGAGGGTTCTACGCGGCGGTTCCGAGAGAGGTCCCCACGGCGCGGTCGAGAAGAGGTTCCCCACGGGCGGCCGTCGAGAGAGTCCCCACCGCGGGCGTCGAAGGAAAGAGGTTCCCACGCCGGCGGTGGGGAGAAGAAGTCCACGCGGCCGTCCGGAGAGAGTCACCGGCGGCGTTCGAGAAGATGTCACGCGGCGGTCGAGAGAAGTCCACGGCGGCGGTCGAGATTTTCGGGTACGCTAAACATTACCTCGACGTGTTTCGACTTATGATTACCTTACAAGTAACGTGTGTCGACGATCGCATAACGTGCCTACAACTTATGGCCAGCGTAGCGGAACTTGTCATACGCTGGCATAAGTCGTAAAATTTCAAGCATGCTAAAATTTGAGGACAACCGCAAAGTTCAACCATGAAAGCCAGCGTATTACGACGTATGGCAGTGTTTTTCAGCGTGCTCTCAATGTTT
>CM068955.1:131350552-131362461 GCA_035128595.1 Eptatretus atami
ATGAATGGTATCGTCAATATCTTACTTACCGCACCTCGCTGTTTTGGATCAATTTAAAAGGTTAAACAGCTTGTGTTTTTATCTAACTTTCACCATTGTTATTTAAATGCAAGTGTCTATTTAATGTTAATATAAATAATATAACGTGTTTCTTAAATTGTAAAATGTTTATTTTGGCTGCCGTCGACTTCTCGTTATTTTCTCAAAGTCCAGGAACTCGCTAACCCCCCTTCTCATTTCCATTGCCCTTGCGTTTCCACTATCGTCGGTTTCATTCTGCTTTCCAGGAGCTGAACCCTACAATATTGGAGTGGTTTACTGTGCTATAAAGGAAATCTTTAAAAAAGATTAGAATAATATTACTTGGTTACTTATTTTCATTATTTCAATTAGTATTGCATGCATGTGGTAGAATAAGAAAAATATGTCAGTAGCTGTTAAAATTCAGAAACTTACCCCATGCAAAGGCTTATTTTGCCTCCTGCCAAAGGGTCTACTGCCTGAAACCTAGCTTCTCCTGCTCCTTGCACGTCGGTAGAGAACCTCATAATTACTGTTGATTTTTTTCCTTGTTAAATTCTATCATTAGAATTTGCCTTCCAAGATGATGATTCAGGCTACAAGTGAACTTCAAAACGACACCAGAATTTCGCCCCATGTGCAAGAAGCTGGGGAAGCATTGGACAGGTACGACTGCAAATTTCTGTTGGGTTTTTTTTCTTTCCTTTCTTTCTTTTTTTACTTCTTTTGTTCATGATTTGTTCTGTAATTTCATTCTCTTGCAATGTGCATCATCAAGCTCTTGGAATGCTGGGTTTTAGATATGTTCTGATTGCCCTCCATTTCCAGACTGGTAAAGATATCAGGAGCTGCAAGAACACCTTTATCCTGTGAGCACAGCCTCAAGAAAGTGGCGATGGGGATGACAGTAAGTTAGAATCAAAAGTTAACATAATTTTTGTTCCCTCCAACTTATTTGGTGAAATTTTTATCAAAGTGTTTTTATCATTAGGAATTATATATACTATATATAATATATATATATATATATAACATATATATACAGCTCTGGAAAAAATTGAGACAACTGAAAATTATCAGTTTTTCTGGTTTACTATTATAGGTATGTGTTTGAGTAAAATGAACATTTTGTTTTATTATTCTATAAACTACTGACAACATTCTCCAAAATTCCGAATAAAAGTATTGTCATTTAGAGCTTTTATTTGCAGAAAAGGACAACTGGTAAAATAACAACAAAGAATTCAGTGTTTTCAGACTCAATAATACAAACAAAACAAGTTAATATCATTTTTAAACACAACGATACTATGTTTTAAACTTAGTTCAGAAATCATATTTTTGTGGAATTAACCTGGATTCAATCACAGCTTTCAATGCGTCTTGGCCTGCTCTCCACCAGTTTTCACATGCTGTTGGTGACTATGCCAACTCCTGGCGCAAAATCAAGCAGCTCCGGCTTTGTTTGATGGCTTATGAACCATCTTCCTCTTGATACATTCAGAGGTTTTCAATGGGGTTGTCAGGTCCTGGAGATTGGGCTGGCCATGAAGGGTCTTGATCTGATGGTCCTCCATCCACATCCTTGATTGACCTGGCTGTGGTGGCATGGAGCATTGTCTGCTGGAAAAACAATCTCAGAGTTGGCGGAACATTGTCAGAGCAGAAGAAGCAAGTGTTCTTCCAGGACAACCTTGTACCGTGGCTTGATTCAATGAGTCTTCACAAAGCAAATCTGCCGATTCGCGCCTTGCTGAAGCACCCCCAGATTCCATCACAATATCTCTCAAATTTCACAGTGTGGTGCGAAGACACTGTGACTTGTAGGCCTCTTCAGTCCTCTGTTCTAACTATTGACGACCAGTGTTGGCAAAGCTGAACTAATTGACTCATCAAGAATGATGACCTTACTCGTTTCTCTATGGTCCAATCCTTATGGCTTTTGCAAACCTCAGCGCTGGCCTTCTTTGCTTCTCATTGATGAATGGGCTCTTTTTTCTAGCTTTGCAACGACTTAGCCCTGCCCCGAGGAGCCTGTTCGAACCGTACCCACAGTGCACTTCACCCCAGCTGCCGTTTGCATTCTTTTTGGTCACTATGATGTCATCCTTACGTTGTTGAAGTGACATTCAAATGAGTTTGGCGGTCATCGCTCGGTCAGTGGAAAGTCGTTTTTGGCTCTGCCAGTCTGTAGCTTTGTTGTCCCAATGTCTGCCTGCTCTGACCTTGTTCTTTATGAACGCCGTCTTTGAATTTTAAGGATGGAAAAGCAACGTACGCTCACTGTAATCCTCCCTGTCGCAGTAAAGGCCAGATTGAACCTTCTTTTCCTCACTCAAAACTTTTTCTTTTTCAACTCTTTTGGCAATGGTCAAGTATTCTTTTTGATTCCAATTACTATTTGAGGTACTACTAGCACTGGTTTTTTGCCATCCACATATCCTATTGCAAGAGGATAGGATGGACCACAGCAGTGGTTTGTTTATACTTTTTCCCTTGTTTAAATAAGAATCGTTCAGGACACTAATAAGTACTCACTAAGTAGAAATGAGGTGTGCCTTGTGTTGGAATTACAACAGACACTGGAATGGAATGGCTGCCTACATGTAGAGATGCTGGATTAAATTTTTTTTTTGAGTGTCTCGTTGATTTTTCCAGAGCTCTAATATATAATAAAAGACCCACCACATCTCTCCCTGTGAATGGAGGGAACCGCATTCAGCTCTCACGTAATCGCTACACACAAGTGGCTGGATTATATAAATGATTGATCCCTCCATTCTCCTCCGGCAAAGTAGCTGCATAAAGGTCAATCCGAAAGAGACTTGCGCAGGTAAAGTGTTGAACAGCCTTATAGTTTGTTTAGAACTTGAGAAGGGTTCAAAAACAGACAAATTTAGCACTTACCTTGGCGGTAAGTTTTCCTTGTTGGCTTCTTATGCAGCTACTTTGGCTGGAAGGCACGGGAGGGGTCAATCATTATACATGGTTGTCTATGAAGTATTTAACCTGCAGTCAAAAAAGTGTTATTTCAGATTGTCTATTAATTAATTTTCCGTATTATTTGTCTATAATCTTATTTAACTTCTTCCTTCTTCCCATCAGCCTGTGAAGCTTTTACCATACATTTTCGGTGGCGTCATGGTTCAAAGTCGGTTCTGCAGTGTTGAGATCGTCTGCTGGTTCAACACCCCGCCCGAGTCATTCAACCAAAGAACTTTAAAAATAATTTGTATTGCTGCTTCTTGCTTTGACGATCAGCAATTTAAAAGATAGGAAGAGCACAGACAATCACCACAAGTTTGGCAATCTAGCACACCTTGGAGAGGCTAATGGCCTCCCCTGAGTTAAATGCTCCTTTTAGGGAACCTCGAAAACTGGCCTTGATCATTTTTTACAAGTTGCAAATGTAAAGCTTTTTTTTGTGAGGTGTCCTCTTGTAATTTGCTTTTGTGTAATCTTCCCTTGCTTTTTTGCTGTTTCTCTTGTTTCGATCTAAATTGGTAGTTGGTTTCCATATGCCGATCACAAACCTTATTATGTTTGTACATGTTTACATGCCTTTGCATTTATGTAGTATGCAAGCAACTTTGTTTTTTCATCTTTTTTGTTGTTTGTTTGTGTTCGAAAGAAACAATTCAATTTTTTAGGCTCAGTACATTGCTCATTGTTCTTTATGCTTCAGAAATTAGCAACTCTCACCATAAAGGGCTTGTTGGAGCTCTCAACAATAGGTACTTTTGGTCCTTCATTTTCTACCCATAAATAAAGAAGTTAAATGGTATGAGGAGGAATCAGAACATCATGCCCATCATAACAATTTGGTTTGTGGAGTGATAGCTCCCACCTTTTTTCTGGAAAAGTTGTGTAACATTTTAACCAATTAATGTGGAAGAGCTGTTTAAATTGATTTGTGGCACCAGTTAAATAACTATCCTGGCAGTTTCCATGACTTTTCCTTTAGCTCTTAGCAAATGCAGCTTGTTTAAGTGGTCTTATATTTCATTTTTAACAGACCATGATGGTGTAAATTTGAAATAGCTTCACATATTGGATTGGTTTTATTTGTGTATTTTGCATGCAATCATACGAGAGCTTCACCAAAAGCTCATACGTTGTTCCCGGTGTGGCGTTGGCTCCGCAGGAATGTTGAGGTTGTTCCACCTGTAAATGGTGCAAATTTTTTTATTACAATGCAAATTATGTAGGTAGTGTAATGATGTCAGCCCAAGCTTTTACCTTTGCATACAGGAGATGCTGTTCTGGCAGAGCAGAGGCTTACAAGCCAAGCCAGTAGAGAGAGGCATAAATCGCTGATTTGGAACAGATTTGCCATTAAAAACACGTTTCTTTACAGGTAATTAATTTTTGTGTGCTGCAACATCAATAATATTGTGATGGTTTTGGAAATGACCCTGCGCAAAGCATCATGGACACGTAGGATTCCGAGAATGGAGTTTTTCATTAGTTTATATGGGAGATTAGATCTTTGCCGCGTTGTCTAAGGGTTCGGGGTGGGGGAGGAATGCATTGTTATGTTTGTGTATCCGGTGTGATGTCTCCTCCCACCAGCCTCTTTCACTTTCAATTTTTCAATCCACAATCGGTTCCGTTCCTACATCCATCTGTGTTTCTCAATCCACCCAATAATCCACTTACCAAACTCAATTCCAATAACACCATATTTCATCCCGTCGGACTTTCTCACCCCGCAGGTTTTTCCTCGTCCTTCGTGCGTCTGCCTTCCTCGCCACTCTTATTAGTCCCCAATCAACCTCCGTTCATCTCGACCATGTCACTTCTTATTATTCACCATCTGGTCATTTGTTACCTCACCATTAGCGATGATTCTATTGTGCCAATCGGCATTGCCTCCCTCATTCTTCTTCCCTGCATTCCACATTATCATAAGGGATAACACTTTCTCAAGTATGAAATAAGTACAACGCTTTTCCCATACGCAGTAAAGTAGTTTCTCGCATACACGATAAAGTAGCATTGTACAATGGAATGTTTAGCATGTGCGAGGGAGGGAGTGGTGGGTGGTTTCTTCGTAGCTGCCTTGGCATGCAAAGATTGAGGGGTGGGGGGTCGCTATGACCGTCACCACAAGAATGACATGGGATTTTCCACTGCTGGCGTTACACCTACCCAAATCGAACGCACCAATGAGGAAGATCTCGTGTGACGTTTACTCCCTCAAATCACGCCCAACGAAGCCACTTTAAGAAAATGAATGCAAAGGCATTTGAAGCTGCTGCTGCTGTTGGCGCTTGGGAGCTGCTGCAGATGGCTGTTGACTCCCGAGGGGCCTGTTGGCTAAGGCACGAGGGACCGCTGTTTATCGATACAAAGACAATGACATGTGAGGAGTGTTCCTGTTGATGCTGAAAGGATGCAGCGAGTGTTTGTGTTCGCTGCCTGTTTGAGATTGGTCTGCCAGAGTGAGGGTCATCGTTAGACCAGCCTGCACTGGGACACGAGGCAAACAGTAACGAGTCGTGCGAGGGCCGGAGGCAAGGGTCTATGACCGAGGAGCGTGGTGCAGTCCCTGGGATGTTCACGGCAGCTCCATACACCTCACAACCACATGCTTTTGGACTCCATTTTTCCAATCCTCCCCATCATAACCGCCCCTCACAATATTTGTCACACATTGGTTGCGTGAGGTATAGAGGAGTTGCCCATACTCAGTTCTGAATTCTTTCTAGTCAGTTTTATTGTCTCCTTCTTCTGGATTGAATGGCATGGCTAAAGTTTTTCTCTAAGTAAGTCCTGTCGAAGGGGAATATGTCTCAGGGTAAGTCTGCTCTTCTGTGGCCTTTGCTTTTTGATTGGTTTATAAATAATTCACCTTGATGATTGCCTTGCTTGTTAAATAAACCTTGGTGTTTTGTTTCTTCCACATCTGCTCGTAGCATCTTTCCTTTCATTGGTCAGCACAGTCACTATTGTAAACAAGCAGTTTTGCCCACTCATTGAACCTCCTCGGTTGCAACGCTGCACTCTGTTTAGCTCCGGCAGTGATATACGAATGCACGCTGAGGGCGTGGACCCTAGCTCAGCGTGTTTGTATGAGTAGGTAAGTGGCTGTGGACCGCACTCTGCTCCGTGTAATTACTTTTACAGCGTCCTGCGGTGCTAAACAACCCGTGGGTCGGCGGAGTTAGTCGTGGCCAGCGGTCCCTGGGGTCGGTTGTTGGCGGCGGGTTTCAATACGCACTTGGTGAAGCCTGACTCGTGTTGCCATACGCAACCATATAATTGGAAGAGGCAATAATTCTTCCCATAGGCACCACATTATTTTTGTCTCTGGCTGTTTCTTAAGTTACATTTTTCAATAAGTCGCTGCTGATTTAAAAATATCTCAAAAGCTAGAAGGGATGCACTGACCCAGTTTGAAAGTATTGGACAATGGACATAGATATAAGGTTCAGTTTTGGTTACCCATTAAAACTATCTTTTCTTCCAGGTTTTTCGTTTGTTTTCTGTAGTGCCTGTGTGTCATCCAGCCAAGTCTGTGTCTTCCGAAGAGCAGGCGTCAAACTCAGTGCCTTTCAGGTATGTTTACAAAGATGATTCCAACTACAGAGCCTGATGTGAAAAGGATGGAGTGGGCTCAAATGCAGTCCAACATGAAATGCTAATTTCCAGAAAATAACAACACAAGATGCATATGGGATACACTTTGTCATAACAAATAGTCGGTCATAACGTCATAACGAATATGTCTTCATCATCAAAAGGCAAAATTTTATAGAAGCAACTGTTTTGGCCAGAATATAGCACAAACTAATGTTTTTTTACTCCGCCACCAAAAGTTGTGTTTTTATCCTGTTCTTGTTGTTTTGTTTTTGTCTTTGGGAGGATTTCTAAGAAGTTATTGTGTATTCAGACAAACTTGGTGGACAGGTTGGGTGTGACAGTAACAAATATATTACATTTTGGTGCGATCCGGATACAGCATTTTTAAGTGATTGCTTCTCTATTTGAGAGATGGCGCTAACAATGATATTATACAACAAGAAGGACATATGGTAGCGCGTACCTCCGCCATAATGCCTGATGCCACAGAGAAATATTATGGCCCATAACATTTTTGATAATGGTGGATATGTCATTTTTGGCCGCTACTCTCAATGGTGAGAATCACTTTAAAAAATTCTAGGTAGTTGGATCCGGATTGGCATCTTCACCGTATCGAATCAATTCGTCGTGGTCACACCGCACAACTGTCCACCAAATTTCATCCGAATCCATCCACAACTTTTTGAGACATCTGTAGCACAAACAGATAGACAGAGAGAAAGGAGTGAAACGACTCCTTCAACTTCAGTGGCGGAGGTAAATGGATATTTTGAAAAAATTTCTTTTGAATTTAGCTGAAACTTGGTGGCCAGGTTGGTTGTGTAGGCAGCAAAAAATTGATTTAAGATTTGTTGAAGATCGAGATCCTATAATTTTTAAAATAATTCTTCACATTGAGAGATTCAGCCAAAAAATATTTACAGCAGGATTTTTCAAAAGTGTGGATGGGTTATGATTGAACTTGGTGGATGAGTTGGGTAGGTTACAGAACAAGCTAATTGATTTTGTTAAAGTCTGATGCAGATCCGGCCTATCAGTGGGATACAAAAGTAAACGGTTCAGGCCTGGATTGCCTGGTGTTGGCTATGATTAGGGTGATGGCTGGGATCCTCGGGTCGCTTAGTTGAAATTGGCTTGTTGAATTAATACCAGTAGGGTTGACTCAGCCGTCCTTCCTTCCAAGGTCGGCAAAATGAGTACCAAGCTTGCTGGGATGATTGAGCCATTTTGAGTATCCTACGTCGGAGTGGCGACCCGTCAGGATTGTGCAATAGCCCAGGAGACTGATTAGGCAGCACCAACACTGCACAGAGTATGGAGTCTCGATGGGACTTGGATTTGGAGTCAGGCTGGCGAAGGTATGGCGCCTTACTGAGTGCCCTTATAGTTTTATGGGGTTTTTTGTTTGTTTGTTTTGGGTTTTTTTGTTTCTTTTCTTTTACATTGGAGCTAGTCAAAACAATTGAGCCAGGGAGATCTAATTCTGCAACTCAGTAAGTTTCCTAACAATCTTGTATCCATGGGCTGGAGCTACCAAAATAAGCTGAGATTATGCACACTTACCTTTGAGCGTCTCGCCTGGTTTGAAATTCGCCGATATACTCATCCTGGTGTTTACTGCAGACGTGACAGCATTGTGTGCTCTATCCATTAGATGGACGTTGTTAACAAGGTTGTTCTCTGATAGCATTAGTTTATGGACGTTAAAATTCCACGGTTTTCCTTCGTGAAAAGTAGGCAGGTCTAATCGCGGCACCTTTAACGACTTCCGCCTCGGCTGTGTTAACATGGTGGTGTGGTTCTTCTTGGACACTCCATGACACTCAGGTTTCACTGCTTGCTCCTGCTCACTGGTTGTTGTTGTGTGGTTGCTGACTGGGCAGCAGTTTCCTACACTACAACAAATTCCACGTTCAGGTTGTTTGCACGTCTTGAATGGCCATTTTCAGCTACGAAGGCAACGCGTCCTTTTGAGGATCCATCGACAACCTGACTCGTTTACGATGATGCTCTAATACTTGGCAAGCCTCCTAGTGGGTGTAGCAACTTTAACAAAAAAAAAATACAATTAAAAGCGGTGATAGTACAAAATCTGTGGAACATAATGAAGTTGCCACAATCACACCCTCATACACAAGCTAGATAATTGTCGTTTCAGCAAGCAACTGTTCCTGAATCTTTGTCAGTTTGAAAAGGACTTTGACGTTGCTTGTTGAGAATGAGGTTGTGATTGCAGAAAGTAATCAGAAGTTCAGGAATCTTTAATTGCATTTGAAATAAAGTATGAGGAAAGAAGCATTATGGTGGCAGCTGCTTGGGAGGCATTTACTTGTTTTGCAGTTATATTTTTGGTGTTGAAAGTCTCTTATGCATTTTGAGAACTGGTTGTCAATAAGAGTGAAATAAAATTTAATATTTCGGTGCACGTTTGTCACGTGCTCACGGGTGGTGCCGTGTCAAGTTCACGCAAACAAAGGGAAGGAAGACTATCTGTTCCTTCTCGCTCGTGTTTTTGAATTTTTAATATAATCGTGCTTCGAAGTATCGTCATCTCAAGGCCGATTAACAAAGCCTGGATGGATGCCGGACAGTTTTAACTCTGAGGCGAACAGCCAAAATTTTGGCAGGTATGGCGGCACACAGGATGGAGGAAGGGAAGGTGCTTTACCAGAACAGAAGCACACGGGGTTTATTCTCAATGCCCACAACGAACAACCAACACAAGACAAGCCGGTAGGCGACGAGGGATTCGCTTAGGATCGACAGGCTGGATACTATGCTTTTTCATTCTGTCTGATCACCGACGAAGATTCAATTGCCAAGAGTATTGGTTCAATACATTTGTTTCCTCTGCCGGCAAGATGTTTTCCTATTGCGTATTTTTGCCAACTGGCACTCCTCATAAAAAAATGACGGTAAATAGACCCTATTTTTGAAGGACTACCATTTGAAAAATAATCGCGTTTGGCTGTTTGTGCTCGTGGAGCCTCGCGTTGCAGACACCACACACACACACACCCCACACACAGAAACTGATAAAACTTCTCTCAATGCTCTTGTTGACCCACCTCTGAGCCACAATATTTTTTCATAAGCCACGCCACTTTCATAAGCCACGCCCACTTTTCATCAACCACGTCATTTCTTAAGCTCCGCCCACTTTCCCTAAGCCCCCATAAAAAATGACGGTAAATAGACCCGATTTTTGGAGGACCTACATTTTGAAAAATAAAACCTAAATCAAAAATTGCTGAGTAAAATTTTTCTAATTTATATCTCGAAGTGTTTAATTCCGAAGTCTCGTTTTCTCTCTAACATTCAAACTGAAGGAACAAGTATTGAAATACTGTACGCGGTTTTTCGGGCCGCCTGCACAGCAACGGGTGGTTGCTAGGCACGGAATTCAAACGCGTCACGATTCCCAGACCATATGGGCCAACCGTTGGGCAAAGTTTTCATCGAATCGGTTCGCTGGTTTCGTGCTGTGGAGCCTCACGTTTGCGACCGCACACAGACAGACAGAGGAAAACCCGACAATAAGGGATATTACATATATAAGGCGATCCAAATTCAACAACATTATTTAAAACTTAAGTAAGGGTGATAATGAAAATGAAACAGAAGTGAGTTAATGAAAAGTGAGGTAAACTAAATCCTAATTTGAGACGTCTTTCACTCAGTCACAAAAACAGACAAGGGGCAAGTATATAAAAAGAACTTCCACCTCTAACTATGTCTCTCCGAAGGACCGTTTGGAAACACACCATTTTGGACCCCCCCCCCCCCATCCACTTTCGCACAATTCTCTGGACAGAAGTCTTTTCTTTCAGGCTTCTGGGGTCTCACATATCTGCCTGAATCTTTCTGGGAGAAGCCACATTCAAACCTGAACCTGCGCAAAGCCAGTCGCTGACTGGAATCCTCCGTCGTGCAAGTCTTCCTCAGCCACTAAGGCTCCTGACCACTTACAAAGCTTTTTGGTCCCAGCCTGATGGAGTAGGTCCCACTCTGAGCTGGTGTCCTGTCTCCCACTTTCTCTCGGCTTCGTACTCGCTATGGAAACCAAGGCTATAATTCATTGGCATCTCCCGGATGAGGCTGAGTCTTTGGGCCTCTCACTTTCTACTGCAGGCAGGTTCAGTGGTCTTTCCTGTCTTCTATCGTCTCCTCTCCGGTCTCTCCCCTTCTGGTGTCCTGCGATTGTCCCACCATATTTCTGCAGGGCGCTCAAGGTCGGCCAACAACCCCCTTCTGTAAATCTACCAAATCCAACGGATCACTGCTCACCTTTCACTCTTTTCATTCCTCTTTTTTCCCCGCCTTTGGAATAAATCCTCACTCTGTCAATCCCTGGTGTTGGCGTAGTGGTTAGGGTAGCGGCTTGGATCACAAAGGTCCTGAAGTTCAAGCCCCGTTGGCCGTTGAATTAATACACACAGGAGGTTTGACTTCAGCCTGTCAATCCTTACCGAGGTCGGCGAAGTGAGTAAAGTGTAACTGGGCCGTGTATGCCCCGGTTAGAATAGGTGTCAATAACTATCGTGGCATTTTCCAGGAGCTGAACCCCTACAATATTGGAGGGTTTACTGTGCTATAAAGGAAATTTTAAAAAAGATTAGAAATATTACTTGGTTACTTATTTTTCATGTTATTTCAATTATATTGCATGCATGTGGTAGAATTAAGAAAATAGTTCAGTAGCTGTTTAAAATTCAGAAAATTACCCATGAAAGCTTATTTTGCTCCTGCAAAGGGTTACTGCCTGAAACATTAGCTTCTCCTTGCTTCCTGCAGTGGTAAGCATACCTCAATCAATTTACTGTTGATTTTTTTTCCTTTGTTTAAATTCTATCATTAGAATTTGCTTCCAAGATGATGATCAGGGTACAAGTGAACTTCAAACGACACCAGAATTTCGCTCCCATGTGGCAAAGAAGCTGGGGGAAGCATTGGACAGGTACGACTGCATTTCTGTTGGGTTTTTTTTTCTTTCTTTCTTTCTTTTTTTTACTTCTTTTGTTCATGATTTGTTCTGTAATTTCATTTCTCTTGCAATGTTGCATCATCAACTCTTGGAATGGCTGGGTTTTAGATATGTATCTGATTGCCCTCCATTTCCAGACTGATAAAGATATCAGGAGCTGCAAGAACACCTTTATCCTGTGAGCACAGCCCTCAAGAAAGTGGCGATGGGGATGACAGTAAGTTAGAATCAAAAGTTAACATATTTTTGTTCCCTCCAACTTATTTGGTGAAATTTTTATCAAAGTGTTTTTATCATTAGGAATATATATATATAT
>CM068955.1:131362486-131372739 GCA_035128595.1 Eptatretus atami
ATTAAATATATACAGCTCTGGAAAAAATGAGACAACTGAAAATTATCAGTTTTTCTGGTTTTACTATTATAGGTATGTGTTTGAGTAAAATGAACATTTTTGTTTTATTTTCTATAAACACTACTGACAACATTTCTCCACCAAATTCCGAATAAAAATATTGTCATTTAGAGCTTTTATTTGCAGAAAAGGACAACTGGTAAAATAACAACAAAGATTCCAGTGTTTTCAGACTCAATAATACAAACAAAACAGTTAATATTCATTTTTAAACAAACGATACTAATGTTTTTAACTTAGTTCAGAAATCAATATTTTTGTGGAATAACCTGATTTTCAATCACAGCTTTCATGCGTCTTGGCATGCTCTCCACCAGTCTTTCACATTGCTGTTGGTGACTTTATGCCACTCCTGGCGCAAAAATTCAAGCAGCTCGGCTTTGTTTGATGGCTTATGACCATCCATCTTTCCTCTTGATACATTCCAGAGGTTTTCAATGGGGTTCAGGTCTGGAGATTGGGCTGGCCATGACAGGGTCTTGATCTGATGGTCCTCCATCCACACTTGTGACCTGGCTGTGTTGGCATGGAGATTGTCTGCTGGAAAAACCAATCCTCAGAGTGGGAACATTGTCAGAGCAGAAGGAAGCAAGTGTTCTTCCAGGACAACCTTGTACGTGGCTTGATTCATGAGTCCTTCACAAAGACAAATCTGCCCGATTCCAGCCTTGCTGAAGCACCCCCAGATCCATCACCAATCATCTCCAAATTTCACAGTGGGTGCGAGACACTGTGACTTGTAGGCCTCTTCAGCTCTGTCTAACTATTAGACGACCAGTGTTGGGCAAAGCCTGAAAATTGGACTCATCAGAGAAGATGACCTTACTCTCAGTTCTCTATGGTCCAATCCTTATGGCTTTTGCAAACCTCAGCCTGGCTCTTCTTTGCTTCTCATTGATGAAGGGCTTTTTTTCTAGCTTGCACGACTTCAGCCCTGCCCCGAGGAGCCTGTTCGAACCGTCTCACAGTGCACTTCACCCCAGCTGCCGTTTGCCATTCTTTTTTAGGTCACTTGATGTCATCCTACGGTTGTTGAGTGACATTCAAATGAGTTGGCGGTCATCCCGGTCAGTGGAAAGTCGTTTTTGCCTTCTGCCAGTCTGTAGCTTTGTTGTCCCAATGTCTGCTGCTTGACCTTGTGTTTTATGAACCGCGTCTTTGAATTTTAAGGATTGGAAGCAACGTGACGCTCACTGTATCCCCTGCCAGTAAAGCAGAATTGAACCCTTCTTTTCCTCACTCAAAACTTTTTCTTTTCAACTCTTTTGGCATGGTCATAGTTATTTTTTTGATTCCAATTACTTTTGAGGTACTACTAGCACTGTTTTTGCCATCCAGCTATTCCTATTGCAAGAGGATAGTGATGACCACAGCAGTGGTTTTTATACTTTTCCTTGTTAAATAAGATTTCGGTTAGGTGATCACCTAATCAAGTACTCACTAAGTAGAATGAGGTGTGCCTGTGTTGGAATTCAACAGACACTGGAATGGAATTGGCTGCCATACATGTAGAGATGCTGATTTAAATTTTTTTTTGAGTGCTCTCTTATTTTTTTCCAGAGCTTCTAATATTATAGAAAGACCCACCCACATCTCTCCCTGTGAATGGAGGGAACCGCATTCAGCTCTCACCTAATCGACTACACCCAGGTGGCTGGGATTATATAAATGATTGACCCCTCCATGCTCCTCCGGCCAAAGTAGCTGCATAAAGCAACCGCAAAGAAGACTTGCGCAAGGTAAGTGCTTGAACGCCTTTATAGTTGTTGAGGAACTTGAGAAGGGTTCGAAACAGCATTTAGCACTTACCTTGCGTTAAGTTTTCTTGGTTGGCTTTATGCAGCTACTTTGGCTGGAGAGCACGGGAGGGGTCAATCATTATACATGTTGCTATGAAAGTATTTAAACTCTCGCAGCAAAAATGTTTATTTCAGATTGTTTCTATTAATTATTTTCCCGTATTATTTTGTCTATAATCAGTTATTTAATTCTTCCCTTCTTCCCATCAGCCTGTGAAAGCTTTTACCATAATTTTCGGTGGCGTAATGGTTCAAGCAGTCGGTTCTGAGTGTTGGAGATCGTCTGTGGTTCAAACCCCGCCCGAGTCATTCCCAAAGACTTTAAAAATAATTGTATGTGCTGCTCCTTGCTTTGACGTCAGCATTTAAAAGGATAGAGCACAGACAATCACCACAGTTTGGCAATCATAGCACACGCTTGGAGAGGCCTAATGGCCTCCTCCTGAGTTTAATGCTCCTTTTAGGGAACTCGAAAACTGGCCTTGATCATTTTTTACAAGATGCAAATGTAAAAGCTTTTTTGTGTGAGGTGTCCTTTTGTAATTGCTTTTGTGTATCTTTCCCTTGCTTTTGCTGTTTCTCTTGCCTTTCGATCTAAATTGGTAGTTGGTCCATATGCCATCACACCCTTTATGTTGTACATTTTTACATGCCTTCATTTTGTAGTATGCATAGCAACCTTTGGTTTTTTCATCTTTTTTGTTGTTTGTTTGTTTCGAAAGAAACATTCAATTTTTTAGGCTCAGTACTGCTCATTGTTCTTTATGCTTCAGAAATTAGCAAACTCACCATAAAGGGCTTGTTGGAGCTCTCAACAAATACGTACTTTTGTCTTCATTTTTCTACACCATATAAAGAAGTTAAATGTATGAGGAGGACATCAGACCCATCATGCCCATGCATAACCAGTTTGGTTTGTGGCAGTGATAGCTCCCACCTTTTTTCTGGACAAAGTTGTGTAACATTTTAACCAATTAATGTGGAAGAGCTGTTTAAATTGATTTGTGCACCAGTAAATAACTATCCTGCCAGTTTCCATGACTTTTCCTTTAGCTCTTTAGCAAATGCAGCTTGTTTAAAGTGGTCTTCATTTTCATTTTTAACGACCATGATGGTGTTAATTTGAAATAGCCTTCACATATGGATGGTTATTTTTGTGTATTTGCATGCAAGTCATACCGAGAGCTCCTCAAAAGCTCATACGTTGTTCCCGGTGTGGCGTTGGCTCCGCAGGAATGTTGAGGTTGTCCACCTGTAAATGGGTGCAAATTTTTTATTACAATGCAAATTATGTAGGTAGTGTAATGATGTCAGCCCCAAGCTTTTACCTTTGCAAAGGAGATGCTGTTCTGGCAGAGAGAGGCTTCAAGCCAGCCAGTAGAGACGAGGCATAAAATCCTGATGGAACCAGATTTGCCATTAAAAACACGTTTCTTTACAGGTAATTATTTTTGTGTGCTGCAACATCAATAATATTGTGATGGTTTTGGAAATGAACCCTGCCGCAAAGCATACATGGACACGTGGATTCCCGAGAATGAGAGTTTTTCATTAGTTTATATGGGAGATAGATCTTTGCCCCTTGTCTAAGGGTTCGGGGTGGGGGAGGAATGCATTGTTAGTTTGTGTATCCCCGGTGTGATGTCTCCTCCCCCCACCCCCAGCCCTCTTTACTTTCAATTTTTCAATCCACCAATCGGTTCCGTTCCTACAATCCCACCTCTGTGTTTCTCAATCCACCACAATAATCCACTTACCAAACCTCAATTCAATAACCCATATTTCATCCCGTCGGTCTTTCCTCAACCCCGCAGGTTTATTCTCGTCCTTCGTGCGTCTGCCTTCCTCGCCACTCTTATTAGTCCCAATCAAACCATCCGTTCATCTCGACCATTCACTCTTATTATTCACCATCTGGTCATTTGTTACCTCACCATTAGCGATGATTCATACTTTGTGCCAATCGCATTGCCCTCCCCATTCTTCCTTCCCTGCACTTCCACATTTCATCATAAGGATAACACTTCTCAAGTATGAAATAAGTACAACGCTTTTCCCATACGCAGTAAAGTTAGTTTCTCGCATACACGATAAAGTACGCATTGTACAATGGAATGTTTACGCATGTGCGAAGGGAGGGAGTGGTGGGTGGTCTTCGTAGCTGCCTTGGGCATGCAAAATGAGGGGTGGGGGCTCGCATGACCGTCACCACAGAATGACATGGGATTTTCCACTGCTGGCGTTACACCCTACCCCCAAATCGAACGCACCAATGAGGAAGATGCTCGTGTGACGTTTACTCCCTCAAAATCACGCCCAGACGAAGCCACTTTAAGAAATGAAATGCAAAGGCATTTGAAGCTGCTGCCTGCTGTTGGCGCGTTGGGAGCTGCTGCAGATGGCTGTTGACTCCCGAGGGGCTGTTGGCAAGGCACGAGGGACCGCTGTTTATCGATGACCACAAGACATGACATGTGAGGAGTGTTCTGTTGATGCATTGAAGGATGCAGCGAGTGTGTGTTCGACTGCCTGTTTGAGATTGTCTGCCAGAGTGAGGGTCATGTTAGACCCAGCTGCACTGGGACACGAGGCACAGTAACGAGTCGTGCGAGGGCCGGAGGCAAGGGTCTATGACCGAGGAGCGTGGTGCAGTCCCTGGGATGTCACGCAGCTCCATACACACTCACACCACATGCTTCTGGCACTCCATTTTTCCATCCTCCCCATCATAACCGCCCCCTCACAATATTTGTCACCCCACATTGGTTGCGTGAGGTATAGAGGAGTTGCCCTACACTCAGTTCTGCTTCTTTCTAGTCAGTTCTTATTGTCTCCTCTCTTCCTGGATTGAATGGATGGCTAAAGTTTTTCTCTAAGTAAGTCTGTCGAAGGGGAATATGTCTCAGGGTAAGTCTGCTCTTCTGTGCCTTTTGCCTTTTTGATTGGTTTATAAATATTCACCTTGATGATTGCCTTGCTTGTTAAATAAACCCCTTGGTGTTTGTTTCTTCCAAATCTGCTCGTAGCATCTTTCCTTTCATTGGTCCAGCACAGTCCACATTATTGTTAAACAGAGAGTTTTGCCCCACTCATTGACTCCTCGGATTTGCCAGCGCTGCACTCTGTTTAGCTCGGCAGTGATATACGAATGCACGCTGAGGGCGTGGACCCTAGCTCAGGTGTTTGTACTGAGTAGGTAATGTGGCTGTGGACGCACTCTGCTCCGTGTAATTACTTTTACCAGCGTCTGCGGTTGCTAAACAACCCGTGCGGTCGGCGGAGTTAGTCGTGGCCAGCGGTCCCTGGGGTCGGTTGTGGCGGCGGGTCCAAGTACGCACCTTGTGAGCCTGACTCGTGTGCCAATACCGCAACACATATAATTGAAGAGCAATAATTCTTCCCATAGCACCACAATTATTTTTGTCTCCTGGCTGTTTCTTAAGTTACATTTTCAACTAGTCTGCTGATTTAAAATATCTCAAAGCTAGAAGGGATGCACTGACCCAGTTTGAAAGTATTGGACAATGGACATAGATCATAAGGTCAGTTTTGGTTACCCATTCAATCTATCTTTCCAGGTTTTCGTTTGTTTTCCTCGTCAGTGCCTGTGTGTCATCCAGCCAGTCCTGTGTCTCCGAAGAGAGGCGTCAAACATCAGTGCCTTCAGGTATGTTTACAAAGAATGATTCCAACTACAGAGCCTGATGTTGAAAAGGATGGAGTGGGGCTAAAATGCAGTCCAACACTGAAATGCTAATTTCCAGAAAATAACAACACAAGATGCCATATGGGATACACTTGTCATAACAAATAGTCGGTCATAACGTCATAACGAATACTGTCTTCAATCATCAAAGGCAAAATTTTATAGAAGCAACTGTTTTGGCCCAGAAATATAGCACAAACTATGTTTTTTTACTCCGCCACCAAAGTTGTGTTTTATCCCTGTTTTGTTGTTTTGTTTTTGTCTTTGGAGAGGATATTCTAAGAAGTTATGGTGTGTATTCAGACAAAACTTGGTGGACAGGTTGGGTGTGACAAGTACAAATATATTACATTTTGGTGCGATCCGGATACGAGCATTTTTAAGTGATTCTTCTCTATTGAGAGATGGCGCTAAAATGATATATACAACAAGAAGGACATATGGTAGCGCGTACCTCCGCCATAATGCCTGATCCACGAGAACATATATGGCCCATACATTTTTGATACATGGTGCGATATGTCATTTTTGGCCCTACCTCTCAATGGTGAGAATCACTTTAAAAAATTCTAGGTAGTTGGATCCGGATTGGCATCTTCACCGTAATCGAATCAATTCGTCGTGGTCACCCACCCACCCAACCTGTCCACCAAATTTCATCCGAATCCATCCACAACTTTTTGAGACATCCTGTACACAAACAGATAGACAGAGAGAAAGGAGTGAAAACGACCTCCTTCAACTTCAGTGGCGGAGGTAATGATATTTTGAAAACAATTTCTTTATGAAATTTAGCTGAAACTTGGTGGCCAGGTTGGTTGTGTAGCAGCAAAAAATGATTTAAGATTTGTTGAAGATCGAGATCTATAATTTTTAAAATAATTCTTCACATTGAGAGATTCAGCCAAAAAATATTTACAGCAGGATTTTTCAAAAGTCGTGGATGGGTTATGATTGAACTTGGCTGGATGAGTTGGGTAGGTTACAAGAACAAAGCTAATTGATTTTGTTAAAGTCTGATGCAGACCGGCCTATCAGTGGCGATACAAAAGTAAACGGTTCAGGCCTGGATGCCTGGTGTTGCTTATATGATTTAGGGTGATGGCTGGGCATCCTCGGGTTCCTTATTGAAATTGGCTGTTGAATTAATACCAGTAGGGTTGACTCAGCTCGTTCTTCCTTCCAAGGTCGCAAAAGAGTACCAAGCTTGCTGGGAATATGAGCCATTTGAGTATCCTACGTCGGAGTGGCGACCGTCAGGATTGTGCAAATAGCCCAGGAGACTGATTAGGCAGCACCACACTGCACAGAGTATGGATCTCGCATGGGACTTGGATTTGGAGTCAGCCTGGCGAAGGTATGCGCGCCTTACTGAGTGCCCTTATAGTTTTATGGGGTTTTTTGTTTGTTTGTTTTGGGTTTTTTGTTTCTTTTCTTTTACATTGGAGCTAGTCAAAACAATTGAGCCAGGGAGATCTAATGCTCTGCAACTCAGAAGTTCATCCTAAACAATCTTGTATCCATGGGCTGAGCTACCAAAATAAGCTGAGATTATGCACACTTACCTTTGAGCTGTCTCGCCTGGGTTTGATCTCGCCGATATACTCATCCTGGTGTTTACCTGAAGACGTAGACAGCATTGTGCTGCTCTATCCATTAGATGGACGTTGTTAACAAGGTTGTCTACTCTGATAGCATTAGTTTATGGACGTTAAAATTCCACGGTTTTCCATTCGTTGAAAAAGTAGGCAGGTTATCGCCGGCACCTTTAACGACTTCCGCCTCGGATGTGGTTAACATGGTGGTTGCTGGTCTTCTTGGACACTCCATGACACCAGGTTTCACGCTTGCTCTGCTCACTGGTTGTTGTTGTGTGGTTGCTGACTGGGCAGCAGTTCCTACACTACAACAAATTCCACGTTCCAGGTTGTTTGCACGTCTTGAATGGCCATTTTCAGCTACGAAGGCAACCGTCCTTTTGAGGAATCCATCGACAACCTGACTCGTTTCGATGATGCTCTAATACTTGGCAAAGCCTCCTAGTGGGTGTAGCAACTTTAAAAAAAAAAAAAATACATTAAAAGGCAGGTGATAGTACAAAATCTGGTGGAACATAATGAAGTTGCCACAATCACACCCTCATACACAAGCTAGATAATTGTCGTTTCACAAGCAATGTTCCTGAATCTTGTCAGTTTGCAAAAGGACTTTGACTTGCTTGTTGAGAATGAGGTTGTGATTGCCAGAAAAGTATCAGAAGTTCAGGAATCTTTAATGCATTTCTGAAATAAAGTAAATGAGGAAAGAAGCATTATGTGGCAGCTGCTTGGGAGGCACATTTACTTGTTTCAAGTTATATGATTTGGTGTGAAAGTCTCTTATGGATTTTGAGACTGGTTGCTCAATCAGAGTGAAATAAAATTTAATATTTCGGTGTCAGTTGTCACGTGCTCACGGGTGGTGCCGTGTCAAGTTCACGGCAAACAAAGGGAAGGAAAAGACTATCTGTTCCTTCTCGCTCGATGTTTTTGAATTTTTAAATATCGTGCCTTCGAAGTATCGTCATCTCCAAGGCCGATTAACACAGCCTGGATGGATAGCCGGACAGTTTTAACTCTGAGGCGACAGCCAAAATTTTTGGCAGGTATGGCGCCACACAGGATGGAGGAGGGAAGGTGCTTTACCAGAACAGAAGCACACGGGTTGTATTCTCAATGCCCACAACGAACAAACAACACAAGACAAGCCGGTTAGGCGACGAGGATTCGCTCAGGATCGAAGGGCTGGAACTATGCTTTTCATTCTGTCTGATCACCGACGAAATTCATTGCCAAGAGTATTGGATTCAATACATTTGTTCCTCTGCCGGCCAAGATTGTTTTCCTATTGCGTATTTTGCCAACTGGCACTCCTCATAAAAAAAATGACGGTAAATAGACACCCTATTTTTGAAGGACTACCATTTGAAAAATAATGCGTTCTGGTTTTGTGCTGTGGAGCCTCGCGTTGACAGACACACACACACACACACACACACACACACAGAAACTGATAAAACTTCTCTCAATGCTCTTGTTGACCCACTCTCTGAGCCACAATATTTTTCATAAGCCACGCCACTTTCATAAGCCACGCCCACTTTTCATCAACCACGTCATTTCGTTAAGCCTCCGCCCACTTTCCCTAAGCCCCCATAAAAAATGACGGTAAATAGACCCCGATTTTTGAGGACCTACATTTTGAAAATAAAACACTAAATCAAAAATTGGCTCGAGTAAAATTTTCAATATATCTCGAAGTGTTTAATTCCGAAGATCTCGTTCTCTTAACATTCAAAACTGAAGGACAAGTATTGAAATACTGTACGCGGTTTTTCGGGCCGACTGCACAGCAACTGGGTGGTTGCTAGGCAACGGAATTCAAACGCGCACGATTCCCAACCATATGGCCACCCGTTGGGCAGTTTTCATCGAATCGCGTTCGCTGCTTCGTGCTGTGGAGCCTCACGTTGCGCACCGCACACAGACAGACAGACGGAAAACCCCGACATAAGGATATCTAGCATATATAGGCGATCCAAATTCAACAACATTATTTAATAACTTAAGGTAAGGTATAATGAAAATGAAACAGAAGTGAGTTAATGAAAAGTGAGGTAACTAAATCCTAATTTGAGACGTCTTCACTCAGTCACAAAAACAGACAAGTGGGAAAGATAAAAAAAACTTCCACCTCTTAACATGTCTCTCCGAAGGACCGTTGGAAACACCACCATTTTGGACCCCCCCCCCCCCATCCACTTTCGCAACAATTCTCTGGAAGAAGTCTTTTCTTTCAAGGCTTCTGGGGTCTCACTATCTGCCCATGAATCTTTCCTGGGAGAAGCCACATTTCAAACCGACCTGCCAAAGCCAGCTCGCTGACTGGAATCCTCCGTCGTGCAAGTCCATTCTCAGCCAACTAAGCTCCTGACCACTTACAAAGCTTTTTGGTCCCAGCCTGATGGAGTATGTTCCCACTCTGAGCTGGTGCTCCTGCTCCCACTTTCTCTGGCTTCGACTGCTATGGAAACAGGCTATAATTCAATTTGGCATCTCCCGCGATGAGCTGAGTCTTTGGCCTCTCACTCTTCTACTGCAGGCAGGTCAGTGGTCTTCCTGTCTCTTATCGTCTCCTCTCCGGTCTCCCCCCCTCTGTGTCTGCGATTTGTCCCCACCATATTTTCTGCAGGGCGCTCAAGGTCCGCCAACAACCCCCTTCTGTTAAAATCTACCAAATCAACGGATCACTTGCTCACCTTCACTCTTTCATTCCTCTTTTTTCCCCCCTTTGGAATAAACTCCGTCAACTCTGTTCGATCCCTGGTGTTGGCGTAGTGGTTAGGGTAGCGGCTGTGGATCCACAAAGGTCCTGAGTTCAAGCCCCGTTGGCCGCTTGAATTAATACACACCAGGAGTTGACTCAGCCTGTCATCCTTACCGAGGTCGGCGAGTGAGTAAGTGTACTGGGCCTGGTGTATGCCCGGTTAGAATAGGTGTCAATAACAAAGATTCAGTGTTTTCAGACCTCAAATAATACAAACAAAACAAGTTAATATTCATTTTTAAACAACACGATACTAATGTTTTAACTTAGTTCAGAAATCAATATTTTGTGGAATAACCCTGATTTTCAATCACAGCTTTCAT
>CM068955.1:131382364-131399192 GCA_035128595.1 Eptatretus atami
CACTTTCGCAACAATTCTCTGGAAGAAGTCTTTTCTTTCAAGCTTCTGGGGTCTCACTATCTGCCATGATCTTTCCTGGGAGAGCCACATTTCAAACCTGACCTCCAAAGCCAGTCGCTGACTGGGAATCCTCCGTCGTGCAAAGTCCTTCCTCAGCCAACCTAAGCTCCTGACTACATACAAAGCTTTTGTCCACAGCCTGATGGAGTACTGCTCTCCACTCTGAGCTGGTGCTCCTGTCTCCCACCTTTCTCGGCTTCACGCTATGGAAACCAAGGCATATCAGATCATTGGCATCTCCCGCGATGAGGCTGAGTCTTTGGGCCTCTCACTCTCTCACTGCAGGCAGGTCAGTGGTCTTTCTGTCTTCTATCGTCTCCTCTCCGGTCTCTCCCCCCTTCTGTGTCTGCGATTTGTCCCCACCATATTTCTGCAGGGCGCTCAAGGTCCGCCAACAACCCCCTTCTGTAAATCTACCAAAATCACGGATCACTGCTCACCTTCACTCTTTCATTCCTCTTTTTCCCGCCTTTGGAATAAACTCCCTCACTCTGTTCAATCCCTGGTGTTGGCGTAGTGGTTAGGGTAGCGGCTTGGATCCAAAAGGTCCTGAGTTCAAGCCCCGTTGGCCGCTTGAATTAATACACACCAGGAGGTTGACTCAGCCTGTCATCCTTCCGAGGTCGGCGAAGTGAGTACCAGTGTACTGGGCCCGGTGTATGCCCCGGTTAGAATAGGTGTACCATATCCCTGTGTCGTAAGAGCGACCAGGGTTGCGTCAGGAAGGCATCCGAGTAAAACTGTGCCAAATCACCTATCGGATCATACGGATGATCCGCTGTGGCGACCCCTAACGGGAGCAGCCGAAAGAAGAAGAAGACTCTGTTCAATCCCATTCTTCCCTCCAAGCCTTCAAAACAACTGTTCACCACCACCTCTCATCTTCCGCCATCCAAATCCTCGATCTTTTCTAACCCCATTAATCCACCCCAAACCCACCTCCTTCAAATTCCCTGCATTCCTGAAAGTCCCTGTAATGTCCATCTTGTTTACCCTGTGAACCCCACCCCATCCCTCTCCCTTCCACAGATCTCCTAATGTCTCTGTTCCCCACTGTTTTGTCCTTCCCTCTCCTGCCTCTCTTGTCTCATGCCCCCCCCCTTGCTGTGCGTTGTGTGTTAGCTCTCATACGAGCCTCGACAAGCATATCAAAAAAAAAAAATCCCCCCCCTTTATGCCGGCACTCAGCTTTGCATCCAGAGATGACCTTTCAGAGCCTGGTGTCGTCAAACCACATGGGATAATGAACAAAAATGGTGCGGTCACTCTCCACGGCCACGTACTTGAGAAAATTCATGTGGACGGTCTTCAATACCAGGAGCCCACAAACTGCCGTACAGTTTCTTCTCACAATCGAGATTGCCACACCGCTCCCTCTAAATTCCAGGTCCGCACACACCAAATGGCGCTGCCTTTCTCGTTGATCATACAACAAGGCGACTGCCGAGTTTGGCACATGAGAGGAGCAGGAGCGACCGCCAGCCCAGTCTTAGCTTTCTTCTCGGCCCAGCCGAACCGACAATGGCTCGCACCTTATTTCAGCACATGAACAAATTCGCACCAGCACTACGAGAATTGGGCAGCTCTCATCGTGCCCAGAAGAGACAGGAGGGCCGACTGTTCTCTTTCAAACGTCCTCCCTCTCTCGAACATTCTCCCCGTGAAGTCACTCCGACCAATCAGCCTTGGGGGCGTGGCCTGCCGGTTACGTTTCCTGGGAGGCGGGGTTTAGTCTGCTGGTTATTGTTGTGAAACGTGGTTCTTTATGGCTGGCCTTGTAAATGTAAAAACATAGCAAAAAGGTCACAGGGGCAATCACATACTGGGAGAAACTAGCCTTAGACCCTACCGAGTTAGCACAACACCATCCCCCATGTGGTGACACGTAACAAACTTCAGCTCACAGTTTTCCCCGACTTAAATTACATCGAGATGTCTCCGACTCATCCACGGACCATGCGATACCATACAATCCTATCTTCACTACGGGATTCCTCCATCTACCCCCACAAGTGTAACAGTATTCACACCCCTTGACTTTTTCACAATTTGTTGTGTTACTGCCTGAATTTAAAATAGATTAAATTAATATTTTTGTCACCGATCGACACAAAATGAAAACATACCCAGCCTACGTGTGTGTGCGTGTGCATGCGCGATGATGAGGCTGGAGACTTATTTACAGGAACGGTTGTGTTCGTTATCCTGTGCTCGAGAAGGGAAAATCGGGGTTAAGCGTTCGGCCCCGTACGTGCGGATATTTGTTCATTTTGTTATTCCCTTTTCTCTGGAACTGCTTGTCAGATTGACACGAAATTTTCACCATTGGTATGACAACTCATGTAGAATGTTTTAATGATAATTATGACATCGTAGGTCATGTGGTGTGGCAGCCATGTTGGAAAAAAGGAGAAATGTACCTCTCTCCGAAACCACTCCATGGGAAAAAAAAAATTGAAATTTGGCACCTGTCAAGTACAGCACTCCCACATGGGGAATATGATTTTGTTTTGTTTTTATTGTTGTTGTTTTTTTAATGATGTCAGAGGTGCCTTCGTTATGACGTCATCGTTACATACGTAGAACACTGCATCCAAACATTATGAACATTTTTGAGGGTCATCTCAGGATAAATTGGTCAACAGAAAGAAAAAGAAAAAAAAGATGACGTCATCGGTCTGTGGTTGGCAGTCTTTTTTTTTTAAATATTTTTTTTTTCCCTAAACCTTCAAAAATCTCAAACGGCTGAACATATTGAGGAGAAACTTTACAGGTATGATGCCATCCATGAGGAATAAAAAGTTCCCACTTATGCCAAAGGTCACAGGTTTGGCAGCCATTTTGGATTGAAGGAATATATATTTAATATTCTCTCTTGAACCGCTGCATCAATTGACGTGAAACTTCAAAATTATGATCTCGTATTGACGGGGGATATATGTTGTAATTTTCAACCTGATCGGATGTGTGGTCTGGCCACATAATTATTTAATTTTTAAAATCTGGGTTTTTTAAAAAAAAAAAAAAATATGCTTCCGGCGACTTCGTCGGCTTGTTTTCAGGTTGTCCATCCGTCTGTCCATGCATCTGTGATAGGTTTTCATTACCGCGATAACTTAAGAATGGCTGAAGGGATCCAAGTCAAACTTGGTACAAGTATGTATAATGATGTAAAGATGAACTGATTCGATTTTGGGGTCAAAATATCAAAGGTCAGAGGTCATGTTAGGTAAAAGTTATGGTACCGTGCTAACTTGTGAACCAGTGATAGGATTTTGACCAAACTTGGTGGAAGTAACAGTATGATGCAAAGATGAAATGATTAGATGGCAGCATCAAGTGGTCAAAGGTCAGAGTCTGTGATAGGTTTTCGTTACTGCGATAACTTAAAAGAGAGGGGAAAACACCAACAGTAGGGTTGAAGGATAAAATAGAGGGAGACTTGGACAAATAATGGGTGTGTGGAGGAATGAGGGGCAGGAGGGTATGCACGGGATGGACAAACGGAGACAGAAGGAAGGAAAAACTGGAAACTTGGAAGGTGCTGGGTTGGGGGTGAATGGGGGTATAAAAGATCATGGTTTTGGATTGGGAACAATCTGAGATTGTGATGAAGAGCTATCTTGAAGACCTGAGAGAAGAATAAGATTGAAAAGAATGTGGAAGTTGGTTCCACAGGCAGGAAAAAAGAGGAATGAATGAGTGGAGGTGAGCAATGATCCTGCATCTAGTTGGTTTAACCAGAAGGGGGTTGATGATGGACTGTGTGAGCTGTGCAGAAACCTGGAGGGGAACGAAGCATGGGAAGAGCACAGGGTGCAAGACCAGAATGGAGGCGATGGAAAACAGAGACACCACTGACCTGTTTGCAATGACAAAGTGATAGGGCCATAGACTCAGCTTCAGAACGACTGAAGGGATCGTGGGAGATTCTTTGCTCTTTACTTTGCTCTCATTCGGGAAGGTAGGAAACTTTAGCTTGCTGGAGTGATCACCATTCAGTTTTGTGATACAGGTTTGATGCCTGGCATATTTGGACTTGATGTAAAAACTGATATTCTGGTACAATGGCACAACGAAGTGCTGCATATTGATGCACATTGCATGTTTAAGTTGGACATGGTTGGTTTGTTGTTTGGACATTATCATCATGTCCAATTTATAGATTGCATGTTTAAGTTGGAACGAGTGTTAATAAAATTGGTTCTGTTGTGGGGGATCACTTTTTTAAATGGCACAACCAACTTCCTCATCACCACCACACGTTTCACAACTCCTAACATTTTTCATTAGTGGCTCGGGGGGGGTTGTGTTGATATCTTTGATTAACCAACTCGATTGTTGCACATTTCCATTTCACTGAAAGGAGCCGTGAGTAATTCTCAACATTTTCACAGGTGTATTTCTTTTAATGTTGAAACCAAATGAAAGACTTTGAATAATCGTGCAAATTGATAGTTGAAATACTTAAAAGTACGATTGTCTTTTCAAAGTGACTCGACCCCTTCCTTGCTTGGATTTTGTGGCTTACCAATGAGCAATAGACCTTTCTCTTCACGTTTATCCCCACAACCCCACCACCCGAATAATTTTGGAGGTGTACATAGCCTGTCATTGCCATCCTAGGGCTGGCAGGATGACTTGCAGGTACACACACATTTGCCGTCTAGCCTGGGTTCAAATGTCGCCCCAGCTCTCAACTGTCATCCTCGTATTCCACAGGCAGGATGATTCATCATTGTGTGTGCCGTCCATCAAATGGACATTCAACTGGGCATCCCGTCAGCATTAGTTGGTGGACGTTAAAAATCCCATGGTGTCCTCCGTGAAGAGTTGGAGAGCTATCCGCCGGCATCATGACCAAATTTGAAATTCCTGCTCCAACCTACATGGGGCATTGCATCAGCGGAACAGCTGCACCCTCAGTCAATGATGCTACCCCTCAGGCTTGTGCTGCATAAAAACGAACGAATGCCATCCTGGTGGGGTTTGAAGTTGAGAATTCTAATGATGAAACACCCCAAAGCTACATCATTTTGAATGATCTTTGCTGTTTGTGAGACATTTGCATTCATTTTTGACTTGTGAGAACAGCACTCGGTAGAGTGCATCCCTCCGCCAAGCTGAACAGTTTGTATCCCACTGATAGGCCGCATCTGGATCTGGACCATGACCATAATTAAATCTGCTTGTTTTGTCACCAAACTAACTCCTCCACCTAGTTTCGTCATAACCCGTCCACAACTTTGACATATCACGCTATATATCGTTTTTTGGCTCCATCTCTCAATGGTGATGAAGAATCACTTTAAAAATTTGAGTATCTTGATCTTCACCAACCTCTAATCAATTCGTCCTTGTCATACACCCAACCTCTCCACCAAATTTCATCCAAATCTGTCCACAACTTTTTAAGATATCTTGCACACAAACAAAGATGTCGTGCAGAGTACGATACTTGCGAAATTCCGAAAACAAATCTAACCATAAAAATAATTGGTGGTTGAGTTCAGTGACCTGATATGCCGATCCTCTTCAAAATTCAACTCAATCGGATGAAAATTGACGATTTTATAAATTTGGCCCTGGTTGTCCTTTTGACCTTTAGACCTCAAAAATAATTGGTTGAATTCAGTGACCTGATATGCAAATCCTGTTCAAATCTCAAGTCAATCATACGAAAAGTGAGGATTTTAGACATTCGACAAAGTTTTTGACCTTTGACATATGTTGACCTTTTAACCTCAAAAGCAATAGGCTTCTTGCTAATGACCAACTTTACCATTCTGTGAAGTTTTGTGAAGATCAGTTTAAAAATAGGACTACATGTCCTGAAGCTCACCTGGATCAGGAGCAACAGTCACTCAAACCCCCTCCCCCCACCCCACGCCCCTGCAGACCCTGATTTTGTTTTTTGTTTTAAATGCCATGAACAATGAACCTTAATGAGTGCAGATTTTGATGCAGTCAATACACCTTTGTTGGGCATCAGATATGAAGCTTGTGGCCAAGTTTCATCAAAATTGTGTGTTTGGTTCAAGCGATTAATGACTGAAGTGTTTATGGATTGACTGATGCACTTACTCAGTTACTCACTCCCCTACAAACACTGCTCAATGGCATAAGCTCACCTGACATACATACATACATGCATACATACATACATACCTGTTGACCTTTTCGTCTATGTTGACCTCAAATTATAATTGGTGGTTGAATTCAGTGACCTGAAATATACATCCTCTTTAAATTAATTTGATGAAAATTGAGGATTTTAGAAATACCACCCTAGTTGTTGACCTCTTGACCGATGTTGACCTCAAAAATAATTGCGTAGTTTAATTCAGTGATCTGAAATATAATTCCTTTTCAAATTTCAAGTCAATCAGATGAAAATTGAGGATTTTAGAAATACCACCTTAGTTGTTGACCTTTGGCCGATGTTGACCTTTTGACCTCAAACAATAGGCTTCTTCCTTATGACGAACTCTACCATGTGGTGAAGTTTCGTGAAGATCAGTTTAAAATTGTGACCTGTAGGCAATAAATGGACAGACAGACGGAATAACAAAATTGACTAACCAATATACTTGAAAAATCTTCGGTTTTCTCAGGCAGTAAATATACTACGGTGGAACCACAAACCTAAAGCCTGGTGTTTGACTTATGGTTAAGGTGGTTGGCTTGAGTTATTTGGGTCTTGAGTTTGAGTCCCTGTTTTCCCATTGAATTTACATCAGTTGGGATTGACTCAGCCCATCATCCTTCCGAGGACGACGAAATAAGTACCAGTGTACTGGTGATAGAGTGCATTGCATCAGCGGCTTAGCCACGCCGCAGAAGATGTTACAACCAGCAGCCACAGGCTGCACACGATAGCTAGCTACTACAAACCTGATGCCCTTATTCTTTATAAGGGTAATGATACCAATGCTGTCTATCATGGGGAAGCTCCTCTACCACTTATTATATGAACACCAATATTATCAAAATAATGTAAATAGCAGCAATTTTTTCCTTTCAGTCCAAATGCACTAATAAATGCTTCATTTTATTAGTACTTATTATTAGGATCTCACGGCAAATGCACAATTCGAGAAATCTTGTTTTTAGATCCTCGTGGAGGATCTCTAAGTCTTACTCACGTTGTTGTTCTTCTGCTTCTTCTTGTGGACTTTTTTGTTTCACAGCCTACAGTTTTCATCGAAACTTCCTGAAACTTTGCAAATATATGTAAAAATACCTTGCGCAGACAGTAACCATCTCCAATTTTGAAAATTCCTCCTAGAAAAAAAGTTATGACGTCAAAATATCTCCGCGAATGGCAATCGCCTAAAAAAATATCTCAAACTAGGCAAGCTTTTTGAATTCTGCTTGCGGGAATCAAACAGGGCATTAGCAGAGATTAATTACCGCACATATGATACATCACTATGATGTCATATCAACTTTTATGACGTCATTCCTAATTTTTGTTTCACAACCCAGAGTTTTCATCGGATCTTCGTGAAACTTGCCATGTATATGCAGAAAGCCCACGCGCAGGTAGTAACCATCTCAGATTTGGAAAGTCTTCCGAGAAAAAAAGTTGTCACAATATCGCCGCTAATGGAAATCGCCTATACCATTATCTCCGAAACTAGGCAAGCTGTTTGAATTTTGTTTGAATCAAGCCGGGAATTAGCACAGATAATTTATCGCAAACCTGATACATCACAATGACGTCATATTCGTTTTTATGACGTCATCATTAAGAGGACGAGGATTCTTAGCTCATTTGAGCTTGTTTCAATGACTCGATCTTTTTTTTATTTTTGACTTGGTCTTTTTCAATGTCTCGGTCTCGATCTCGTCAATTTGACAAATCGCTTTTAATGAAACAGCATTCATGCCTTTGGATTAATATCGTTAGTGTGTTTGTGCTGGGCTGGCTTGTTGGTGTTCCCATATGAACCAACAGCTCATGATGTGTGGAGCCCATGTTCAAATCCCCATGTGCTCATTGTGTTTGTCCATGGTCAACTGATGTCATTATTATTTGCATAAAAGTACATTGATGTGTTCTAATCTTGTCCTCATATAAAACATCACAGAGCTTTTTGCATTCGCAAGGAGGGGATTGTGAGGGGACCTTGTCGAGATGTTTTCAGATTATGAAGGGCATAGATATATATATATATATAATATAGATGTCGGATTGTTTACTGTGTGTGTGTGTGTGTGGTGTGTGTGTGTTGTGTGTGTGTGTGTGTGTGTGTGTTGTGTGTGTGTTGTGTGTGTGTTTAGGAAGGAAAAAAAGATTTTTTTTTTTCAAAAGCGTTGCAGGGATGGTTGTGTTCCTGGATTGTCAGGAATGTTGAGATGGCCGGGCTTGATGGGCCGAGTGGCCGCCTCCTGTGTCTCGGTTTCATCATGTATTTCTTCAGTATCTGTACAAGCTCCTCCCTGACCCTTGAATCAACGTAGAAAAACATAATCACAATAGTAATTGTGTATTTAGCTGCATTTGGCTGAATGGACTCTATACCCTTACTTATTGATGCTGTCCATTCAGTTTTGTCCTTGTTTTTTATTTTATTTTATTTTATTTTTTCTTTCTGAATAGCCTTCATACAGGGGGTTTTCGCGATTCGATTGTTGCCCGTTTTGTTTGATCCGATTGTAGTCCTTTGCTGCCCCGTTCACTGTACTAGCTTGCTTTTCTTCAAAGTTTATTTGCGGTTTAGCAACTCCATGGATCAAATGCTTTCCATTTGGGGGAGTGTTAACGCTTGAATTTTTAAACTCTTCTGTCATCCTATTCTGGTACTGTTGTGCTGTCTTTTTATTCCAGCTCCATCCAGTTCAATGTCCATCGTACGTCTTGCTCGTAAATTAATAGAATGTCTCTATTTTTAACCCCGCATTCGAAGGTGGACGGAGGTTATATTTTCATCCCTGTCTGTTTGGCTGTTTGTTTGTGAGCAGGATATCTCAAAAGCTTATGGACGGATTCGTACGAAACTTCGTGGACAGGTTAGGCGTATGACAAGGAGTAATAGTTTCAATTTTGGTGAAGATCAGAATCTGGATACGATAATTTATAACTGATTCTTCACCATTGTGAGATAGGGCCAACAACGATATATATAGCACGATATCTCAAAACGTTTTGGACGGATTCAGACGAAACTTGATGAATTTGTGGGGGGTGAGTGACAAGAACAAGCCGAGTCGATTGTGGTTCAGTCCTGTACTGTCCGCCATGTCGTCATCATCATGAAGTGCTTTTTGCTTCCTCACCCTCTCCAGTCGAGAGTGAGGAAGCACAATGCACAATATTTTGGGACTGTACTGGAAGCTTTGCTCAGGTTCGTGAATGGGTACTGGAAGTATTATTATGGTAGCAGGCACAAAGTATGTGTTGCCAAAGGAAGGGTGAGTGGCAACAGCTTTGTGAGCTCCTTGAACCACTTGCTTGTGTGAATGCGGAAATAAATGACGAGCATTTTATTTTATGTCCTTTTGCTTCTGCAGCCGAAGGCCGGACGCATTACGTTTTTGAGTTGTCCGTCCGCTATCAATTTTTTTGTTAGCGCGGTAACTTGGGAATCACTGAAGGGATTCCAACCAAGCTTGGCAAAAGTGTCGACTGTAATACGAAAAAGAATGATTCAATTTTGGGTTCAACAGCTGTTTGCATTTATTTTGGTGTGCAAGTGTTTTATTCACTTTTCCATGAGCCTCAATCTTGTACAAAAAAATTATTTGTGGAAGCCTTGGAACTTCATCTTGCATCTTGTTTTCATCATACAAAAAAAATTAATGTTAACCGTGTGTTATGTGCATCTTCCAGTGATGAAGACAGCGATGCCATTGAGCACCAACACCTCGTTGAGTCTGCTGTCTCTGGAGAGGAGATAATTCGGAATGGAGCTTTGCACACGCTCTACAAGCCCAGAGCAAGCGCTTCCATGACCGAGAAAAGGATCCACGATAAAAATAAGAACAAGATGTCGAAGGGAAGCACAACTACCATCAAAAGCTCTGCTGCTGCCAAACAGATCATGTTGGACAGAGATTCAAGGCGCATTGACCTGGGGGGAAAAAAGGTGAAAAACGTAGCCAAACTCAAACTGGAATGTGAAATAAATGCTGTTTCAAAGAACAAAGGTTTTCAGGACGGTCTGAGCAAACGGCAGTTGTTGAATGACAAGATAATCATCTCCAAAGACTCAAAGTACATTTCTGAGGGACAGTCTGATCGGTTTTTGAAGAAAAAGAAGACGACGACAAAGCAGAAATTTGACCAAAAATAGCATTTTGTTGGTTGTGGGTGAGAATTGGAGGTTTGTCGTTACCTTTTATTGGATAAGGAAGGAAAGTTTATAAATCGGTCTGCAACATTTTGTCACTAATAATATACTTTTTGCCTGTTCATGAATTGAATATTCTTGTACTTTTTTCAAAGCAATATCGGTATGTGTAGCATTCCTTAATTTGACACGACGGCATCCTGCTCTGCTTGCCAGGCTCGTTGCCTCTAGTCGATAAGGCTGCCTTTGTACATGGCTTTCTCTCTTCCTCCATTCCTGCATTCAGCACATTTCTCTGAATGAAACCCTCGCCTCGCCTCACCTCTCCCAGAGGAGGCTCAAGTCCCCCAAGGAACATTTGTTGTTTTTTTTTGTTTGTTTGTTTTAATTTACATGGTCTCAGGTTCATGGAGTAGCTGACAAGCAAATCAAGCAAAACGTGCAGGAAAACATAACACCGGACCTAACCAGATAAACACAGCCAGTTACCTTGGGGGAAGCAACATGACTTTCTGCAGTATACTGGGAGCCAGCGACACCATCTCATGACGTTGATTTTTCTCTTTGCAGTCAGTGGGACAATTACAGAGAAATCTCCCACCCACTCTCCCTTCAATAACGTGTCAACTGAGGCTAGCCTTAAATCCAGGCTTGCCACCCACCTTCACTCTTTTGTTCCTCTTTTTTTTCCGTTTTGGACTTTACCTCTTTTCATCTGACAAAAGAAAGGTGAAGCTTGAAACGTCAGCACCTTGTGATCTTTTACGGTGGATAACTCCAATCATTATCTTGCCAAAACGAAGTTTTTGCAAGATATGTTAGTCAGTCTGTATGTTTTTTTTATTTTTTTTTTGTTTGTTTGTTTGTCTGTAATCACGAAAAAAAAATTCTGCAGACCACAGTTTTCATTGGAAATTTTTGTAACTTCGCATATCAGAGGCCTATGGAGGTCCCTTTCAGGCCATAAAATTTTGAAGGTCAAGGTCAAAGGTCAAGGTCACTTTTTCGCAAATCAGGGCAATCGACAAAACCCTCATTTTTTTGAGTAATTTTGATCGGATCGTCTTCAAACTGCATGGGAATATAGTTCATGGTCTGGCGCTCAGCTGATTAATTTTTGGTGGCGATTGGCCTTGACCTTCATGTGTTTTTTTTTGTTGTTGTTTTTTTATCTGTAATCACGTATAAATCACTCTGCAGAGCACAGTTTTCATTGGAAATTTTTGTAACTTCGCATATCAGAGGCCTATCGTCCCTTTCAGCGCATAAAATTTTGAAGGTCAAGGTCACTGTCGCAAATCAGGGGAGTCGACGAAACCCTTATTTTTTGAGTAATTTTGATCGGATCGTCTTCAAACTTCATGGGAATATAGTTCATGGTCTGGCATTCAGCTGATTAATTTTTGGTGGCGATTGGCCTTGACCTTCATGGTTAACGCCTAAGGTCAAACATATTTGACCCCAAGGTCAAATTTTCAAGTTTTAGGAACCATATCGTGTAGTACCTCAAATTGAACACCTCGATGAGTGCTTTCTAGATATATCAAGCTTGAGACATTATGACGTGATTTGGTGACGTTATGAGGCAAACGCATATTTTTCATGGTTACTCTGTAGAACGATTCTCATCGGAATCTCTCGTAGGCAGATATTCCTCAAGGAGTCGCTCCTGGTGGATAGCAGCTCTGTTCACCTCAGTGTGACCTTAAAGAAGTCACACGTGGTCACCTTTTGGCAAGATACGGACATTGGTTTATTTTTTTTTTCATGCCTTTTTATACAAGTATTGTATGTGAAGATGTGAATGTTGTTTTTATTGTTCGTCAAGCATTGTGACTGTTTATTTTCTTTCATTTGAGATAAATATCGCTGACAAAGTAAGTGGATCTCACTGGTTGACCATTGAGAAGAAAACAAGTGTTTGTCGGTTTGTTTACAAACATAAAAATGTGTGAAGTGTGTTGTCAGTTCTACAACCTTTGAGATCAAAGACCATAAACTCGTTAAAATAAAATTTTGGAGATACGAATTCAGTGCATCACGTGCTTGTCACCGAGAGACCCAGGGTGATAAAGTTTATTATCACCCGTCGACCCAGGATAATAAAGTACTTTTGGATCGTTCTGCATCGCAAACTTCAATTGCGCCGGCAGAACGGTCTTGAGATATGCACACTCTTCTCAAATCTCGGCCCAGCTGCTAATTATAATCCTGGTTGCTCGCCGACAGGGTGAGGCATGGATGTGTGTGCTCTTCCTCAGATGGACGTTAAATTGGGTGTCCCATTTGGCAGCATGAGTTGATAGACCTTAAAGATGCCACGGTGTCCTTCGTGAAAAGTAGGTAGGCGAGTTATGGTCATTTGAGAGACGGCATTAGTTGTTACAGGAAAGTGATGTGTCAGCATAACTGAAAATTTAGCCTCACTGGCATCTATGAAACCTCAAACAGGAAAAACTCTCTCCATCTCTAAAATATTTGCATGGTTTCAATTGTAGAATCTAAGATAAAAGAGGTTCTGATTCTGATGTACCATACTCTGGTACAGAGCGTTGCTGCTGCTGAAGCAGTTTCTTGGCTAGCGTTGTTCTGGGTGGTTTGCCATAGCCTGCCCAGCAGTAATTTGGAATTTGACCATGGTGCCGGTGATAGCTCGCCAACTGTTTAGGAGGGACACCATGGGATCTTTATTGACGGCAGCCGGCACACACAGTTTATCGTCCGTCAGAGGGACGGCACACACATTGATGGATCACCCTGCCTGTGAAACCCTGAGATTATAATTTATAGTTGGGTCAGGGTTTGAACTCGGATTAGACAGTGTAGAGGCAAGTGTGCATACATCTGGTCTTGGCCACACTGCCAGCTCTAAAAGAGGTTAGAACAAGAGAGATCAAAGAGCACCTTACCCCATCCGGTCCAAAGAAAAAAAGGACATGGGCAGAGTCTGCTGGCAGCAAATTTGATTGTTTGAGATGATTTAAAATGCTATAATATTTTATCCAAGTACAGCAAAACAGAGGGGTTTTTGAAAGTAAGAAAAAGGTGATTTCTGTTATACAGTGTTCAAGTATATAATTCAATTGAAAATTTTTTGGGAAGTTTACCGCCGTTGATACAGCGTCTTTTACACCATCTTATTTACTGTAACATGTCACATTAGTTCTTCATTCCTGTTGTTTGTGTCCTTTATGCTAACTAAAAACAGTAAATTCCATGTTTGGAATGATTTTCAATTTGTTTGCATGCCAGACAACTAGATGACAAAAACAAAAACGAGTGTAGGCATCCACAACCATCCATGACCATGTTGTGGAATGTCTGCTAAGGCCCGCACTTTTTTCCCCCCTTCCACCCTCACTTTTTCACCTGTATTACCCTCGCCAAAGGAGTGTATTGCGTTTGTTTGTCTTTTTTTTGTTGTTGTTCACACACAATGTGCTAATGTAGGCCACAAAGCGACCTTGTGATAACCAGTAGTACACACACTTTTTTTTTCACCCGAGTCCCAACATGATGTACTGGTGGGGTGTGTAAGCATACAAAACTGCTTCCCCATTGTTTTGGGTCGCTCACCTGCATTTGAATTTTTTTTTCATTTATTTATTTTCATTTATCTTATCCATCCATCTATCAGGACCATACTCTGTGCAAAGCGTTGGTGCTGCTTTAGCAGTCTCCTTGGCTATTGGGTACAATATTGGACGGGTCGCCACTCTGACACAGGATACCAGCAAGCTGGCACTCATTTTGCCGACCTCAGAAGGATGACAGACAGTCAACCCCACCTGATATTAATTCAACAAATGAGTGGGATTTGAACTCAGGATCCTAGGATCCCAAGCCCACCACCCTAACCATTACGCCAACACCAGGCATATTTATCATGTATGTATGTATCTATGTACATTGTACGTACGTACGAACGAGGTCCGTCTAAAAAGTAATGGGATTGACTTCACAGAAATTTTATTCCTAAAAATATATTGAAATTACAGCTTGTCCCCTTCAAAATAGTTTCCCTCCAGTCTCACACATTTGTCCATCCTATTCTTCCACGCTTCAATGCACCCCCGGAAGGCTTCTTCTGGAATCCTCCGGAGCTCCGTCGTCACGGCCCTTTTGATGGCCTCCACATCAAGAAATAGGGTCCCCTTGATCACCCCCTTGAGCTTAGGGAATCGGAAAAAAATCACAAGGGGCCAAGTCTGGCGAATACGGCGGTTGCTCCAGAGTCGGCATGTACGGGGGTTGCTCCCTGCCGCCGGGGCGTGGCCTTCTCGCCTCCAAACCCGGGAAGGCGGGGCTTCTCCTCTTGTTGTTTCAGGGACTCCGTCCCAAGCTTAAGGCCTGGCTTGGAATATAAAAACATAGGGAAAATCACAGAGGGTAATCACATACAGGGGAATCACATACAATCACATACAGAGGGTAATCACATACTCCCGAAGGTAATTAACACCACACACCCCTCATGTGGTGACACGTAACACTTTAGCAGATAGATTCGTTGACATATACATCGAGGTGCTTCTACCCATCCACGGACCATGCTACACAAAACAATCCCATCTGTACTATTAAATCAGTTCTTCTACCCCCATAATCGTAACAATATATACACAAACATATGTACACCCTCTCCCATGAGAGGAAGACACCCTCGTGGACAGGCCCTTGCTGCTCTTATGGTTGGCAGCGAGTCCCCAGAAGCAGGGGAAAGAGAGTGGCATCTTTCAGTGGGAGAATTGCGCATTCAGACTGTTGGTCAGTCACCCAGATAGCTCAGATTGCAGAGCTCTGGTATGGTTTTCCAGAGGACCTGGGTTTGATTCCTGGTCGGGGCATGTAATTTTTCACACATTTACTGGATGTACATATACATACATACCTCATATGCATGTGTGTGTCTATATTTATGTATATATATATATATGTATATATATATATATATATATATTGGCTTCCATGGCCGATCATGCGGGGCACCATGCCCACTAGGCTATCCGGCCCCATGGCCCTTGGCCAACGGCGGACTACCGTGCCCGGGTACCCACTCAGCGATACTCACGTCCAGCCAGCTCCAGCCCGTCACAGGGCTCCTGCACCTCCAAATGGGTTATCGAGCCTACATTCCCACCAACAGCAAAACGACCTCCATTTTCAATTTCGTACCACTAACTCACTTTACTCTGACCCGGGGTCTTGGGTGGGAATCACTCCTCCCAATCACTCATCGCACCATGCATTCCACATTCGCTCCATACACACGGCCGCTGGTCCTCACTCATCAGTTTTCCCCATAACTCTTCAACACTCTCATCTGCTGAATACTGCATTCTCTACTCAACCCTACTACTCGTGCTCCTCCATCCCTTAAAATATAGCACATCCTTTACACTACGTAGCTAAGCTCCGTCCCACTACACACTCAGTCTGTCAGTGTCCTCAAATCCATTTCCATTTCTCATCCTAAATCTAATAAACCTCTACCTATTCATCACGGGCCCATGAGGACTTATCCTGCCCATGGAGCGGTCTAGCTAAGCTAACCTCCCCCTAACTAGTTATCCTGTGCAGGCAGAGGGGTTTCCACCCCTGCCCAGGGAATCCTGTTCACCCGAAGCGAGGCTTGCTTTTTTTTTTTTTATGCGCCCACCAGCGCGGCAATCGCAACTCTGGCTCCTTCTGCGTGACGTCATGGCAGTGTTCCGCACTTCGTCCCTCGTCCTCGACGGACATCGCAGGGATTCACTCCTGCCGGATTCCAACCACGTGCAGCCATGACGTCACCCTGCGCATCAAAGCAAACCTCGGTTCGAGGGTTCCACACGATACACTGTGCTCTACTCTCGGAGCTTCACAACACGCTCGCGTGGAGAACCATCCGGTCCAAATCCGTATCCAGCTACCTTCTGTCTCGCGGGATCGGCAATCCACCGCGTGCGTTACAGACGGCTTCACTCGCAGCGGCACGTGGCAGCCTCGTGCGTACAAGCACGGACCCCGGCGCGTGCCGTGGCAAACCCGGCCGGTCCCAGCACTACGCGCTACCGCTTTTGTCCCAGATGCACCGTCGTCGCGACTTCGGCAAAATCCCAGTGCGACGAGCTCACAAAACCGAGATGAATTCGGCACATGCGGTTGATGTCGCGCATGCCGACCGCCACTCCTTGCATACGTTCTCTCACACAACGGCCTTCTTGGCCTCGGCATTACTCACGATGTTCTTGCATCACTGGTCTCACACACTTCCGTCCACGAACCGTGATCTTCACACCAGTGTTCTCCAGGGTTTCACTCCCACACAATATTAATCACCCGCCGTTACCAATGCCATTCCTGCACAGGGTTCATTACCAGGGGTTCTTTCAAACGGTGTTTCTTACACAAGGGGTTTCTTTCACACGGTGTTCTTACACACACAAGGGATTTTCTTAACACACAGGGTTTAACAGCGGCGATCTCAAACC
>CM068955.1:131408811-131419079 GCA_035128595.1 Eptatretus atami
AATCGTGCGCACACCTTCGAACTGGGCGGATAATGTACACAAAATTGTTGACGGTGCTGTGGAAACTTCGTCAGAACATTCCTATAAGGTCCTTGTATGAAACTTTCAGTTAGATCGATAAGCTCTTGGTTGGTTCACGTTTTTTTCTAAGATTTTCCGCTTACCTCCTTTCTCCGATCGTTTTGCGTTCTTTTTAATGGGGGCTTTCTTGTCTGATATTTCTCACTTCATTCGTTGCGCTCGACATCTTTTCTTTCTTTCTCTCTCTGACTCTACTTAATTCTTCTCTCTTTGATCTGGGCTGTGGCAATTCCTTGCACGTCGTTCTTACGCTCTCTTTTTCTTTTTTTCTACTTTCTGTTCTAATCTTTTGAACGCCCAACCCACATCCTCCACCTCTTCCTCTCCCCATCTCTCGCTCCCCAGCTCTACAAACCCCTCTAATCCACCTGCTCTTCCTCGCTCGCGCCCTTAACCACAACCTCAACCTCACAACGCTTTTTTTCACTCATCGTTTTCCTTACCCTGCCTCATCAACTACTGCGCACTTCAGCCATCCTCTTCGCTTCATTCCTCACTTTCTCGCTCTCTCTTCTCGCCCGCCAAGCATATAAACGCGTCACATATCACGCCACATAAATCCATCCGCCTCATTCCTTCGTCTCGAAAAACCAAACGCGCTATCTTGCCACCAGCCGGGCGACGTTCCCAGCAGACAGCTGTCTGGGCTGCAACCGATCTCAGCGGGAGGTTTCCGTTGTGAGCCGCAGTTTGGTGATTTTAGACCCCACGTCGCTCTGTGTGGATTCGCTTCCGCCTCGAAAACGGATCACAGGAGGGTGAGAGAAAGGGGTATGGGGCATCTGTGGGGGTTCGAGGGTGTCTGATTCTATCCCGAGGCTCTCTCCGCCTGCTGTGTGGAAGCTTCGTCTCTTCCAGAGAAATCGGGATCAGAGGTGCCGGTGATCCATTCCTACCATACGTCTACGCGCCTCTCGCTTTCTCCGGCTAGAGGTCACGTAGGTTTTTAGTAGGTGAGAGTTGCGGAGATCAGCATCCTCTTTTGTTTTCTCATTACTCCTTTCATCCTCGCAGCCTCACACCAAAGCGTGGCAGCAGCCCGGTAAGTCATGCAGTCTGGGAGGGGTCGGAGGATGCGAAGTGGTAGGCTCCCCGAAGCTCCTGAGAGAGAGCGTTCATGGGAATACGGGCAGGCCTTGTAGCTTGGGAAGATGTGCGCTCATGCAGGAGTCTGTTGTTGAATTTGACGGTCTTCCGACTTAGCCGGGTCCTGTTCTTCCCGCGGGATTGCGTCTCTGTGGCCTCTGCGGCCTTAATTTATCTCACAGTCTCGCAACTGGTATTCTTTTCCTTTCTCTGCTTCCTCCTGTATGCGTCGTTCTGCATTCCTCTTTGAGTCACGATCTGCATGCAGCAGAAGCACTGAGGGGTGCTCCATCCGCTGCGTGGCTCACAGTTCGCACTCCGCTCGTCGTCGCTTCGCTGAGGAGCGGACGGGGCTCGTAAGAGCAATCAACTACTATCGAAATCTCAACCTCTCTCTCTCTCCTCCACCGTCCTCTATTTGACTGATCACAGACGCACTAAAAGACTCCTCCGTCTGTCTCTCGTTCTCTTCTTCTCTTTTTTTATTCAACAAAGTGGGGTTTGACAAAACACACATCTCACTGGAGCGGGAGGGCACTATCATTTGACAACGTTATGTACTGTCGATTTTACTATTTATCTCCGTTAAGGCCTAAGATTTAGTTCCTTATCATGGAAGAAGTTTCACAGGCCATGCGGGGTGAACCCATAGGTAATTGGGCTTTTACACCGGATACGGTGCCTACGCATGTCTTCAGGCCCTTTGTGCAAGGGGCCTCGCGCCAGGAAATAGTTTTGAGCGTAGCTACCTAGCCTTGGTGCGTTTGAGAACGGCCCCTCTGGGGCGGACTAGCCTAATGATAGCGACTCCACCTGTGGAGGAGGATAGGTCTAGTAGGGGGCGGCGTGCTAGCGAGCGGTAACGCTTCAGTTCCAATTCACATTCTGGTGCGCAAACTAGGCCGCAATCAGCAGAGCGGAGAGGGGCGGTGCACCTAAGCTAAGTGGCCCCGAGTAGGGGACCACAACACCTATCTGCCATGCACGACTCTGTTTGGGACTATTTTACCAAGCCGGTCCTTCGCCGCACACGTAGCGTGTCTTCCTGCGCAGAGACAGATCACTACGGGCAAGCTTATTGCCGAGGACACCCGTAGATCAGAGATTTTCACCCAAGGAGTTGCCTAGAAATTGATGGGCAGGGTACGCACGTGGAGTGAGAGAGGAGCGTCACTCGAACCCTCGTATAATCAAACATACTGTTCTGAAGGATACATCGCACTCCCAGGCCGCCGGCTGTCCTGGTGGCCGTGGGAGCAGACGTCGCGACTGAAAGTCTTGTAGTACGCTATGCTCCACCAACGATGGCTGCGACGAGGTAATAGTGGGTAGTGCATGGCACAGCAAGCTGCAAATTACACCACACTAGACATAATCAACAGGTTTCCACTCGTGACCAGGGTTTTAGGCACAGTCAATGTGAATTACAGTCTTCCGGCTATGAGCGGGCAAGTACGACTGTAGATGCACTGCTTATAGACGATGATCTATTCCTAACCTCTGTGCAGTGGGATGGGAAGCTTCGGTAAAACCTGATGGGGATGTGCATGGAAATGGATATGTGGAAATTGCCCTCAAACCTGTACAATACGGTGACAAGCTCAGCGCACTATAAAGGTCCACGGACCCTTCTGTCAGGCAACCACTATGGACATATCAATCTTTTGGTAAAGTGGGATCCGCGGACTCTCATCGCTCGTTTAAACTTATATTTGAGTATCAGTATCTATGTGGCGCTCGGCTTGAAAGTAGCAAAAAGTCGGATGATTCGAGAATTCAGGGGTTTATATATTAACTGTTAAGTGAGCTCATCAATGTTAAATTAGATAACCCAGATATTCGGCTCACGTATGGTGAGGGTTCCTTGCTTGGGTGGAGTTTGAGCCGTCGTTATTAAATGTTGTTATGCCGTGTTGGCTGTACATACGGTCCTCGTGGTAAAATAAAATGTGCCTTCAATTTTTTGTTCAATGTACCCATTTCCAGTTTCGTTCGCGTCCTCCTTCTGCTATCTAATGAATTCGGAAATGCAGATCTTTTTTGTTGGCATTACGCTTAGGAACACAATATGATGGGGGTTTATACTCTAACACTCCGCTTGTCTATCCACTGGGAAGGAGATTCAACCTAGAACTATCTGGCAATCTCGCCCGGCCAGAAGGGTATATCGGCCATAATAGGAAAGATAAAACTATAAGGGATTCAAAACTGTCAAGCCTTAAGGGTCATGTGGGTTAAAGAGAGTACTTTGTAATATTCAGTCGCAATATACTGTTGAAACCACTCGCGATGAGATTATCGGGATTCAACAAACACATCACGGACGTATGGGACGCGTCTGCAAAAAGAAAGGATTACACCTGCATTTCAGCGTATAACATATTGGGCGGGCTTCAAAAGGTCAAAGTTATGTACCTTTGGGAGCAAAATCATACAAAACATCAGATTGATGAACGACACACATAACTTGCCAAGGGAGAATGTGATAAGAGGGAAGCACTGATGTCCACCTCGTCTCTCCTCCTCTCACTCTCCTCGTCCTAGTCTCTCCAAACTGCAGCACGCGCTTTAATGCATTAAATTTAAAAATACTACGCACAACAGTAGAATGTTTCACAAAGATCTACAACATGCTGAGATGGTCAAACAGACTACCATTAACAACATTGCGTGCCATAATTCTATTTCCTAGCTTAATACTCCAAAATGCTTTCTAACAGCCACCACCAAAAAAATAATCCACAATATAGGTGCCATTCGATTATAATATGGTTTTGGTGGATCGTTGCCCACTCAGAAAAATGCATGCAATCTTAAACAGAGTCTTATTTTATGATGAGTGGACTTAATCTCACACTTAGGGATATGACCATGGTGTTGAGGATTTCTTTCAATTGAGCTTGTGAAAATTTTTCAGTTTGAAAGGAACAGCAATCATGATGGGGATTGAAACAAAAGCATGGTCCTCGCCTGGGTTTGAGGAAGATACTCGTCTCCAGCTATAAAATCGTCTCCAATCCCATGTTCAAGGCAACAAGGGTGATTCAATGAAGCAGTTCCGTTCTGAGATTGGACGTAAAAAAAGAAAACAAACTGGGGCTTATCCTATCCCTGGCATAGTTTGGTGTGAGGTTAAAAGGTCTTTCAGTGGATGTGGGTAGGGGGGTGGCCAAGATAGGGAGTGCAGCCAAGGACATGGGGCAGGAAAAAAGAAGATGCATAGTGGGTGGACACAATAGGATATAGAGAAAGGGAACTCTCGGTGGGGAAAATTGGGAGGAGCGATGGTGTTGGTGTTGTGGTGATAAGGCTGAACGGAAAGGCCTAGAAAAAGAAGTCATGGCTTGAAGATTGAGGAAGGTCAAACAGGTGAGGGTGGTATAGCAAATCGAGCTAGGTTCGTCATCGAAGAACCCTTAGTAGGAGATAAAATCGTAGATTGAAGAGGGCGATGTTGGAAACACGTAGTATTGTACATTCCAAAAAAAGAAAGCCAAGGGATTGGGAAGACATACTGCAGCTACCGGTCGCTGATCGGTGCGCCGGAATTTACCGGCGACACATCTATTACGACGACGGAGCGTACCTAACACAGTTGATATTTACTAAGAGTAACTTGTGTGATGAAGAATGAAATTAGTGGATGGTCGCTGTGATCCTGGGATTTCGAATATTTTCACCAGAAGAGTGGTTGGATGGTGGACATGTGAGCCCCTGCAGAACCCTGGGGGGGGAAGGGGGGGAAGGGGGGCGGGGGAGTACAAAAGGTCATGGAATGGCAGAGGGTTGCAAGCACCAGAAAGGAGGCGGCAGAAGACAGAAGACCAACGACTTGTTCTGTATGCGAAGTGAAGGGCTTTCCCATCAAAACTCTGCAGGACTTCATTGCGTGGAGATATTTTCCATAATCTTGAAAGCCCTTGGTTTCATGTCGCAAGCGGAAGAAAGAATGTGAGCAGGGGAGGCAGCCCAGATGGAGAGCTCCATGAAGGCAGGCCGGACCTTATTCATTTGTGGATTGATTGGTCACTATATTTATTTATTATTTCAATTCCTGTTTTTTCTTCTCAATCCGTCCCCAGGCAGTAAATATTGTTGTGAGTGCCACACGACTGGGGTTCAGGGAGTGCCGCAGGACGAGACCGTAGAAATTGGAGCAGTTTGGGGCAGTCCCCTCCGAACACCCGGAATTGAAGGGTCGTCACTTCAAGGCCCCTAACCCGGATGAACCGAATCGAACGGGCGCTAATGGATCCCGACGTGGACCCAATGATTTTGACTTCGCGGGTTGTAGAGGGGTCTTTTTGTCTGATTCGAGAGCAGATTAAGTACCACCCCTAATATCAATCCTCCGGCAGTCTAGCTAACCTGGGGAACCGCCTGACAAGAGCCACAGGAGATCCGCTCCGCGAAACCGTTGGCTTTGTCGAAAACACCGGTCGCTGTTTACCGCGACTCAGATCTTCGGCGTAACCGATGTGGGTAATTACAATACCAAGCTGAGCCGAGCCAGAATAACTGAATTTTATCGCAACAATCACTCAGCCATCGCCTGAATCCTCAAGCCTCTAGAACCATATATACTGGGTCATATAAAATAGAAAACACAGACAAGCGAACTGGAGACATTATAAAAGTCCCAGTTGTAAATAATTATTTATTTACAGTATGAGGCCAATAAGGGAGGGAACACAGAGGCAAGACTTAATCGCCTGTCACGACATATAAACTGCATCGGGCCAAATGTACAAGGGCAATCGCACACCCATCCAAGCACCAGTTCCTCTACAAAAACTGCCCACAGACACGACAGACAGTCACCTACAAAAAGCAACTGGACGCGGCGTCTGGTCTATTGATATCTCCTCTAACAGGCGGCAAGGAATAGGCTAGTCTGGTTCAGAGTCTGGTCAGCTGTACCTGCGCCTCACTGCGTTTAAAATTTTACCAGACGTACACGTGGAGCTCGGAGTCCGTGGACAGAAAGGGACAGCCCCTCCACGCCCTCTACGGCGGAGGAAGCTAGTGTCAGGGTACTGGGGCCGGCCTCACACGGTTATTTACTCAACTTCACTGCTGGTGGAGGTTCTCGCTTAGGAGCCGTGGACGCGGAAAGGGAGATCCAACAACTCAGCGCTGTGGTGGATGTGCGGCGATGTTATTTAGATACGGGATTACAGGATACTTTCCCCAGTTAGTTGGGTGCCCCGTGTGACAAATTCCTCTGTTTTTCGCGCATATTCCCAAGCCAAACAGAATCGGTAAGAAGTTGACGTTTTTAGCTCGCGCTGTTTCGACAGAAGGCAGAGGGCTAGTAGGGAGGCGATACCCCTGGCCGGTCAGCGTGTAAAGCGTGAAAAATGTTAGTTTTGGTGCAATGTTTATTTCTTTTTTCGTTTCTCTCATGTTTTTATCTACCGTGCACGACAGACCGATTACAGCTTTTTTAAATACGCTCGATATATAGTATGGGTGGCAGTATTGAGAATATACCAAGGGTTCGTGTGATCTGCTTGTCCGTTCACTGGTCCCGCACGATACTTCTCAACTCCCAAAAAGTTTTCAAAAAAAACTTTTTACGAGGATTACAGATTGGTAGCGTAGGTACACGACAAGCTGTATGTGAGACGGTGGTCCCGCGACAATAAGAGAGTTCGTGAACATCACCTAAAGTGTTGCCATGCCAGGATGCTGTTTTCCATCCGTTTCACTAGCTCCGCACATCCACCGGCTCCAAAGTTTTTCAACTTTCAACGGTTTCATATTTTGGTACAATCACAGGTACACAAGACTGTGGAACGTGTGGTCGTGACATAGACGTTCGTGCATCCAAGTGGCTTGCCCATCTCGCGAACCAGGCTGGTTCCATTAACCAATCCGTGTCCAGTCCGCACTCACTACAGCTCAAAGATTTCTACTTCAACCAAAACACGTTCAATTATTTCTGGTATATATGCGTACAGTAACTACAAGCGGACTGTGGAGAGGGTAATGTCGCGACGCATAAGCGTTAAGTCATTAAAGGAGTGGATTCGACAATGGAACCCGATCCTGTTTTCTATGGAGTTAGCACCAAATCAATTCGTAATACCTTCTTGTTCACTCTGTCGGGCGGGTGACGATATGAGACTCGAAACGTCGCGGGCTGAGCTTGCATATGGTAAGATCGGATATTGGGTGGCCCACTTGCGCTCTGCTTACAACTGGGGATTACAAGTATAATTCATAATCCAATATATGGCTTTATAATTACTTTGGAATCAAAGAACCTTTCATGCATGAGTCTTATAGAAAAACAAGGAAAATTCCAATAGACCTGCGTCCTAATATAGGCTAAATACTTCTTCCGATATCCGTCGTCAGACTGTCCTTGAAATGAGGAGCCAATACGATGACCTGTCGTTCATCTGGAAGGACTTCCTTGTTCATCGGGTCCGGTACGCGAAAATCCGTGTATTTACGAAGACTTACAATTACAGACACATTAAAATTGGAATAATCTTTGAAAATGTAACGGAACGTCTTTCGAAACTTTAAAGCAAATGTCGCGACAATATTTAAAGTTCATCGAAGAGCTCTCTAAAAGGCACTCCAATGTGCGAGATGTAGAGGTGAGTATTTAGAGGAATCACGCATCCTGTATACTATGGTTAAAAAGAAGCCCACGTTTCTCTACAAGGTTGTCTTTAACTAAAAAGAAAAAGAAGAAGAAGAAGAAGAATAAGAACAGACAACAACAACACCCGCGGAGCTCTTTGAGCACACGCGGTCGATAGACGCGGCTAAAATTAATTATTTGACTGAAGTTTTTTTAAAAAAAAAACGATTAAAATGTAAAAAAAAATAAACCAGGGCAGCATTTGGTGGCTTTGACACCAACCCTGGTGTATAATAACTCCACAATAGAATAAACAATGAGGCAGGCGTGCGAACCAGCAAAGCCCTGCCTCCAGTTCGGTGACAAGCCAACCCCGGTGTTGCCAGGAAGGAACGGTTTGTCGGGTTCGTCAGAGAAAGATCAGAACTAAGGAGGTGTTGAGTTGGTTGGTACCCTAGTTGGAGTGAGGGTGACCACTCAGAGTAAAGAGACGTAGCTGGAATGCGTGCAAGAACAGGGGAATACACAGCCTGGCTTTCCTTCTGACACAAACATAGGATTGCGCAACGATTCTCGTATTCTGCTGAGGAGGAAAAGGCTCGTCAACTGAGCAAGAATGCCAGCCCAGATACGTCCAGGCGTGAAATGTGTATACTTTCTGAGAGGGAAGAAGACAGGCGGTCTCGTGACACTGATCATGGGTCTCAAGAAATCGTCTCGTCGTGTGGGCGATCTTTGTGGCTTGTGAAAAAAACAAGTGCCAGAGAGGAAACGTCGGAATATTTCGCATCGTGAATAGAAGCTGCACAGGTCCTCTCTGAGCTCTGGTGTTTGATTGCACCGACGTACGTTTTCTTTTCTTCCTCCGAGAGGGCTGGGCCAAAACCGTTTTTTGGGCAAGTCTAACATGTGCAGACGGAGCGCCTCGATTCCACGTCAACAAAGACCAACATCTCTGGACCTAAGCTAATTGCCGAGAGAAAAAAATGTAAGGATCATTCCTTTTTGAATTGTTTTCCTTGTCTTTAAATTTTAGTCTATGTGTAAGGCGCTCGACCTTTCATGGATTATGTTACATCACTTCTCGCAGAATTTATATCATTACCTTTGAATTACGCTGTAAATATACTCCATTGTCTATTGTAAGTTTCCAACGTATTTTAAATTTGATCGATCTTGTTTGTCATGGACTTCGAGTACAAACGCGCCCGCTGTGATCAAATCCTCATGCTTCCGCTTCCGCCATTGGGCCACCGCCCTCCTGGCCGTGTGTTATAATTCCTCCCCGAGAATCAATTGTGTCGCCTCTAAGACACCTCCGCTATCAGGCTGGCCAGGTGTTAACAGCCTGTCACCACAAGCTTGGTCAGGGATTAACCTAACCGCCGCACCGCGATAAGTAATCCTTCGTGGGCGTTTGGACCTTGGCCTCGACAGTGCTAGTCGCAAGTGAAGAATAACGGAATATTACAAGGCTGCATCAATATAAAGCAGAAGGGAAGAGATCGGCAACAGGTAAACCATATTTTTAAAACACCAAACGGATAAAGGCAGACAACAAGCTGATATCTAGTCCTCCACTGCCCTTTGGTGATGAGAATAGATCTGTGTCATATCGAAAGCGAAGTTGTTCAACCATTTTGGAAAATAGCTGAAACCAACATCGTCGCGAGTGTGACAGGCCCCGCCCACCACACACTTTTTCAGCACATGTAGGACTGGATACTGGGAGGATGTCGGACAGGATAAAGCTCTGCGGGGTATCGTTGGGAATTCAAAATACAGCAATCCTCGACCACTGATTTCGCAGATGATGCAGTCATACTTTGCTGAGACCCAGATATCCTGAAGGAGCACCTCGAGTGCTGAACGAAAGTCAGCCACTGGGGTTACTGTGTTTCCCTGGGTAAAAAACTATAGATCAGGCTTAATGACACTTGCTGTAAAACCTGTTTTGTCGGTTAAGATGTTGAGTTATGGATGAGAGATGTTCTGCAGTGAATATCATCTGCTGCTGTGAGCCAAGTCACAGACATCTGGGCGCCTGGGAGCGTTCTGGATAACAACTAAAGAATCATGGGTGTGCGCTGACCAGTATCTGTGCAGCGACCGACGATTAAGTCCGAGTTCAGAGGTCTCTTGGGCCATCCAGTCTGCTCTAAGGATGCTGACACTTGGATCTGACAAAGGGATCTGAAGAACGGAGATTAATCCTTCTATGGCTACCACGATCGTACGGTTCCGTATCTCTTCGGCAGAACTCACCTGCTATTCAAGTCACTGGTCCAACTTTATGTTCAAACGGTCGAGCGGGTAACTCGGAGAGAGCCAAATGAGATTGTTACCCCCCTACCACGTCCGCTTTCCGGGCAGAGGTCAGAGGTGAGAGGTGAGAGTGCGGAGATCAGATCTCGTCTCACCAGCCCTACAAAAGCCGTGCAGAGCACCGAGTCAGCAGTCTGGAGGGGTCGGAGAGCCGAGTGGAGCCCGAAGTCTGGAGAGA
>CM068955.1:131427527-131447241 GCA_035128595.1 Eptatretus atami
CCAATCTCAACCATGTGTGCCAGGACCATCTTCAGTGTTTTTGCAAGGACTGCCCTGCAGGCAGCCCGGGTTGGGCATTGTTTGCATCCACCATCCATTTTGTGTTTTTGCATCTGTCCATTCCATTTCACATTGTGCCAGGGACTGCATTGAGCAGCCGGCTACCTCCTTCTTGCATAAAGGCCAATTCAAATGGCCTGTGGGACGGCGCCATGGCCTGCCGTGTTAGGGTAAAGTTTCCTCCAGCAGCTGAGGTATGAAGGAGGAAAGGAAAAAAAAAGAAGGTTCAGATCAAAAGGACCTTTTGAGCAGGCCCTAAAGGATGTCTGACCTTCAAGCTGCTGTGCACTCACCACAACAAAACTGTTAACCTTGCTGTGCCTTTTTCCTTCACCAGATAACAGGTCCTGGACCATGGTTAGTGTAAATATTAGAAAATGTAAATAAGTTTGCAACCCACCTGTTGTTTGTCTTAGCGCCGGCAATGTAGTCAAGTCGTCTGTGTTGAGTCTGATAGTTTAGTACGCAGCGCACTAGGTTATTTATTTTTGGGACATGTATGAAAAAATGTCGCACTCAGGGACGAAGGTAAAATTGTACGAGGGGAAAACTTACACATGCTGGTCGCACACAAATTTGACGACTCGGATTAGTCTGTAAAAAGGGAGGGGGTAGTGTTGCGAATTTGGAAGTGAACTGCACACAACAGCCAGGTCCTTAGATCAGTTATATCGGTAAGTATGTGTTTCTAGTTAGGGTCCCGTCCTATGTTTAATGGGTGATTAATTGTACGTGCGCTGTGAGTATTTTGATAGTGAGGATTAAAATTACCAACAACAACAACAACGACACCTGCCCTCGCTTCCTTCCACCATCACCATCGGCACCATTGCACGCGTGCGTGTCAGCACATACGTGGCAGAGTCCAGTGTGCTAGGCGGGGTTTCTCTGGACGTTGGTGTGCTGGCTTCGCCCAAAAATATGGGCCACAAGCATTGCATTCTGGCTTCGCCCCCAATATGGGCACAAGCGTTTCATTCTGCTTGGCTCCAAATATGGGCATAGAGCGTTCCTCTGCCCAATGAGGGAGTGCGAGCGTGGGATAAGGGAAGCGCGCGTGGGCCAAACGAGAGTTGTTGAGAGTTGTCTTCTGGTCTTCGGAAGAGTGTTTTCTTCTGGTCTTCGAAAAGGGTTGTCTTCTGGTCTTCGGAAGTCTGGTGGTCTTTCTGAAGCCAGTCGTCACCTTCCTGGCGGTCCCGCCAACAGAGCGTCTTCTCTTGTGGCCTTGTGGCCTGCGAGCCTGTTCCCGCGAGGATCGTCTGCCTGGGCTTGGAGCGGCATTGTGTGGCGGGTTCGAGTCTGCCACACCGGATCATCGAAGACCGCACGAGGCGGAAAGTCCAATAATAGGCTCTGACCTCCAGCTCGCCTTTCCTCGAGCTGAGGCCTCCAATAAAGACCTGACGGTCCGTTCTTTTTGGGTGTACGTGTGTGTGTGTGTTTGTGGCGCAGTCTATTAAGTAAAACTGCATAAGTGCTTGTACATAAATTGCTATTCCTTCAGATTCGGTTAACTCTGCCTTCTTGCGTGCTCCCCTGCCCCATCATAAATAAATATCCCTTATTGTTAAATGTTTCCAGCTCGTTTCTGTGTTTCTTTCATTGGCTTGGCACGGTGTGTATTGAAAAAAGCGGAGGCCGTAAATTATTTTCATTTGGTCGACGGGCCTTGGTAATCTCCGCTCGGTGTACCACATGGTTCGGGCCGGTAATGGCTCGTTTCCGCTCGAGGCCGTCGAGGGTGGTGAATTCCCCGGTCGCTTTGTCCACGTGGTAATTAGGTATATTGAAGTTATAGGCAATTGACCCTTCCCCACGCGCCCAGTTATTGACGATTCATGGTCCAGTAAGGACCCTGCCTTTTGGACCTCAATTCTGGTGTGTTCGGTGAGCCGACTCTACTGCTCCCTCTCGCGGTCATGCTCGCACCGATACCCGACCCCGTAACAATATCTAATATATATGCATCGCAACTATCTAGGGATGACAGTGTGTACCCGAGACCTGAGCCATCCTTCAATTGTCCGCCCAATAAATGTGGAAATGGGCAGACAAAAGTATGATGTGAAGTGTGACAGAGAAGATCACAACAGATCGAGGATGCATTTGCCAAGACAGTAGATGGCAGAAAAGGTCAGTGTATATATATGTATATATGTATATATATATAATTTGAAGTTTTTTTTGTTTGTTTGTCTGCACTCGCCTCATCTCCCTCAACGGTGGAAGATAGGAGGAAAAAAACCTCTGAAACAAAAAAAACGTCGCGACAGACCCCCGGAAGGTTATTTGGCTAGGTGGCGAGGCCCCTCGGTGGGGGGGGGGTGTGTATCCCCCTCACCAATCCCTTCGGCTATGACTGTCGTGGCCAATAGAGAACTGATACTGGGCTCGCGTCAGACTTATGTACAGATGATTAAATTCATTCAAAAAGAATTCATCCCAGGCAACGCCGCGGTGCATTCACCTCATTAACATTTATAGATACAAAGAAAGACCCACCCACATCTCTCACCTGTGAATGGAGAGAATACCAATCAGCTCTCACCTAATCGACTACACCCAGGTGGCTAGGATTATATATATGATGACTCCTCCCACACTCCTCTTGCCGAAGCCTTACGTATGTATATATGTCATAAGTTGACGTTTGTGAACATATTGACGGAAGGAACCAATTTCTTCACCCTGATTTGGCTTCACACCACACGGGTTAATTATGATGAGCAGAAGGTCACTAGAACGGCACTCGGAAGAGCACATACCTGCGCCAGGCTGAACAGTTTATGATTTGTATTCCACTGATGGGCCGGTCTTGACCCGAACCAGAATCTAATCGGCTTGTTATCGTCATCTAACCAACTCATCCACCTTATTTTGTCATAACTCATCCACAACTTTTTGAAACATTGTGCTATCACAGATATTGTCCTGAAAAATCGTTATTTGCCCTATCTCTCAATAGTGAAGAATCGGTTGAAAAATTCTAGCATCCAGATCTTCATCAAAAAACCAATTCAATTCATCCCTGTCACCGCACCCAACCTGTCACCAAATTTCGGCCCGAATCCTCCACAACTTTTTGAGGTATCCTGCTCACAGACAATCGAGATGAAAAACATAAACCTCCGTCCACTTGGATGGTGGAGGTAACTAAAGTTGGAATCTATAAATGTGGGGGTAGTATTGTTGGTTGGGCATGGCTGTGCCGCTGATGCAATGCCCTCTGCTGCGTTGGAGCAGGAATGTCGAATTGTTCACGTACCAACGACAGCTGTCTACTTTTCATAAAGGACACCATGGGACCTTAATGTCCAGCAACTAATGCTGGCAGACTGTACTCCCGTTGGTCATCCATCCAAGGGACGCACACACATTGATGAAATCACCCTGCCTGTGAACTCCGGGATGACAGTTTATGGCTGGGTCGGGATTCAAACCCAGGCTAGACAGCTGAAAAGACGAGTGTGTGTACCCCGAGGACCTGAGCCATCCTGTCAAGTGTCAGCCCAAAAATGTGGAAATGGGCAGACAAAAAGTATAATGTGAAGTGTGACAACAAGAAGATCGCAACAACAGATCGAGGATGCATTTTCCAAGACCAGTAGATGGCAGAAAGGTCACATTGAAAAAATGTATCATCAATTAGTGAGTCGTCGGTGCCTGGTGGGCTTGCATTATTGCTGACAGCGTGGCTGTGCTGCTGTCGTCCAGGAGCCTGTGCAGAAGATGTGGCTCCTGTGGGCCTGGAATGTTTGTTTTGTATTTCCTGAAGAATCAATTATTACTCTCGCCAAAGGAGAGGATATTGCTTTTCAGTCCTTTTGTTGCTTGCAAAATTCGAAGATTCTTCAAATATATTGGTCAGTCGATTTTGTTATTCTGTCTGTCTGTCTGTTTGTTGTTAATTGCCGGAATCCTCGGATTTCGGCAATTATGTTGGTCGGTTGTGTGTGTCATTCTGTGTGTCTGTCTGTCCGTCTGTTTGTTTGTGTGTTTTACCTGTAGCAGCCACACCGTTTCAGCGATCATGACCAAACTGGGTACAGATGTCGCGCCATGGTCAAACTTAGACACTTGTCGTTTGGTGAATCTAGGTCAAGGTCATGGTCAAGGTCACCGAAATTCTTATTTTCCAATAACGTCCGCTAAAATTGTCATATCGACTTCAACCCAAATCCAAAATGTGCATCTTCCAATCTGCATCCAAACATATGTCTCATGGAGTGTCACACCAACACACCCTTCTTAGCGGTCGGGGGTGGAATGTCAGGGGGGTCGGGTCAAAACTTTCAAATTGCGATAAAAACGCCATTTCAAGCGATTGACTTCCAAGTATGATCATGACCAAAACTAAGTGCTATAACTCATAAACCGTAGCACTATCGACTTATAAGAACCAATTGATTTCCAGGTTTTTTGTTTTTCAAGATCATGGAGATATGACAAAGTTATTCCGGCAATTCCTTGCTCAACGGAGCAATTTTATTTGTTTGTTTTTTGTCTGTCTGGCTGTCTGTCTGTCTGTCTAGTTATCGCCGACAGGTTACAAATATTTAACTGATCCTCACGAAACTTCACCACATGCTCGAGTTTGTCAGACGAAAGAGGCCTACTGTTTTTGAGGTCAAAAGGTCGACCTAGGCCAAAGGCTCAATAACTTAGGTCCATCCATTCCATTGGGACCATACTCTGTACAGAGCGTTGTGTGCTGCCGAAGCAGTCTTCTTGGCTATTGGCACAATCCTGGACAGGTCGCCACTCTGACGCAGATACTTGAATGACTCGTCTTCCCAGCAAGCTGGTACTCATTTTGCCGACCTCGGAAGGGATGCAGGCTGAGTCAACCCCTGGTGAATTAATTCAGCGGGCAACAAGGCTTGAACTCAGGACCCTCGGATCCCAAGCCCCACCCTAACCACTGAGCCAACACTAGGCTTCATAACTTAGGTGATATTTCTAAAATCCTCAATTTTATCCGATTGACTTGAAATTTGAAGAGGATTTTATATTTCCGGTCAATGAATTCGACCACCAATTATTTTGAGGTCAGCATTGAATTAAAAGGTCAATATGGCCAAGGTCAACAACTACGGTGTTATTTCTAAAATCCTCAATTTTAATCCGATTGACTTGAAATTTGAAGAGGATTTATATTTCAGGTTACTGATTCAACCAGCCAATTGTTTTTGACATCAACATAGGCCCAAGTAAAAAAAAAAACTAAGTTGGATATTCTAAAATCCTCAATTTTCATCCCATTAAATTTGACTTGAAATTTGAAGAGGATTTATATATCAGGTCACTTAATTCAACCACGCCAAATTTTTGAGGTCAACGTCGCCGAATTTATAAAATTGTCAATTTTCATCCAATTGACTTGAAATTTGAAGAGGAGTTGTATATTTGGTCATTGAATCAACCACCAATTCTGTTTTCATTCAAATTTGTTTTATGGATTTTGCAAGTATCGTGCTCTGCACGAAATCGTCTTCTTGTTGTTTGTTACTTGCAAAATCAAAGATTTTTTTCAAGTATATTGGTCAGAATTTTGTTATTGTCTGTCAATCGCCTGCAGGTCACAATTCTAAACCGATAATTCGGAAACTTTTCCAAGTTGTGAGGTTGTCTCAACTGAGAAGCCTATTGATTTTAAGGTTCATCTGGAGGTCAAATTTCTAAAATCGTCATTTTTCATCACATTGACCTTAAATTTAAACAGATTGCATATTGCGTCACTGAATGGAAATCAACTATTTTTGAGATGAAAACGTCAATGGTCAACTCAAGGGCAAACATCTAAAATCAATTTTTCAACTGAAAAATCATCAATTTACATCCTATTGACTTGAAAGTTGAACAGGATTTGCATATCCATCACTGAATTGGGAAAGCAACTTATATTTGACGTGGAAGGTCAAAGGTCAACTCGATGTCAAACTTCTCACATCATCAATTTCAATTCTGAAAAATAATCCATTTTTCACCGATTGACCTGAAAATTAAGCAGCAATTGCATAGTGCATCACTGAGTTTGGAAGACAACTATTTTTGAGCTCAAAAGGTCAAAGGTCAACACAAGGACAAACTTCTAAAATAATCAATTTCAACCTGAAATATAATCAATTTTCATCCGATTGACCTCAGCTTGATTCAGATTGTCAATTTTAATCTTATGAAATGGACAATTTGATGTATCCATGGAACCTTTGGAGAGGGGGTGGATTTTGCAAAACGTCTTTTTCTTGCTTGTTTGTTTGTTTGTCCGCACAGAATTTTCGTGTTTTTCTCCGCAACCGCTTGGCGGATCGAGAACAAAATTTTTTACCATAGAAGCGACTACTCAAGTAGAATGTTTTATGATAATTATGACGTCATAGGTTACGTTGGTGTGGCAGCCATGTTGGAAAAATGGAAAAAATTGTCCCTCTATCTCTGAAAACCATGCCAAGGGAAAAAATATAATTCAACTTGGCCATGGCAAGTACTCCTCATGGGGATAAGTGTGTTATTTTATTGATGTCTTCGGTGCCTTCATTATGACGTCAAAATTGCACATGTAGAACGCGACATCTGATCAGTATGAAATGTTTGAGGGTCATCTCGGGATAAATGCGTCCACAGAAAAAAAAAACATTGATGATGTCATCGGTTCACGTGATTTCCAACCATATTGGGTTTTTTTTGTATTTTTTTTAACCTTCAAAAATCTTTTTTTCTGAAGTGGCTGAACAGATCGTGTGGTGAAACTTTACACATATGACTGCTTATGCATGAGGAACAAAAGGCTCACACACATGATGTTATAAAGTTCACATGGCCTGGCAGCCATATTAGATTGAGCAAAAATCTTTTAAAAAAAAAAATTTCTCTTGAATCGCTTAATCAATCGATTTTGAAACTTCACAATTTTGATCTGTAGTGATGAGAATATATCTTTTAAATTTCAACCTGATCGGATGCATGATCTGGCAGCCAGAGTTATTTAATTTTTTTATCTGGTTTTATTTTTAGTTTTTTTTGAATAAAGCTCACTTGCTGTGCCTGGTGGGTTTTAGGGTCGAGGAGTAGCAGCAGCTAAAATGTGAATCCTATCCAGGTTCCTCCTGTTGACTTCATCTTTGCTTTTTGCTCGTTTGGGTTCCTTCTGATTACTCCAATGCAGGACTGTTACCTATTTGGTCTTCCATTTCATTTGAATTGAATTTATTTTAATCCCATTCTAAATTCAATTGAATAATAATAACGTCATTGGTCAGGGTCAGGTGTCCAATCAAAGCGGGGTTGCATCAAAGCGGGACGTCGGTACCCGGTCATCATTGCCAGCAGTTATACAGTGGCAGTTCTACTTGTTGTCTATTCTTGATGACATAACACACCAGAACACAAACCACCACACAAAATACTCCACAACAAAAGTGCACCAAACACCACACAAACCAAGTCCTGTGAGGGTCTGCAATCTTTGATTGCTTCTTTTTCTTGTTTATAATGTAAAATAAGTGAATAACATGGCACCAATTTTTTTCACATCAAAGTTGTCATTTTCATGCATATTCATGAATGACCTATGTGGATGTCATAAAAATAAAAAATAATTCATCACTTACTATACCAAAATTTTTGATCATGTTGATAGCTATAAGAAATATTTTTGCAGCCATGATGGCATGACTGTTGTCCAGGCAATGGAAAGCTCACCTGGATTAGGACTGGAAAGGACTTTAGCAACCATTCCGTAGATGTTGTGGAATGAAAGTCAGCAGGGTTTGGTGAAGTCCATGTCATTTTCGACAGTATGACATTCGAAATTCGCTGAAGGAAAGGACAATGCCACACTAGACAAAAAAGCAGCAGAATCATTGAACACCACATTTCAGATATGCCGTCATTGAGAAGACAACACGAAAGGAAACTCCTTAGCAGCAACGCAAACAAGCAAAAGCTCTCTTTGTATTTAGTAATGCATCTTCTCAAGGTCTGTTCAAACCTCAGAACGAGTTTGTCACAACCTTGAACTTGGAAGCTTAGTCTAACAAGCTCTCGTCAATCACCTCAATCGTACACAGGAGGAGGCAGATACCAGGATCTGTCTGCACGCAATTGATGCATCAAAGAAGGGTGTAGAGTCAACATGCATACGAAGCGTGGATACAGATGTGCTTGTAATTGCTTTATGGTGCTACCGTGACGTTATCCAGATACATCAATCCTTGCTGGCACAGGAAACAAGCGTCGATTCATTCAGTTGCGGTCAATAGCTGAAGCACTCCAGTCTCAACAAGTTTCTGGCTTCCTGGATTTCATGCTTTCAGTGGGCTGTGACCAAAACTGGTACATTGTGTGGCAAGTCAAATTTGTCTTGTGGAAAGCCTTTGATAAACAAACAAAAAGCAAAATCCTGCAATTAGTCATCAGGAGAACCGAAGATGTAAAGAGCAAAGTTGTAGTCATCAGTGGAACCCGAAGATGTAAAGGCAAAGTTGGAGTCATCAGGAGGAACCCGAAGATGTAAAGAGCAAATTGGAGTCATCAGAGGAACCGAAGATGTAAAGAGCAAAGTGTAGTCATCAGGTGGAACCCGAAGATGTAAAGAGCAAAGTTGGAGTCATCAGGAGGAACCCGAAGATGTAAGAGCCAAAATTGGAGTCATCAGGAGGAACCCGAAGATGTAAAGAGCAAAGTTGGAGTCATCAGGAAGGACCCGAAGATGTAAAGAGCAAAATTGGAGTCATCAGGAGGAACCCGAAGATGTAAAGAGCAAAGTTGGGGTCATCAGGGAGGAACCTGGATAGGATTCGGGTTTCAGCCGTTACTCGACAACCCTCAAACACATCCAGCAGGCACAGCAAGTGAGCCTCACAGAAAACTTTCTGCAACAATACACTTCTCCTTAGACAAATAGTAAAGAATAAGTAAAGAAATAAAATAAAAGAAAAAGCAAGAATTAGACTCAATATATGTGAATGTGATGTTTTTTTTCGTGGAAATCCGATTTTTTTTTCACAGTTAAATTTCCATCTCTGATATTAAATCGTATATTCGTTTCCGTTTATAACTGTATTTTTCGAATATCCCCAACATGTGAAGAAACCCATCTTTCATTGGACCAAGCCAATGTCCCGCTGAGCCAAACGCGCCTTACCAAAACCAGGAGTTATCAAAAATGCGATCGTCGGGAGGAAAGGTGCTGCACGAATCGAGGAAATTGATAAAGGAATCAATAATAAGTTTTGTTGGGAATGGATGGAGAAAGGAAGCCGTTACTCTTGTGAACAAGAAGTTCTTGTGAACGTTACTCCAGACAAGCCCGGAAAATCGTTGTGCACGTGGTGCGATGATACGATCGACTATGGTGGCCGAATTTCAAAGCATTCCACAGTTCATCGTCTTCCAAAAAGCACATACGGCAATTAGAATTCACGGAAAACAAAGTCTTCAATCGCTGGTCATTCGGTGCTCCTCTGAAGAAGTGACACCACATGGACTAAAATCCTGCTTATGTGATCGACTCGACCAGCGAAAGAAAGACCCCCATGACTCGCAATGCCAGTAACCAGGGTCCTGAGTTCAAGCCCCGTTGGCTGCCTGAATTAAACACCAGGGGGTTGACTCAGCCTGCTATCCTTCCGAGGTCGGCAAAATGAGTACCAGTGTACTGGTCCCGGTGTATTCCCCGGTTAGAATAGGTGTACCATATCCCTGTGTCTCGTAAGAGGCGACCAGGGTTGGCTTCAGGAAGGGCATCCGGCCATAAAACATTGCTCAAGAAAAGCTAACCCCTGCACAGCAGGGAAAAATGGCTGTAAAAACGGTCATTTTTTTTTTTCTTCTTCTTATATACAAGGTTGGACACACTGCTGTCCCTGAACTTCTACACTTCAGTTCTCGGCATGTTGAAGCAGTTTGTGATGATGTTCGAGTCGAAGACCGCTCTCATCCACAAGTTCCATGACAAGCTGATAGACCTATTCAAAAGTTTCTTGTGTGTTTCATCAAAGAAATGAAATGCAAGAACCAAGGATTTGTTCTACGGAAGATGTGGGTCACTGATCAAGAGTGACAAGGAACAACTCTTCTATTCAGTACTTCAAAGCAAAGGCCGACAAGCATACCAGCAGTGTGGCAATACTTGCAGAAGAAGTTGCCCTTAGAAACAAACTTCTGGAGGCTGCCTCAGCCAGTGACCCCCTGGCGTGAGCCACAGCACAACCATGCGGCGATTGAATAGTCTGCCCTTGTTGGTTCGGAATGTCTTGACGGAATCGTAAACAAGTTCCTCTGACACAGAAGTCCGAGAATTTCAGTGGACAAGACATTGCCATCTCCACTTGATGCTGATGACAATGAAGTGCCTCTAGATGGTGGTGGATGGAAGTGTTCTGACAAGGAAAGTATCCACATTTGTCAGCATGGTCAAGGCACTGATGAGCTGTTTTCACGGACATCAAGTTGAAGGATCGTTCAACACTATGGGGACATCATTGACAAGAAGTCCTGCAGGAATGGACATTGGCATATTATGTGTAATCCAAACAGTTAAGTATGCGCTGAGACAAAAGAGAAAGGATTGGTGAAGACATTCTCCCGGAAAGATGTCATTTTTGGACCCTACGGACCCCAAGCTCTGTATCAACATGAGGACATCCAGCAAGCCGTACAGAGAAGACCCTGAGCAAGGCAGAAGTAATGAGAGAGGAGAAGAGGCAGAGACTTTGATTAAGTTAAAGGCAAGATCTACTGAGGCCGAAGAAGCAAGAAAAAATTTTCATAGCACAAAAACATGCAAGAAAGGCCCATGTTCATGCTATGAAGGAATGTTCCCCACGAAGTCATGCATAAATTCTGAAGATTTGATATCTGCGTTGACTGACAGTATTTGTGTGACATGTGTGACAATTCTGATATATAACAGTATGTTGACTTTGATTGCGATGAGATCATCTCATTTATACGAAGTATTTTTGTGATTTAGTATACTTCAAAGACTGAATACAAACTGCTGTATCATCAAGATTTACTGAATGACATGTCATTGCAAAGTCTTCCACATGATCACAGTATTGTGTATACATGTACCACTTTGATAAGCAACTCGATGAAAATGTGAAATTTAACAGGAAAAAAAGTCAGTGAAAACAGATATGTTTCCATTCATGTGCATGAGTGACAACAGTAAATACGCATTCCTTGGGGATCTTTGTTCTGGTTATCATCTCCAACTATTTTGCTGTGATTTTTTGCTTTTGAAGATTGTTGTTTCACAACCTCAAAACTGAGTCAATTTCCAGGAAATTTGCTTTATTTGCAGTGAGAAAATCAAAAACTTTTCTGGGATACATCCCCAGTACCCAAACCGATGAGAGGTTTTTGTCATTTTAAATTTTATCTTAGTATTTTGCGATGATATTGCTTTAAAAAGTCTCGTTCAAAAACCTCAAAAATTGAGCTCAATTTTCCAGGAAATTGCTTATTGCAGTGAGAAATCAAAAACTTTTCTGGATACACTCCCCAGTACCAACCGATGAGAGGTTTTTGTCATTTTAATTTTATCTTAGTATTTTGCCATGATTATTGCTTTAAAAAGTCTCATTCAAAACTCAAAATTGAGCTCAATTTTCCTGGAAATTGCTTATTTTGCAGTGAGAAATCAAAAACTTTTCTGGGATACACTCCCCAGTACCCAACCGATGAGAGGTTTTTGTCATTTTAAATTTTATCTTAGTATTTTGCGATGATTATTGCTTTAAAAAGTCTCGTTCAAAACCTCAAAATTGAGCTCAATTTTCCAGGAAATTGCTTTATTTGCAGTGAGAAATCAAAAACTTTTTCTGGGATACACTCCCCAGTACCCAACCGATGAGAGGTTTTTGTCATTTTAAATTTTATCTTAGTATTTTGCCATGATTATTGCTTTAAAAAGTCTCATTCAAAACTTCAAAATTGAGCTCAATTTTCCTGGAAATTGCTTTATTTGCAGTGAGAAAACAAAAACTTTTCTGGGAACCACTCCCCAGTACCCAACCGATGAGAGGTTTTTGTCATTTTAATTTTATCTTAGTATTTGCGATGATTATTGCTTTAAAAAGTCTCGTTTCAAAACCTCAAAATTGAGCTCAATTTTCAGGAAATTGCTTTATTTGCAGTGAGAAATCAAAAGCTTTTCTGGGATACACTCCCCAGTACCCAACCGATGAGAGGTTTTTGTCATTTTAAATTTTATCTTAGTATTTTGCGAGTGATATTGCTTTAAAAAGTCTCGTTCAAAACCTCAAAATTGAGCTCAATTTCAGGAAATTGCTTTATTTGGCAGTGAGAAATCAAAAGCTTTTCTGGGATACATCCCCAGTACCCAACCGATGAGAGGTTTTTGTCATTTTAAATTATTCTTAGTATTTTGCGATGATTATTGCTTTAAAAAGTATCGTTCAAAACCTCAAAAATGAGCTCAATTTTCCTGGAAATTGCTTTATTTGCAGTGAGAAATCAAAAACTTTTCGGATTACACTCCCCAGTACCCAACCGATGAGAGGTTTTTGTCATTTTAAATTTTATCTTAGTATTTCGATGATTATTGCTTTTAAAAAGTTCTCGTTCAAAACCTCAAAATTGAGCTCAATTTTCCAGGAAATTGCTTTATTTGCAGTGAGAAATCAAAAACTTTTCTGGATACCACTCCCCAGTACCCAACCGATGAGAGGTTTTTGTCATTTTAAATTTTATCTTAGTATTTTGCGATGATTATTGCTTTAAAAAGTCTCGTTTCAAAAACCTCAAAATTGAGCTCAATTTCCAGGAAATTGCTTTATTTGCAGTGAGAAATCAAAAGCTTTTCTGGCATACACTCCCCAGTACCCAACCGATGAGAGGTTTTTGTCATTTTAAATTTTATCTTAGTATTTTGCGATGATTATTGCTTTAAAAAGTCTCGTTCAAAACCTCAAAATTGAGCTCAATTTTCCTGGAAATTGCTTTATTTGCAGTGGGTAATTCAAAATTTTTCCTGAGGAGCCCCTGAGAGCCTCATCAACGAGGGCATTTGCCTGTAAGAAGTCAATCTTCAGATAATTTTTTAGACCAAAAATCACATTCCTGAATAAAAAAAAAATGTGAAAAAGTAGAAATAAGTGTGAAAGGAACAAAGAACAAAGATATCGGGAAGAAACCTGGATAGATAATTCAACAGTTACTTCCCCAGGCTCAAACACATAACACTGTACAAGCTACCAGAGGTCCATCAGCGGGGAAGCACAGTACCACCACAGCATCGGATATGGTACAAAAACCGTAATCAATGGAAAACCAAATAACTGCCTTGGAGTCATCAGAAGAGAACCGTTGAAGATGTTAAAAGCAAGATTAAGTCATCAGAAACCTGGACAGGATTTTGGTTTCAGCCACTACTCCACACCCTCAAACCATCCAGACGTAGTCATGAGCCTACAAGAAAACTATTTCTGCAATTCATTTCACTTCTCCTTAGACAAGATAATAAAGAAAGAGAGAGAATTAAGAGTAAAAAGAGATAAAGTGTTGTTGCAGTGTTGTTGTTGCAGTTCAACAGGCGCATTTGCTAATCTTCGCCACCAGCACACAGCCTCCAAAAAGTCACTGCAACACAATAGAAGCTACACATGCCAACTCTCACTGAAAAACCTGGCACACAATAACATCAATTAAAGAAATGAGATGGTTCCCCTTAGGAAACGCCAGTTACTGCATGAGATTGCCGCCAAACTAGACCAACTTTGAGGCCAATGATCATGAAGCAATACATGCCTATTGATCTGAAGCAATGTGGCAATTGCACTATCTCCTAAGCTGCCAGAGCCAACACCCCTACATGAGCTTGGCATCAGAAAACGCGCAGCAACTACTTCCAGTCCCAGCCAACAATTATGCCAGCACGCACTCTCTTCATAGAACGAGTGAAATGCAGAATGCAAAAGCGAAACTGCACGACAAGACTCTGCTCATGCCAGAAAGGCCAGGAAATTTGCCAGTGCACAGACATGTGCGCTTGTGTGATGCAGATGTGAGAAATCGAGGACAGTGCCTGTTTCTGCGCTTCACGTAGTACATGAAGATGCGATGAGCTTTAAGCTTGTATATCTACAGATCTAATGTGACATTCAGCTTTCTGAGGCCATATCATGTAGTTGCTGGTTCATTTATTTCCCACGAGATAGACATTACTTGTGTAATGTCTTTGACAATCTCGTTTACTGTGTAAATCGAATTTTCATTGTCCAGATCGGTCATTTCATATGACGCAATAAAATTATATGAATGTGTTTTAAAAATTGTTGTTCTGTTTTTTTCATTTACTTGCATTCTGTAAATAAAGGAGTATACACATAAAACCAAACTAAACTTTTAGCCATGGACCCGAACTAACAGACCCCTGGACTATTGTAGGACGGCTACACATTGATGCGCTTCTACTGAACCCTTTGGCGGGATGAACAAGACTTGTTCGGGATTCGGACGTCATCTTTATTGAACAAACAGTATAAACCTCTCAAAACCCTGCGGGAAACCCCGTTAATCAAAGCCAAAGCATATTCAAATACTGAATAGAAACCAAGGCAAAGAACACTGCAACCACCACTCCACTCCTCGTGCGATTAATCGAAACGGAAGGTACAATAAAAAAACAAAATGTATAGAAGAGAGATGTAGACTATCCATGTAAAAATGAAAAGGTCACAGCAGAAGAGAAATGGTCAACAAGACAAAAGTGATCTCTCATAAATATCGTGCTGGGAAGGGTTACACGATGGTCCAGCCACAGAACGAAGTCAGTGTACAACGGTAAGGGTGTGTTGTTGGTACGTGTTGACCACGTTGGTCAAGTGGCAGGATCGGCTCTGGCGCCGCCGTCAAAAAAAGCTGGCTTCAAGTGATCTATAGAGACGTATCAAACACCACCATTAATATCACACTATGAATGTCTCATCCGAAGCATATGTAGAACTTCGTAATGTCTCTAGTATATGGTTGCTGCAAGGGTTTCCGGAAGCGTTGTGCCTACGGAATACGTGGGTTGCAACAAGCAATTCTGTGTGTGACCGAATTGCGGTAATGATGCTAACTTGATTGTTGTATTTCATTGCATCTGTACGTGTTGTGGCATGCGCTAATGAATTCCGCAGTGGTCCCGCAGCGTGGAATCCAACCGTTCCATCACATCATGACATGGTGTCAGAGATTCGGGAATTTCTTTCATCAACCATGATGGAATGTAGCAGCCGAGCTAGATGGGATGGAGCGAAGAAATGGGACGGGCAGTTAAGACCTGACGGTATCTGAGGCTGCCGCGCTCGATCAGACAAGCGACGGCCGAAGGTGCGCCACTTGCTGAACTGCACTGGGCCGATGCTGTGGATTAACGAGAACCTTCCCGGTTTGAGTCAGCGGTTGTTCGAGGTTTCAAAACCATAAGGCATTCGACACACGACTGCAACCAGCGGAAGAAACCTTAGTCCGGAGCGAGCATTCAGTTTCTCGGAATTCGCTGTCTGAGATGCAGTCATTTTGAATGTACTTGAACAAGCTGCCGGATCATGGCGAAGCATGTAAATTCAACCGAGACTGATAACATGATCAGGGATAAAATCATTTTTTCCATGCGCAACTCGCCTTAAAAAGTGCTTGTTTATTTGAGGCCGAGTCTGACTTAGAAAAAACACGATAACTCAAGTCTGCTGGCAAGGGTCCCTTTTGCACCCAAGCCTGGGTCAACCACGACAGAAAGACACCCCGAAACTGTAGGAACTGCGGTCGTTATTCACAACACTCACCAATGTCCTGCCTTTGGAAAAGCTGCAACAACTGTAATAACAGAACTATTTTGCAGAGAATCTGCTGACAATCCAGCTGTTCTGCATTTGATGAGCACGGCATTGACCGAGCCCATCTCCTTTTGTGACTTGTACATTTGATGGTGGTCTACACTGCTGGTAGGAGACATTGCAGGTCATGGGAGCTGACGGTTTCTAGGTCTGCCGATCATCAAACATTAATGGCATAGGGTTAAGGTGAAGGTGACGAGCCAGGTGTCGATTACTTATTCGCAGAATTATTCAATTCCATGGAGAAGCTAGTCAAGACTATTGACCTTGACGATCCTATTGCAGAGTACAATGAGGGCACCATCCCTCAAAATCATGGGGTGGCCAAGCTTACATTGCATTGCTGGCACGATGCGGCACCACGAGGGCGACACCGAATTCCCTCCTATTCTCAGTCAACATGCCTGGGTTCTTATCCAGAAGGGCCCCAACAACGTTTTGCTGTCTGTCGAGGCTGTGACATCAGTCGCTTCACCGCAGCCTGAACCTTTACACTGGACAAAGTCTGGGCTGACTATGCATATTTGTTTCATTGGTCTGGGGAAGTCCGAAAACCTAACCACCTGAGCTGGATCCGTCATTCAGCCAGTCATCGAGCCACCTCGGCGCGTGCCTCTCAGCCGACACAAGTGCTCGAAGGCCAAAATTGCTGACAGGAGGCACAGGGCATCATTTCCAAGGTGGGTGCATATCTAACGTCGTGAGAGAAAGATAAAATCTATGCGGTGTTTTGTTGACCCAGGAACCAACAGGCGTTCAGATGCGCACAACCCCAATCCCTATACCAGATGAAGTATGGGTCAGCTCATTGGAAAGAAGGTCTTCAGTAATACCTAATAAAAATTGGTTAATTGGATCAGGAGAGTGCCTTCAGGCTTGCACTTAGCGGCATGTTGTTTTAAACTGTTCCCCGTCAGTGTCACATCAGCCCAATGAAGGTTCTCAAGAGAGAATAGAGCCATTTTTGAAGACTTGTTGGAGTCTTCTGCCTTACAATGACATGATCTGCGCACCCCCCCCCACCCAATCCTGCTGAGCACCAATGCCATTTCACGCAGGTATTTGGACCATACATTGAGAGAAGTAACGCAATCAACCCAAACAAGATCCAGTGGAAGGTGCAGAGTAAAATCATGGTCATCCTCACCTTCTGCTGGCATTCTCCCGGATGAGACTAAGATTGCAAGCCGTGTTTTGAACTGCCCACGCATCAGTCATGGCTGAGCTGTTGCGAAATCTGGGTTGTGGTCAACCGGGTCAAGTCTACCCATCATGTCGACCACACAACCGCCAATTTGCATTCAGGCTTGCTAAAAAATTTGCAGCCAAGGGAAGAGCACATAGTAACAGCTGTTGAAATCCTTAATCACCTCGCGGCCAGTGTTAAAGTTATTTGAACCCTACATAGCTTTGCAGTCTTTAAACTGTTGCATCTTCAGCTGGGGTTGGGCTCTGCAGGGGAGGGTGTCCTGCTTGCATATATGCCTCTCCAGTCTCTAACACTTGCCGAACAAACTATGCCCAGATATAGAAGAGCTTCTTGGAATTGTATTCAGGGAAAGCGTTCATCAGTACATCTACAGGTTGGACACCACGCAAAACTAACCACAGCTTGCTGGTGGTTATTCGTCAAGAAAGCTACTGCACCTGCTCTCTCCAGACTTTCAGCTCATTTGATTGCTTCATTCTCTCAGATACAATGTCGGCGCAGCACGTCTCAGAGGATCTATACATTGCAGACACCTTCTCCAGAGCGCCATCTTAGTTTGTCACTGTCTGCGATCGACACTGGAAGATGACATTAACACCTTCAGGTACATCGTTTGGTCACTGGCTTCCAGTCAGCACTGCAGAATGAAGTATTCAACGTGAGGACTCACTTGATCCAGTGATTTTCAACAGCTCAGCACTACCTTCACACGCAGTTTGGCTTCGAGCATCGAAGTCCAGAATGTCAAGATGGAAACCAGTTCTGGCTTGTTCCAGGAGAACATCCATCAATTTGAAAATTTGCTGTTCTGTGGTGAGTGGATATCGTTCCAGCCGCAATGCAATTATAATCTCTAAATTCACCGAAGGACATCAAGGAGCGGAAGTGGCAAGGACGTACGTGCAAGACCTGTCTTGTACTGGCCAGCATGTCAGAGTTCAGTCGTTCAAAGTTCAGTGTACCTTTATTATCACTTCGCAGCTTCCGCTGAATTGTGTGACAATTTACAAATGTACATCCAATGCAATTATTTCTTTAAAATGTTGGCTGCCTGCCATCAAAACATTCATTTATCTTTGTAAACAACAATTTTGATCACCAATCACGCAAAATTTAAATAAATATATATGGAAAATTTACAAATGTTGCCCACATGGAATGGTCCTACCATCATCAATGGAAAACAGAACCTGGCAGACAGTCTGTGGTGTTATGGATTCCGGTCGTTCAGTCGAAGGAACCAATCAGGACAAAAGCACCAAATCGCATAACACGCTCCTCTCTCCTCTTTTGCTGCTTGCACATCAAGACAAGTCAGGTTGAAGGTGCAAGCTTCATGGACCGAGTCATGTGCAGAAGCTTAATGGAAAACGGGGGGGTGGACTCGTGAAGGCAAACACGAAAACACCAAGAACCGCTTGTACGACGCAAGTAACATTGTACATGCGCGAATCGATGTGACCTAAATGGGAAAAAGACATAAAAATCACGTGTTGCGAATGCGGGGTCTGTGCCAGATTTCAGCTTGCCAATCAGAAAGGCCACTCATCCCACACAGTGACCCTGACCACCCATGGTGAAAGCTGGGTGCCGTATATTTCATTTCGGAAAAGGCTACCCTTTCTGGGGACTACTCAAAATTTCCTGATGTGCAACAGCTACCTCGGTCATTTAGCAATTAAAAGTAGATTTTTTCCCAACATGGGCATTCCGGAGGAAGTGTTCACGACAATGTTCCTGCGGTACGCATAAATTAAGGACTTTGGACATGACATAGGGCAGAACGTTCACAACCCTCATCTCATTCCTCATCCCACCATATCCGCAATCTTAACAGTTCAAGACAAAAGTGGGCGTTCCAAACAATGAAACAGGCTGATAAAATAGAAGATGGACTGACATTCAACTATTCAACTAGCAATCCTTTGCCTTCCGTAATCCGCCTGTTAGCGGAATGACCCTCTCTCTCCCGCTCAACACCTGATGAAACAGGAGGCTAAGGATAAGTTTACCTTTGTACAGTGAAAGCCTCCAAGCAGGTGTCATGTCACACGCTCGTCAGCAGCTCCAGACTTCAGAAGCTCTTCATCAAATATATAGTCCTCTGAAGACCTCCAAGGGGGTGATGCCTTCCACATCAAGACCATACAGGGCTGGGACGTTATATCTAGCAAACCTTCCGCCCCAATGGTCGTACCGAGTTTACGCAGCCAACTCGGTAATCCTACTGGTGAAACAGGCAGACACCAGCGCAAATCTCCCTCTGAACAGTGCCATTCTCACTCTTGTCCCTAAGAGTGGTACCTCGCGCAATGTAACAACCGATTGTGTCCTTTTGTTGCATTGCTGCAAGTGCATATCTCTCTCTCAGCGCACTAGGTTATTTATTTTTGGGACATGTATGAAAAAATGTCGCACTCAGGGATCCGAAGGTAAATTGTACGAGGGGAAAACTTACACATGCTGGTCGCACACAAATTTGACGACTCGGGATTAGTCTGTAAAAAGGGGAGGGGGTAGTGTTGCGAATTTGGAAGTGAACTGCACACAACAGCCAGGTCCTATAGATCAGTTATATCGGTAAGTATGT
>CM068955.1:131472275-131487753 GCA_035128595.1 Eptatretus atami
GAGGCGAAAATCAAAACTTTTCTGGGATACACTCCCCAGTACCCAACCGATGAGAGGTTTGTCATTTTTTAAATATCTTAGTATTTCGATGTATTCTTTAAAAAGTCTCCTTCAAAACCTCAAAATATGAACTCAATTTTCAGAAATGCTTTATTTGCAGTGAGAAACAAAAACTTTCTGGGATACACTCCCCATACCCAACCATGAGATGGTTTTGTCTATTTAAATTTTATCTTAGTATTTTGCCATGATTATCTTTAAAAAGTCTCATTCAAAACCAAAATTGAGCCTCAATTTCCTGGAAATTGCTATTTGCCAGTGAGAAATCAAAACTTTTTCTGGATACACTCCCCAGCTACCAACCAGAGAGTTTTTTCATTTTAATTTTATTTAGTATTTGCGATGATTATGCCTTAAAAAGTCTCGTTCAAAACCTCAAAATTGAGCTAATTTTCCTAGAAAATGCTTATTTGCAGTGAGAAATCAAAACTTTTCTGGGATACATCCCCAGTACCCAACCGATGAAGTTTTTGTCATTTTAAATTTTAAATCTTCAGTATTTTCCATGATTATTGCTTAAAAAAGTCTCATTCAAAACTTCAAAATTGAGCCTCAATTCCTGGAATTGTTTATTTGCATTGGAAATCAAAACTTTCTGGAATACACTCCCCACCTACCCAACCGATGACAGGTTTTTTCATTTAATTTATCTTAGTATTTTCGCGATGATTATTGCCTTTTAAAAAGTCTCATTCAACAACCTCAAAATTGAGCTCAATTTCCCAGGAAATGCTTTATTTGCCCATGAGAAAATCAAAAGCTTTCTGGGATACACTCCCCATACCCAACCGATGAGAGGTTTTTGTCATTTAAATTTTATCTTAGTATTTGCCGATGTATGCCTTTAAAAAAGTCTCGTCAAAAAACCTCAAAATTGAGCTCAATTCCAGAAAATTCTTATTTGCCAGTAGAAAGAAATCAAAAGTCTTTTCTGGGATAAACACTCCCCAGTACCAACCATGAGAGGTTTTTGTCATTTATAAATTTTATCTGAGTATTTTGCATGATATTGCTTAAAAAAGTATCGTTCAAAACCTCAAAATGAGGCTCAATTTTCCTGAAATTGCTTTATTTGCGTGAGAAATCAAAAACTTTTCTGGATACACTCCCATACACAATCCATGAGAGGTTTTTGTCATTTTAAATTTTATCTTTATTTGCCATATTATGCTTTAAAAAGTCTCGTTCAAAACCTCAAAATTGAGCTCAATTTTCAGGAAATTGCTTTATTTGCAGTGAGAAATCAAAAACTTTTTGGGATACACTCCCAGTACCCAAACCGATGAGAGGTTTTTGTCATTTTAAATTTTATCTTAGTATTTTGCGAGATTATAGCTTTAAAAAGTCTCGTTCAAAACCTCAAAATGAGCCTCAATTTTCCAGGAAATTGCTTTATTTGCAGTGAGAAATAAAAGTTTTCTGGGATACCCACTCCCCAGTACCCAACCGATGAGAGGTTTTTGTCATTTAAATTTATCTTAGTATTTTGCGATGATTATTGCTTTTAAAAAGTCTCGTTCAAAACCTCAAAATTGAGCTCAATTTTCCTGGAAATTGCTTTATTTGCAGTGGGTAATTCAAAATTTTTCCTGGAGGAGACCCCTGAGAGCCTCATCACGAGGCATTTGCCTGTAAGAAGTCAATCTTCAGGATAATTTTTTAGACCAAAATCACATGCCTGAATAAAAAAAAAATGTGAAAAAGTAGAAATAAGTGTGAAAGGAACAAAGAACAAAGATATCGGGAAGAACCGATAGATAATTCAACAGTTACTCCCCAGGCTCAAACACAGTAACAGTACAAGCTACCAGAGTCCATCAGCGGGGAAGCCCAGTCCACACAGCATCAGATATGTACAAACGTAATCAAATGGAAAACCAAATACTGCATTGGAGTCATCAGAAGAAACTGAGATAGAAAAGCAAAGATTAAAGTCATCAGGAACCGGACAGGATTTTGGTTTCAGCCACTACTCACACCCTCAAACCCATCCAGGACGTAGTCAAGTGAGCCTTACAGAAAACTTTCTGCAATCATTCACTTCTCCTTAGACAGATAGATAAGAGAAGAGAGAAATAAAGAGTTAAAGAGATAAAGTGTTGTTTGCAGTGTTGTTGTTGGCAGTTCAACAGGCATTTGCTAATCTTGGCACAGCACCACAGCTCCAAGAAAAGTCATGCCAACACAATAGAAGGCTACACATGCCAACTCTCTGAACCTGGCACATCAATAACATCAATTAAAGAAATGAGATGGTTCCCCTTAGGAAACGCCAGTTTACTGATGAGGAATTTGCCGCCAACTAGACCAACATTGAGGCCAAATGCATCATGAAAAGCAAACTACATTGCTATGATATGGAAGCAATGTGGAATTGCATCTCCTAAGCTCCAGAGCCAAACATTACATGGCTGCATCAGGAAAAGCGAGGCAACTACTTCCAGTCCCGCCAACAGATTGCCAGCCACCGCACTCTCTCATAGAACGAGTGAAATGCAGATGCAAAGGAAACTGCCACGAACAGACTCTGCACATGCAGAAAGCAGAATTTGCAGTGCACAGACATGTGCAGCTTGTTGTGATGCAGTATGTGAGAATCGAGACATGCCTGTTTCTGGCTTTCCGTAGTAATGAAGATGGCGATGAAGCTTTAAGCTTGTATATCTACAGATCTAATGTTGGACATTCACTTTCTGAGCCATATCATGTAGTGCTGGTTCATTTTTCCCACGAGATAGACATTACTTGTGTAATGTCTTTTGCAATTCGATTACTTGTGTAATCGAATTTCGATGTCCGATCGCGTCAATTTCATATACGCAATAAAATTATATGAATGTGTTTATAAAAATTGTTGTCTGTTTTTCATTTACTTGCATTGTAAATAAAGATGTATACACATAAAACCAAAACTAAACTTTTCAGGCCCATGGAATACACAGACCCCTGGACTATTGTAGGGACGGCTTACACATGATGCCTTCTAACTGAACCTTTGGCGTGGATGAAAAGACGTTCGATTCGGAGTCATCTTTATTGAACCACAACAGTAAAACCTCTCAAAACCCCTGCCGGAAACCCCGTTAATCAAAGCCAAAGCATATTCAAATACTGAATTAGGAAACCCAAAGGCAAAATGACACTGCAACACCACTCCCACTCCTCGTGCGTTAATCGAACGGAAGGTACAATAAAATACAAAATGGTATAGGAAGAAGAGATGTAGACTGTCCATGTAAAAAATGAAAAAAGGTCACAGCCAAAGAGAAAGCGTTCAACAAGCAAAATGTACTCTCATAAATATCGTGCTGGGAAGGGTTACACATGTCCAGGCCCAGAACGAGTCGTGTACAACGGTAAGGGAGTGTTGTGGTAACGTGTTGACCGTTGGTCAGTGGCAGGATCGGCTCTGCGCCGCTGTCAAAAAAAGCTGGCTTCAAGTGATCTATAGAGACTGTATCAACACCACCATTAATATCAACTATGAATGTCTCATCGAAGCATGTAGAACTTCGTAATGTCTAGTATATGGTTGCTGCAAGGGTTTCCGGAAAGCGTTGTGTGCCTACGAATACTGGGTGCACACAGACAATTCCTGGGTGTGACGATATTGCTGAATTTATGCTAACTGATTGGTTGTATTCATCTGCATGTACGTGTTGTGCCATGCGCTAATGAATCCTGCAGTTTGGTCCCGCAGCGTGAATCCAACCGTGTCCATCATCATGACATGGTGTCAGAGATTCGGAATTTCTTCATCAACCATGATGGATTTAAGCCAGCCAGCTAGATGGGAAATGGAGCCGAGAAATGGCGAATGCTGGGAGTAAGGACCTTGACTGGTATCTTGAGGCTGCCGCCTCGAGTCGACAAGCGACGGCCGAAAGGTCGCCATCTTGCTGAACTGCACTGGGCCCGATGCTGTGGATGTATACAGAACCTCCCGTTTGAGTCAGCGGTTGCTTCGAAGGTATTCAAAACCATCAGAGGCATTCGACACCGACTGCAACCAGCGGAAGAACCTAGTCCAGGAGCGATTCAAGTTCTCGGAATTCGCTGTCTGAAGGTCAGTCATTTGAATGTACTTGAACAAGCTGCGATCATGGCGAAGCATGTAAATTCACCGAGACTGATAACATGATCAGGGATAAAATCATTTTTTCCATCGCAACCTCGCCTTAAAAGAGTGCTTGTTATGTGAGCCGAGACTGACTTTAGAAAAAACACGATAACTCAAGTCTGCTGGCAAGGGTCCCTTTGCACCCAAGCCTGGGTCAACCACGGACCAGAAGGACACCCGAAACTGTAGGAACTGCGGTCGTATTCATCAACCTCACCAATGTCCTGCCTTTGGGAAAACTGCAACAACTGTAATAAGCAGAACTATTTTGCAGAGATCTGCTGACAATCCAAGCGTGTTCATGCATTGGTGATGAGCACGGCATTGACCGAGCTGCCATCTTCTTGTGACTTGTACATTGATGGTGTGTCTACACTGCTGGTAGGAGACATGCAGGTCATGGAGCTGGACGTTTCTAGGTCTGCGATCATCAACATTAATGGCCATAGGGTTAAGGTGAAGTGACTGGAGCCACAGGTTCGATACTTTTCGCAGAATATTCAATTCCATGGAGAAGCCGTCAAGACTATTGACTGACGATCCTATTGCAGAGCTACAATGAGGGCACCATCCCTCATCATGGGGGGGCCAAGCTACATTGCACTCTGGTCATCGATGGGGCACTTCAACTTCGACGTGGTCGACACCGAAGTTCCTCCTATTCTCAGTCAACATGCCTGGGTCTTATCAGAAGGGCCCCAACAGACGTTTGCCTGTCTGTCGAGGCTGTGACATCAGTGCTTCACCGCAGCCTGACCTTACACTGGACAAAGTCTGGGCTGACTATGCATATTTGTTCACTGGTCTGGGGAAGTTCGAAACACCTTACCACACTGAGCTGGATCCGTCCATTCAGCCAGTCATGAGCCACCTCGGCGCGTGCCTCTCAGCCGACACAAGTGCTCAAGCCAAATTGCTTGACAGGGAGGAGGCACAGGGCATCATTTTCCAAGGTGGTGCATAATCTAGTCGTCGTTGAGAAGAAAGATAAATCTATGCGTTGTTTGTTGACCCCAGGAATCTCAACAAGGCGATTCAGCATGCGCACAACCCCATCCCTATACCAGATGAAGTCATGGGTCAGCTCATTGGAAAGAAGGTCTTCAGTATATTTGACCAAAATGACTCTTTCTGGCAGGTTAAATTGGATCAGGAGAGTGCCTTCAGGTGCACTTTTAATTCTCTTTCGGGGCATTGTGTTTTAACTGTCTCCCGTTCAGTGTCACATCAGCCAATGAAGTTCTCCAAGAGAGAAATGAGAGCACATTTGAAGACATTGTTGGAGTCTTCTGCATTACAGATGACATGATTCTTGCTGCAACCCCCCCACCCAACCTGCTGAGCACAATGCCATTTCACGCAAGGTATTGGACCATACATGAGAGAAGAACGTCAAAATCAACCCAACAAGATCCAGTGGAAGGTTGCAGAGGTAAAATGCATGGGTCATGTCCTCACCTCTGCTGGCATTCTCCCGGATGAAGACAAGGTGCAAGCCGTGTTTGAACTGCCCACGCATCAGTCATGGCTGGAGCTGTTGCGAATTCTGGGTGTGGTCAACACCTCCGTCAGTTCATACCCATCATGTCGACCAACACAACGCAATTGCATCAGCTGCTAAAGAAAGAGGCAGCCAAGGAAGAGCACTAGTATACCAGCTGTTGAAATCCTTAATCACCTAGCGGCCAGTGTTTAAAGTTATTTGACCCTACAAAGCTTGCAGTCTTTCAAACTGATGCATCTTCAGCTGGGTTGGGCATATGCCTGCTGCAGGGAGGGTGTCCTGTTGCATATATGCCTCTCAGTCTCTAACACTTGCCGAACAGAACTATGCCCAGATAGAGAAGGAGCTTCTTGGAATTGTATTCAGGGCAAAGCGTTTTCATCAGTACATCTACAGGTTTGAACACCACCGCACAAACCAACCACAAGCTGCTGGTGGTTATCGTCAAGAAGCTACTGCACCTGCTCTCTCCCAGACTTCAGCTCATGATGCTTCATCTTCTCAGATACAATGTCGGCGCAGCACGTCCAGATGGTATCTATACATTGCAGACACCTTCTCCAGAGCGCCATTTAGTTTGTCACTGTGCGATCAGACACTGGAAGATGACATACACCTTCACGTACATCGTTTGGTCACTGAGCTTCCAGTCAGCACTGGCAGAATGAAGGTTATTGCAACGTGAGACATCACTTGATCCAGTGATTCAACAGCTCAGCACTACCTTCACACGAGTTTGGCTTGAGCATCGAGTCAGAATGTCTAAGATGGTGAAACAGTTCTGGCTTGTTCAGGAGAACATCCATCAATTTGAAGATTTGCTGTTCTGTGGTGAGTGGATTATCGTTCAGCCGCAATGCAAGAGGGCATGCTGCTCTAATTCACGAGGACATCAAGGAGCTGGAAAGTGCAAGGCACGTACGTGCAAGACCTGTCTTGTACTGGCCAGGCATGTCAAGTTCAGTTCAGTTCAGTTCAGTTACCTTTATTATCACTTCGCAGCTTCCGCTGAATTGTGTGACAATTTACAAATTTACATCCAATGCAATATTCTTTAAAATGTGCATCAAAACATTTCATATCTTTGTAAAACATTTGATCAACAATCACCAAAATTACTGTACATCAAAATGGAAATTACAAATAGGTTGCCCACATGGAATGTCTACCATCATCAATGGAACAGAACCTGGCAGACGTTTGTGGTGTATGGATCCGGGTCGTCAGGCGTATTAGGAACCATATCAGGACAAAGCACCAATCTGCATAACACTGCTCCTCTCTCCCTCTTTTGCTTTGCTTGCAACATCAAGCACAAGTCAAGGTTGAAGTGCAGCTTCATGGACCGAGTCATGTGCAGAAGCTTAATGGAAACGGAGGGGGGACTCGGAAGGAAACACGAAACACCAGAACCGCTTGTACGAACGCAGAACATTGACATGCGCGAATCGATGTGACCTAAATGAAAAAAGGACATAAAATCACGTGTTGCTAATGCGGGTCTGTGCCAGATTTCGCTTGCCAATCAGAAAGGGCCACTCATCCCACACAGTGACCCTGACCACCCATGGTGAAAGCTGGGTGCCGATATATTTCATTTCTGTGGGAAAGGCTACCCCATTCTGGTGGACTACTCAAAATTTCCTGATGTGCAACAGCTACCTCGCGTCATTTCAGCAATAAAAGTGAATTTTTCCCAACATGGCATTCCGGAGGAAGTGTTCACCGACAATGTTCCCTTCGGTAGCGCATAAATTAAGGACTTTGGACATGAATAGGGCAGAACGTTCACAACCCTCATCCTCATCCTCATCCCCACCATATCCGCAATCTAACAGTCAAGCTAAGTGGGCGATTCAAACAATGAAACAGGGCTTTGCGAAAGGCACATGAAGATGGGACTGACATTCAACTATTCAACAGCATCCTTGCCTTCCGTAATCCGCCTGTTAGCGGAATGACCCTCTCTCTCCCGCTCAACACCTGATGAACAGGAGGCTAAGGATAAGTTACCTTTGTACAGTGAAAGCCTCCAGCCAGGTGTCATGTCACACGCTCGTCAGCAGCTCCAGGACTGTCAGAAGCTTTTCATCAAATTCTATGACAGAGGGGCGAAACCTCTGACAGACCTCCAAGGGGGTGATGCTTCCCACATCAAGACCATACAGGGCTGGGTACCTGTTTGTTATATCTAGCAAACCTCCGCCCCAAGGTCGTACCGAGTTACCGCAGCCAACTGTAGATCCTACTGTGCAACAGGCGACACCGCGCAAATCTCCCTCTGACAAGTGACCATTCTCACTCTTTTCCCTAAGAGTGGTACCTCGCGGAATGTAAACAAACCGATTTTGTGTCCTTTTGTTGCATTGCTGCAAGTGCATTCAAACTGATGGCCAGTGTGTTGGTAGAACACAAGCCAATAGTTTTATGCATGAGAGCGCGTCGGCTGCCGAGTTCGCCATTCCTTTGATGTGCCAGATGTCGGTGGTGAAGTGTGATTATACTGTACAACTGAGTTGGTGAATGTGCGAGGAAAGTCTGAACGGGTTGATAGAGCGACAAAAGTTAAAGGTTTGTGGTCAGGCAGGACCAAGACTAGTCTGGCTCGAAGAAGTGATGCAAGTGCTTGATGGCGAGGTGTACAGCGAGTAATTTCCGATCGAAGAGCTGTACTTGCGCGCTCTGGTAGTTTCAGCATTTTAGAGAAGAAGGCCAGTGGATGCTTGTCAGCATCGATGAAGTGGTGAAGGGTTGCACCCACTGCGACCTCAGACGTGTCTACCATCAGGATTGTGCCGCCTCTGGCTTCGGATGAATCGGAGTGAGGTGTTGGCCAGTGCATCTTTGATGGTGTGAAAGCTGACAAAGTTGGCTCTGACCATCAGAACACTTCAGGGTGCTTACCAGTTGCGAGTAACTCGTTCAGTGCTGCAGTATTGTGGCTGTGTTTGGAAGAAATCGATGGTAAAGTTTTTTCGGTCAACATAGACCAAAAGGTCAACATCGGCTAAACTTCTAAATTGGTCCATTTCATTCCATTGACTTGAAATTTGAAGATCATTTAAATATCAGGTCACTGAATTCAACCACCCTATTATTTTAAGGTCAATCGATATATGCCAAAAGGTCAACATGGGCCAAATTTCTAAAATCCTCAATATTCATCGGATTGACTTGAAATTTGAAGAGATTTGCATATCAGGTCACTGAATTCAAACACCTATTATTTTTGAGGTCAACATAGGCCAAAATTTGTAAAATTGTCTATTTTCATCCGATTGACTTGAAATTTGAACAGGATTTCCATTTCAGATCAATGAATTCAACCACCAATTATTTTAGGTCAAAAGGTCAACATGGGCTAATTTCTAAAATTGAGAGAGCGCCAAAAACGATATTGATATCATAGTCAAAAAGTTGTGGATGGATTTGAATGAAACTTGGTGGGCATGTTGGGTGTGTGACAAGAACGAATTGATTCGATTTGGTGAATATCTGACTCTGGATCCGATTGAAGAATTTTTCAAGTGATTCTTCACCAGTGAGAGATGGGGGCAAAAATACGTATCAAAGGAGATCTCAAAGTTGTGGACGAGTTCTGACAAAACTAGGTGGATGACTTGGTTAGGTGACAAGAACAAGCCGATTCGATTTTGGTTTAGGTCCGCATTTAGATCCTACCTATCAGTGGCATACAAAATGTAAACTATTCAGCCTGGTGGAGGTGTGTGCTCTACCGAGTTGCCGTTCCATTTCGCCAAATGTCACTCTTGAGTGATTTTTCATTTGTATGTTTGTGATGTGACAAACTGGCGAACACTTTAGCTGTCTTCGTCAAACTTTACTAGAGAATTTCGAAGGACAAAAGTGAGGCTGTCAATGTTTTGGACTTAATATGTCAAAGCTCAAGGTGACAATGACGTCATTTGCATGATTTTAGTCATACCTCTTGTTCTTCTACTACCAGTTCTTCTTCTACTACTACACTTCTACTTCTACTACTCGCAAGAAGGCTACCGCCTTCTTGTTGGATTCGCTAGATATCCCTTATTGTCGGGTTTTCCGTGTGTGTTGTGTGTGTGTGTGTGTGTGTGTGTGTCTGCAACGCGAGGCTCCACAGCACAAACCAGCAAACCGATTTCGATGAAACTTGGCGAACATGTGCCATATGGGCTGGAGTGTGCGCGTTTGAGTTTCGTTGCTAAGCAACCACCCGTTGCTATGCAGCGGCCGAAAAACCGCGTTCACTATTTTCAATACTTGTCCTACAGTTTTGAATGTAGAGAAACGAGATTTCGGAATTAAACACTTCGAGATATTTAGAAAATTTTACTCGAGCGATTTTTGATTTAGGTTTTATTTTTCAAATGGTAGTCCTTCAAAAATAGGGGTCTATTTACCGTCATTTTTTTATGAGGAGTGCCAGTTGGCAAAATATGCAATAGGAAAAATTTTGCCAGGCAGAGGAACAATTGTATGTGAACCAATACGTCTTGGCAATGAATCTTCGTCGGTGGATCGGTCAGAATGAAAAGCATCGTATCCAGCGCTTCGATCCTAGCGAATCCCTCGTCGCCTACCGGCTTTTCTGTTTGTTTGTCTGTCTGTTAACAGGATATCTCAAAAAGTTGTGGACGGATTCGGACGAAATTTGGACAGGTTGTGTGTGTGGCAATGACGAATCGATTTCAATTTTGTTGAAAATTCGGATCTGGATACACTAATTTTTTAAGTGATTCTTCAGCATTGAGAGACAAGGCCAAAAGCGACATATAACGTAATATTCAAGCAGTTATGGATGGATTCGGATGAAACTTGGTTGGATGAGTTGGTTGGGTACGTCACCCAACAAGTCGATTCGATTTTGTTTCAAGTCCAGATCCAGATCCAGATCCAGCCTGTGAGTGGGAATGTGGGATCAAAAACATGAACTGTTAAGTCCGGCGGAGGTATGCGGCTCCACCCTCCTACATGGTAATGGAACACACCCCAGACCAAACAAATCAGTCTGTCATTGGGTGAGGAGAGGTACCACAAATGCAAATCAAATAATATGAAAGTAAAAGTATTTTGATTTTAATTACAATTAAGAATAAATGTTTTTTTTGTTATCACTGTTTTCGGTGGGGGTGGGGAGGGGGTTTCGGGGGGTGTATGTGTGTGGAGGGTCGGGGGTTGGAGCGTGGAGGGTAGAAGGGAGTTGGAAGGGTGGGGGCACTAAGGCGCGTTTTAGGGTGAGTAATGCACAAACACAGTCACCCTTCGATGTGACCTTCCCACAGATCACAATCACGACATATGTACACAATCACCCATCCACAGGCAAACTACTTAAAAGTCCTGCCAACATCCCTATACCCCTCTATCTCCATAACTTCCAGGTACCTATCTAAATCTAATTTAAACTTATCTCCTGTTTCTGATGCTACTACCTTTCCAGGGAGACCGTTCCATACATTAACTACTCTCTGAGTGAAAGTCCTCTGCCTCACTATCATCTTAACTCTCTTCTTTACTCCCAGAGTATGGCTCCTGGTCCTATCATTGTCGACTCTGTTGAATAATTAATCTGCACTTAATTTATCACCACCCTTCATTATCTTAAACATCTCTCTCACATGTCCCCGTAACCGCCTCCTTTCTCGTGTGTGAAGCCCTGTGTCCTTGAGCCTCCCAGCCGAGTCGAGCTAGGCCCGGAATCAATCTCGTAGCCCCACGTTGAACCCTCTCCGTGGTATCGATGTCCTTCCTGGGTTGTGGTGACCAAAACTACACACAATATCACGACATTCCTTCATTAACACCACTCTCTTTCGATTTATCATTGATCTCCCAACGAATACAACCTAAAACCCCCATTCGCTTTGCTTACAGATTCCTGTCAGTCCTGCTGTCTGCTCACCCCTCCCCGTACATCCGTAAGCCCCCTCGGATTATTCTCCGCCACACACGCTCCAAGCACCGGGACTACATTTTGAAATCGTTCCTGTTAATTAAATGACCGCAGAAGATCGTGACGTCAAAATTGCCGGTGACGTCGTTTTCGGTGGTATGTCACGGCGGACGACAAATGGTGTCTCAACCGAACGCAGACACAGTCCTGATATGAGGATGAGGGTCGATGGGCGCGCGCTCCGACGCAGACTCGCACCAAGACTAAGCTCCGCCCCCTCACTCACAACGTCCAATCGCTCGAGGAACTTGATGCCACGTGACGTGCGCCGCGCGTCAACACTGGTCGCCGACTCGCGCATGCGCACTGCGAATCATTGCGCCGCCGATGCACAAAGACGTCGCGAGTGGGTTTCGTTGGAACCGTGTCCGGACTATGGGTTCGTAGAGACGGCGCTCCGTCGTTGTGGCGCAAATCGCTCACTTATTGAGGGCAGGAGGGGAGAGAGCGCCGTCCCGACGTCCCGTCGGTCTGAGCGCCCATCATCGACGCTTCAAGGCATGTCGGCGCTTTTGTGAAGTAATTGTTGGAGAAAAACACCGAACACCGAGCTGCCGTGTGGCGCCATGGCCGAACAGGACTATTCGTGGTGAGAATCCGACGATGGTTGAGCGCTCGTTGGTTGATCGTGTGTCGGATGATCGTCTTTCCTTGTTGCCCCCCCTTTTTTTTTTAATTGACCCTCCTCCTCCTCCTCCTCCTCTTCCCCGAATCGTATCGAATGGACGTTTGTGGCTCCTGCTGTCTTCCGGCGTTCAGTGCAGTCTGGACGTGAGCTGAATGGTGAGGAGTCGTGAGGCTCCAGGGCCCTGCAGCCGATCCTGTTTGTTCTCCATGACTCGTTACTCGTCCCACGTTGACGTTTACGAGCCTCGACTCCTTTGTTGAGAGTCCGGTCGTCGATGTTATTGGCGGTGTACGACCGTACGTCGCTTCATTGCCGTGTTACCCTTTGGAACCCGTTCCGGTGTGCTGATCTCGTGTGACGCGTGTCACGATGGTTACATCGGACGATCCGTGGTGATCAGGAAAACCAGACACTGCCTCGTTGTAAGGGACATCGCCTCTCACGACGTGTGTGTGTGTGTGTGGTGTGTGTGTGTGTGTGTGTGTGTGTGTGGTGTGTGTGTTGTGTGTGTGCGCGCCTCCGACTTGCATGAGTCGAGGTGTCTCTCTGTCTCTGTCTCTGTCTCTCCCTCTCTCCCTCTCCCCCTCCCTCTCTCTCTCTCCCCTCTGTCTCTGCTCTGTCTCTCCCTCTCTCCCCTCCTCCCTCTCCCCCTCCCTCTCTCTCTCTCCCCCCTCGTCTCTGTCTCTGTCTCTCTCTCTGTCTCTCTCTGTCTCTCTGTCTCTCTCTGTCTCTGTCTCTGTCTCTGTCTCCCCTCTCTGTCTCCTCGTCTCTGTCTCCCCTCTCTCTCTGTCTCTCATGTCTCTCCCTCTCTCCCTCTCCCTCTCTCTCTGTCTCTCTCTCTCCCCTCTGTCTCCGTCTCTGTCTCTCCCCCCCTCTCTCTGTCTCTGTCTCTGTCTCTCCCCCCCCCTCTCCCTCTCTCTCGCCGTCGTGTCTGTCTCTCTCTGTCTCTGTCTCTGTCTCTCTGTCTCTCTCTCTGTCTCTCTCTCTGTCTCTCTCTCTGTCTCTCTCTCCTTATCGATTACAGTTCGTGAGTATCGACTATCGATGGCAATTTTATTATTAAAGTATTGGCTGTCTTGATGTTGTTGCTTAAAGAGTTCCTTCTTGCAGTGGTTGCTGAGTTGATGATCTACCTTCTTGGTCCCCGCAGTGGACTAGTGGAGTGTAACCGGCTGGTTCCGTGGTTCGGTCACTCCCCCCTAAACACATTGAGCACCATATTTATCTTGTGTCATTGAGTCACCATCCCAGGTCCATCGTACTCGTCCACGTCTTCGTTTCACTCCCTCGGATTCCTTCGTTGCCTCTCGTTGTGCGATCTCTTTGCGGAAAGTTCGTTGATTTTGATCGAACGAACTTTATGGAGGTTATTTTTTTTCCTCTTTGTGTTAAGTTTTTCATGAATCTGCTCTCTCTCTCTCCGTATGAATTATACAAAGGAGTTGTTCGATCAAAGGCACAAACACACATGGTTGTGTCGATCAAAGGCACAACATCATGGTGTTGGGATGGTGCACTTTTTTTGAAAGAGCGATAAATAAACAGATGTGCACGTCAAGGGAGCAACTTGATTGAAAGTAGTACCACGTTGTGAGCAGTGTGACCACTCCTCATTTCATAAATGCCAAGGTGACCAATGAAAAAAAAAGCCAAGAATTCACAATGTTTCGGAAAAGCGATGAAATAGAAACAAGATGCAAGGGAAACAACGAATAGCCAAGATCTTGTGAAAAAAAGCCAAGGAGTGGTCACACTGGTTGTGATTGTTGTTGCTGTTCTTGTTGCTGTTGCTGTGCTCGCATGCAAAGTGAAAAGTGGGGTTGGGCAATTGGTTTTGTGTCTGTCCGTCTGTCCATCTGTCTACAGACGTCGGTCTATGATTGACGAACTGCTTGATTTCAATTGAATTTTATACTTTGAACTCGAGAACACGAACCTGCAGTTAAGCAGGGCTGCACTTTACTTTGGCTCTGAATTTGGCAAATTGTACGGAATATCGTCCCAATTGCACGCGCGTATCCAGAAGTAAGGTCATTGTTGTATTCTGCCTGTCTGGTAGTCAAACAATATTGAAAATCGTTCCAAAGAGGAAAGTTAAAGTTTTTAGGGACGTCATAAAGGACACAAACAACAGGCACAAAGAAATAAGGCCAAATAAAAAATACCAGTTGATCGTCCCCACCTGCTTCCTTTTTTTGAACCCACCGCATTAAAAAAAAATTATTATTTTGTCAAAAATCCAGAAAATAAAATAAAAATAGCACCCATGTCCGAAGGAAGCGCTATCGTGAAGCAGCTGCACCGCTTAAAAAGTAGCCCCGTGGGGGACTGATGGTTACTTACCCAACAGGTGGGGTGACCTTACTGTCCTGATGCAAACTGAACAACAACACAAGAAAAACTAAACGACAACAACAAACTATGAACAAGAAAAAGAACAATCAGAGATTGCAGACCCTCGCCAGGGCTTGCTTTGTGTGGCGTTTGTGTACTGGCGTTGTTACGTAATTAATACAAAACAACTAGAACTGCAACTTTATTTGACATTTAATATTTTTCTTGAATGCAATAAGGCTGCCAAACCATGTGACATCAATTATTCCTTAACCTTGTGCACCCATGCCTTGGGGAACATTTATGTGAAGTTTCCCCTCGATCTGTCCAGCTGTTCTGGAGAAGATTTTGATGTCATTTTTTAACGATACGGCTGCTGAATCACGTGACTGATGATGTAATCAAAAAAAATTTGTGAACCATTTTATCCCGAGATGACCCTGAAAATTTTTCATACTGATCGGATGTAGCGTTCTGCACATGCAATTATGACGTCATAATGAAGGCACTTATGACATAAAAAATGGCTCATTCCCCATGAGGAGCACTTGCTATGTATGTGCCAAGTTTCATTTTTTTTCCTTGGTGCAGTTTTAGAGATTGAGGTCCAAAGTTTTTCTGTTTTTCCAACATGGCTGCCACAGCATGTGACCTATGATGTCATAATTATGATTAAAACATTCTACATGAGTAGTCGCACCAATGGTGAAAATTGTCTCTTATCCGACAAGCAGTTGCGGAGAAAAACACGAAAGTTCTGTGCGGACAAACAAACAAACGGACCCAAACACAATATCTTCTCCTTCGGGGAAGGTAACAAACGAAACACGGGTTAGAAATGTTGTTGTTCTCCATTTTTGACAGACAGGTGGAAGGAAG
>CM068955.1:131492651-131503719 GCA_035128595.1 Eptatretus atami
AAGTTTGTATTTGCTTTCTTCTCCGAAACCACACTCACAATTTCGATGACACTTGAACACAACCTTCATCACCCGTGATGTACCAAAGTTTGTTCACTGCGTTTTAAAAAAAAATCCATAGGTATTTACTTCTCCGTTTTGCATATTTTGTGGGTCATCCAAACTTACCAGTGGTTCCCTGGTTATCTTATCCAGCCACTACTAGGTGAGCTCCCAGGGGTATTGCCCCAATGTATTTTTATTTCTTTATTTTTGAAATTCTGCCGGCAATTTTTGCGTTGTTTCCCTTTTAAATTCATTTTCTCTGCAACCGCTTGTCGGATTGAGACAAAATTTTCACCATCGGTGCGACTATTCTTCGAGAATTTAAAAATGATAATTATGACATCATAGGTCACGTGGTACGGGCGCCATTTTTGGAAAACCGAAAAACTTTTGACCTCTATCTCAAACTGCACAATGGAAAAAAATTGAAACTTGGCACATGACAAGAACTCCCCATGGGGAAGTGTGATTTTTTCGTGACATCATCGGTGAAGTCATATCCTGATGAAAATTCGACACGTAGAATGCTGCATCCGAAAAATTTGAATTTCTTGAGCGTCATCTATGCAACAACTCACGGAAAATATTTTTAAAATACATGACGTCATCGGTCACGTGGTTCGGCAGCCATATTGTTTTTAAATGATTTTTAAAATTATTTTCTTTTCCAGAATGGCTGTACAGATTGAGGCGAAACTTTACACACGTTCCCCAAGACATGCTTGTACAAGTTTGTTAATTTCTAATTGATAGGTCACATGGTTTGGTGGCCATATTGAATTTACCCTAAAACCTTCAGAAATCTTCTCCAGAACGGCTGATCACATCGAGGGGAAACTTCACACACACCTTCTCCAAGATTAGTGGATATAAGTTTGTTAATGAATAATTGCTAGGTCATATGGTTTCGCAGCCATATTGGATTGTAGAAAAATATTGAATAATGTTTTCTCTGGAACCACTTTTCCTATCGAAGCAAAACTTTGCAACTATCATCTCACGCTGTTGCTCCATATCGGGTAAAAACTGTGGTCACATGTCACGTGGTTTGGCGGCCATCTTGGATAGAAAAACGCACCTTATCAGATTAACACGAAACGTAACAAGCGTGATCCCCTTCCCCATTAGAGGCAGAATAAAAAATTTATGATGTCATAGGTCACGTGGTTCGTCAGCCATATTGGATTGAAAATTCCAAAAATCTTCTCTGAAATGGCTGAACAAATTGAGGCAAAACTTCACACATGTTGAAGACATGAGTGTACAAGTTTGTTAATGACTAATTGATAGGTCAAATGGTTTGGCAGCCATATTGAATTTACCCTCAAGCCTTCAAGAATCTTCTTCTCCTGGACAGATCGAGGGGAAACTTCGCACACATGTTCTCCAAGACTGGAGGATACAAATTTGTTAATGAATAATTGATAGGTCACATGGTTTGGCAGCAATATTGGATTGAAGGAAAATATTAAATAATGTTTTCTCTGGAACTGCTGCATTGATCAACATCAAGCTTCAAAATTATGATCTCGTGTATATGGGGAATGTATGTTTTAAAATTTAGCCTGATCAGCCACAAGGTGTGGCAGCCAGAATTATTTAATTCTTTGAATCTGAGACCTTTTAGAATTTTTTTTTGTTTTTGAATAAGGCTCACTTGGCTGCGCCTGTATGCATTTGAGGGTACAGGAGTAGCAATTCAGTTGAAACCGATGATGGCCCCAGGAAAAACGGTCAACTGTATACAGAATAAATAGATGGAACATGGCCTGTTCCTTGGTCCATAACTTGTGAATCCCGCGTCATAGAGAAATGTGGGGGGGGGGGGCTTCGTATTACTCGGAGTTCTGGTTTACCTTGTGGACCCATGGTGACATTGCCCACAAATTTATTACTTCATGTTCAGGTAATTTATATGCCAGTTCAATTGATACTGACGATGTCCCCAGGAAAAAGGGATGACTGTATACATAATTAATATATTGAACACTTTGTGTTACTCGTTCCGTAACTGGTCAAACCGGTGTTTTATCAAAGCCGGACCTCTTGGTACCTGGTCATCACTGCCAGCAGTTATAAAGTGGCAGTTCTAGTTATTTCTCGTTATTCTTTGTCCCATTTTGGGGCATTTTTTTGTTGCTCCTTTTTTTTCTCAAATATAGTTTCTTCTCGGCAACCGTTAGTCCGATTGACACATTTTTCACCATAGTATGCGGGTTTTTTTCCGTATAATTTTACAATGATTGTGACGTCATAAGTCACGTGGTATGGCAGCCATCTTGGATTAACCAAAAAATTGTATCTCTGAAACCGCTGATCAGAAAAATTTGAATCTTGGCCCATGACATTCTACTCCCAATGGGGAATAAGGTACTTGGAATGGTGACGTCATCAGTCGGGCAATTTGTTTGCAACCTTTGCAACTTTTTTTCACGGCATTCCCATGTCGCGAAACGCAAAGATATCACTTTCTTTTTGCCTGAGGATGCAGTGGGAGGGAGTTATAAGCATAACTTTTTTGCAACTTTTCCTCGTTAGCGCAACTTTGCAACTTTTCCATTATCAGCGCATCTTCCGGCGTTAATGTCACTTGAGTGGCTAAATCTGCTAAACGCTCGGCCATGTGTCGTGCCTGTGTGACACGGCGATAAAAAGAACGTTTTGATTGAGTATCACTTGTGCATTGAATGAACTAACTTCCTGTCATGTGTTGCTGTGGTGTTCCTGTTTGCTATCAAGTTGTTATATCTTACCTCCTTTTACTTAAATATCGAGCTTAATCTCCATTATAAGGACGTCAGCTTTCCTTGCCAATTATGCCCAAGGAAGCTGCTTCTTCTATTGCAAAAGTACGAGCCTATGCAGCCGAATTTCCAACTGAGTTCGTAGTTTGTTCTGCAAGCTCTGTTCTACAGTCGTGTACCACAAACGATGGTCCAGTGTTCTGAACCATCGCGACAGTCCAAAACACACGAGAGCCAAGGATGCTGAAAATGAACCTCGACAGACATTGCTGCAAGCTTAGAAAGTGAGCAAGGGACAATAATTTGTTGTTCGGGTACTTACGAGCTTTCTCTCAGCAGATATACCTCCCTACAAACTAAATAATCCGAAGATGAAGTCACTATTCCAATGAATGGGCTACAATGCACCTTCAGAGTCCTGTTGCCGATCGTGAGTGCTGTCAATGGCAGAGAAAGAAACATTGCGGATCCAGAACTTGCTCAAGGGGAAGAACATATTTATGGTCATCGATGAAGCAGAGGTGGCAGGCACAAAGTACATTAACACTCTCGTGGGAAATGTCAAATCACCAGAAAACACTTTCCTGCTGCACTGAAAGCAGCTTCCAGCCTCAGTCAACTCACAGACAGTAATACATGCAGTGAATGTTGCCATCAAAACACTACAGTCTGATCGGCCGAATTTTGTTCTACTCTTGAGCGACACCGCACACTACATGACTGCTGCTGGACGCCACCTCAAGCAAATCTACCCGCGACTACTCCATGTCACATGTACTGCGCGTTTACTTCATAACCGCGCTGAAAAGGTTTGAACCCACTTCTCTGACGTCGATAATCTGATTGCCAGGGTCAAGAGTGCTGTCGTCAAGAACAATGACCGTAAGGAGTTGTTTGCTGCAAATGGATACCCACCTCAACCCATCGTAACCCGCTGGGCCAAGCATGTTAAATGCGGCTTTCTACTTTGCTGCCAATTTGCCAGAAGTCAAGAGAATCGTTGGGGAATTTCATGGTGATTGTTTACTTGTTACCAGAGCGAAGGAAGCTATAGCAACATAACACCTGGTGAGGGACTTGCTCAGTGTCGATCGTGGCTGCAAGTGCCTGATTGAGCTAGTCATGAAATGCGAAAGTTCTACGTATTCCATCTCTGATGCTTTCAACGATCTGAAGTCGCTCAGCTTCGGCAGTGATCCATGTGGGTTAGCGTCTTATTTGGAGAGGTGTTTGGAGCAGAACAAAGGACATGAAGCAGATCATGGATCTGGCACGCGATGACATTCCACCAAGTTTGTACGCAAAGTTGCGAAAGTGTCAAGTTGCTTCGGTGAGCATTAAACGCTCTATTTCGATGTTAAAAAAAAAAAGTACTAGCGAAGGACCGTAACTTCTCGCCTGAAAACGTTGAGAAATATATTTCTGTGTATTACAATCACAGCAATGAACCGTGAATTTGAGTGATTTGATTTAATGCTGACTTTAAAAACCTTGTAAAATGTCATATCATTGCTGAATTCATGAAAAATTTGTATCATTGCCTACTTGCTGGCTTTGAGAATTTGATAAATAAATGACAAATTCAAAATTGGTCATTGCAGTAGCCTCTGGGCATGGATTTTAAGTTACTTTTAGTGCAACTTTTAGTAAAAATAAATGTAACTTTTCAAGTTTTGTTAGCGCAACAAAAAATTGTCCTAGTCATCAGTAAAGTGGTAGGCCAGCCATAAATGCGTAAACATAAATCTTTGTCGTAAAAATCATACTTCATACACAAAATATGGACCCCAATGCCTATGAAACGCTTAAATTTATGACGTCATCCATCACGTGGTTTAGCGGCCATATTGCTTGTTTTTTGTTTTTTTTCAAAAAAAAAAGGAAAAATTCTTCTCCAGAACTGCTTTAGAGATTGAAGTGAAACTCCACACAAATGATCGACTAGACATGCTGAATAAAGTTTGACAACTATGAAGTCATCGGTCACATGGTCGGGCAGCCATCCTGGATTTACCCTAAAACCTTCAAAAATCTTATTCTCCAGAATGGTTGAACAGATTGAGGGGAAACTTCACACACATCTTCCTCATGACTTGGAGATACTAGAGTGATAAAGAATAATTGATAGGTCACGTGGTCCGGTGGCCATATTGGATTGAAGAAAAATATGAAGTAATGTTTTCTCTGAACCGCTTATCCGATCGTCATGAAATTTGGCAAATATCATCCTTCACCACGGCTGCATACACGGTGAAAATGATGACTTCATCGATCTCGTGGTGTGGCAGCAATATTGGATAGAAAAATGAACCTTATCCGATCAGGACAAAACTTCATATACGTGATCTACCCTATCATGGGCAGTGTGCAAATTTTCAATGCCATAGGTCACGTGGTCTGGCAGCCATGTTCGTTTGAAAAACAAAACTTTAAAACCCGTTTTCTCCGAAACGGCTGAATGCATCGATATGAATAGCATCACATCACATTACACGGAGCAAGGGGAGTGGATCATAACTGCAAAGTTTTGAATCGATAGTTCAAGCAGTTTCCGACAAATTTTTTTTTCAAATTATTTTCCGTGAAACCAATGTGCCCCCAAATTACATGACTGATGATGTCATTGTTAAATAAAATATACACAGCAAGAGTAGGGGATCATAATTGCAAAGTCCAGTATTCATAGGTTCTTCGGTTTCCGAGAAATAATTATTTATCTTACCCAATAAATCATATCGTTGCGGTTCTCGGAACCGCATGCATACAACAGATAGGTCTCCCAAGACAGTTATGCCATTATTATACGTGTAGATAGTTCCCTCCCTTTTGTTTAGCGGGACAACAGGGAGTGTGTTGCGATGGTCTAATAGTTAGGGTTGCTAAATCATTTTCTTTTCATCCCCACTCTTCTTCTTTTTCTTTCCTGGGATAAATCAGTCACGTGCGCTTTCGCAGTAAGGTGGGCAAACTGCCGCGCCGCTGTGAAGGATCCGCTGTATCCGGAGTCTCGTTCCCGGGCGAGCCCGAAACCCAGCATGTGTGGCGAGTGACGTGCGCTCGGTGCTGGACTGTCGATTTGAGCTTCCAATAAGCTGGGGAGTGTTGCCGATTGCATTGGAAAGGCATGCGAACAAATACCTCTTAAGAGGCTGCACGAATGGTGTTTTTCACAGCACGACGCCCACGCTGCACGAAACACGTGCTTGCCCCTCGTCACGTTTACCACAGCGTGTTACACGGCCAGCACGACGCCCACTCTGCATGAAACACGTGCTTGCCCCTCGTCTCGTCTACCACAGCATGTCGCACGACTATCCACGGTACCCTCTGCCCTGCTTGCCCCCTCGTCTCGTTTACCACAGCGTACCGTCCTTCACCTGACACGACGTGCGGCTCCACGATGACCCGAGATCTCAGAGCAAACACCCCGGGATCCACAAGCGGCTCCGATGGAGGATACGTGTCGGTCCGGGAGGTTCTCCGGAAGACCGCGGGTCCATGGTCGGTTCACCGAAAACAAGGGGTCCAGACCCGATGAAGATTTACTTGTGATTCGCGTGCGATTCGGTAGTGGCGATTCGTGTCATGTCATGGGGTCGGAGCGAGTGTGTTCACTGTCTTGGGTGGCCTTGCCGGAAACGAAGTGAGGCGGTTTCCAGCCAAAGTTGGGGGGGCCACGTGAGGGGGGGGTCGGGCAATCGAAGCGCCCGATTCGCGGCGATGACATTGAATTCGGCATGGCCCCCTCCCCCGAGCTTCGGGCCCTCTATAAGACGGAGAAGTTCCTCCGTGTGTGGGTGTGTTTTCACGCGGTGTGTTCCTGTTCTCGCCTCCTGCCTTCTCGACTTCGCCTAGTCTCCGCCCACGCCTCGGCGTCGACCCCACCACGTACCTGTTCCCGCCCACCACTCCACCCTCGCACTCTGGACTCCGCCCTTCTCCACTCAAGCTCCTCCTTCGCAGCACAGTCTACACACGTGCGGCCGGGGCCAGAGACAACTCAACTACTTGTCGGGTACGCACTACAGAGCATTCCCCCCAAAACGTATTGGTGGCGCGCGCGTGCCATCGGGGCGCCCAGGTACGAGAGCATAACCTCAACTCCCTCCCTCCCTGGTTGCAAAAGTCCCTTCTCATCGGGGTTTCTTTTTCTGTGGTGTCTGAGTGTGCTGGCGCCTGTCTGCTAAGCATGAAGTCTGTAGAAGATCATTATTGTTGTTACTGTTATTAATTTCGCGTCAAGTCTGCTCTGTGTCTGCTTGCGTAAGTTGCTTGTATTATTGTCGCACCACACCTCTCTCCCCTATCTCTGCATTGCATACCCCAATAAATCTTTACTGTGCCACGTATTTTTCCTCGCCCATTGTAAATAAATTATCATTATTAGGAATGTTCCCTGCTCGTTTTTGTCTTTTCTCCCATTGGTCCAGCATGGTCCGAATCCTACTCTAGCCAGCACTTTATTCCCAACGATCCGTTCCTTTTAGCCGGTACGTCCTTGGCAGTGTCGCTTGGCTGCATCCGATCCGGAAAAGTGATCCGATCCGGTAGTGATCCGTTTCGGACAAGGCGTACCGAGGGCGTGGTTCCCCGGTAATTAAATCACGTGATTAATTAGTTAACCCATAGACAGGAGGGACCCTAGGTCGTGTGGTTGAGTTATTGGCGTCCACGGTCGGTTAAGCGACCCGCCGCATCATGGAATTATCCGTGTGCGACGGCCTACAATTCCGGGGAGTCTGGTGGGAATCGACATAGCTTTACCTAGTGGTCTTCTCACCCGACCCCCGGCCCGCAACAATATCTTATCTACTTCATGAAGCTGTTCATGTCTGTGTGTTGGTGGGTCATAAGCGCTGCCCATTCTGCAGGCCACACCTTCCCTCCTCTCAGCAAACGTGAAAAGCACCAACTTTTAGCTTGGCCACGCCTTTCCCCCCAGCCGCTCAGAAGTCGTGGCCATATTTTTCTCTTCACACAACTGAGTATGTTTTGAGTTCTCATGTACATATGAAGACTGAACAACTCATCTTGTATCATGAAATAAACCGACCGTTTTGAAGAAACAAACATACAATTTGATTTCAACTCAAAGTAATGCACGTTTTGTGTGCAACGATTGTGACAGCGGTCTAATATCCACCGCTCAATGAAGGCACGTTCATTCTCGTATGCAGGGGAAAGAAAATCGTCGTCTTTCATGAAAAATACTTTACATTTTCGCCCCGAGTTTTAAAAGCTTGCAAACAAACTGATGGATATGTAATACACATGTTTATTGTGAAGTGAATGGACATTAACATCGGGAAAGATGTGAACACAAAAAAAAAAATTATCACGTCATCCGTCATGTGGTTTGGCAGCCATATTGTTGTTATTTTCAAAAAAAAAAAAATCTTCCTCTCCAGGACTGCTTTGGAGATTGAAGTGAAACTGCACACAAAATGATGGGTTAGACTGAATAAATTTTGATGACTATGACGTCATCGTCACATGGTCTGGCACCCATTCTTGGATTTAACGCGAAAAGCCTTCAAAAACCTCCACACCGGCTGGACAGATTGAGGGGAAACTTCAGACATGTTCCGCATGAGTTGGGGATACTAAGGTGATAAAGAATAATTGATAGGTCACGGAGTTCGGTGGCCATGTTGGATTGAAGAAAAATATTAAATAATGTTTTCTCTGGAACCGCTTATCCGATCGAAGCAAAATTTACCAAATATCATCTACCACCATTGCTTCATAAAATGTGAAAATGATGACATCATAGGTCACGTGGTGTGGCAGTCATATTAGATAGAAAAACGAACCTTATCCGATCAAAAACAAAAAGTCACGCACGTGATTCTCTCCCCAATCCATGGGGAATGTGCAAATTTTCAATTCCGTAGGTCACGTGGTTTGGCAGCCATGTTCTTTTGAAAACCGACACTTGCAAACCGGTTTTCTCCGAAACAGCTTATAACACATCAATATGAATCTCATCACATCCCATCACATCACATCACATGGAGCAAGGGGAGTGGATCATAACTGCAAAGTTTTGAAGCGATTGCTAAAGCGGTTTCCGAAATATAATTTTTTTTATTTTCTGTGAAGCCAACGTGGCTGATGACATCATTGTGAAATATGATATATGCTGCAAGGGTCATGGATTATACCTGCAAAGTCAAGTATTTATTGGTTATTCAGTTTCAGAGAAATAATTATTTTATCATACCCAAGAAATCATATCTTATATACTGCATAGAACTGTTCATGTCTGTGTCTGTGTATGGGTTGGTCATAAGGTTGGCCATTCTACGGGCCAGGCCTTCCCTCGTCTCGGCAAACATCACAAGCACTGCCTTTTAGCTAGGCCACATCTTTTCCTCCAACCGCCCAGAAATTGCGGCCATATTTTTCGCTTCACATCGCTCAATATGTTTATCCAGGCCTCATGTACTGTACATTTGAAGACTCAACAACCTGTTTTCGATGATAAGATAAAGCTAGCGTTTTGAGGAAACAAATGCACAATTTGATTACACCTCAAACGAGGTAATGCATGTTTTGTTACCAACGATTGCGCTGTCAGTCTAATGATGCACCTCCCAATGAAGGAACATTAATTTTGCTCATGCTCGTAGTTTTAAGGCATAACACCTCGAGTTATTATTATTATTATTATTATTATTATCATTATTATTATTAACTAGAAGATGAAATCCCAGGCTTGACTGATCTCGTGTTTTTCTTTTTTTTTTGCTTTTCCTCTGGTCTGGAGAACTGAAAAGTGATCCCTGCCTCGACAATCATCTGAACAAACCAAATAGGTTCTCACATGTAGCCTTAGCAACTTTTCGTGAAAATATTACAACTTTAGTTTTGTACGTACCAGATGGGGAGGCCATTTTTTTCCACACCATTCCTACATATAGAGTACTCGTGTACTCTCTGATTATATATATAATGACATGTATATATGGAACTTTGAAAGAGGAAGCCATTTGGCTCATCATACCTGCATTGCACCAAGCCCAGAAACCACCACACATCCACACATAAGCTACTTACAAGTCCTGCCAATATCCCGAATGCACCTCTATCATCAATGATTCTAGATACCCATCTAATTCCAATTCACATCTCTCTACTCTTTCTGCTGCCAAGAAGTTTCTATGGAGAGGGGGCATTCATGATTCTGACCAAAAGACCCCTAACTTGATTCTTATCTTTACCTTCAGGCTATGGTAACCCGTCCTTTTGCCACATATATTCTGCTGTAAAACTCATCTGCCCTTTTTTGTTTTTTTTAACCTTCCGGTTCTGGAGACTTCTGGTTCTGGGTCTGCAGCAACGGCAGGTTTCTCTCAGGGTTCTCTGCCGACTTTCTCAAAGCTAAGTTTCCGGTCGTTATCTCTCACGTTTTAACGGTTTATTTTCTCACCTACATGTTGCAGTTTCAGTTTTGTTTCAAAAATCGTGCTGTTTTGTGAGTTTTCGTCGACCTCGTCTTATCGGGTTCCTTGAGGCCTACCCATCCTTCCCGTCTTGGTGTACGATCCTTTTTATTTGTATTCTCTCCCTATTACCTTCAATTCCTATTTTCCCCACTTTCCCAACGCCCCCATCCCTTCCCAACAAAACACTCTTTCTTGTCTTAAATTAAAAAATAAAAATAAAAACTACCTTTCTCCACGCATACCTGCGAGTTCGATCCTTCTTCTGCCGGCACACCATCTCTCTTCAACTTGAGCTGACCCACTCTCGCCATGACCTTCACGATTTCTTCCGACAACCTTCCATTCCCGAATCCTACCTCTTCTTCAACAATACATCAAACAATAATAATCTTCCTTGTATCATTTCTATCCATACACCTTCTGTAACCACGTGTCTCTACTCTTCCTGATACTTTTCATCGATCCATCAGCTTCACTCTACGTTTACCGTTCAAAATTCACCATACACCTCCACAATTTTACTTCAACCTTCCCTCTTCCGAATGTTATGTAATCCTTATTTCAAATAAATAAATTCACTTTTGACTTTCCACCTCCCACAGCCACGTGCTTCTCCTGTAACCACGTGATCTGTTCCCAACCCCTGCTTTTACAGATTCAAATTAACCATTCACCTAAAAAAAATTCTACAACCTTTCCATTACCTAATCTGATGAAAACCCTCTCAAAAAAAATAATAATAATAAAAACGATCTCTGATAATGCTTCATCTTCCTCTTTCACACATGTGGTACTCATTACTGTATCCTAATGTACTACTCTTCTATTTCC
>CM068955.1:131543203-131553212 GCA_035128595.1 Eptatretus atami
TTTTTTTTTTTATGCCTCCAACCGCTGAAGTCGCCAGAGGCATTGTTTTCAGGTTGTTCATCCGTGCGTTTGTGATAGGTTTTCCTTCCCACAATAACTTAAGAATTGCTGAAGGAATCTCAGTCAAACTTGGAACAAGGATGTAAAATGATGTACAGATGAACTGATTACATTATGGTGTTAATAGGTCAAAGGTCATGTCAGGTAAAAATGTGATAGTTCACAACATCAGAAGGAATTTAAATTAAACTTGGTACAAGTATGTATAATGATGTAATAATGGGACCGGAGGCATATCTGACGATATCAAAGTGCCATTCGAGTTTTGTGGAATGGCCAAGGGACGTGGAAGAGCTAGTTCACTGAACGGATCAGGATGCAAAAGGAGCAGTCGACGGGGTGGGGGTGGGGGGGGGGCACCAACAGCAGAGTTGAAGGCAGCACAGTTGAAGATAGAGGCAAACTTCAAAAAGCAATGGGAGGGCAGGAGAGGATGCATGGGTACAGAAACAAGATGGATGCATGGGTGGACAAGATTGATACAGAAAGAAACTCCAAGGAGGGAAAATTGGATGGAGGAGGGATTTGGGTGGGGTTAACGAGGGAAGAAATGGTTATTATTTAGGATTGGGGAGGATCTGAGATGGTGGTGAACAGTTGTCTTGAAGACCTGGAGGGAAGAATGAGATTGAAGAGGATGTGGAAGTTGATTCCACAGGTGGGGAAAAAGAGGTACAAGTGAGTGGAGGTGAGCAGTGATTCTGGATTTCGGGAGTTTCACCATAAGGGGGTTGATGGTGGACTGTGTGTGCCGAACAGAAACCTTGACTGGACAAAGTGTGGAAAGAACAGAGGGTGCAAACCAGTGTGACCCGAGTTCTACTATGTTATTTGGAAAAAAAGGAGGTGGTAGAAGACAGTGGCCACTGACCTGTCTGCAGGTCATTGTGGGAGATTCCAGATCCTAGGTTCAGCTTCATCTTGGGCGATTCCAATGACCTTAAAGGCCTTGATTTCCACGGTGTCAAGCTGAGCAAGATGTGAGGCAGGGGAGCCAGCCCAGAGGGGAGAGCAGTACTCCATCAAGCTTTGGATGAAAGATTTGTTGGTGGATCGGAGTCTAGGACTTTGTACGATGGAGGATGCCCATTCGGCGGTTGACTTTGGAGAGCAACTTTAACGTGGTTTTCCCAAGAAAGATCATAGCTGATAGTGCGACCCAGCAGTTGGAATGACAACTTCCTAAAGAGGATTGCTAAGAAAGTAGATGGGAGGGTTCACTAGACGGTCCTTTCAGAGAGAGATAGTGAGAATATGAGCTTTGTCAGATTTAAAAGACATATTCCAAGTGTTTGACCAGCTTGTGATTTTTGTCAAGGTCTGAAGAGGGGGAAGAGGCTGCTACATGTCTGTCTGAAGGATGAGGGATGTCACAGCACAGGGTGGAGTCATCAGCAAATCGATAAAGGGGATTTTCCAGAGAGGTCTGCATGAGAACGAGCCAGGCGAGCAGTGCTGAGTCGTTGCCGGAACGTCACCGGGTCATCGGCACTCAGCTCACATGGCATCCCACAGCCATAATCATTAATATCACATTTGCAGACTCTCTTACATGCCGCATTAAGTTATCTCTTGGGCATCTTTCTCTTCCATCTGTTGTCTAGTCCACTGTGGACGCATCACTGAGAGCATACCGATTCGTACCTTCTCACACTTCTTCTGGAACAATTTGGTGGGGCAGAACTTCCCGGCTAAATAATTGTGCAGACCATGCTGGACCAATGAAGGAAAAAATGCAAAGGCTGGCGGTTCATATATAAACAAGCAATTTTATAAAGTGAGAGTGAGGAAAGGCCATGTGTAGCAAAGGGGTTTATACACAAATGTACACAGGGAAAGCAAGAATTTGTGGGTGTGCAAAAGAAATACAATTATTGACACAAAAAGAAAGACACAGAGCAGAGCACCTCGATGTAAACTCTCTACAATAAATATTATGCTAACACATTACAGGCGGCAGCAGAGACACACCCGAGGACAACTAGAGATAGCCTATAAGAAGAGAAGCCAGGTTGAAGTGAAACACCTCGTTGTACCGGCTCGAACGGGACCGGCACCGCAAACCCAATCGCTTAGGAGTGGGGGGGGGGGGACGGATGAGGATAGAAACTGGGATGTCTTCAGTGTGTGAGTGGAAACAGTGAAAAATGTCGTTCGTTAGCCACCGCACACTCTCTGTATCGCTCGGCAGTAATCCGGGTGTGCGCTGAGGACACGCAGCCCCAATTGACTCAGCCGTCCACAAGTAAGGTATCATGCAAAGTAGTGTAACCCTGCCCGGATTGGCAGTGCCAATCAGCATTCGTGGTTGCTTAGCAACCTGCCTGTGCGCGGAGTTATCTCCACCCGGCAGCCTCGGGACCGGGCGTTCAAAAGGCACCTGAGTGCTTCCTCTCATGGCTATCCTCGAACCCTGAGTCCATTACTATTGAAACCTGGCTTTGGAAACTGCACCATTGGGAACAAAGAAGTGAACTATGGGAAACGTGGTTGTGTTGCACTGGAAGACTACGTGAAGGGCACGAATCGTGAAGTCTTCGTCTGAATTAAGACGACACATTTTGCTTTACCAGGTATCATTTTACGATTTTCTTTGAGATTTAAAATGAATCAAAGCATTTGTAAAGTGGAAAAAATCGTTATTGTGTGTGGACGTGCATTCACGCATGTTCATTACCCTGCGCTCACGAAGCGAAAAGCAGAGTTAGGCATTCGGTTGTGTATGTGCAGATGTGTGGCCAACCAACGTGCGGGCGTGCCTGTCTGCATTTTTAAAAATTCATTTTTTCGGCAACCATCGGTCCATCTTGCATGAAAATTTTATTGAAATTGAAATATTGAAAAATTTGGCCGATTGACATGAAATTTTACCAAAGGAGTGCCTCTGCTGTAGAATTTTTTTATTCATAATTTTGACATCATCGGTCACGTGGTATGGACGCCATCTTGGAAAAACGTTGCACCTCAATATCTCCCAAACCGCTCAGTGTAAAAAAAATTGAAACATGGCTCATTGTCAAGTACTCCCAATGGGGAATAGGACAACGATATAGAGGAGATATAGAGAGAAGAGTATGTTGATGATTATATCCTCGATGCCTTCATTATGAGTCATTCCATGTCAAATCATCAAAGAATCTGCCGTCATCTCTCAGATTTTTGTAAAACTTTGGAACCAATTGGGACCATGAGAAAACGGCAAGAACTCAAATATTTTTTCTAACAGCCTCTTAATTAGTGAGATACAGACTAACGAACTTTGGACTAATTAGCACGACGTTGCGAATTCAAATGGCCATATCTCTAAAAGTATAACACCTAGAGAGCTGGTTTTGGTGTCATTTTAAAGGTATTTTCATGCCCTACGAATTTGTCTGGGCAACATTTTTCTCCCTCCAACCACAAAAAGTTATCACAAAATATAAACTTCAATCGTGAATCCCCAAAAATGTATCCTTCAAATTTCCTCAAATATCATCCAGAGGTACCTTATGATGTCAAGAAGCTTCCACATAAATTTTGTGATGGGCACTCCAATAGTTTCTGAGATATGAGCAATAATGTACATGTACGTATGGCATATAGGTTCGAAAATCAGCATTTGTAATGTATTATACAATCAATAAGTGAGTTCAAGTACACAGTGTTCACTAACCTGACTTAGGCTTTCAATTTCCTCTTCAATGCAGCAACAGCAGCACTTGTTTCTTCCCCTCAGGCCCAGTTGAAAATGAAAGTATATGATACTTCAAAGCAATTGATGGTCGTTCCCTGTGTTCCCTGTCATGGCTAGGTTAGAATGATTGTATAATACATTACAAATGCTGATTTCGAACCTATATGCCATACGTACATGTACATTATTGCTCATATCTCAGAAACTATTGGAGTTGCCCATCACAAAACTTTATGTGAAGCTTCTTGACATCATAAGGTACCTCTGGGATGAATTTGAGGAAATTTGAAGGATACATTGTTTGGGGATTCATGATTGAAGTTTATATTTTGTGATAACTTTTTTTGTGATTGGAGGTAGTAAAATGTTGCCCAGACAAATTCATAGGGCATGAAAATACCTTTAAAAATTAACCAAAACAGCTCTCTAGGTGTATACTTTTAGATATATGGCCATTTGAATTTGTGACGTCGTGCTAATTAGTCCAAAGTTCGTTAGTCTGTATCTCACTAATTAAGAGGCGTTAGCAAAAAATTTGAGTTCTTGCCGTTTTTCATGGGTCCCAATTGGTTCCCAAAGTTTTACAAAAATCTGAGAGATGACGGCAGATTCTTTGATGATTTTACATGGAATGACCCTTATGACGTCATTCGACAAGTACGTTTGATCTGATCAGTATGAAAAAAAAAAATCCTCTGCAACTGTTAGTCCGATGGACACAAAATTTTCAGAATATGAGCGGCTCCTCTTGCAGAATTTTTTTTAATGATAATTATGACGCCATCTTGGAAAAATCGAAAAAAGTTGCACTTCTCTATCTCCGAAACCGCTCCATGGAAAAAATTGAAACATGGCTTATTGTCAAGTACTCCCCTTGGGGAAAAAGATATGTTAATGATGATGTCATCGGTACCTTAATTATGATGTCGTAATTCGACAAGTGCAATGCTTGATCCAATCAGTATGAATTTTGTTTCTCTGCAATTCTTGGTCTGATTGACACGAAATTTCCACTGTAGGAGCGCCTCCTCCTGTCGAGTATGTTAATGATAATTATATCATAGGTCACGTGGTACAGGCGCCATCTTGGAAAAACCTAAAAACGTTGCACCTCTATCTCCCAAAGCGTTGACCGCAGGATAAGTATTCTATGAATACTATCAAGTTCTAAAAGGTTCCTGCTGTCCCAGAATAATAAAAATGGTACCGTTTGAAACAATAATCGATTTGCTTAGTTGGAAAGCTAATTATCCATTGACTTGGAACAAAGTTCCTGTCCATTTTTAAATCATGAATATACCTCGTTTAAAAGCCGTGTTTCCAGGATTGAGGAAGTGGAAGCGACACCTCGAGTTTTAATGTAGCTTTTCCTGCTTTTAAAAGTCCTGTGTGTGTCCATCTGCTACATGGAACAAAAATTTGTGTCCGTTTAATGAATAAGATTCCTTTTTTTTTTTTTAAGCCCCTTTTTCCAGGATTGAGAAGATAAAGTCCAGCTGTCCATAAAGAAGAAGTATGGATGGGGGCTTAATGTGGTGGTTCCAATGGTAACATTATTTCACTGCCTATGCAGACCTGTTTTTAAATTTTAATAATTGTTTTAAGGCCAAAAACATTGCTCACTTTCGACAGACAACATTGTGATGTTTGTTTCAGATCAGCAGAAATTGTTCAGCTTGTTCAAGCCAGTCTCCCAAAATTTCTACACAAGCAGCAACTCGAGAAACCAACAACACTACTAGCTGACAGGGTTCATTACTGTGGAAAAATCATTTTCCTTTTCCTAAGTGCCTAAGCTTATTATTTTCACAAAAGTGCTGGCTCATGACAAGTGTGCTCTTGTTCAGCTGCCCATTGATACAAAGCTGAGCTGTCCTTTTTTTTTTACACGAAGCTGAGGGACAGAACATCAGCTTCGTATAAAATGACTCATGGACTTGCCAAAACTTACAAGGATAAGCTCGTAAATGCAATTCAGCGTCACAAATTTTCCTTGAACATTGATGAAGCAACCGGTTCAAACGACCTCCGTGCACTGGCTATCATTGTCAGTTACTTCTGCCCTGATCAGCAGAAAATTGGCTTGCATCACTTCAAGTCTGTTGCTGTCATCAAAGTTGACAGTGAGATGCTCTTTGCAGCTATTGGCAAATTGTTTGTTGATCACAAAATTCCTTGGGAAAACCTAATGTCAATATAGATGGACTCGTTTGCTGTAATGCAAGGATCGAAAACCTGATTAGAAACGAGGTCTAGGAATTTGCTTGATATTGACGGTGATACTTGTCATCATGCTCACATTGCTGCGAAGAAATCCTGTGAGCCATTTGATTACCATGTTGAGGGTTTGATGTGTGATCTTCACTCTGACTTCAAATTGTCAGCTGACCACAGATAATTTTTGCAGACAATCTGTGCCTTTCTTGGTGATGTCCAATATACATTACCACAGCGCTACATTTCCCACAGGTGGTTGTTGGTGTACGATGTATGTGTTGATGCAATCCGACTCTGATGCTTATTGCCTCTTCTTTGCACCATTTCTCTCCAATACTGATACTCATACCTACAAGGACATTGTAGAAGATATTTATGTCAAGCGTAATGGCAGTGAGAATAACAGGATGGCAATTGAGAAGTTGATGTCTCCCATCCTTCGAAAGAGGCTGACCACCGAAGGAAAAGATTGATACTGGAGAAAGTCTTCTACCAGAGAACCAAAATTTGTCTGATAATGCAGCTCTACACAGCAGTACTTCATTACCTGAAGGAATATGTCATCATGTTTCAGTCAATGAAAATTAGGGTCGACAAGCTACATGATGAGCATAAACAGCTGGCCACAAACTTTCTTTGTAACCTCATCAAGCTTGATGTTTTGAAGGGGCTGGCACTCAAACTGTTTAACCTACAGTATCAGACATCAGCAATCATCTTCCTTGGAGAAGTGTCTTCATTGGGAGTCAGACAAGGGCTATCTTGTCAAGTTACGGCAAGGACAAGATGGTCACAACATTCATGCAGAAAACTTTTAAAAACCTTTCATCCGTTGCAGCATCTACTTGTTGTTAAAGATTCCGATTAACAACAATATACTCAAAGCCGTGTCAGCCCTTGATCTTGTTGTGAAGCAGCATTAAACCACACAGTACTACTTGGACAAACTACCATCATTGGCCACCAACTTGATGAAGGATGAGGACATGGATGACTATGATGTGGAGGTCAGAGCATACAGCATCGATGACGGCTTGCAAGGAACACTTGCTTCCGAAGATGAAAAGCTAGACCTGTGATGAGCTAGAGTGGGGAAAAGTGGGAGATATCCGTGTCTCACACATGTTGTCAAGGCCATACTCTCCTGTTTCCATGGCCCAACAGTGGAGAGTACTTTCAACATCATGGGGAACGTATTGGATGATACATGCCCAAACATGAAGATAAAGATGATCAGTGCTATGCAGACGGTTAAGTATGACCTGTTGTTTAAGGGCATGACATTTGTTGAGATGTTTTACCATCCTGAGCCAAAGTGGGCCAAGGTCTTGTGCAAAAACTTGTATTTGGCATATAGCACAAGCCAGGACTTGAAAGAAGTAAAAACGTTGAAAGAAAAAGAAAAACGTCGTGGTTTCAACCAAGGTTCCTCTGTCAGAGGAAGTTCCATGAAACTATTGTGAAAGAGATAGAGAAGGCTCATCTTGCACATGAGAGAAGACTTTTGTCAAAAATCATAAAACTACAGGAACTGTACATATTGCTGTAAAACCAAGGAGACTGTTCAAGTTGAAGGGACTCTTAGTTGATTCGAATTGCTTGCACTTCTTAAGTGTTGTTTAAGATTAGTTGATTTTATTCTTTGCGTGATTTGAATGTGAAGACTCATTGCTGTGGAAACTTAAAGGAAGATTTGCTTTGCTTTGTACCCTTATTGGTCCCTTTCCGTTATCACCAGAGGGGACTATAGGTTTGCTGTCTGTCCGTCCCACCTGTGGTTTTACATACCTTTTTCCCATACCCCTTAACATATTCAACTGAAATTTGGTACATGGCTTTATTATGATGAGTTACTGAACAAGTTCAAGTTTCATGGAATTTCGTCAATTTTTCAGTTCTGCCCTTTTTGGATTAGAAAATATCACATCGGTCGGGGACATGCATTGCAAAGCAATTCTCTCTCGTGTTTATCATTTCTCTGAACTTAAGAACCTGGGTAATGATTTTAAGATGCAGGAAAACGGAAACGTGTTATCAAATTAAATCTCAATAATTTAACCGGAATTTTATCTTCAAATTTATTTTGGTAGTTATGAGTTAATAGGGAATTATCAAACTGCAGTAATAATGATGATAATAATACCATTCCTTTTGTACCATAAAGGCACATAGGACTGCTGAGGCAGTTTCATTGGCAAGGAGTACTGTCCTGGAAGGGTCGCCACTCTGACGCAGGTTACACCCCGAACGGTTATTACCCCAGTACAGTGGGACTCATTTCGCCGACCTCGGAAGGATGATGGGCTGAGTCAACCCCACCTGGTGTTAATTCAACGGCCGACAGGCTCAAACTCAGGACCCTAAGGCCCCAAACCAACCACCTTCACTGCTCAGCCAACACCAGGCAATCATACTGCAGTCAGAGTTGAATATTTTTCAGCTGGTTCAGGATCATATTTACAAGAAACAAACATTCCTTGACATCCTGTTGATCCAGTATTTCACTTAATCCTCATGAAATATTGTGAAAATTTGGACAGTGTGATTGAAGTAAAAGCTTTTCTCAGTTAACCACATTTAAGGAAAATCGGTTCAATTTCTTCAAAATTTTCTGAAGGGAGAGGGCCATCCCCACCCCACCCCCCTCCTAGCATGCATTCTCTACGGCAGCACTTTGAGCTGCATGAAGAATTTTCCTTTTTAGGTCATCTCTTCGAGCATGACCTAATAATATGGGTGTCGATGTCCTATTTCGATGCTCATCCATACCGTTACAGCAATGAAGTTGAAGCGGAGATCTGGTCATTAGTGATCATGATCGAGGTCGATGAGACGTACACGATGGTATGACTTTCAAGGTCACCGAAGTCAAGGTCAGGTCACGAGGCCTTTGAAGTTGCGAAATGACGATTTTCAAATTCATCTCCTCCGCCATTTCTCAAGCGATCTTGAATTTGATTGTAGCATATGAATCTATGGACATATTCTAAATTTGGTCAGGCCGGATTTTCGATATTCGCTTTCGTTTTCGTGTCACGTGACTTCAAAGTTGGCAAAAATGCGAAATGACGATTTTCAAATCGTAGTCTCCTCGCTACATGGTCTCAGCGATCTTGAATTTGATTGTGGCATATGAATGTATGGGAGAATATCTAAATTTGGTCAGGACGGATTTTAGAATTTCGCTTTTGTTTTCACGTCACGTGACTTCAAAGTTTGCAAAAACTGCCCCACTTTCAGGAGGCTATATATTCTCTACTGGGCATGGTAAAAGTTAGTGAATGGTGTCATTGCATAGCAGCTGTCCTGTATATTATACAGTTTCCGCCAAAGGTGCAAAAGTTTCAAAACCCGAAATGTAAACCGGCATTTATTTTCTAAAACACTAATTTTCTGCTGCGCGCACCCAAAATGCCGAGTCATCTTTAACCAAACTGCGCATTCGAAGCGTGCGCAGCTAAACTGCGCTAGTAGTCTCGTCATAACAACATTGTAAACTTGTGGTATATTAGAGATGACGCATCCCACACGGCGGTAATTTTTTACATTTTTAAATGCGTTTTTGCTGCATCCCTTAAACACCATGGCTTTTTTTATGTTTAGCTTGTCTTTTTTTTCCCATGGCACAGTCACCATTCATTGACATTATCTGTTTGACTTTCAACATTCCAACTTGGTGCAAATGGAGATTATTTTTTTATCTTTTGTAAAGAAATGTGCATTTTCTTGATGACTCCTCAGATTAAAAATCAGTTACATCAAGTCATGCCAGCAAATGATGAACAAAAGGACAAAATGGAGAGACTTGGAGAAATATGGGATTGGGGTGGGGATGGGGGGAGGAAGGAAGAGTTGGACATGACACAGGGTGGACAAGATTTGTTTGTTTTTTGCATACCTTCTTGAGGCTCGTATGAGAGCGAACACACAACACACAGCAAGAGGGGCATGAAACAAGAGGGGCGGGAGTGGGAAGGACAAAACAGTGGGGAACAGAGACATTAGGAAATCTGTGGAAGGGAGCGGAAAGCCACATTTCAACCTTTGGCCTCCCCC
>CM068955.1:131576092-131589385 GCA_035128595.1 Eptatretus atami
TTGTCCTCCTCGATGACTGGATCCTGTCTGCGGAGATGTTCAGATGCATGTTAAGATCCCTGTGTCCCTCTGAAACATGAAGCGATCAGCCAGCCACCTTGTTAAATTCAAATTCCTGCATGATGACTGTGGGAAGGTAACAGAACTACAACTAATTGTTCCAAAACTCTTCAACAGCACTAAACTGAAAAGTATGATTGCATTTTTTTTAATACTACAATACAATAAATATATATATATATATATTATAATTATATATATATATATTATATAATATTATATATATATACTCGAAAGCCCCTCTACTTATATTACGTGTGTGGGTGGGATGAGGGGCGACGTATATTAGTCCCCGCCGGTTTAGGAGGACATAGGGTTTGCTTTAGTCTGTCTTTCGTCTGTCTTTCTGTCGTCTGTTTCGTCTGTCGTCCTACCTGTGGTTTTTTTCCTGACTTTCCCCCCGCCCCCCCCCCACAAAAACCTAACCCTTTAAGGTGTTCAACTGAAACTCGGGACATGGCTTTATTATGATAAGTTACATGAGAAATTCGAGTTTCATGGCGTTTTGTCAATTTTTCAGTGATGCCCTTTTTAAACTTCAACAAGTCACATATTATACATGGGTCAGTGTTCAACCGGCCTGATTCCACCCCACTGCTTTACACCTATTGGCTGGACAGTTGGTCCGACTCCTCACTAATAAAATCATGCACCGCCATTGCATGAAGCAGCACACATCGACAGGCCTTAGGCCTGGCTGTTGGTTCATGGCAATTGGAATGATCCCATGTGTATAACCGTGATGTATTATTTATGCACATAAGCTCTACGCATGTTTTTTGCTTCATGTATGTCATTCCGGGTATTTTTAATATTAAATGCAAGCCTCAAACGAACGAAACATGGTGGGGAGTACGTTTTTCTTCGTTTTGGTTCCGGTCTCGGCTCGAGTGTGCATTGAACACAAACTAATTTTTATCTCCTGAACATTCATTGGGACCGGTCAGAGACATGTATTGCAAAGCAATTCTCACTCTTGTTATCCTTATTATTCTTTCAGTAACAAGCATTACAGGCTGCTACCCAATTTATTTTCTTCTCTTTATTATTATTGAATGTTATTGTGTACTAGCTGGAAGCTCATGGTAAAAATACCACGATAGAAAAAAAAAAGGTAGCCTTTTATTCTTGTGCTGGCCAAAAGATCTCAAAAATAAACAATTAGTATTTCTTAATGGCAGATATCGCAGAATATCCTCAGTTCATATTGGTACCTTCATTCATCTTGGTACCTTGGTTCATTTTACAATGATGAAAGCACCAATCCTCGGTTCAACTTGGTACCTTTGTTCATTATACACAATGAAAGTACCGATCCTTGGTTCAAATTGGATCACAAAATTTCTCTGCCTAGGGATGGGGAACACCCGCTTCTCAGACCCTCCCCCACCCCACCCTCTCTCACCCTTCACCCCCTACACCTTCCAGCCCCCTCCCAGACCCCCACTTCCCTCTGTCACTTTCCTCCCTCACACCATGAGTCCTTTCCATCCCCCAGTATTTTCTTCTCTGAATGTTGGAAATTAAGCAAATGGCTTAATCGTGGACGATTCGTGTCTGCACGGATAACACCCCGTGTCCGGTGTGATGATTGCTCGGGCTCGAAATGCCATTTACATGTCGTAAATTCCATTTACATACCCCTCTCTCTCTACCCCTCTCTCTCTCTACCCCACTCTCTCTCTAACCTCCTCTCTCTCTCTCTACCTCTCTCTCTCTCTCTACCCCTCTCCTCTCTACCCCTCTCTCTCTCACCCCTCTCTCTCTCTTCCCCTTTCTCTCTCTCTCTACCTCTCTCTCTCTCTCTACCCCACTCTCTCTCTCTACCTCTCTCTCTCTACCCCCCTCTCTCTCTCTACCCCCCTCTCTCTCTACCCCCTCTCTCTCTACCCCACTCTCTCTCTACCCCCTCTTCTCTACCCCCCTCTCTTACCCCCCTCTCTCTCTACCCCTCTCTCCTCTTCTCTCCCCCCCTCTCTCTCTACCCCACTCTCTCTGCTCTCTACCCCCTCTCTCTCACCCCCTCTCTCTCTACCCTCCTCTCTCTCTACCCCCTCTCTCTCTACCTCTCTCTCTACTCGTCTCCTCTCCTCCTCTCTCTACCCCTTCTCTCTCTCTACCCCACTCCCTACTCTTTCTCTCTACCCCTCTCTCTCTCTACCCCACTCTCTCTCTCTAGCCCCTTCCTTTCTCTCTACCCCTCTCTCTCTTCTCTCTACCCCACTCTCTCTCTAACCCTCTCTCTCTACCCCCCTCTCTCTCTACCCCACTCTCTCCTCTACCCCTCTCTGCTCTCTACCCCTCTGCTCTCTCTCTACCCCACTCTCTCTCTACCCCTCTCTCTCTACCCCTCTCCCTCTCTACCCTCTCTCTCTCTACCCCTCTCTCTCTACCCCCCCTCTCTCTCTCTACCCACTCTTCTCTCTACCCCCTCTCTCTCTACCCCCCCCTCTCTCTACCTCTCTCTCTCTCCCCCTCTCTCTCTACCCCACTCTCTCTCTTACCCCTCTCTCTCTACCTCTCTCTCTCCTCCTCTCTCTACCCCCTTCTCTCTCTCTCTACCCCACTCTCTCTCTCTACCCCTCTTCTCTCTACCCTCTCTCTCTTCTACCCCACTCTCTCCGCTACCCCCTCTTTCTTCTCTACCCCTCTCTCTCTCTCTCTACCCCACTCTCTCTCTACCCCTCTCTCTCTACCCCTCTCTCTCTACCCCACTTTCTCTCTCTCTCTACCCCTCTCTCTCTCTCTCTACCCCACTCTCTCTCTACCCCTCTCTCTCTCTACCCCCTCTCTCTCTCTACCCCCTCTCTCTCCTCTACCCTCCCTCTCTCTCTACCCCCCTCTCTCTCTACCCCACTCTCTCTCACCCTCTCTCTCTACCTCTCTCTACCTCCTCTCTCTCCCCCCTCTCTCTCTACCCCACTCTCTCGTCTACCCCTCTCTCTCTACCCCCTCTCTCTCTACCCTCCTCTCTCTCTACCCCCTTCCTCTACCCTCCTCTCTCTCTACCCCTCTCTCTCTACCCCTCTCCTCTACCTCTCTTCTCCTCCTCTCTCTACCCTCTCTCTCCTCACCCCACCTCTCTCTCTACCCCTCTTTCTCTCTACCCCTCTCTCTCTCTACCCACTCTCTCTCTCTCTACCCCTCTTTCTCTCTACCCCCCTCTCTCTCTACCCCCCCTCTCTCTCTACCCCTCTCTCTTCTCACCCCTCTCTCTCACCTACCCCTCTCTCTCTCTACCTCTCTCTCTCTACCTCTCTCTCTCTCTCTCTCTCCCCCCTCTCTCTCTCTCTCTCTCTCTCTCTCTCTCCCCCCCCTCTCTCTCTCTCTCTGTCACTATGTCTCTGTCTGTCTCTTTCTCTCTCTCATTTTTTATTCCACCCCCCTCAATATTCTCGTCATTGAAGTGGCGGCTGGTATTTGGTCGTATAAAATAAGGAGAGGGAGGAAGGACAGCAAAGATGATGGAGTGTTTCCTGGAGTGTATCTGCAAGGCCATAGCCATTGAACAGTTCACTCGGTGTCGTTGCTTGCAGCTGTGCAATCTGAAAAAATACACATGCATTGCTTTTGGAAGGGCACAATGTTCCATGATAAAGCAAGCAAAACTTTTTCCCAACTCTAATCTGCAAGCATCTGTGCAAATAATACACCCTTCAATTATGCTGCTCACAAAAAAATTGAGCAACACCTTTTAAGTTTAATTAACTTTCAAAAATTTATTGGTCACACCTTTGCAAACCATGGCTATTGAGGAAAGAACCACCCCCTCTCTTTCAGCCCTCTCCTCTATTATTTTGAACGTCTTCTCAAATCTCGCCTCCCTCTGTTCTCTCTGCCACCCAACCCTCTCCAGCTCCTTTAGGATGCATGCACTTTCAGGAAACTCCTGTTTTTACCCGACAAACAATCCAAGCTTGCTGCGCACATACTGTCGTTTGCTCTCTTTACTCCCACTTTTTTCTTCCTCTTTTTTTGCATATTGTCGAGGCTTGCATGAGAGCTAACAACGCACAGCAAGGGGGACATGAGACAAGAGGAGCGGAGAGGGGAAGGACAAAACAGGGGAACAGAGACATAAGGAGATTTGTGGAAGGGAGAGGGATGGGGTGGGGACATGGGGAATAGAAGATGGACATTACAGGACTTTCGGAAGGAAAGCAGGGAATTAGGAGGTTGGTTTGGGGTGGGATAACGGAGGTAGCAAAGATCGAGGTTTAAGATGGGGACGATAAGAGGTGGTTGAGTGAACAGCTGTTTTGAAGGCCTGGAGGGAAGAATGGATTGAACAGAGTGATGGGAGTTTATTCCAATGGTGGGAAAAAAGAGGAATGAAAGAGTGAAGGTGGAGCAGTGATTCATGATTTTGGTAGTTTCACCAAAAGGGGGTTGGTGGCGGACCTTGAGCGCCCCTGCGGAAATAGGTGGAGACAAATTGCAGACAGAACAGAGGAGGGCGAGACCGGAGAGGAGATGGTTAGAAGACAGAAAGACCACTACCTGCCTGCGGTGAGACAGGCCCAAGGACTCGGCCTCATCGCGGGAGATACCAATGATCCGAAATGCCTTGGTTTCCACAGCGTGAAGCCGAGAAAGGTGGGAGGCAGGAGCACCAGCCCAAAGGGGAGAGCAGTGCTCCATCAGGCTGTGGACAAAAGCTCTATGTGGTCAGAAGATCAGGTGGGCCGAGAAGGACTTTGCATGACGGAGGGATTCCAGTTGGCGACTGGCTTTGGGCGAGGTTGGAAATGTGGCTTTCCCAGGAAAGATCATGGCAGATAGTGAGTCCCAGAACCTGAATGGAAGGTCTTCTTCCAGAGGATTGTTGAGGAAAGTAGATGGGGTGGGTGGGGGGGGGTTCCAAATGGTCCTTTCGGAGAGAGAAGTGTGAGTTTGTCAGGATTGAAAGACATGTTCCACTGTTGGACCAGTTTGTGATTTTATCCAGATTTGCAGAGAGCGAAGAAGCTGCGGCTTGCCGGTCTGAGGGATGACAGATGGTTAATGAACAGAGGGTGGAGTCATCAGCAAAGAGATAAAGAGGATTTTCCAGAGAGACAGAGATCATTGATGAAAACCAGAAAAAGAACAGGGCCAGAAGGCTGCCATTGAGGAACTCCAGCCTGGACATAAGATGGATGAGGAACTCCAATTAGGGCCACACGTTTGCTGAGACAGGAGAGCAAGTCTGCGAGCCATGAGTGGAGATGCCTTGGATACCACAGGAAGAAAGTTTGGTCAGCAGGACAGGGTACCAGACCGAGTCAAACGCATGTGATATGGTCTGATTTCATGTCTGGCATTGAGGACCCTCCATCATTGTGGGAGGAGCAGAAGCTGCATTCGCAGGTAGAGAGATCTGGTCTGAAACCAAAATTGATGATCGAAAGTCAAGCCATTGGAGAAGAGGAAGGATCCATTGTTGGGAGAAGCAGAAGCTGCATACGTAGGGTAGAGGACCTGGTCTGAAACCAAATTGATTGATCGAAATCAAGCCATTGAGAAGAGGAAGATTTAATGTCTGAAGCGATGGTGGATTCCATAACCTGCTGATGATGGGAGAAGGCTGATTGGTCTGTAGTTTGCAGGATTGTTTGCACCAGTTTTATTGCAGGGCAGTAATGTTTGCTGATTCCAAGCAGATGGCAGATGACCTTGAGCAAATGAGAGGGGTGAATAGAACAGAGAGAGGGTGAGCCAGAGCAGAGTAGCATGGTTTTTAGGACACGTAGGCTGATGCCGTCTGGACCGGTTGCAGAATCTGAGTCGAGTTTGACAGCCAACTCTCCACCTTGTCAGGAGAAAAGGACACAGAGTCCAGGGGACATTGGGTGCGACTGGGTAAGGTTGGTACAGAAATGATGGGTTTCGGACACAAGATTTAGATGCAAACACGAGTTTAAGGCATTCAGCCTTGTCATGTTGCGGTATCAGCAGTGCGACCATTGAGGTAAGGGAGGGGGATGGAGGGGACATCCATCAGAAACAGATTTAACCAGACGCTACCAGGATTTGGAGGAGAAGAGAGTTTGAGAGTTCAGACTTGAGATGAGAAAGATGTTGTTTTCTGGCTCTCCTGAGGGTAGATAAACACTTGTTCCGATCTTATGGAAGGAACTGAGAATTACCTCAGTTTTGGTTTGTTTTCCATGAAGCAAAGGCAAGTTGTTTCAGACACTGCCTTGCCACAAGCTTCAGTGAACCATGGGCGGGTGGAAGGGGAGGACAACTGAAGACGAGGGGGATAAATCTGTGCATGAGGGAGAGCAAGTTTCTTTGAAAGAATTCTCAGGATGAGTTGATGTTGGAGAAAGTTTGAGATGGGAGGACCAGTCTCGAGGTTTGATGTCTGCTTGGACACCCTGCCAGTCAGCCTGAGTAAAATGCCAGACTCGATGGTGCTGAGGTGGTTCTCCAATGACAGCCAGAGAGATGTTTACTTGACAAGCACATGGTCAGAGGAACCAATTGGAGCGGAGGAAGAATAGCAGATATTTTCAGGGAAATTTGTCAAAAATCAGATCCAGATGAGATGGAGTACATTGGTTGAGATCCGGGTCGGGAAATTGACACAATTGAGTCAGTCCCATGAGTCGCTGAAGTGCCATGCAGGTGAGAGAGGTACCCACACCCAGTCAACTGACATGATGACAATTGAAGTCACCACATATTAGGAAGAGAGAGTCGGATGAGAAGATAGAAGTTGGTCCATGTTTCGGATAGTGAGGTGTAAATGGAGTGACCGCTGTTTCTTGACAACCATTGGTCCGATCTAATTGAAACTTGCCAGGTATATTGCTGGGGACCTGAGGATGTGCCTTTTCAAGGTTTTGATATTAATCGGACAAGTGGTCCCAAGTTATGGCCATTTTATTTACCAAACACAATGACAAGACACGTTGTTGCGTGGGCTGTGGCCGATGGGGAAGGGAGCCACAGCCGCGTTCCCCATTACGGGTTTACAACGTACGGGCTTCCGGAGAGTGATGACTTCGTGTATTCTAAATAATTTCTCGATTTCTTATGCGCATTTATAGATAAAACACAATGCCCCAAGTTATGATCGTTTTCATATTAGACGGTGCATACATTTCGGTAACATCAGAGTGAGCTGGTGTGCTCCGAACCAGGAAGTAATTTTTTTCTCTCTTCTCTTCTCTTTTTTGTTTTTCCTTGGCGATGACATTGCGAAAAGGCAAATATGTTGGCGCAAATGAATATTTGGGCATTAAAACTAAATTGCGAATAATCGTAACTGCGAATAAATATGCGAACTTCCGGCCACGCACGTACGGGCACGCGGAGAGCGAAGGAAGAAACGGCCTGGTGTGGTGTTGTTTGTTGCTCGCGGTTTTGAATATTTATTTATGAATTTTTTTTTTATTTTTTACGGGCCGTTACTAGGTTAATTAAAATGATCTTGGGTTGGTTGTGGTGTTCGCGCAGGCATGATGGCTGAACGGCCTCCACCTGTGTTGGATTTCCTTGTTGTCCGTGTTGCCTTGTATCGCTAAAAGTGAATCATTTATTTTTTATTTATTTATTTATTTTTAAATAAGGATTGCCGTAGATTCGGAAAAAGAAAGGTTGAAGTAAATCATGGAGGTGCATGGTGATATCTGGAGCGGTAAATGCAGATGTGAGCTGATTGATCAATAAAAAGTACTCGCAGAGGGGTAGAGAGATACACGTGGTTCAGAGGGGTATAGTTAGGAGGACACAAGGAAATTATGTATTATTTGATTGATAGTTTTGAAAGAATTTTAAATAAGATTTGGAGAATGGAAGTTGTTGGAAGAAAATCTGTGAAGCGTAATGGTGAGAGTGGTCAGCTCAAGTAGAAGAAAATGGTGTGCCGGAAGAGGAGGAAGTAGAAGGATCCAGAATTTGTACTTAGTGGGTATCAGGAGAGAAAGGGTTTGGGTGGCGGGGGGGGAGGCGGGTGTTTTTTAAAAAAATATAGACAAGAAATACGTGTGTGTATTGGGAGGATAGGACGGGAGGCGTGGGAAATGGCGGAAAATAGGAAATGATGGAATAGGAGAGAATACAAATAAAACGATAGTACACTAGATGGAAGGACGGGTATGCCTTCCAGGAGTCCGATAGACCAAGGTCGGCGAAAAACTCACAAAATAGCACGATTTTGAAACAAACACCGAACTAGGTGAAAACGACAGGTAACATGTAGTGAGAAAATAAACAGTTTAAAACGGACAAAATAATGACGGAAACTTAACTTTGAGAAAGTCGGCAGAGACCCCTGAGAGAAGCTGCCCATTGCTACAAACCAGAACTGGAAGTCACTTCCGGAATTTCCTTCCGAGGCTGTGAATTTGGATCGTCAGCCAAAATCTAATCAATTGTTCCTTGTCACATACCAGCTCTCCACCAAATTTCATCCAAAATCAGGTTCACAACTTTTGAGTTTATTTTGTTACACAGACAGACAGGTGATGTGAAAACGAAATAACCTCCAATACCTATTGTGGCAGAGGTAACAAATGGCTGGGAGAAATCACATACGAAGTCCCCAAGATGCTGTAATAAACAATCCATAAACGGTTCCCACAATAATTGATGGCTCAAAAAAATATCGGACAGCCAAGGGATTCATCATTTGTGGCGTGAAGGCGTCATTTAAGCAGCTTTATTAGCTAAGATCATTGCTGCATCCTAGGCTGAGCAAGTCCGAGACGGCTTCTTGATCCGTTTGTCTCTGGGGCTGCGATAAGCATATTTGTTTAAAAAAGTATATACATTGGACAGAATTAGGACTGAATCGTTTGTGGTTTCATAATTTTTGCTAACGGTGGGTGTGCTCCATTGAAACACCTCACTGAGCAATTTATACACCTTAACAGTTCTTCCAAGTGGAAATCCCCCTTAGGAGGGGGGGGGAAGTTAAGTCATACAACCGCCTTCGTGTGACCCTGATTGTCTAGCCTGGCAATTTGGTTGACAGTTTGGATGAATAACGACCAAATGTATCGCAGTCAAGAGAAACACACATTCATACATCCAGACACCAAATTGTTGATTTTGGTAAGATGATTGTGCAAGACTTCAGACCATTTTAAATTTCTCTCATGTAAATTCCAGGTGCTCCAAGTCAGTGATACAATAGCTCGTTAGGCATTGACACCAAATGGGTTTGTTTCATGCCATCAGGGAATGGTTCAAAGCTACGTGTGGCTTAGTGGTTAGGGGGCTGGCTTGGGATCTTAGGGTCCTGAGTTTCAAGCCTCGTTGGCTGCCTGAATTAACACCAGGTGGCGGTCGACTTCAGCCTGTTCATCCTTCTGAGGTCGGCGAAATGAGTGCCAGTTGTACGTGTGGTAGAGGAAGCACAGCATCAAGCAGCACAGCCGTACTCCAAGAAATGATAGCTACCCCGCAGCCAAGCTGCCATATGCTAAAACAGAGAATGTTCAAGGGTGAGTGGGGGGTTTGATTGTTGCTTTTCAGCTACAATATTCATGGAGTTTTTTTTGTGTTGTTTGTTTGTTTGTTTTGCCACAATTTTTTCTTTCTTTCTAGAACAGTTGACGAGACACAGTGAGTGCAGCTCACATCGGTCCCCCATGGTTTAAACCCCTTGTGAGGGTTCATTATCTTATCACCTTTGCAAGAGCCATTACTGCTTTTAACCAAGCAATCTCCATATTAACATGTGTAAGAGCAATAGACCATCAATTTTTTATTTATTTACAATACATATATGTACTAGTATGTATTTTAAAAAAAAACGTTTTTCCCTTTTTTTCAATGCAGACCAGTTCAGAAAACAGGCTTCAGCCAGTGATATTCATTAGGTCCTAGTGCACCACTGCTGCCACGTCTTTCTACACCACCTTGAGAGACAGTGCATGCAATGGCGTGACAACATCAAACAGAGGATAAATTGATGGCACCATGTTCTTTTCATCACCGCAGTCTAGATTCTGCCTCAATTTCAGTGGAGCGAACGTAGTTACCAAGCTCAGGATATTTTGTATTTTACAGCCTTGTGGGCACTGAATTTCTGAGACTGTATTCTTAGATTTTGCATGATTAGCAGAGTTTTAAATGGGCGAATGTTGTTTTTAAAGTTACACCCACCATGCTAACATGTGCACCAACTTCACAGGCCTAAAATCTAATGTGGGACACCCAAGCATATTTCGCGTCCCGCTTTTGGAGACAAACATGTTGGCGGACATCTGCCACAGGCCTTTTGATCAAAGGAAATGCGAAATGGAAGTGGTCTTGGCTAAAAGATTGGCACATTATCCCACAGCAGAGCCTTATCATCTGATTTGGTCGATGGAAACGACAGTACAAGCTTCATTTGGGTAAAAATGAGTCCACAACATGTGAAGCCATTCTGCCAATGAAAACTCATCTTGATTGTATATAAAACTAGCGTCTGTTGCCAATTTGGCATCCCCATTTCAACAATCATGTTGTTTTACATTTAACAAATTAACCTGGCTTTCGACTGACATTCACATTTTGTCATGTATGCAATTCTCACTCATTACCTGCGCCACCGAAGGTGAAATGGAGTGTGTTTTCAGCCCTGTTGTCTGTCTGTGTGAACACGATATCTCAAAAAAAAGTTGTGTTAGCATTAGGGACAAAACTTGTTGGCAGGTTGCGGTGCTGTGACAAGGACAAATTGATTAGATTTGTTTAGATCTGGAATCTTAGATACAATCATTTGTTTTCAAAGTGCTTCTTAACACTGAGAAATAGGGCCAAAAACAATGTATAGTGCAATGTCTCAAAAAAGTTGTGTATGGATTTATGAAACTTGGTGATTGAATTGGTATCGGTGTGACTGAGAACAAGCAATTTAGATTTTGTTTTAGCGTCCAGATGCAGATCCGGCCTATCGGTGGGATACGCCTGGTGTGGCTTCGTGTTAGGCGGTGGCCTGGCTTCGGATCTTAGGGGATCCTGAGTTGAGCCCCGTTGGCCATGATTTAATTACCACGGTGGGGGTGACCTCAGCCTGCATTCCTTCCGAGGTTGGTGAAATGAGTTACCAGTGTTCTCGGCATGGGGGGCACAGCATCGGCGCGCATCGTCACGCACCTAACAAAATGATAGTTACCCCGAGAGCCAAGCTCGCCATACGCAAGAAGAAGTGGGATACGGAAACGTAAATTGTTCAGCCTTACAGATGTATGTGCTCTACTGAGTGCCCGTTCGAGTTTCAAAATACCTAAGTGACCTTTTTATCGTAGACCAAAAAAAAATAAACTTCCTGAAATTTTATTTTTAGCGTCAGCTGTGTTCACACTTTTTGTTTTTCCCAATGTTGAGTCTGTAGCTCATTGTCAAATCTGTTAAACAGATGTCCATATCTCATTAATTCCTTGCTAAATTCATTGTCAAACTTACACTGCCTCTTGATGCCCCATATGCAAAATATTTCAGGGGTGATAACAAGCATTGAAGGTGTGTCTGTCTGTCTCTGTTATTTCTGTAAATTTTTTACACTAGTTGCTTGCTGATGGGTTTAATCAAAAGATAGCATGTTGTACTTATAAGCATGTCACATGTCTAATCTCGTAAGTGCAATGAGGTTGTAAATGAAGTAAAATCCCATGAAAAAGGTTCTTTTATAACACGTAACTGTTAGCACGGCTGTGGTTGCAGTGATTGTCTGTACTTCTTCCGTGTACTTTTATATAATTTTCCATTGCTTCAAGAAGTAGTCATCATCTCATCATCATCGTTTTACGCCGTTTCCATGCTTGCACGGTTGTAAGCGCGGTTCACCCTTAAATGCTGCAGCATCCCTTAGGCCCTCTTGTTCGCGCCTTAACTCAAATCGTCTCTCAGCAACACATCCCATGTTTTCTCGGATGACCTCTAGCTCTCCTTCCATTCCCATTCTTATTTATACATCTCTTCACACAGCTGCCTCACCCCCATGCTTTTCACATGTCTGAACCATCTCAACCTACCCCCTGCACATACCCTCGTCATGAACTTTCTATACCTAAACATATCTCTTAATCTCACACCATTTGGTTTCCTATTCATTCAGTGTCCACATCACACATCCAACCCACCATTCTCATTTTCATTTAATTCACACCTCCGTTTCTTCCTCCTTTTGATCATCCATTTCACTCGAGGTGCCTGTAATTGAGGAGTCGGGGCTGCTTGGATTACAGGTTTCCTGTGTCAAAACCTAGATCCAGGCTTTCAATAACATCTTAGATGCACTAGCTATCCTGTCTGTACCTGTTTGTGGTGGAGGATTTTGAGTCACGGAGAGATTCCACTTACCTGTGGCAGTGCATATTCTTGTTTCTCTGCTGGTGGGAGCCAGAGGTCAAGAGATGTCTGCGTTCGGGCCTGCGGGGTCGTGATTCACCGGATCATGGGGTGGCAGTGTCGGACCTGTGCAGGAGGCACGAAAGTCCGAGTCTTCAGGTCCTTGGTGCTTCCAGTCTTGCTCTACAGATGTGAGGACTCGGACTCTGACCAGGGGATCTGAGATGGACACTTAATTCCTTTGGTACCAGATCTCTTCGGAGAAATCCTCGGCTCTCGCTGGTCGTACTTTGGATCCAACGGCGGTTGTTGAGAGAGACTCAAATGAGCATTTGTTACCTTCAGTTGTCCGTGAGCATCAAGCTGGTCAGCTGTATGGACATGTGGCTCGTTTTCATTCGATGCTTATCCTGCTCACCGATTCTCTCAGCGAGGGAGCCTCAGTAAGAGGAGGCCAACGGCGATCACGTGCCTCGTGGTTGCCAGGCAAGTTGGAATCAGGGGCAATTTTCCAAGGGGGAGATGGGGATGAGCCGGACATCTGCCTGGCTGGATGGCCAGACAGAGGCCCTGCAGTACCGGTGGAAAGTGGACACAGCGACTGCGCTTGCGTCCGGCGCATTGACTCCCATACTGACCTGACCTGATGTTTCATGTCATACAACATCATTGCTTCCACGCAAGCTGCATAAAATTTTCCCTTTAATTGAGAGAGGCTCCCTCCTTGATGTCACACAGGGGGTAGGTAACAACTCCCTAAATTCCTCCAGTCACTTCTAATTCTTGCAATCACTCTGCTTCTACACCACCACCTGCCCCAATCATGTCACCAAGATATTACTTCATTTAATTTGGTGTGCTCCTTCCCATGTCTTTCTCGAAAGGGTCCTCTTGACCTAGAATAGTAATTGTCTTGTTGGAACTCGGGCTGGCCGATATTGTTTTTTATCTCTCTCTTTT
>CM068955.1:131608623-131618970 GCA_035128595.1 Eptatretus atami
TGCATATCTGGATAAAATCACAAACTGGTCCAACACGTGGAACATGTCTTTCAATCCTGACAAATCTCACACTCTCACTATGTCTCTCTGAAAGGACCATCTGGAACCCCCCCCCCCCAATCCAATCTACTTTCTCAACAATCTCTCTTGAAGAAGTATGTCCTTTCATTCAAACTTTTGGGCCTCACTATCTGCCATGATCTTTCCTTGGAAAGCCACATCTCCAAAGCCAGTCGCCAATTGGGCATCCTCCATCATTAAAAGTCCTTCCTCGGCCCACCTATGCTCCTGACCACATACAAAGCTTTCATCCACAGCCTGATGGAGTGCTGCTCTTCCTTCAGGCTGGTGCTCCTGCCTCTCACCTTTCTCGGCTTCACGGTGTGCAAACCAAGGCATTTAGGATCATTGGTGTCTCTCGCGATGAGGCTGTCTTTGGGTCTCTCACTCTCTTGCCGCAGGCAGGTCGGTGGTCTTTCTGTCTTCTACCGTCTCCTCTTTGGCCTCACCCCCCCCCCTTTGCTCTGTCTGCTATCTGCCCCCCCCCCCCGCTCTGTCTGCTCTCTGTCCCACCCATATTCCGCAAGGCGCTCAAGATCGCCAGCAACCCCTTCTGGTAAAACTACCAAAATCAAGAATCACTGCTCACCATCGCTCTTTCATTCCTCTTTTTTCCCGCCTCAAGAACAAACTCACACACACACTTCCCTCCAGGTCTTCAAAACAGCTGTTCACCACCATCTCTTATCTTTACCCCATCAAAACCATGATCTTTCTACCCCCATTAATCCACCCCAAACCCACCTCCTTCATATTTCCTGCTTTCCTTCCTGAAAGTCCCTGTAATGTCCATCTTGTATACCCCATGTTCCCCACCCCATCCCTCTCCCTTCCACAGATCTCCTCACGTGTCGATTTGTACCGTTTTCTGCTTTCCCTCTCCCATCCCTATTGTCTCCTGCTCCCATGTTATACTTTCTTTGTGTTAGCTCTTAAATTAGCATTGACATTGATATTAAAAAAATATATATACACTGGCATGATGCTTGCTTGACTGGAAAGGCGGTTTGAAAACTCCGTTCATTGCTTTTGTTTTGATGTCAACTCATCTTGCTTGATTTATAACTCCGGCTCTCAAAACCCACCTGTGCTTTAATGAGTTGAATGCAAGTTGGAAACATGGAGGTAAACGATTCCTTCAATTATCATATGTATCTTGCCATTTACAGGGTGTACTCGTGTGTGGACTCGAGCCAGGTTCTACATTCCTCATCTCCATCCTCCTCATTGTCTATGGAAGCTTTCGGTAAGCCGATTGTGCAACTGCAATTACTAATTTATTTATTTCTTTGCAGTGATCGACAGTCATGGCAGTGCTTGTATTTGTATCACATACAGGCCAAAGAGATTGTAAGGACATTCATAGACAATGGACAAACAAGAACTACACCCAGACCGGGAATCGAACCAAGGGCTCTGGTGAGCCGTACCAGTGCTCCACTAGGTTCACCAGAGGACCTGGGTTCGATTCCCGGTCTGGTCTGTAATTTTTTTTTTCCCCACATATGCTTAAGTTTGTTTCCTGTTCATTTATAATTGACTCACAAAATGTTTAAGCAACAAAACGTGAGGCCTTTTTTAAATCACACATTGACACGTGTTCGTACTCCGGTTGAAGAGGACCAGCAGACTGACGAGTACACTCCATCAATAAACATGATACGATCAAAGCCGCCAAAGTTCAGTTGTCATGCAAAAACAATATGCTGTTCGAAATGAGCATATATATTGCCAACGGCACCCGTCTCCAAATGATCATATCGACAGTTTACATTGCAGAAACTGCTTTAAGAATGTGTGGACACCTTTAACTACATTAGAAGTTCATCCACATCTTGTCATCGACCAAGTTCCTCCACAGCCAGACACAATCTTCTCTTCTCTTCTCTGTTCCGAGAGCCTGCTTTCTTAACCGAAGGACGTCAGTTTCAGAATTGTCTTTTTTCAGTTTTTGTTCATTGTCATTAACGACTTATCATGTACTGTCGGACCCTGCTGTTCGTGGATTCGCTATTCGCGGACCCCATGCATTCGTGGGTCCGAAAGTGTGACCTGCTTCGACATTCACGTATTCGCGGGGGTGGGGGTTGTTTTTAAAATATATATTTATTTATTGTTATTCTATTTATCTTGCACTTCAGGATTGTTTTTCTCGATTCACCTGGGAAATTGGAAATCAGCCAACATCACAGCTATACATTAAGGTGCAAAATGGATCCCCTTACTACGGCCCTATGAGCTTACTGTACTTTCAATCATCAGCAAGATAATGGAATCCATCATCGCATCCATCCATCCATTGGGACCATACTCTATGCAGAGCGTTGGTGCTGCCTCAGCAGTCTCCCTGGCTGTTGGACATAATCCTGGACGGGTCGCCACTCCAACACAGTATACCAACATGCTGGCACTCATTTTGCCGACCTCGGAAGGATGACGGGCAGAGTCAGCCCCACCTGGTATTAATTAAACAGCCGAGTGGGATTTGAAATCAGGATCCTAGGATCCCAAGCCCACCACCCCAACCATTAAGCCAACACCAGGCATCATCGCAGTTGACATAAAATCATTTCTTTTCTTCAACAGCCTCATCTCGGATCATCAATTCAGATTCAGACCTGGTCACTCTACCTGGACATGCTGCTCGACTCTCCCAACAATGGTGGAGGCCCTCAATATCAGACATGAGATCCGGCCATCTCTCTGGATATATCTCGAGCTTTTGATACAGTCTGGCATCCCACCTTGCTCTCCAAACTTTATGCCTGTGGAATCCAAGGCCAACATCACTCTTGGATTACTGACTTCCTCCACTCCCATAGACAACGTGTGGCTCTCAATGGAACCCTTCATCTCCTCTCCCTGTCAAGGCTGGAGTACCCCAAGGCAGTGTTCTAGGCCCCATCTTATTTGTGTGGAATTGGTGACCACAAATGTCTCCCTCGAATGTCCCAAACGCGTTTAAAAGGATTCAAGTCTGAATGTAGTTTAGGTCAGTCCATGCGAGTGGTGTTGGCCTGAAATGACGTGCACATGGACGTTGATATTCATTGAGATAAAGGGACCTCTGCATGTTTGGCCATAGGGAGAGTACAGGTGTAATGATCACATCGCTGCATTTTGATACAAGTCATAGCACTCCTCCCATTGATAACAAGATCAGGTGGATAACTTTAATGCACGCCTCGATCATCAGGCTGCCCCCGCCAAATCGATTGGCCTGCCTAATTGATACAATTGTCAGATTGCTCCCCACCTCACCCCCAGACTCGAGCATGTCTGTTGTTTCAGTGTAGGCAGAATCTCCACTTGGTGAATACAATGTTGTTACTAGTTCACACATCATTTATGATGATGTTGCCCATTGCATTTGCTGCTGTCAATGGCGCCGTTAGAAGGGTGCGGAGCAGTTGTCTTCTGGAGTCTCGACCTCGTATCGCTGTATGAAGCTTGTTCCGAACTATCTCGTTAAAATTTGATGGTTCATGAATTATTTTTTTGCAGGTCATTCTGCAAAGATAGTGGTGTTGTAAAAACGGTTCCTTCTGGCAAGGCGACGACATAATGATCTTTTTGAGTGCTTGTGTAACCCTTGGGTGAACTGAGCGAGGTCTCTGTGAAGTGTTCAGTCTTGACGGTACCTTGTCGTTACCCTAGAACTGTCACTCACTGCATGGAACATTGTCCTGGGAAGCAACGGCAGTCTGACTGAGTCAACCACTCTCGAACAACTCGTTTTGTGCTCGCTATTACTAGACTTGGACCACGTGGGCGGTCAATATTCCTAGACTTGGACCACCTGGGTGGTCAAGCACGCTCTGAGAGGTGTGATTTGCGTTCAAATTTCCAGGATAGATCAGTTTGGTTGACATGACGTCTTGCACAATCCAATTTCCTCAATTGCCATGTTTTGCATACACATAACAATTCATTTCTGAACTCTGACCACCTTGCTGTTTATACATCAGTTGAATATATGTAGCTTAAATTTTTTTTTTTGATGAGTAGTATATATGGTATATGGGATTTGAACCTTGGTTCTTCATATCATGGGCTCGGGATTCATACGGCAGCACTAACAGGCCAACCCGAATGAACCCCTGAGGTTATCTGGCATTGTGTGTATTGTGAACATTATCCAGGTGAATTGAAACGAGTGCTGACATGTTAGCACAACCTGTCGTGGGACGCTGCGGCTTTTAAATAATTATTTTTCTTGATGCTGGTGGAGTCGTTAAAACCTTGTAGCATTGCCCTCACTGGTGTGGGTTCAAATCCCTTGGTTAAACGGGGTGAAATTCCCGCACTCTGTGACAGCGGTGACCTGTCCGGAATCTATTCTGGGTTGCAAACATTCACCGTGTTGTGAACGCCTCGAAGCTATGTCAAGCCTATCGGCCGCAACCACAACCTTTTACGCTAACAATTGGCTTTAATTGTTCTTCTGTGGCTGTTGCTTCTGTTGAACGATTCCATTAATTGGCCTGTTTGCTCTCATGGGTTGAATTCGGTTGAACATGTACTCTCGAGTTTAAAAGGTCCAACATGTAGTGATGGCAAGTTTGTTCCAAAATGAAGAGCATATCCTCAGAACCTTTCAAAATGATACCTTCATGGTTGTACTTGTGATATACTTTGTTTTTAAATGTAAATTTATTTTTTTTTTTTTTGTGAAAGTAACTTGGTTGGTTAATTTCACAAACTTCACTATTTAGACAAAGTTTAAAAAACCTTCCTCACCGTTTTTCCCTTTCCATTCTCCACCAGTTGGTTTAAAGTGCCTAAATCTCTTTAGTCATGGCTCCTTGTCAGCAGGCAATGAAAACTACTACTTTTTTTTTGTTTTCCTTCAGAAATTTTCAGAACATTTGTCAAAGCCACAGCCTTTCTCAAATATACTGCAATTGTAGATTTCAGGCTTTGGTCACAGTGGAAACTAGAACGGCACTCAGTAGAGCACATACCTCCACCAGGCTGAACAGTTTACATTTTGTGTCCCATTGATAGGTCGGATCTGAGATCTGGATCTGGACCGAAACCAAAATCGAATCTGCTTGTTCTTATCACTTAACCAACCATCCACCTCGTTTTGAGTTATCGTGCTATATATTGTTTTTGGCCCCATTTCTCAATGGTAAAGAATCGCTTAAAAATAAAATAAAAAAAATTCTCGCATCCAGATTTGGATCTTCACCAAAATTGTATCAATTCTTCTTTGTCTCACACCAAACCGGTCCACCAAGTTTCGTCTGAATCCGTCTATAATTTTCGATGTCATGCATATATCGTTTTTAACCCTGACACTTAAAAAAATTCTCAAAATCCGATTTTCACCAAAACTTAATTGATACATCATTGTCACACACACAACCTGTTCCACTAAATTTTTTTCTAAATCCGTTCACAACATTTTGAGATGTCCTGCTCAAAGAAGACAGACGGGGGTGAAAACATAACTTCATTTTTATTATGTACACGTATGTTAATGTAATGCTGAGTCTGAAACCAGTAACTATGGATTGAATCAACGAAACATTGATGGAAGAGTGAATGCGAACCAATCCGTGGAAAGCAAGAATCTGACATTTCCGGCCGCTAACTCTCCGTCGAGCAAAAACGGGAGACTCAATAAGAGCAAAGGTTGATACTTCATCCCATCCTGTCTCCCTCTTTGCTTCAATGAAGGGTTAATGCCCAAAACGTCAGCTTCTCCTTTGCATCCTGCAGAGGGTAGCAAACTCGATTGACGTTGTGTTGATCCTGTCCCCGACGCAGAACGATACCATCTGTCATGAGTGAGACTAGTTTTCCATTGTGCTTGAAGCTAGTAACTCTCGCAATTTATCAGATGGATTATTTATTTATTTATTTCATAGACTGCTTAGTGATTCGGGGTCCTTTGTAAATCAGCCTCTCAAAAAGCTGAAGTTGTGGATTAGCCATTGTTGTACCAGCTTTGCTTCCACGATAAGCCTGGGATGGAATTTCATTTTGCGAAGCCCAAGGCTCTCTGTCTTTCAACCTTTTCATGTTGACACCCAAGTGAATGTCACCTGTTTCTTTACGGTTCCATCATGATGTTTAATCTGTAATATAAAAGGAGCTCAGTCTCGGCATGCCTGCGTCTATCCCTCCATCTCTCCATCCATCCCTGCGTCCGGCTGTCCCTGCCTGCGTGCAACCGGCAACAGTTGTCCTCTATGGGATATAACTAATCAAGCCTAATCTGCAAACAGTATGATATAGTTGAGTAACGCCGCAAACATACGATAGAGTTGAGTGAAGCCGCAAACGGTGCAGTCAAGCGAGGCCGCAAACGCTCCAGTGCAGTCGAGCAAGGCGCAAACGCCACGTGGTGCCACCTTGGAAAAACCAAAAAACTTTGCACCTCTACATCTCTGAACTGCACCATTGAAGAAATTGAAACGTGGCTCATTGTCAAGAACTCCCCGTGGGGAATTAGATTTGTTTATGCTGATGTCATCGGTGCCTTCATTTTGACGTCATAATTCGACATGTGCAATGCTTGATCCGGTCAGTGTGAAAAATAATTTCTTTGCAATTGTTGAAACCGCTAACCGATCAATTCAAAAACTTAAACTGATTGATCAGTTACCCATGGGAAATATAGTTTGACAAAAGTAACGTCATCGGTCACTGGTCTTGCACCATAAATGGATCAAAGAATAAAAAAAAACAGAAGAGTTGGCTTGCACCAAGTTCTCAAGACTGTGCAGGGAAGTATTCTATGAACACCATCCAGTTGAGTAAGGTGAGGATAGATGGGCTGGTTTCAATTTATATGAAAACAAAACTCTTCTCCTCCATCTTCTTTCTCGTTACAATAATGGTGAGTCTCATTCAATCCCGTTTCTCATCTATATATTACTAAAACTCTCATCTTGTATGTATATGTATGATATATATATATATATATTTGTATGTGTACTTATATATGTATATAATATATATATATATATATATATATATATATATATATATATATGTTCCGAAATACAGCCAAAACGGTACACAATAGCGCAAAAATTTTCGGCCATCTTACTCACCATTCACCTGCGGTGTGCAGTATCAAGTTTCGTTCAAGTCGGGCAACAAAAAAATTTTTTTGTTTCATCAACCGACGTCACAACGGGAACCCAGCATGTTCACGGGTCGTCGCTATCTATTAGCATCAGAAAAACGCTTGCTATATTCAATACTTTTTTTCTTGCCTTTTTTCTTCCAACATTTCCATTTTATTCATACAACGGTGATTATCACCCTATCAAACAGTATGTCTGATTATATACCGCCTTTTGCTCTGTTTGCAACACAGGTGAGAAAGGATATGAAAAAGCAGCTGATATTTCAATAATTTATTCGCATGATTTTTAAAGGGTGAAAGTTCATTTTTCGCAGGTTACTCCTTAATATTGTTACGAGTTGTGGAAATTCACAGAACACCATTCAGGTTCCCCAGAGGCCAGTTATTTCGGTAAGTGTGTGTTCCAGGTTAGAATTCCCCACCGATGTATAACGGCATGGTTCTGTGCCGGGCTGTGAATCTTGAGGTAGTGTTATTCTTTTCTATCTTTATTTAAACAACACCAATCTCCACCAACAAACGAACTTCTCCTCACCATCATCGCAAAAACACACAAACAACACATCTCCACAAACAACATCTCCACAAACAACAACATCTCCACAACAACAACATCTCAACAAACAAACGAACTTCTCCTCACAGCATCTCCCAACACCGCCATCATTTCACCAACAACCAACATCCCAACAAACAACATCTTCCACAAACAACAACATCTACAAAATTCACAAACACACATTGTTCAACAAACAAACGAAACTTCTCCCGTCACCGAGCATCTCCACAACACCGCCATCTTCTTCACCAACAACACATCCACACAAACAACATCTCCACAAACGAACACCGGATTGGCATCCTTCGACCAGCGGCAAATGATAATATCGGGGTCGCGCCCGCACATTTGCTTGCAGTAGGAGGATCGGTCGGAACGGACGGGCCCGCGCTTGATCGCAGCATCGACGATCTAGCAACGTGAAATTTAGCGGCGACAAGGCAGACCGCATCTCGGGTGAAAGCGCTATCAATAGTGAAGGAAGCTGAGGGCGCTGATTAATCGGGCTGAGTAGCCAGAGCCGCCCACCCTTCCCCTCGGCTATAAAAAGGCAAGGCGTTTCAACTGCGCGAGCCCTGTTGCGCTAGACTATGTCACGGCTACAGCAGCAACCTGTCGCCGAGCCAGTCGATCGTTAAAGCTTGATGATTGAGTTTGGCAGCCTGATCAACGAGTTCCAGGTTGAGCGGATGTGGGGCAGGCTCCAATTGGGCATCCTCCATCATTAAAAGTCCTTCCTCGGCCCACCTATGCTCCTGACCACATACAAAGCTTTCATCCACAGCCTGATGGAGTGCTGCTCTTCCTTCAGGGCTGGTGCTCCTGCCTCTCACCTTTCTCGGCTTCACGGTGTGCAAACCAAGGCATTTAGGATCATTGGTGTCTCTCGCGATGAGGCTGTCTTTGGGTCTCTCACTCTCTTGCCGCAGGCAGGTCGGTGGTCTTTCTGTCTTCTACCGTCTCCTCTTTGGCCTCACCCCCCCCCCTTTGCTCTGTCTGCTATCTGCCCCCCCCCCCCGCTCTGTCTGCTCTCTGTCCCACCCATATTTCCGCAAGGCGCTCAAGATCCGCCAGCAACCCCTTCTGGTAAAATACCAAAATCAAGAATCACTGCTCACCATCGCTCTTTCATTCCTCTTTTTTCCCGCCTCAAGAACAAACTCACACACACACTTCCTCCAGGTCTTCAAAACAGCTGTTCACCACCATCTCTTATCTTTACCCCATCTAAAACCATGATTTTTCTACCCCCATTAATCCACCCCAAACCCACCTCCTTCATATTTCATGCTTTCCTTCCTGAAAGTCCCTGTAATGTCCATCTTGTATACCCCATGTTCCCACCCATCCCTCTCCCTTCCACAGATCTCCTCACGTGTCGATTTGTACCGTTTTCGCTGCTTTCCCTCTCCCATCCCTATTGTCTCCTGCTCCCATTGTTATACTTTCTTTGTGTTAGCTCTTAAATTAGCATTGACATTGTATATTAAAAAAATATATATACACTGGCATGATGCTTGCTTGACTGGAAAGGCGGTTTGAAAACTCCGTTCATTGCTTTTGTTTTGATGTCAACTCATCTTGCTTGATTTATAACTCCGGCTCTCAAAACCCACCTGTGCTTTAATGAGTTGAATGCAAGTTGGAAACATGGAGGTAAACGATTCCTTCAATTAATCATATGTATCTTGCCATTTACAGGGTGTACTCGTTGGTGGACTCGAGCCAGGTTTCTACATTCCTCATCTCCATCCTCCTCATTGTCTATGGAAGCTTTCGGTAAGCCGATTGTGCAACTGCAATTACTAATTTATTTATTTTCTTTGCAGTGATCGACAGGTCATGGCAGTGCTTGTATTTGTATCACATACAGGCCAAAGAGATTGTAAGGACATTCATAGACAATGGACAAACAAGAACTACACACCCAGACCGGGAATCGAACCAAGGTCCTCTGGTGAGCCGTACCAGTGCTCCACTAGGTTCACCAGAGGACCTGGGTTCGATTCCCGGTCTGGGTCTGTAATTTTTTTTTTCCCCACATATGCTTAAGTTTGTTTCCTGTTCATTTATAATTGACTCACAAAATGTTTAAGCAACAAAACGTGAGGCCTTTTTTAAATCACACATTGACACGTGTTCGTACTCCGGTTGAAGAGGACCAGCAGACTGACGAGTACACTCCATCAATAAACATGATACGAGTCAAAGCCGCCAAAGTTCAGTTGTCATGCAAAAACAATATGCTGTTCGAAATGAGCATATATATTGCCAACGGCACCCGTCTCCAAATGATCATATCGACAGTTTACATTGGCAGAAACTGCTTTAAGAATGTGTGGACACCTTTAACTACATTAGAAGTTCATCCACATCTTGTCATCGACCAAGTTCCTCCACAGCCAGACACAATCTTCTCTTCTCTTCTCTGTTCCGAGAGCCTGCTTTCTTAACCGAAGGACGTCAGTTTCAGAATTGTCTTTTTTCAGTTTTTGTTCATTGTTCATTAACGACTTATCATGTACTGTCGGACCCTGCTGTTCGTGGATTCGCTATTCGCGGACCCCATGCATTCGTGGGTCCGAAAGTGTGACCTGCTTCGACATTCACGTATTCGCGGGGG
>CM068955.1:131634794-131670716 GCA_035128595.1 Eptatretus atami
ACTCATGGCTCGCAGACTTCCTCTCCTGTCGAAGTCAACGTGTGGCCCTGAATGGAATTCTCTCATCCCCTCTCCCTGTCCAGGCTAGTGTTCCTCAAGGCACCGTTCTGGGCCCTGTGCTTTCTCTGGTTTTCATCAATGATCTCTCCGACTCTCTGGGAAATCCTCTTTATCTCTTTGTTGACGACCCCACCCTCTGCCGTACCTTCTGTCATCACTCGGATCGGCAAGCATCAGCCTCTTCACTCTCTGCAGATATGGATCAAATCACAAGAACATGTCTTTCGATCCTGACAAATCTCTCACCCTCGCTATGTCTCTCCGAAAGGACCGTATGGAACCCCCCCCCCCTCCCATCTACTTTCTCAACAATCCTCTTGAAGAAGTCCTTTCATTCAAGCTTTTGGTCTCATCTGCCATGATATCTCCTGGGAAGCCTCATTTCCAAGCTGGCCTCCAAAGCTAGTTGCCGACTGCGCATCCTTAGTCATGCAAAATCCTTCCTTGGCACACCTGAGCTCTTGACCACGTACAAAGCTTTCATCTGCAGCCTGATGTAGTACTGCTCTCCCCTCTGGGCTGGTGCTCCCGCCTCTCACCTTCCTCAGCTTCACCCTGTGAAAACCAAGGCAATTAGGATCATTGGTATCTCCCACGATGAAGCTGAGTCTTTGGTTTGCTCACTCTCCACCGCAGGCAATTGGTTGTATTTCTGTCTTCTCCCGTCTCCTCTTTGGCCTCACCCCCCCCCCCCACCGCTTCTGAAACTACCAAAATCAGGAATCACTGCTGCTCACCTTCACTCTTTCATTCCTCTTTCTTCCCACCTCTGGAACAAACTCCCACACTCTCTTCAGTCCCACTCTTCCTTCCAGGTCTTCAAAGCAGCTGTTCACCACCATCTCTTATCTTCCCCCATCCAAAACCATGATCTTTTCTTCCCCCATTAATCCACCTCCTTCAAATTCCCTGTTTTCCTTCCTGAAAGTCCCTGTCGTGTCAATCTTGTTTACCCCATGCACCCCACCCCATCCCTCTCCCTTCCACAGATCTCCTAATGTCTCTGTTCCCCACTGTTTTGTCCTTACCATTCCCACCCTTCTTGTCTTCTGCTCCCTTTGTTATATGTTCTGTGTGTTAGCTCTTATATGAGCCTTGATATTGGATAAAAAAACAATTGTTTGATACATGATCGAGGTTCGTGGAAGGGAACAAAATGAAAAGGGGAGAACACCAACAGCACAGTGTGAGTGAGAGCACAAGACCAAAAATGAGGCGGTGGAATACAGAGCGGCCTCCAACCTGCCTGCAGTACGAATCTATCATGGCTAGACGCTCAGCTTCACCTTGGGAGATCCCAATAATTTTGAGGGCCTTGCTTTCCATGGCATCAAGAGGAACAAGGTGTGATGCAGAGATGCCAACCCAAAGGGGAGAGCAGTATTTCATCAAGCTGCAAATGAAGGCCTTGTAAACTGGCCATGGAAAGACCTTGCACAATTAAGGATTCCGAGTCGGCAGACGGCTTTGGAGGCCATCTTGGAAATGTGGTCTGCCCAATAAAGATCATGGCAAGTGGTGAGGTCCAAAAGTTTGAGTGACTGAACCTCTTCAAATGATTTTTTTTTATGAAGAAGATGGAAGGGTTTTGCAGACTTCCTTTCGGAGAGACAGGGTGAGTTTGTGGGATTCGTCAGGTTTCAACGACATATTCCAAGTGTTGGACAGCTTCTGATTCTATCAAGATCTGCAGAGAGAGACGATGCTGCTGCAACCATGTCTGAAGGATGCAAAATTGTACAGCAGAGGGTAGAATCATCAGCAAAGATTTTGGCAGGATTTTCCAGGAAATCAGAACATTGATGAAGTTGAGGAGTAAGACGACCCAAGACTGTTACACAATTGACTGTAATACAACAAAGGGGATTCAATTTTGGGTTCAACAGGTCAAACAAAGGTCACTTCCTTCCCTTTGAAAATCATTTTGCAGATCACAATTCGAGTTGAAATCATCTGATGTATCTCTTTTACTTTTCTCTCTCACATGCTCTCCAATGTGGCCTTTCATTACCTCCACCACTGAAGGTGGACTGAGGTTATGTTTTCACCCCTGTCTGTTTGTTTGGCTGTGAACAGGATATCTCAAAAAGTGGTGGATGGATTCGGATGAAATTTGGTGGAGAGGTTGGGTAGGTGACGAGGACGAACTGATTAGATTTTGGTGAAGATCCGGATCCAGATCCGGATCCGCCGACTAGAATTTTTTATGCCTCCTCTGACGAAGTCACCGGAGGCATTATGTTTTTGGGTTGTACGTACATCCATACGTCCATGCAAATTTTCTCTGTTTTCCCTGTAGCCGCTTATCCAATTGACACAATTTTCACCATAGGTGTGTCTACTCTTGTAGAATGTTTCAATAGTAATTGACATACTGTAGGTCACGTGGTGTGGCAGCCATATTGGAAAAACTTTGGACCTGCATGGAAACCGCTCCATGGAAAAAAAATTGAAACTTGCCACTTGTGAAGATCTCCCCATGGGAAAGGAGTTTGATTTTTTATTTATTTTTTTATTTTGGTTGTTGATGTCATAGGTGGCTTCCTTCTGACGTCATAATTGCAGACGTCAAACGCTTTATACGATCAGTATAAATATTATGAGGGCCATCTCGGGATAACTAAATTTATGGGGGGAAAAATTGATGTCATCGGTCACGTGGTTTGGCAGACATTGTTTTTTTTCACATAAAAACCTTCGAAAACCTTCTCAGAAATGGCTGAATAGATTGAGGCAAAACTTCACAGGTATGATCACCTATCCATGAGGAACAAAAAGTTCTCCACCTGACATCATAGGTCACATGGTTTGGCAGCTGTGATTTTTTTTTGAAGAATAAACTTTCAAAAATCTTCTCAAGAACGTCTTGGCAGATCGAGGAGAAACTTCACCTACATGTTCTGCAAGCCTTGGGGATTACCAGGGTGTTCACGAATAATAGGTCACATGGTCTGGCAGCCAAATTGGATTGAACGAAAATCTTTTTAAGATTCTTTCTCCTGAATAGTTTCATCAATCGACATGAAACGTCACAATTATGATCTAGTAGTCATGGGGAATATATGTTTAAAATTTCAACCTGATCGGACGCATGGTCTGGCAGCCAGAATTATTTAATATTTTGAATCTGGGTTCAGGGATTGAAATCAAAATTGGTACATGTATAATCTTCCTATATAAAACACAATGTTTATTTGTGTTTGTGTATTTGTCTGTCTCCCTTCATAAGGACGATTTAAGAAGGGTTCAAAAGCCTAATCTTTTAACACAACTGTGTTCACTACGTTCTTTTTCTGGATATAAAAAAAAAACTCCAAAAAAATAATTTTTCATCAGTGTAATTACGTTTCTTCTATTGGAAATGTAGACCGTGACTTGCAACTGCGCATCAATGGCGGTGTACAGAAACTTTCTGAAAAATAACAATACAAGGTGCAGGGAGGTCAAATTCGCTGCACGTGATGTGCAACGCACGCAGAGTAAAACGAGTGTTCATTTACGTACGTAGGATGTCTAATAAATGAAGATATGAGCACACCTGACACTAGGCCGAGGCTTCGGACTTTGGCACACTCGCAAGGCTGTACTGTCGACATGAAATGTCCCAGTAGATAAAGAAAATAGGGTCACATTTGTACGTGTCATGTTTTAAAATAACGCTTCTTGCTATGAAACCTCATATTTTGCATTCTCTTTGAATGCAGTATTTCAAATAAAATAATTCCAACCCGTCATTTTCGACGGACTTTTGAACTAGTGGCGTAATAATGTTGGCGAAGGCATATCTGGTGACATCAAGGAGTGCCCTTCTCGTTAAGTGATTCTTCACCATTGAGAAATGAGGCCAAAAACGATAATAGAGCATGATATATCAAAAGTTGTGGACAGATTCAGCTGAAACTTGGTGGGCACGTTGAGTGTGCGATGAGGAAGAGTTTATTCAATTTTGCTGAAGATCCGAATCTGGATGCAAATAATTTCTTTAAGTGATTATTGTTCATTGAGAGATGAGGCTAAAACGATATGTAGCACGATATCTCAAAAAGTTATTGACGGATTCAGATGAAACTTGGTGGACAGGTTGTGTGTGTGACGAGGACCAATTGATTTGATTTTGGTGAAGGTCCGATTCCAGATGCGGATACGAGATTTTTTTGATTTTTAAAAAAGTGATTCTTCACCATTGAGTAATTGGACCAAAAATGATATGTAGCATGATATCGCAAAAAATGTATTGGGCCAAAAATCGGGCATTGCGTGGTGGAGGTATTTGCTCTCCCAAGTGCCCTTCTAGTTTTATACTGTATTTATTTTATTTACATGTTTATTTAAATGTTAACATGCTTTATATGTATTTTACATGTTTATTTCAATTGTGATGCGTTTATTTCTGGCTGCCGCCGACCTTCCTCTATATTTTCTCGAAGCCCAAGAACCGAAACCACCTTTTCCCATAGGCCCTTCGTTTTAACTATCGCCGCATTTTCCAGGAACGTAACCCCCGTGATACTGATAGTTTCCTGTATAGCATGATATTTCAAAACGTTGTGGACGAGTTGTTTGGTGACGAGATCAAGCCAATTCGATTTTGGTGCAGTTCCGGCCTGTCATTCAGATACAAAACGTAAACTGGTCAGCCTGGCAGAGGTACGCGCTCTACCGAGTGCCGTTGTAGTTTTTCATGTGACCTTGAATTGAAATCAGAAGTAACAGTGGGTTGGCTTCCAACATGAGCGTAGGCATATCCATCAATGCATTTGCGTCAAATTCTATTTTTCTTGTTTGTTCTCGTTAAATATATAGGAATGACAGATCGCCAAATATTTGTGGAGTGGTCATCGCAACATCTGTCAACTGTTGTGCAGGTGGTTTCGTAACTGTGCAAGACATCCCTCAGTATTTTGAACATTGCCGAAGTGCATCGTGTGGTTTGGGGCCTGGTGAACAAAAAATTTCAAACCAGCTGTAATTTAAAGATTAATTGTACAATTTGATAAATGTTGATCGTGCAGAAGTGTTTGAGTGGTGCAAGAGTTTTTAAGGGTGAATGGGAATCTGTGATTGGTATCCTTGAGCGTGGAGAATATATTTGTATTTGTCCTTTCAAAATATATTTGGCTGCTTTTCAAAAAGCTTCAGCCAAAAACACTTGTGTTCCAAAAGCAACGGCTGGCTGGAAACTACATTTACAAAGGACTCGCATCTTTGCTGTTTATGTCGAACCAGGTCCATTCCATCATGATAAAAGGAAATGTTTTCACTCCCTTTATACAAGTTGCAAATTTCAGGATAACCTTGAACCCACCCCAGTATGCTGCATTCTCCATCTAAAGTAAAATTGTTTTTTGAGACCTGAGTTTATCTTTGTAAGGCATCCTGATTGGCCTTGGAGCAATGGCGATTCCACTCTGCTCATTCCTCCTCAGGTCTTCTGACGGCAACAGTGGCCTCTCGGATCCATCGTGCGGCACAGCCAGCACTCCTCTATCTGGTCCCATTCACCCTCCTTCCCTTGCTCACAATGGCCTACCTTAAGGTGTGCATTGTCCTACTTTAAAATTTGACATGTTTGAATCGTTTAGTTTCTAAGAGATCTCGTAACATTGACAAAACCACACTTGGAACTGATAAATCGCCAGTTTAAGCATGTTTGCTTTTGAACTGTAAGCAAATCAAATTTAAGAGGTCAAGCCCCCGTGGATCCTGGCTGCTCAATCACTTGATAAACGGTGCGAAAAAAAATGAGCCACGTCCAGTGTACTGGTTGGGTTCATGAATCTTGACCCTTTAAAAAAAAAAATCTTTTCACTTCAGGCAGGATGATGTCCAATGGCTTTTAGCAAATCCCTTTATTTGCTTACTTTTCTCCTTTATTTGAAACTAGACGACCCGTGAACCCGTTGGGTTCCCGTTGTGATGGTGGTTGATGAAAAAATCATTTCAAGAAGAAAAAAAAAAGAGACAGCTCCAGCGAACTATACCGCTGAGGTTGTTTGCATTGATCAAATTCTCCCGAAGAGTACTTGACTGAATTGGGAATCGATTTTTTAATATGTTTTTTTGTTGCCTGATTTGAATGAAACTTGATATTGCACACCGCAGGCGAATGGTGAGTAAGGTGGCCCTAAAATTTTTCCGCTATCGTGTACCGTTTTGGCTGTATTTCGGGAACATACATACATACATACATACATACATACATACAAGATGAGAGTTTTAGTAATATATAGATGACAATATGAAAACTGCATTGCAGTCTGATCTTGAAGGTTTATTTGTGCCACACAGGGAGACCTGCGCCGGATGTGGTCTGAGCCTTTTGAAACCAAGCCCACTCCATCCAAGTTCCTGGATGTATGATGGCACTTATCCACAGTCCTTTTGGAATGCTGGATAACGGACCAGAGCGAGGCAGAGGCACCAGTGAGGAAACGACAAAACGTGGGTGTATGCGTTCAGACCGTTTGGTTTCATCACGGCATTCTTCGATTCCTGTGGAACTTGTTGAAGTCAGGAACTGCTGCAGCAAACCGTTGCCTTTGGATTGGATTACCCCCATCCCTTGATGGAAAGACCTCGATACATTACACGGTGGTTTTGCAAGTTGTCAAAGCCTTTAACGTTTGCCGAAGGTCATTTCCAACTCCATATGGAACCGACCGTTGTTATCCGTTTGAAGTTACTTCCAGAGTTTCCTCCATCGGGTCCTGAAAACCGTCGCTTTTCTTTCGGAGAACGCATTTTGCCATTTGTTTACAGAAAAGCAGATGTTGGAACTTTTTTCTGCAAATGTCTTCTCAATGTCGTCGTCGTAACACGAGGTGCCGGCGAAATTTTTTTTTTTTCACAGCAGGTGAAAACGCTACCTCGGACGTACAGGCTTCAGCAATGCACGTACAAAACGAGAGCGTTGGATCTGATGATTGGTCTTTGTCTTCTGGAAAACGTTCATCTCCACGGATTAGTTTTCGCTTCCTTATTGTACGGAGGTATTGGGTGGGAATTATTGTTCAGGTTATTTGCAGAATGTGGTCTGCGCAGAGCTGCTTGCAAGTGACGATGGCGACGCTTGCTTGGGCTCTTGTGCCCCGAGCGTGAACGATGTTTGAAAGTGGTTTTGTAAGGTGCTCAAAATTTATGTTGCAACACCTTACCCACACAAACTTTCGCCGGATCGAATAATTGCGTACTGCCTATTTGGATGTAGCTGTAATTGGACAAGATGCAAGATGCAAGCCTTGAAGACTTCTCTCCCCCCCCCCCCCTCCCCCCCCCCCCCCCCCCCCCCCCCCACCAACACCACTGCACTTGAAGATCAAGATAAGAGGAGCCTCCCTAAGTATTTCTTGTTTTGTAAATAGTATACATAGGTCATTGTAAACCACAATTGGTGTACACTTACCCTCGTTATTTTTGAATCCTTTGTATGATAGTGAAACAAAACAGCCTACGATGAGGCCTTTTGCGTTTGCATTTCGCATCGCATGTGGCATTAGCTTCTTTTCACCTCCCTCCCAAGCCCAGCCATCGTTGTAAATAACCTTTTTGTGTGTGCGTGTACCGTTGCTGATTTAGTGGAACCATTAGATTTTTTGTTCTGCAAACAAAACGAACACCACAAAATAAAATAAACCCAATTGCTGGGTTTGCTTATACACACACCCGAACGTCGTCTTTGTGTTGGGGAAACAAATGCAGGCGAAGCCTTCACGTCGTGAAACCTCTTCCACTTTTTGTGAAGGACAGAAAGCAATTGGTTTCTCTTGTGATTCCTGCCAATGAAAGTATTCTTTGTCCAGAGTCACGACATTGGTATTCGATTTAACCTTGTTGCACTGTTCGGAATAGCAGTCTCTTTTGCCACCGCTGTTTTTCACCTGGTTGTAAATATGTTGTGGCCCTGCTTCAGTAACACCATATTCTGTTGTACCTCGAGGGGAATTGCTGAGAGGTTTCTAGGTCCTACCTTACTGTTTCTAAAACCACATTTGGTGCATTGTTGGACAGATGCGGAACCGTCTGCATTTCTATCCCGATGTCTTGTGAATGTGATGGATTTTTTTTGTGGTAACAATAATCCCCAATTCATGTAGTCTTCCCTTTGAATGCTATAGCTGGTTAAGGGTGTTTTTCAACGGTACCCATAGCGACTGTAAAGCCTTTTGGTATGCCGTTTGTGGCTGCTAAAATAAACTTCTTATTTCTGGGATCATTGTATACACCTTGGGTTTCTGCATCAGAGGAAATGTCCTCAATTGTCAATGGATTGAGGTCTGTTTGGTGGGATGGTTAAAGTAAAGGAGTGAGAAACTTTGAACTCTTTTAAATGAGATGTTTGTGAATCGGGGATTGGCTGCCGGAGAAAAGGGAGCCGTTTCTGGGGACCGACTGACCTTCCATTGACCCACCTGCTGTGCTGGTGGAAAGAGGGAGGAAAATGGCATGTATGGAACAAAGAGCATCAGTGTCTCATTCAGAAACGACACCCTTGTTGGAATCTGGTTAGAGCTGAACTCAAACTCGGCGAATTGCTCTTCCGAGTCATGCCGGGTTTGGCCGTCAACATGGAAAAGAACTTGATATTTCTCTGTCACATGACATGAAGTCGTTGCAGGATTTTGCAAGCATGTGCGGTCGAAATGTGTGTTCGTATATGAATCGGATGTGATATGAAACGGTCATGTTGTTTCTTTGTGAGTTTCAAAGCAAAATGTTACCATAATCGGGCACTGTAACTGCTACCTGTCCAGCTTGAGTTAACCATGTGAGCACAGGCCTCACGGCGCAGCTATAGCTCTGCCTTAACTCAGATTGGCCTCCTCTACACCGCCACCAACGATAATCCAAACTCAACCATACGCTCTGCTGGCCGTTGAATATCGTTTTTCTCAAGCAAGTGTTCTATCGTATTGTTTTGTACATCGACTAAAATGAAGTCGACAATTATTCACTTCCTGTGCCGGTTGATAAAGTTCACAAATTGGCAAAAACAAACAAAAAAAAAAACCACCTTCATTTGTGGGACACATAACAATTCGATCTCATGTTGTTGTAGAGTCTCTGATAGTTTGAAAAAAAAAATTGAATGACTACGCAATGAGTACGCGTACACAAAGCAGGTTTCATCAAAAAGCCAAACGAGAAATCTACCGCTGACCACTCGCACTACAGGTCATTAGGTGGATGACATAAACGTCGCTTCTCAACTTCTCATTGACTCTGGCCTGGGACACTGTTTCTTTCACGATCACATGACTATTTCACTTACAACCACAGGCGCATGTCCGAAAGCAAATCCGGTTAGCGACAGGGCTTGAGACTGGGCAGAACCACTTGTCTAACTGTAAAGATTTTATGTTTAGTCTTCATTTCATTCCTGTCGCTGACCACTTTGTTATATTTATAAACTTGTAAGAATTTATTTGCCTCAAACCAATTTGCAATTAATTACTTGCATTTATTGGCCATGACTTTGTTTGGTACACTGCACGGTATGGCAAGCGCCGTGCCGAGCCGATTTCTCTCTCAGTTATTCGATTCTCGACTCGACATGCAGCGTGTCCTTATGGAGCACCCGTACTAAGTGTAGGCAGTGTTTGCAGAGTATATTGATAGCCACGTGACCCGATAAAGGGTGGTACAAAAACACTTATCGCAAGAGCGTCTAGCACAAGTCGAGCAGCGTTCTTTATGGAGATGTGAATTTATAACTCATTCTAGAATGAAAGGAATGGAAATAAACTTTTCACAATCTAGTAACTGGTCCGTCGCTATCCTTTCGTTCCTCAGACATTGTCGATTTGTAATGCGAGCAGCGCCCTGGCCTGCTGTACCCGTGAACGTGGATTGAGGCCATGCGTCCCCCCCCCCATGCAATCGATCAACATACGCTTGATGCAATGCAAACTTAACCGAGCTCCGTGCTGATCCAGGACTTGGCAAAATTTTTTTCCCCCCCCCCAAAATTACCGAGCACGATCCGAACCGAGCTTTTGCTACCGAGTTGCAGGCCTAAATCTGGTTAGATCCCTTTGGTCCTCGAATTGTTTGCTGTAATGCAACCGTAATCGTGACGTGGTCGTTTCCTGTTCCAATGATTTTGACCAAGCCACGTTCAACTTGGTACCCCAAGAAAGACAGCGGCTGCTCATGCGTTGGACTCATTACAAAGGGAACATTCCTCTTGTAGAGATTAATATTAAATATTTTCAATGTCGGCCAACGGAACATAGCTGTAAGTACTGTGCTTAAACACATTCAGAACACACCCGAGGGATGAGGAAAGTAGATTCGGGTCCAACGGGGTGGCCCAAAGGTAGCGCACTTACCTCTGAGCTTTTGAGTCTGGGTTTGATTCCCTACTCAACGATAAACTGTCGTGTTCTGGTGCTTCGCAGGCAAAGCATTGCAGAAACAAAGTGCACCATCTTTTGAAGGATGTTAAGTTGGGTGCCCATTCTGCTAACATTAGAAATGAATGAAAGATTATCGTTAAAAGAGAGATTGCATAAATGACAATTGGAACTGTTACAGGAACAAAGTGACATTTCTTGTTGGTTGATGAACAGTGGCTCTGTTTCGTTGATAGGGCATTGGGCAAGGAACCATGAGCCAATGCCAGCCACATTAAAGTCAAACTGCGGGGGGGGGGGAAAGAAAACTTTGTTGAAATATGTCGTCTGCTCGTCTTCTGCGAAACTGCATGTCATGCTCGCGGAGATTCCTCTCCTTTTATAAGCTGTGGGAAACAATGAATACAAAGTTGGTTTTCCTTTTCTTTCTTTTTTTTAACATTGAGTGACTTGACCATAATCGTCCACTTCTCATAAGGAAGCATTTTTAGATTTTGGAGGTCGGTACTTGTTTCTCACGTTTAAAAGAGAAAGGGGAAGAAACCAGAGAGTTGTGTCAAAGCCACAATGCTCGCCTGTTTATACATTTATCGTTTTTAAAAGACTCGTTTAATAATTAATATTTTTTATAAAGCATTGCAGTGAAGTCTATCCAAATAATTTTAAAGCAATATATGTATTTGTATATTGTAATCAGAACAAGAGCGCAAGTGAGCACAATATACGCCCGAACAAGAAGGTATATACAGAATTGTGCTACTACATGGAAAACGCATCCTGGTTGCCTTGGCAACCACTTTAGATGACGAACGTATGTCGCGACACACCGTCTCCACAGTCTGTACCTATGTACCAAATATGAAACGTGAAAGTTGAAAACTTTGGGAGTTAGAGTGCGGACAGAAGGACGGACGGACGGACAGACAGACAGACAGGCCGGACGGACGGACGACTGGTATCACATAATATGCCCCGATTATATATATATATATAATTATATATATATAATATCGGGCGTATAAAAAATAGTGGTAGATAAAAACATTAGAAGGAAACTAGAGGGGAGCACTTGGTAGTGCAAAACCTCCGCCGTCAAATACTGCTGGGTCACTTAGTGAACCTGATATCCTATTCATTGTAGGTCAAAACGGATCACACTCTACTGAACCACGATTGAATAAACTAAACTAGATCGACGCGCATGTAGAAATGCCCAAAAATAAAATCGGAATTTTTTTGAAAAAAAGTTGCAAATATTCTAATTTTTTTTTTCTAACAATTTTTTTTTTGGGGGGGGTTGGAAATACTAAAACATGTAGAAATGCAAAAAAAAAAATTCAAATATATTTTCAAATAAATCGAATTTTTTTTGAAAAAAGTTGCAAAATTTTTTTTTTTTTCTCTAACAAATTTTTTTTGGGGGTTGGAAATCACTTAAAACATGTAGAAATGCAAAAAAAATTCAAATTTTTTTCAAAATGGCCGCCGTAGCGGCCATATTGACTTTGGACCAAGTCCAAATCTAATGGCATGATCCTTGGACCATACCTAATCCCCACCAAGTTTCGTCGAAATCCGTCGAGGAGTTTTTCCGTAATACTGTTCACAACAAACAGAACAGACAGGGTGAAAACAGTACCTCTGTCCATCTTCGATGGCGGGGTTAAAAATAACTTGCACCAAAACTTTAACATTTTCACGCTGACGCTCACGCCGGGGGTATCGCTATAGCTCTCTGTTCTTCGAACAGGCGAGCTAAAAACAGTCAAGTAACACCGGAATTGCATCACTGAGTGTGTGCCCAATCATGTTCTTTTCTCCACCCATTTAAAATTGTGAGCCTCACCATCTCAAAGTTCTTCCCCCTAATCGTTTTCCCCGTCTCTTCTGGAGATAGTACTGACTCTCCTCAACTGTCCGCCTGCATTTTGCACAGTGATGTTTTGTCAGCATATTCTGTCTAAGTTCTCTTACCACCCCTACCCCCTTGATTCCCTTGTTCCGACTTGTGCTGTCTGTTTGTCGCTTCCCCTTTTCCATTATAATGCCGTAAGCCAACCACCTCTACTCCATCGACGTCGCTCTAAAAATCAGCTCTTCCACAAATCTCGATCTCTGTGATGAAATACATGTTTTAAATAAATTATAGAAATCGAATATTGCCCTCAACGCAAGCCTCCCTCGGTCCTCCAATTTCTAGTTGGTTTAGGACTAATAATAAATAAATAAAAGCTGAGAGAATAGTGCGTCTGCTTGATTAAGCACTTGAAGCAGTTTTCAAAGCACGTTTCTCAACACAAAACTAACCTTGGTGAATTGGACAGAGACCACTGTATCAAGAAAATTACTGTTGGTGCTGATGATGATGATGGTTACTGCCCGCAAACTGAAAATTGCCTTGTGGTGAGATTCGCTTGACGCTCAGCATTTAGAGGATAGAGCCTGCATAACCCCCCTCAATGGGTTGGGGGGGAGATTTCTCATTCATTGCCATACTAAGTGCGGAGAGAAAATAAATGTAACAAGATGGTGCCGCTGCTACCCAGACTGCCCTGGAAAGTTGTGCAACTTCTCCAAAAATCACCGGCTATGTTTGTCTGAAGTCTTTGTCTGCATGTGCGCGTGATTTGTTACAGCTCCTCCACGAGTCTGAGGCATTCTCGAAAAGTCGTTGAAAATATATTGCATTTGTATTCTCCTTGAGTTTTTAAACTTTTCAAACACATTGTGGCTTCTTGATTTTTGTCTTATCCACAAAATAGTACAGGCATTATATGACATGACCTCACACAAATTGCAACAGAAACTCTTTCAACTGGTTTATTCTCATAACTTTGTCCTGTATAACATATCAAAAGTCCTAAGGAATCCAATTGGTGGAAACGATTGAAAAGTACTGAAATCGTGAGGTTGGCATTTTTCTCCATTGCCACCATGTTAAATAATGGATTTTCGCATGTCTGCTTGTCTGATGTCCACACAAAGTTCAGTATATCCACAATCTACCAGAAACTTTGTTTTACATGACATGATATTGCGGTGCAGTACAAGTCATGTTCAAAAGGAATTACAACAAATTGAGAAGATTTGCATTGTAAAAACAGTCAAGTTGAAAGTTGCAAAATGTGCAATCGGTGAATTCACGTTGTGTATTTGGCACAGTTACTGTACTTTAAAAATAATACTCATGTTTTTTTTACATTATTCAGTGCCATCACATCCTGAAACATGATGGCCTCCAAGATGTGATTTGTAAGGACCCTGCAGAGGGGGGGCGGACAGCCACCATCCACACTTAGAAAAGGGGAGTGACCATCAACCGAGCAAGTAAATCCAGAAATGTGACATATCATACATCACCTGGGGAACTGGTTCATCAAGTCTGCCGCAAGAAATATACAGCCAACAACAAATAGTGAAAGCACGAAAGGAGAAAGACAAGAGCAAGTCGACAGGCATGTGCGACTACGCTCAGCTGATGAGAGGAGTTCCTTATGACAGAGACTGTCTGTTCTGTGGGAGGTCAGCGCATGTTGGGACCAAGAGAAGAGTTCTGATGTACTGTATTCCAGTGAGGACAGTTTTAGGTTCAAGGATATGCTCTTGAAATCTTGCAATGAAAGAGGAGATGCCTGGGCAGTCATAGTGAAAGCTCGTGTGTTGCATGTGCATGACTGCACGCTGCAGATGCAGTGTATCACCAAGTGTGGCAGTGTAAATCTCAGTACAAGAAGCAAATGCCAGCAGCTCATCAGACCAGCGAAACTGAGGTAAAGAAAACAAAACTGGTCGGCCACAAGACGAAGAAAGATTAATGCCTTTCTGGAAGTTGCGAATGCCAGTGCGAGCAGATGCCATCTAGGCCTCCTCACACCTGACTTCCAGGGATCACAGGCCAGGTTCAGTAAGTGCTGGATGGTGGAGCACTTGTTCAGCGCATCCCATGGACACGTGGATCACAATACAATAACATCTGCAGGTTGTACACCGAGTATGTCACAAGAAAGTATGGGGAGGCAATTGTCGTTTTCAATGGTTATGAGGTACATCCACCAAGGACATGCATGACACACCAGAGACGAGCAGGTAGGAGGACTGGAGCAACCATGACTTTTGATGAGGGCATGCTGTTACAATGAAGAAAGACGAGTTCCTCGCAACAACAGTTCATCAACATGTCAGTGGCCAACTGCAGAAGAAGAACTGTCAGACGTATCATGCTTCAGGTGATGCTGATCTCCTCATAGTGCAGAAAGCAGTGGAGTCTTCAACCACAACAAACACTGTGCTCATCGGTGATGATACAGATCTGCTCATGCTCCTTATCTACCATACCAAGCTCGAGTCACATGACCTCTCTCCAACCTGAGCCAAAGAAGAGCACAAAGAACCCCGTGTCTGGACATCAGGCTCAAGCGCAACTGGGTCCCAGTGTGTGCACTCACATTCTTTTCATCCACGCGATCCTTGGTGTGATACTACATCCGCCTGTATGGCATTGGTAAAGGACCGCCCTCAAGAAATTCACAACCAGTGATGACTTCCGTGAGCAAGCTACAGTGTTTGACACACCGTCAGCTTCCACAGCAGATGTTGTGCGCAGGAGAGAATGCTTTGGTCTGCCTGTACAATGGTAAGCTTGGGGAGGGACTCGACTCACTACGACACAAGCACTTTTGTGAGAAGGTGGCTACTAGAACTTTTATGTACAGCACAGAGCCTACCACCTACCTCTGCAAGCCCAAGTACCACAGTCTCCGCGTGTACTACGGGTCGCAGCAGTGGAAGGGAACCGTGGATGATCTCCTGCGCCAGACTGGGGATGGAAAGAAAGTGATGGGGGGGGGCTCATCCATGTCCAAACTGTTACCCCAGTCCCCAGGAACCTGCAGGTCATCAGATGCAGCTGCAAGACAACTGCAGCAGCCTATGCTGCACATGCAAGAAGCACGACATTGAGTGTCTGTTGCATGTAGCAAATGCAAAGGATCAGGGTGTGCAAATTCATTTCAGACTGAATGTGATGACGATGAGACGCGGATGATGAAAACCAGTGGTTGAGTAACCAGACAACCTAAAATATTATGTTGCCTTATATAGTATAAAGTGCTGTTACTTTAAAATAATGTCTTCAGAAGCACATGACTGTTTATCGTTACACATTATTAGTTGTGTTGAACATCAGTGCATGCACTATTTAAGTATATATGCCAGGTCATAATAAATGGATTTAAATCATTTAGAGGTCTTATCTGAAGGCACGGGTCATCTCAATAATAAAACCAGACCATCTTCCTAGGAAATATATGTTTAGTATTACATATTAGTTAGAGCGTTGCTTAATATCCATTATAAAGTAGCAAAAAGTGGTTCCAGAGTACGGTTAAGAAACATTTTGGAAAAATTAAATTAAATTAAAAAAATTAAATACAATTTATTATTTTTAAAAAACATTTTCCACCACTTGGATTCATTAGACTTTTTATATGTTATAGAGGACACATTTATGAGTAATGAACAGTTATCAGATTTTCTGTTGCAATTGTGTGAGGTTCAGTCCTTATTTGTCATATAATGGCCTGGACTACAAGTGCCCATGAAGTAAAGTTGTTCTTGTTCTTTTTTGTTTTTTAGTTTGTTTTTGTCTTTTTCAGCACCTTCATCTCGGAGACCTTGATTCCCAGAAAGACCAACAGGATCGGCAACATAACCTCGCCTGTATTCTTTGGACCATTTATTTATTTATTAATTACCTTCGCCACTTAAGGTGGACGGACAGTTATGTTTTCTCCACTGTCTGTCTGAGCAGGGTATCTCAAAAAGTTGTGGATGCATTCGGACAAAATCTGGTGGACAGTTTGGCTTTGTGCCAAGTACTAATTGATTCAGCTTTGGTGAAGATCTGAATCCGGATCCAGATACGAGAATTTTTAAAGTGATTCTTCATCATTGAGAGACGACTTCTCAAAGTTGTGGATGGTCTTTGTCAAAAAATTTCATACTTATCGGATGTGGCGTTCTAGATTGAATCGATTCATCCTCGTCACACACCCAACCTGTCCACCAAGTTTCTCAACTCTGGGTAGTTGACAATAACAAGCCGATTAGACTTTGGTCAAGGTCCGGATCCAGATCCGGCCTCTCGGTGGGACATGGAATGTAAACAGTTCAGCCTGGCGGAGGGATGCGCTCCACTGAGTGCCCTTATAGTTTGAAATAAGTTTTCTCCAAGCGAAGTCCCTCATTACATTTTTATCCGTTATCAACCAATCCTGAGATGTGAGGTTATGGGAGAGATTGGCTTCATAAACATCAGCACATCTTGGTCAGCTGATATTGCAAACAGCATCTGGAATCCAAGATAGTGAAGCAAACCTCATTTCCCCCCCCCCAGAATTATTTGTGTGTGGTAAACACCTCATGATGTCAGTAGTTTTGAGGTGCAGCGAAGGTAATGTCACACCTTACCAAGTCTATCGTCATATTGTGTGATCTGAAATGTATTGGCACATGGATGGTCCCAGCTCAAAACTGCAAGTGACGGTGGGTGGGAATCTCGCACGCCGAGGTTATTTGTTTCAAAGATGGCAAGGCTGAATTTGCTACGGAACGCCCTGAGCGGGGTCGGTTATAATTCGTGTCTTCACACACCGTTATATTCCTTAATCTTATATATCTATCTCTCGACCTGTGGCTTTCTTTGTTCCTTATGCATGGCCACATCTTTTAAGTTGCAAACTCCAAACTTGTGGTACAAATACAACTTTGTGTGGGTGGTAACAGGCTTTGTGGTCATGGTCTTATGTGGGGGGAAAAGGGGGGCATAAATTCTCTATGTAAATGGGTACCATGTAGCACCACCTAGTGGTGGTGGCAGAGGGTATTACAATTTCCTTTTTTAGCTCGCCTGTTCGAAGAACAGAGAGCTATAGCGATACCCCCGGCGTGAGCGTCAGCGTGAGCGTGAAAATGTTAAAGTTTTTGGTGCAAGTTATTTCCTTTCTAATGTTTTTATCTACCACTATTTTTTACTGATTACAATATACAAAATACATATATTGCTTTAAAATTATTTGGATCAGACTTCACTGCAATGCTTTATAAAAAATATATTAGACTCGTCTTTTAAAAACGATAAATGTATAAACAGGCGAGCATTGGTGGCTTTGAACACCTCTGGTTTACCTGAGTAACGTTGAGGTTAAAGCACTCCGCAGGATAAATTTGGCCTGCTTCCCTTCCCCCTCCCCCCCCCAAAAAAAACCAGAGGGTTCTGTCAAACCTGCCATTGAGACATTTTAGCAGGATGGGACATCAGGATGAGGGGGGGAAGTGGGACGTAAGGACTTGGGGGGGGGGGTGGGTGAGGGCCTTAAAACACTCTATGAATGGGCATATTTGTCTTCCTTCTCCTTCTCACCCAAAATTTTTGGCAAACAAGACGACAAATTGTTCTGTTAGCGAAGCAACAGGTAGGCTTGTATTCAATAAAGCAGAAACGGTTTGTGTCGGAAGGATGGTAGAAATGGACACACATGTAAGCCTGAGGAAATAAAATAAACAAATGAATGAGGACAACACAACAGAAACTCTGGACATGTTGCTCTGGCTGCCCGAAGACAGGGGTACACCATCTTCGATGTGGGGGAACTCTGGGTCGCTCTTGGGAGATCGACTGGATGTCTCCCTGCCGTGGGCCTGTTTGTGAGAACTGTCTGGGGCTCAACAGCAACAACATATCCCTATCCATGCTACCTAATGCAGGGTTCAAAAGTCGTATAATCTATGTGAATACAAACGGGGGTCTATGCCTTCTATTAACTGTCCCCCTTTCCCTCCCTTTTCACAAACGTAACTATATTTGAAGAAGCAAAAATTGATGGTAACTGAGTAATACCTTGTTGAAGTCTGGTGTTGGCTTAGTGGTTAGGGTGGCGGCTTGGGATCCTAGGGTCCTGAGTTCAAGCCCCGTTGGGCCGCTGAATTAAAAATACACCAGGAGGTTGACTCAGCCTGTCATCCTTCCGAGGTCGGCAAAATGAGCACCAGTTTACTGGTAAGGGGGACACTGCATCAGCGGCATAGCCGCGTCCCAACCAATGATGCAACCAGCAGCCACAGGCTGCACTCGATAGAGAATCCCTTGTTGCTTTCAATATGCGTGCAGCGTATACATTACCTGGTTGCGAACAAACAAATGAGAATCCAACAATCCCAATGAATGCCAGCACTTCACTGCACATTATATTACTTTGACAAATATTTCAGCCTGTATTTCCTGGACTTCATTCTTTATCTCCCTTTTCTCAATATCTCCAAACTGAATCTTCATTGAGTGAAAAATGCTTCTTCCTTTAAAACATTTTGAAATGCTTCACTTATTTCTGTTACGTGTGTCCCGTGTGTTGTTCTTCATCACGATCTATTCCCCTTGTTCACATCAATGATTTTACAAACTCGTCTCTCACCCAAACGCTTGGTCCATCAACCCTCCTCCTGCATTTGCAGCACTGCCTTTCTCTGTTCTTTCAACAACAAAAAAATTCCACCCATCCCATGATCTTTATCTCAATATATACCGTTTGGGAATCTTAAGAAGTTCAGTTTACAGAGATCGTCTGCTCACGACAATCAAATCCCCTTTACGTCCTTTAATGGTGTCAAACCCCTTGTGTTGCTACCGTCCCCCACATCTCCTACGAGCCCACGTCCTTGCAACCACACCCTTTCTGCAGTGCACGCAAACCTCCGCCAGGCCGAATAGTTTACATTTTGTATCCCACTGATGTGCCGGATCTGAATCCGAACCTGAACCAAAATCTAATCGGCTTGTTCTCGTCACCTGCCCAACTCATCCACCAAGTTTTGTCATAAAACGTCCACATATTTTTGAAATATCGTGCCGTATATAGTTTTTGGTCGAATCTCTCAATTGTGAAGAATCACTGAAATTTGTGTCCAGATCCAGATCTTCAGCAAAATCTAATGAATTTGTTCTTGTCACTCTCCCAACCTGTCCGCAAAGTTTTGAATGAAACTGCCCATAACTTTGAGATATCTTGTTCACAGGCAGATAAATAAACAGGAAAGATGTCATGCACAACACGATACTTGTGAAATCCCGAAAACAAATTTGACCTTGAATAATTTGTGGTTGAATTCAATGACCTTTTTGACCGCAAAATCAAAAGGCTTATTGCTTCTGATGAACCCGACCATTTGGTAACGTTTCGTGAAGATCGGTTTCACATTGTGACTTCGAGGTGATTGACATACATACATACATACATACATACATGAAAGACGTAGTGCAAAGCACGATACTTGTGAAATCCCAAAAACAAATTTGATCATAAAAATAATTGGATGTTGAATTCGGTGATGTCGTCTGCAAATCCTCTTCAAATTTCAACTCAATCGGATGAAAATTGACAATTTTAGAATTTGGCCTGTGTTGAACTTTTAGCCTATGTGGACCTACAAAATAATTAGTGGTTGAATTCAGTGACCTGAAATATAAATATTTATATAAATATAAATAAATATGACCTTCTGACATCAAAATCAACAACAAAAACAGCAGTCTGAGATTGCAGACCCTCACCAGGACTGCTTTTGTGTGGCGTTTGTGTACTGGTGTGTTAGATACATGAGACATAACTAGAACTGCCACTTTATAACTGTTGGCAGTGATGACCGAGGACCAAGACGTCCAGCTTTGATGCAACCCCGCTTTGATCGGACACCTGACACTGACCCATGACGTTTTTTTTTGTTTTTTTTCATTATTCAATAGGTACAGAAGACCAAATAGGTTCAGTCCTGCATTGGAGTAATCAGAAGGAACCCAAACAAGCAAAAAGCAAAGATGAAGTCATCAGGAGCAACCTGGATGGGATTCACATTTCAGCTGCTACTCTACCCTCAAACCCACCCAGGCACAGCCCCAAGTGAGCCTTATTCAAAAAAAAACAACTTTTATCTGTAGATGACCCTCAAAAATGTTCATACTGATCGGATGTGACGTTCTAGATTGAATCGATTCATCCTTGTCACACACCCAACCTGTCCACCAAGTTTCATCCGAATCCGTCCACAACTTTTTGAGATATCGGTTGAGCCCAAACTCTCAATGGTGAAGAATCACTTAGAAAATTATCGGATCTGGATCCGGATCTTCACCAAAATTGAATCAATTCTTCCTTGTCACACACCAAACATGTCCACCAAGTTTCGTCCGAATCCGTCCACAACTTTTTTGAGATATCGTGCTATATATCCTTTTTGGCCCGATCTCTCAATGGTGAAGAATCACTTTAAAAATTCTTAATCGTCGATCCGGATCCAGATCTTCACCAAAATCTAATCAGTTCGTCCTGTCACACACCAAACCTGTCCACAAAATTTCATCGAGACCCGTCCACAACTTTTATGAGATATTCTGTACACAGACAGACAGAAAGGGGGAAAACAGCCTCCTTCACCTTCGGTGGCGGAGGTAATAAGCAAAGTTGGTAAACTGGAATAACTGCAAACAATTTTATTATTCAAACTTGCACAGCAAGTACTATGGACATTTACAAAATCACTGATTGAGATTCCATCATCATGAACCATGCTGCTCGGGAGCAAAAAGCCGGACCATCTGGCGAGGACTCGAAGGGCAGCCGGTGACGGGACAGCGGCGATATGTACGTACATAGTTGTACACACACGGGTAGCAGAAAACGTACCCCGAAGTGCTAAGCACCGCCGGATTGCTTCGAGGCTGCAAGCAGATGGGGCATTTCTCAGTGGATTCTCCATGCACTTCGAGGTGTGTGGGTGCCGGTGGGATAGGGCACCAGGGGCCAAATGGATCGGCTGCCATGGACTCTCTTGCACCCGCTGCATACCAGTACTCTAAAAATTGAAGGAAGAAGACCAAAATGGAGAACGCCGAAGAGATGGACATAGTCGTTCCACTGAATACCGATTTCAGGATCGATGCGATTCGACCGATGAGCCTGAAGGACAGAGAAGAAGATGCTAAATTTTGAGAATTTACCAATCACCGACCCACAATGTGTACCATTGAAGTTTTCTTACCCAGCTTCATTTGAGAAGTTTTCTGCTTCCTGAAGTTGCTTCGGCAACCTGGCCGTATCTTGTGGAGTACGGTGGGACAGGTACACTCCAGCAAACCAGAGCAGTATTGAGTGTCGTTTCACCTTTCCGAGGGCATAACAGAGCTGGTAGTAGAGTCCGATGCCTTCCCATGCCAGCACAGCCAAAGGATAGGTCGACAGGAAAAGCTGCTGCAGTCTGAGACACACATTGGATAAGAGCTTGATGATCAAACTCAAACAACATGTCATAAACAGGAAGGCAAACTACACTGACCTGGCACGGACGGTGTGAGGGAAGACCACGCCAAAGTCCCTTTCATCTCGCAAACGTTGGAAGAGCTTTGTGAGCTTTACTCGCAGATAGGGTCCGGCCACGAGCAAGAACAACGAAACACGATGCTCCCGCAGGGGCAACCAACCTTGATGACAATGCAAGAAAAAGAGACTGTGCTCACCATGAGGGCAAGTGGTATCGTACCATTGAGAAACTTGAGGAATATGTTTCCCGTTAATCCAACCTTCGGTGGAACGAGGAAACTGCGGGACCCGTTTGAGACCGTAGAAGTTTTCGGAGAAGGAGGCTCCGGTACTTATGAGGTAGTGGTGTTGGAGAGTTAGTTCCAGCAGACTATACAGCTCATCAAACCAAGACCAAAGGAACTCCCAACGACTGGGATTGGACTCGACGAGGACCTACAAAGTTCACAAAGACCACAGATTCTCAGGTCAAACCACATTTAAGTCGGTACTTTTCAAGCATGATCAAGATGGCTATCTAGGGCAATGACAAAAACACAAACCGGTGGGGGTCAGAAAAGGGAAGATTAAATATCCTGAAACTTCATGGTATTGCAATATTTATGAATAATAATCAATATATTTACCAATCAGGATACTTGGAGATAAACCATGGATTCATTTTATTAATTTGCGAACAAACTCGCTCCATGACTTGGATGCATTGGTCGTTGTACTGAGATCGGTTTGAGGGAGTGAAAACAATCTGCGGTTTTGTTGCGTCTTTATTTAAGATACGTCTACCTTCCGTGCAGGAGGCAGCCATTAAGCCGATAAAGCCTGTGCAATCGTGTCAATATCCAAGTGCAGCCTATCTCTACTACTTCAAGACACATATCTAACTCGATTCCAAAACGACTGTTTGTGCTGCACTACCTTTGCAGGGAGACTTCCATGCATTTACTACTACCTGAGTGAAAGAGGACCATCCTAACTGTCCTCTTTACTCTGAAGACGACGAGAGTTAGGACAGAAGTAAGGTCCTATCAGTGTCAATTCTGCTAAAAAATATATTCTGCACTTTTTTGTCAGTACCCTTTATTATCTTAAGCATCTCGAGCAGATGCCATCCCAACTGCCTCCTAATGTAAAAAGTCCCGTCTCTCTCGCCGCGACACATAGCTTCATCTAGCTAGGCCTGAGATCAATATATTTGCTCTACCCTGTACCCTCTCGTTGGCAGCTATATCCTTCCTCAGATGTGTCCACCAATACTAAACGATATTTGAGATGCGGCCTCAGTACATTTTTGTACAGAGATAACACTACCTCTCGATTTGTGACTTATCTCCAAAGGAATAAAACTTAGAACCCTGTCAGCCTTACCTGCAGCTGCCTGTCATTATGATGTCAGCTTAACACCAGGTGAGGTTGATTCAGCCTGTCATCCTTCTGAGGTCGGTGAAATGGGCACCAGTGTACTGGTAATGGGCACTACATCAGGGGCACAGCCACGTCCCTTACCAATGATGCAACCAGCAGCCACAGGCTGCACACGACAGTGTGTGTATCTATCCAGGCTGTGTAACCACGGTGTATTGTACCGTGCATGCACGTAGACACAGTATGCATGTTTTTGTTTTGAACCCGCGTTGTTTTTCATTTTTCGGGCGAGGAGTTCCGGGAAGCTCGTGCCATTGCGAAAAAAAAAACCATCCCTAATTATTTACTTTTAACGGTGTATGAAGCAAGTCGCCGATTTATGTCATGGATGCATTCCAAAAAACTGCGATGATAAATTATACGAAACGACGTTATTCGGTTACGATTTTCCCCGATACTTGAGAGTGGAGTGATTACAGGGAGGGAGAGGCGGCGCGACCGTGCTTCGGTGGAATGTCTGAGCCGGCTCAATGATGTGCTGGTACTCCCCCGCACCCAAATGACAGTTCGATCGGTCACCGCGCCACATGGGGCATGCTTTCCGTGTCGATGCTCAACGTCCCAAACCCAATCTGTCCTTTAACGGACGATTAATAGCGAACGAAGTGAGCTTAATACTTAACGCGTGCACGTGAGAGAATAGGAAACGGAAATAACAACAACACAATCCCCCTGGCTATTTGGAAGATCCGTGTCGTTAGCTATGACCTTTTGCTTCGGTTGTGTTTTAAACGCTGTGCGGTGTATAAACACGATTGGGTTTTATTTCTATCTTGTGAATATTACTTAACGCGTGCACATGAGAGAATAGGAAACAACAACAACAACACAATCCCCCTGGCTATTTGGAATCCGTGTCGTAAGCTATGACCTTTTGCTTCCGGTTGTTGTTAAACGCTGTGCGGTGTATAAACACGATTGGGTTTTATTTCTATCTTGTGAATATTACTTAACGCGTGCACATGAGAGAATAGGAAACAACAAAACAACACAATACCCTGCCAATTGTGAATCCGTGTCGTTGCGATGACCATTTTGCTTCCGTTTTTTATTTGTTTCCGGTTTTTGTCATGGGGAATGATGCATGCCGGGAGATCATGACCGAAGTGTTTATTTATTTATTCAATTATTTTTTTCCCAAAGTTAATTTTATACTTCCGAAAGTGATTTTTTTCATGACAGGAAGTGTTTATTTAGTATTTAACATTACCGGGAGTGATTTTGAAACTCTTTCCGGAACTTTTAATTTCTTTTATTCTTGACCAGAAGTGATCGTTTATTTATTTATTTATTTAATTATTTTTCCCCAAAGTTAATTTTAATAAAGATATCTCCCGCATCATCAAAAAATATTTTTTAATCGTGATTACATTATTTGATCGCTGATCCCGAATCCAGGCCGAAGTAACCGGAAATTGCGTCAAAATCATCAGCTGTGCGGCGCTTACACGTACCACGGTATCGTTGGCAAGTATACAGTTGTGAACAAGTTTTATGATTAAAGTCAGAAGCGAATGTAAGAAGAATTCTACGTTCGCTTCTCGGCTTTGCCTATTCCATATTAACCAAAGCAGTTTGCGATCAAGGCGACTCGAATCAGTCGGAGACCAAGTGACTTCATGTGCGTATTTCACAAGTAAACAGGGAGGGTGAACAAAGGACACAAAAGCATTTATTTACCCAGTTTATTCACAAAGATACGCACCCGGGTATTGCATGAATAGAAGTACACTCGGTCCTTAGAGATTACGAACAAACGACTTCACTCGACTATCATCCCATAATGTGCTGACGGCGTTCTATCAAACCAAACGACGTAAATTGGTCACTTACTTATGCATCAGTAAGACGATAATTGGTTTAGTCATTTATTGACACAATTAGGCTGCTCGTGGTCACTCGAGAGTTGCGGTTCCACGGGGTTTCCGCATATTTTGCGGAGTTGTGAGTTGAACAGGTGACCGTGATGGGCCATGATGTGGAGGAACCATGTTGTTTCTGTTTAGATCACGGTTTCTATATTCGTTGGGAGATGAGGTTGAGGAGTTGTGGTGGAGAGTGGAGGGGGTTTGAAGCCTTGGGGTTGGGAGGGGGAGGTTGAGGAGTTGTGGTGGAGAGTGGAGGGGGTTTTGAAGCCTTGGGGTTGGGAGGGGGAGGTTGAGGCAGCTATCTTTTCAAAGAACATAAAGGGATGATGAAAAAGTGGTTTTAGACACGCATTGTGAGGGGAGATGACATGCTATCGAAACATTTCTGGTCAGGAGTGGTTTTACTTCACATCTTTTCGAAAACATAAATTAAGGGAAATAACTATTCTAATCTTTGCATTCTTAGCCACTAGAAGTCAATTCCACAACACTATCTCCACCTCCATTTCAGACTCTCAGGAGTCTTGTGTCCACACGGGGAATCAGTGTTGGGTGCGACTCCATTTATCATACAAACTCCCCATCCTAGTCTAACCCCGGATACAGTAATTAAAGAGTCCATCCCTCGTCTGTCGTGTGGTTGGGAAGGGTGAGTGTGCCATGAGAAGTACCTTCTTCCATTTTGCTCAATAAAGAGTTGATGAAGCTCATAATTTAGTTCATTGTTACTCCCTTCTGGGTAGCACTCCCTTACCCAAGGTTAGAGCCCTGGGCCCTGACGCAAGCTCTCCTGGGTGGCTTCAGGGCCTTAGCGGCGCACAGAACTACACAGAAGGCCTAAACAATGGCCGATGTAGTTTTATCGAGAATGGTGTCTTCTTTGGCCTTTTTGGCCCATGCAACAACAAAATGCAACCTGCTTGACCATTGCAGCCGCTTGAATAGGTTAGGCAGTGGCAACAGGTGACTCAGGCTGGCTGGCAGATAGCACAGGCCTGTAGCAGGCAGGCTGGCAGGTGATGTCACGGTCGGCAGGGACAAGGGCCTGTAGCAACAGGTAGGACGGTGGCAGTTGTTGATTGTGGAAGCAGGAGCATGCACTGCGGCAGGTGGGGTGGCTGGCTTCAGCCATAATCCTACCTGCCACACCAATTCCTCTATTCTATGTCTCGCTCTTGTTCCTCTAACTAAACCCTCTGAGCTAAGCTATCCCTCCTGCGCCCCTAATCCCTTTCAAGTAAACTGTCTACCGGGAAGAAACTAAAACACATGTCATGATTGAAAGGTTGGGTGGTGTAGCCTTTCCTGGCTTCCTCGTGGAGTGGCTCGATTGGGTGGGGGTAGAGCGGGGTGTGCCTTCACCTAATCTAATGTTGGGACTCAAGGGGTCCTCAAAATCCAACTGCCCTCCTCCTGTTCTATCCAGCATCTGCAGACATCAAAATGGTGCGAAGGGGAAGCATTTCCACTCGACCCTAACACTTTCAAAAACACTTTTTTTCTCTCGTTATTTTAACCCCCCCCCTCTATTGTGGTTCTAATAAGCAATTTACATGCCACTCCATGTGCTCGTGCTCTTCTCATATTGGGCCTGGCTCTCAGATTGGGCCTGGCCCTCAAATTTTTCTCTCTGCCCTCGCACAATCTCGTGGCTCGGCAGTGTGGGCCCTTCAGCAGGATCCCCGAGATGCTGGGGCCAGCTTGTGAGCTGCCTTGCTCCAGCCGAATTCAGGGAAACCTTCCCTGGCTCCCCCCAGCAGGTGCCCTCTCTGGCACGTAGTGCCTCTGGTCCTCTCCTGGGTACCCAGGCCTCCCTCAATAAATTTTACATGTACCTCTTGGCATTTATGACATGCATGTGTTGTCAGTTTGCTGGCAGCACACAGGGTACCCCTGTCAAAACTCTACTCAAATGTTGGCCACACTTCCAGCTCTTCAACCACACTTTTACACCTTTTTCAATTTTACTTTACTTCTTCCAGAACCAACGGCATCCATGCTCCAAAACAGCTGAATCCCCTCTATCTGTCATTATGATGAGGATTCATCTCCACAGAGGGCTGTGCTTCCACTCTTCACTCAAACACACCCACTTCACACCCTGTTGTTTCATAATCGATCACGATAAATTTCAGTCCACACGACCAATCACATCCACCCCTCTGTCTGTCTCAGCGTCTCCACCCTTTCTCCAATACTCGTGGGCAGCACGCACATTCACGAACTCTGGCTCCGAACTACACTCCGGGGCCTGAACACATGCGTACTCCATCATGCGGCACCCCTGGTTCATCCATCAGCTCAACCCGAGCTGGAACCGTGCTCCGTTAGTGTGGGGAGCCGTCCTGGTTCGAACCCTAACCAATCCGTCTCTCACGGCGAATCGCCTGGTTGCGTTACTTTTCCGTTCTTCTCTTTACTTCTGCCACCGAAGGTGAACGGAGGTTATGTTTTCACCCCAGTTTGTCTGTCTCGTTTTGAGCAGGATATGTCAAAAAGTTATGGACGGATTCGGACAAAACTTGGTGGACAGGTTGAGTGTGTGACAAGGACGAATTGATTAGATTTTGGAGAAAATCCAAGCAAGGATATGAGAATTTTTGAAGTGATTTTTCACCATTGAGAGGTTGGGCCAAAAACGATGCAACACTGAGGTTAAAGCACTCTTTGCATGGGTGAATGTGTTCTTCCCTTTTCCTCCCCCACCCCCCGCCCCCCAAAAAGGGCCTGTCAAAGCCTCTCATGGTGTGAGAGATTTCTAGAGGGAAGGGACATCAGGACGAGCAGGGGCAAAGGGGGGGGGGGGAGCAGGGTGTGAGTGGTGGGGAAGGGGTTAAAACACTCGATGCATGGATAAATGTCTTCCTTTACTTCTCGCCCAGAATTTTTGGCAAACCGGATGAATAATTGGTCTGCTAGCAAAGGGAAGAGTAGGCTCTGTTAGTCGCGTGATATTTCAAAAAGCTGTGGACGAGTTATGATAAAAACGAGGTGTTCGAGTTGGTTAGGTGACAAGAACAAGCCAATTCGATTTTGGTTAAGGTCCGGATCCAGGTCCAGGTCCGGCCTCTCGTTGGGATACAAAACAAACTGTTCAACCTGACGAAGGTATGCATTCCACCGAGTGCCGTTCTAGTTGTCCATCATGCACACCTCATGTGCCGTGCTCCACATTCCTCACTCACCACACTGATACCCTTGCTCGCATCCTCACTCTCACCCACATGTCTGCACACACAAGCTTCACGACGTCGACCTCTCCCATTGCCACAAAGGTTTGCACACCGATGTCTCAGTCTCTGATACGTACACCCGTGGTGTGGAAGTGCAGGCGCATTTCCGCACCACACGCACTCAGGCAAACCCCTGCCCTCCACTCCTCGGGAAGTCCCCGTCCAGACCTGTATTACCTGAACCTGCTCCCCATTCACACCATGGCTGGGTGTGTCCACCCTCCGTTTCCATCTCCTCTGGAGTCTCTAATGCGCCCTCTAGTTGGATCTCCATTTCCATCTCCTCTGGAGTCACAGCTGTGTCTGTCCAGTTCCCCCCCCCTGCTGCTTCAGGCCACAATGATCGCTTTCCATATGTGCAATTAAAAAAAAAATTGCACCAAAATCCCCAAAAATTCCTTTGAGACGGTTTACCGCTTCTCCGATCCGAATCTCTGAGCTGAAACCAATATTGCGGGGGCATGCTGGCTAAACGGCAGACGCTCCGAGATAGATCAAGGTCAATTTGCGTCTCGGCCAAACTCACTTTGGAACGCCAACAGCCAAATGAGAGGCGTGCCGGACTCCTGTCTCTCTCGGTCGATGGTCCTGATTCAAAATGGAGATGCGAGCAGTCACCTTCGCTCAGCGGGAGACTGAATTTAACAGTGTTCGGCACTCAAACAGAATATCCTCAAATTATTTATAACGAAATCGGCTATTCTCTCAGCAATGGATACCAGTCCAAACAAATGCAAAGAGACCCAGTGAATTTAAAATGTGTAATGAAGAGAAAAAGAGGACAGTCAATTATAATAGAGTAAAAAGTCGAATCAATGAAATACGTGTGCTGGGGAATCGACGAGACAGGAACTCTTAATTATGTAACTTGAGGAATCGCATGACAGAAGACGACAACAGCGAGTGAGATGAGACAAAGGACTACTGTACTGTGTTGCGGCTCATTTGAGAACCGCAAGTCCACAAGGGTTGTTGCACTCTAGCAGGTGGATCGACGTAGGAGCAGGAAGGTAGGAAACCATGGTCGTGCTGGTCAACGTGGCACAGGGGCCGGAGATGATGTACGGGGTGGGAGAGCAGAGAGTGGTGCAATGGTGGGAAGATGTCTCCATGTTTTCCTCTGATGCGTGGGAACACTTCAGTCCACTCTCCTGTCCTTATCCGAGCGCCAAGCCTGGTGTTGGCCGAATGGTTAGGGAGGCTGGCTTGGGATCTTAGGGTCCTGAGTTTGAGCCCGTTGGCTGCTGAATTAACACCAGGTGGGGTTGACTCAGCCAGTCATTCTTCCGAAGTCGGCGAAACGAGAACCAGTGCACTGGTATAGGGGCACAGCATCAGCGGCGTAGTTGCGCCCCAACAAAACGATAGCTACCCGGCAGCCAAGCTGCCCTACGCAAGAAGAAGATACGAGCGCCCTTCAGGCTTTGTATTAACTCGCTCATGCCCTGCCCATGCCGTCGCTAAGCCCAACTCGCTCTCTGCTCATTGGTCATTCAGGTGTCACTTCAACCAAAACCCCACCCCTAAACTTCTCGGCTCGTCCGGAACGTTCCAGTCCCTGAAGTCACGCTCTGGCCTGCTTGCAAAGCTGCTATCTTTTAAAAGAACATAAAAGACAGATTACAAAAGATAAAACAAGTTTTTTTTTATTTAAAGGATTATGAAAAAGCGGTTTTAGACACGAGCAGTGCGAGGGGATGACAACATGCTATCAAAACGATTATTGACGCATTTCTGGTTACGGAGTGGTTTTACTTCACCCTTATTCTAAAACATAAATTAAGGGAAATAACTATTCTAATTGACGCATTCTTAGCCCCTCAGTCATTTCTGCAATGTTATTAAAATATTACCCTCCACCCCCCCCCCCCCTTCCCCGGCTTCGGTGAGAAATCGCAAATTGTGTGAGCATGCGTGGTAGTAACGGTGGTGCAGATTGCTGCGTGGTTATGCAGTGTGTCGAAATTTTAGCATGAGGCAAGAAAGAGAATGTGGAGAACAAAGAAACGCCAATTTCCAGAAACATGGATCGAGAATTACTTCTTCACGGACGTGAAAGACAAGGCACAATGCTTTATCCACCAGGAATCTGTCGCAGTGACGAAGGGATACAATGTCAGACAGGGTTATGAAACGAAACGTGAAACCTCATACTGTAAATCCACAAATGTTGCATGAAAAAAAAACAAACAACCTCAAAACACAGCTACGTACGTTAACGAAGAGCACTTGTAAGAAGCTCGACTGTTCAAGAAAGCGTCACACGAGTGAGCTACGACATCGCAGCACTCATCTGCAAGAGTGGAAAGCTGTTTGGCACCAGTCAAGTTGTGAAAGAGTGCTTGATAAGGGCTGCCAAAAGTGTATTCAGGATCCGTTCCCCAGCATCAGTCTCTTTCAAAATACGATGTAACACGCGACGTTGAAGATGCGTCTCGGGATATTTCTGAGCAGGAAGCAACACAAGCTGAAGATTTATTTTTTTTCCCCGGTAGATGAGAGCACACACACATCAGATTCTGTGCAGTTTTTGATTTTCCTAAAGGGGGCAGTCACCGAGAATTTTGAAGTGACACAATAACTGGCTGACATGCAGATGCTTCGGGGAAACTCCAAGGGGGCCGATTTGTTTGAATGTTTAACAGCGGTGTTGAATCAGTACGGGCTGCCTTGGGCGAGAACTGGCAGGAATTACAACCGACGAGGCACCGGCACTCGTTGGCTGCGGAAATGGACTGCTCACATTGGTTTGTCATACCAGCAGATACCCGTCCACGACGGGTATGGGGGACAGGACGGATCACAATTCTCGGTTCCGGAAGTTTCTTTGGATGTTTTGCGCCGCATTCAACAGCTCAGTTCATATTGGTGGCGTGTCTGGGTGCCCATGGTAGCGTTTGAGACCGGTCACTTTAGATTGTTGGCCTTGACACATCGTGCCGGATGAGTAAACACGAACGATTTACATATTCATCGTTTCTATATTACCTCCATCAACAGATTAACAACATGGCAGGATAAAAGTCATAAATGCAGAGTTGAACAAACGTCTTGAACTCATGGACTCAGTTAAGTAACGCATGTCGTCTGGGATCCAGCTGTCAGTTTGCAGCTGATTGTGACGTCATCGATTCCCTCTGAAAATTCTATCAACATTCGATTTTTTGAATTCGCTATCACCTGCGTAAACACATGGAACACATAATGTGAAGATTTCGAAAATATGAACAGAATATGTTCGGAGAAAAGTGTGTTAGAAGTTCCAGGCTTACTCCCATGATATTATGATGATGGTGGAGGAGAGCAGCACTCGATCATCGACGGTTCAGATCGATGTTGGAAGAAATGGTTGCAGAAAATGAGGATGTGTTGCACCGCAAGTTTTTTTTGCCAGAGGCAAGGCGAAGTACTCAAACGGTTCTTTTAAATATTTATCTCCGGGAGAAGATAAAAATTTTCTACCAAGCAAAAGGGGTGAAAAGTGCAACGTTTTTCAAACGAGAAATGGCTCTCTGACCTCGTTTTTGTCGACATCAGCTCAACAAACTGAATTTGCAGCTGCAACGAAAAGGGAAACCCATCAACCAGCTGTATGACATCATCAAAGCATTTCAGCTGAAACTTAGTTAAGAACAGCACATAACAGCTGGTAACCTCGTGCACATCATCAGCCTACAAGTGAACGGCACACTGAGCACTGCCACGAACAAAGCAGCTGAGTGCGACCAATTCAACGCCGATCCACCGCAAGAGTTCAGCTGTCATTTTGAAGATTTTTGGCCCAGTGAAAATGAATCATCTTCGTTTGCACGTACTCCTTCGCTCGTCATGTGAACACCGCACACGATGGGTACAGAGGCAGCTCGCTGAATTTCAGTACGACTCCGTGTCGAAAGAGAGGTTACCCTCATACGTCGATGCAGGAAAACACCCGGGATCAGGAAACGCGCTCAGAGGACACTCTCCCTGTTCGGAAGCACCCGTGTCTGTGAACAGACTTTCAACACGATGAACCTGAACGTAAAAAGGCTGCGAAGAAATCTCAGCGACCACCACTTGCAACATGCGTTTCATCTCTGGGCCAGTCAGTGAGTCGGCTGCAGGCAGGTGTGAAGATTCTCTTGCGATACAAGGGTCAGCATTGACAGACATGTCAGCTTTTGTTCATTTTACAGGACCTAATGACCCGTGGTCCCCGCATCAATGAAACGCCTGATGTCCTCAATGGTAGAACACCATTCTTTTTTTTATTTCCGCCATTGAAGGTGGACGTCGGTCATGTTTTCACCCGTTTGTCTGTCGTTCTGTGAGCAGGATATCTCAAAAAGTTATAGATGGATTCGGACAAAACTTTGTCGCCATGTTGCGTGGTGACAAGACGAATATATTCCATTTTGGTAAGATGTGGATTTTTATACAATATAGCACCACATATCAAACAGTTGTGGACGAGTTGTGGGGAAACTTGGTGGACGAGTTGTGGGGAAACTTGGTGGACGAGTTGTGGGGAAACATTGCTAGTTGGCGAGTTTGTGGGAAACTTCCGTGGACGAGTGTGGGGATAATTTAGGTGGACGACGTTGTGGGGAAATTTGCCTGTACCGAGTTGCTTGTAACAGATTTAACAGGAGACGAGAACAAGCCGAAAAGAGGGAACAGATCTGAGATTGGACTAATCTTCGAGCCGTGGAGGTAACGGGTCGGTGGGGAGAGGTAACGGGTCGAGGTGGGGAGAGGTAACGGGTCGGTGGGTTTCTGTCCATCGACATTTTAGAACACGTCCTTCGGCCCGAACCTGCTCGTTGGCAACGTCTCCAGCGGTAAAGGGGGGGGCGGGAAGCCGGAGCTCGGTTCAATGTCAGCCGTCGATGTTGAAGGGAGCTAACCTCCACACAAACACAAACGTATCTAATGCTGCAAATATACATTCGTCCGTTTTATGGAGTAAACCACTCCAACTAGAAGGCACTCGGTAGAGCGCACACCTCCACCAGGCTGAAAGTTACGTTTTATATCCACTGATCGGTCGGATCTGGATCTGGACCTTCCCCAAAGTCTTTTCGGCTTGTTCTCGTCTCCTGTTAAACTTTTAAAGCAACTCGCACTCCACCAAAGTTTCCCCACAACCTCGTTCCACCAATCCCCACAACTCGGTCCCACCAAGGTCCCCACAACCTCCACCAAGTTTCCCCAACAACTCGTCCACCAATCCCCACAAACCGACCAAGCCCCAACAACCCCACCAACCCCCCTCAACTCCCTACCAACGCCCCACAACCCCACCCAACACACAACTATACACCCACTCCCTCCCCTCCGAATCAGTGGATATAATCAACGCTCTTCGTACAAACTGTTCAGCTCGGTGGAGGTGTTTCCGCGCCTTTCCTACCACCGAGTTGCCTTTCTAGTTGGATTGTTAACTTCTTCCCATAAAACGCGCTCCCTCCTCCTCTAGCCCCTCCAGGCGCATCCCATCCTCGAAGTCATTTTCGCCTCCCAGCATTAGTATACAGTTGTGCTTCGCCTGTGTGCGAGGATTAGCTCCCTTCACATCGCTACGGCCTGAACATTGAACGCGAGCTCCGGCTCCTTCCCCCCCACCGCGCCCCCCCCCTTACCCTACTCGCTGGAGACGTTGCCAACGTAGCAGCGTTCTCGGGGCCGAAGGACGTGTTCTACAATGTCGCTATGGACAGAAACCACCCGCACCCGTACCTCTCTCCCACTCGACCCGTATCTGCCCGTTTGCCCACCCTCTCCCCACCGTCCTTCTCCCCACCTCGACCCGTTACCTCTCCCCACCTCGACCCTTACCCTACCCGTACCCCCGTCTCCCACCCGCACCGCACGCGTTACCTCCTCCCCCACCTCGCCCTCCCGTTACTCTCCCACACCTCGACCCGCTTACCTCTCTCCCCCACCCCCCTACCTTACCCTTCCTTCCCCACCCGACCCGTTACCTCCCCACCCCGACCACCTCCCGCTACCCTCCCACCCGACCCACCCTCGTACCTCTCCCCCTCTCCCACCCGACCCGTTACCTCTCCCCCTTCCCACCAGACCGTTACCCTCTCTCCCCCTCCTCCCTCACCCGACGTTACCCTTCTCCCCCTCTCCCCACCCCGACCCGTCTACCTCCCCCCTCCCCCCCCTCCCACCCCGTTCTCTCCCCCTTCTCCCCACCCCGTTACCTCTCCCCTCTCCCCACCACCGTTACCTCTCCCCTCTCCCCACCCGTTACCTCCTATCCCCTCTCCGTTCCCTCCCCTCTCTCCCCCACCCCCCGTTACCTCTCCCCTCTCCCACCCCGTTACCTCTACCCCTCTCCCCCCCGTTACCTCTACCCCTCTCCCCACCCCTGTTACCTCTACCCCTCCCCCACCCCGTTACCTCTCCCCCTCTCCCCACTCCCCGTTATCCTCCTCCCCCTCCCTCCCTCTCCCCTCTCTCTCCCTCTCCCCTCTCTCCCTCTCCCTCTCTCCCTCCTCCCTCTCTCTCACTCGACACGTCTACCTCTCTTCCTCCCCCCCTCTTCTCTCCCCTCTCTCCCTCCCTCCCCTCCTCTCCCTCTCCCCTCTCTCCCTCTCCCTCTCTCCACTCGACACGTTACCTCGTCCCCACCCCGACCCACCTTCACGGATGCTGAGTGCCGGCCGCGTCGCCGTGAGAACCATCCTGGGCGAGCAACACAAACAGAGTCGGCTGAACGGGAATCTCCGCCATGATGCCTGATTACAGGAAACACCTCTCCCTTTCTCCTTTTCTTCTTCCTCCTCCATATGCAACTACTTTATTATTAAATATTCCTTTTCCTCCGCTTCTTCTTTTCCATCGAAACTGCCTTGAAAATAGATGTTATTGGAATATATTTTCTGTTCACACGTCCTTGGATTAAGGTTTCACTTTAACTAAAAACGAGAGAACTCAAACAGAGGAAAATTAAATTATTGTCGAATACATTCTTTTCATGATTTACAAACGTTTCCGGCACAGCGTACACCGCTCACTGTACAACCCGTGTACTGTATTATGGAGTAGGTTACACCGCTCACTGTACAACACCGTTACTGTATTATGGTAGGTTACACCTTCACTGTACAACACCGTGTACTGTATTATGGAGTAGGTTACACCGCTCACTGTACAACACCGTGTACTGTATTATGGAGTAGGTTACACCGCTCATCGTACAACACCGTGTGCTGTATTATGGAGTAGGTTACACCTCTCACTGTACAACACCGTGTACTGTATTATGGAGTAGGTTACACCCTCACTGTACACACGTGTACTGTATTATGGAGTAGGTTACACCTCTCACTGTACAACACCGTGTACGTTATTATGGAGTAGGTTACACCGCTCACTGTACAAACACCGTGTACTGTATTATGGAGTAGGTTACACCGCTACTGTACAACACCGTGTGCTGTATTATGGAGTAGGTTACACCGCTCACTGTACAAACACCATGTCTGTATTATGGAGTAGGTTACACCGCTCACTGTACAACACCGTGTGCTGTATTATGGAGTGGTTACACCGCTCACTGTACAAACACCGTGTGTTTATTATGGAGTAAGTTACACCGCTCACTGTACCTCCCATTCTCTCTCTT
>CM068955.1:131671354-131698618 GCA_035128595.1 Eptatretus atami
GTAGCCCCCCTTTTCTAAATATCCATCCATCATATATATCTGTAGCCCCCTTTTCTATATCATCATGTCAATGTAGCTACTATTCTATCACATATCATCATCAATGTAGCCCTCCTTTATAATCTATTTCATTCTCATATCATCTATCACATTTCAATGTAGCCCCTTCTATTCCATCATCATATCATCAATGTAGCTACCATGCTATTACTCCCTTCATTATCATCAATCAATGTAGCCTACATTCTATATCCTCACATCATATCAATGTAGGCCCACCTTATCATTATCCATCATTTCTCATCATCATTGTAGCCTCATTCTTATCCATACTCATACATCATTACATTGTAATGCCCCGCTTTCATATATCAATCATCATCATCATCATTCAGTGATAGCCTGCATCTATATCATCATTATTCATCATCAATGTAGTCTTTCTATATCATCAATCATCATAATGTAGCCCTCCTATTTCTATACTCCATCATCATCATCTATCAATTGTAAGCCTACCTCTAATCCATCTATATTCTCAATTGTAGCCTACTCATTCTAGTATCAATCATTTCATCATTCAATGTAGCCTCCTCTATATCCATATCTCTCTAATCATTATCATGTTACCCCTTTCTATCATTCATCATTCATCACATATAATAATGACGCCCTCTCATTTCTATCATCATCATCTTGTACTCCACATGTACCTCTACACTTCTGATAGCTTCCTTATCATATCTCATATCACTCATCATTGTAGCCTTTACATCCTGTCTATATCCATCATCATCATCATCAATGTAGCCCCCCTTTCTATATCCATCATCATCATCATCATCATCAATGTAGCCTACCATTCTATATCCATCATCATCATCATCATCATCATTATCATCATTATCAATGTAGCCTCCCATTCTATATCCATTATCATCATCAACATCATCATTATAAATGTAGCCTCCCATTCTATATCCATCATCATCATCATCAATGTCGGCTACCATTCATATCCATCATCATCATCATCATCACTCATCATCATCATCTCATCAATGTAGCCAACCATTCTATATCCATCATCATCATCATCAATGTAGCCCCCCTTTCTATATCCATCATCATCATCATCATTCAATGTAGCCTACCATTCTATATCCAATCATCATCATCATCATCATCATTATCATCATTATCAATGTAGCCTCCCATTCTATATCCATTATCATCATCAACATCATCATTATAAATGTAGCCTCCATTCTATATCCATCATCATCATCATCAATGTAGCCAACCATTATATATCCATCAATCATCATCATCATCATCATCATCAACATCATCACATCATCATAATGTAGCCAACCATTCTATATCCATCATCATCATCATCATCATCATTATCATCATCATCAATGTGGACTACCATTTTAGATCCATATTATCAATGTAGCCTCCATTCTATATCCTCATCATCATCATCATCATTATCAATGTAGCCTCCCATTCTATACATCATCATCATCATCATCATCACATGTAGCCCCCTTCTATATCCATCATCATCATCATCATCATGTAGCCCCCCTTTCTATATCCATCATCATCATCATCATCATCAATGTAGCCCCTTTCTATATCCATCATCATCATCATCATCATCATCAATGTAGCCTACCATTCTATATCTTCATCATCATCATCAATGTAGCCCCTTTCTATATCCATCATCATCATCATCATCAATGTAGCCCCCCTTTCTATATCCATCATCAATCATGTAGCCTACCATTCTATATCCAACATCCATCATCACAATGTAGCCCTCCTTTCTAATCCATCATCATCATCATCATATCATCATCACTCATCATCATCATCATCATTCATGTAGCCCCTTTCTATATCCATCATCATCATCATCATGTGCCTACCACTATATCCATATCATCAATCATCAATGTAGCCTACCATTCTATATCCATCATCATCAATGTCGCCTACCCTTCTATACCATCATCATCATCATCATCAATGTAGCCTCCTTTCTATATCCATCATCATCATCACAATGTAGCCCCCTTTCTATATCATCATCATCATCATCAATGTAGCCTACCATACTATATCCATACATCATCATCATCATCATCATCATCAATGTAGCCCACCATTCTATATCCATCATCATCATATCATCAATGTAGCCTACCATTATATCCATCATCATCAATGTAGCCTACCATTCTATATCCATCATCATCATCATCATCATCAATGTAGTCTACTATTCTATATCCATCATCATCATGTAGCCTACCATTCTATATCCATCATCATCATCATCATCATCATCATCATCAATGAAGCCCTCCTTTCTATATCCATCATCATCGTTATCAATGTAGCCTCCATTCTATATATCCATCATCATCATCATCATCATCATCATCATCATTGTAGCCTACCATTCTATATCCATCATCATCATCATCAATGTAGCCCCCCTTTCTATATCCATCATCATCATCATCATCAATGTAGCCCCTCCTTTCTTATATCCATCATCATCATCATCATCATTGTAGCCTACCATTCTATATCCATCATTATCATCATCAATGTAGCCCTCCTTTCTATATCCATCATCATCATTGTAGCCTACCATTCTATATGTGCATGGCTCACAAAGTGGGTATGCTGTGGTATGTTTGTGGGAAATTCCACATAAACTATTATGAGGTACTTAGACAAACCATCAATGGTCAGAAATGAAAGTGGACATCTTGGGGAACCTGTAGAAACCGGCAATATCATACTCTCCATTTCCCTGTTTTATTAAAGATGATAAAAGCACAGAGAATATGGGTATTGAACCTTAGAAATGTTAGTTTGATTGGTAAAAAAATTATTTTACTGTACGTTTATGTGACAGTTATTTTGAGTGGGGTGATCAGAATGTGAACTTTGGTGTCTCTTTTATGTTTTGATGATGTTCTGTCTCCCTATTCGGGTTTTCTGCATCTTCCCTATCTGATGAAATAATGGATTCGTACATAACGCTTCGTGTCCACTGCATCGAGGAAAATAAGGAGTCCAGTGTTGATAATGTTTCTTATGATTTTTATTCCAAATCTCCCTTAATTTCTTGGAAATATGACAGAGTCTAACGGCAGAAAAATATAGATCAAAATTGTGATCAGAAAAATAAAATTCGGACCGCAAGTAATCCCGTCTTGATTTTCGTGTCAGTCCGGTTATGTACGAATCATCATCCCTCGTCGGACGCAAATAACGCTAGCATTAGAAAATGTTGCCGTCTTGCAAACTTCCCCGATTGATGGATATAATAGGCACTTGCAAGCGTGTCAGCACATTTCCATTCGCCGTCGAGCGCAGCGTTTGTCTTCGTGTCCGTGTCTTTGCGAGAGCCATAACGTACGAATCAAGCGTGAGGACGCCGAGACGAACGAGGTGACTCGCATTTGTCTGAATAATCTTCATTTTAACCAACGCTAGAATTTTTTGGTGCTTCGTGAGGATCCGAGAGGTAAGAATTATGTTTTTCTTTTCATGTTTAAAGTGATTATTTTCAAAAGTTCGAAAGAAATAGATTCTATTTAACGTTATTTTTCGCTTACAATGTGGCTTTCTTTGCTACTGAACTCGTCTGTGTTTTTATCGTAATTTATAACATCGGACTCTCTCAAAATGTGTTTTTTTTTTCTTTTTCCTGTCACATATTGAGCCTGTTTAAAAAGGCAGAGTAAAAATTATCTGTTTCTTATCCCAAATATAATATTTACGTTGTTTTTTTCATCTGATTCCGTACATAACGCTGACGCCAAGCTTGAAATTCGGACGTGTATTTACAGTGTTGTATATATCAGTGGTAACTTTAAAACCGACGTGCTGGCAGTCTAAAAATTTAGATTTAGCTATTTGAATACATGCAGATTAACATAATGGGTTGCATTTCATGTTTCCCTAAACTTTTTTTTTTGCCCTTTGTGTAACAGTACGTGTACCCACTTTGTGAGCCATGCACATATCTATCATCATCCTTCATCACTCTTTGTAGAACGTCAGTGATGCCACAGCACTCTCTTGGGGGGTTAGCTGGGTGGTTTGGTTGGACCAGCCGTGGTTTTGTTGGATCAGGTGGTTCGCCGTTGTCTTCGTCGCTTTCAGTTGATCACGATGGGCAGTTTTAACCTGCTCAGGGTGCGGGGATACCGAACCTACTCTTCGCCAGAGACATCGTGGAATCTTTAACACCCAACATGAACCAATCGGGTTATTCTCCTGAGCAGGTTATTCTCCGATTACTCATAACAATTTGGTTATCCGGCTTAACGTCTTTCCAATCGGACTGCGTATGAAACACCAGGGTGTGGAGGTACACACACTTGCCTGTGGCTTGTCTAGCCTGGGTTCGAATCTCAACTCAGCTATACATTGTAATCCCAGTGTTTCACAGGCAGGGTGATTATCGTGATTCATCAATGTGCATGCCATCCCTCGGATAGACCCTCAACGGACGTCCCGCTTCCGCCATTAGTTCGTGGACGTTAAAGATCCCACGGTGTCGTTCGTGAAGAGTTGGCGAGCTGTCGCTGGCACCATGGCCAAATTCCAAATTCCTGCCTCAACCTTAGTTGAACGTCAGACCTGGCCAGCCGGGTCGTGAAAGACTTCGGCCATGCTTCCCCTGGCCAACTCCAGAAGAACATGGGAATAATTGTGGCCATTGAAGAATAAGAAACAGAAGAAGAATAGTAATCTATAGTAATAAACGTCAGTGTGTCAGTCCGTCCGTCTGTCATTCCGTCTCCTCCATAACTCCAAAACCATGAAACCTAGCAGCCCCAAACTTTGCATGCATACTAAGGGAACTCCACAGGAGTGCATAAGTGAAAATTTGGTGTTTGCATTAATTAAAACACCCCTTTAGAAGATAATTAACGGCCTTATTTATTTATTTCCTTTGTCAGGCGCATCCTCGGTCACCGCACTCAATGGGATCTTAAGGCGTATCCTGGGTCACCACGTGACCAGAATTGTGTCAAACTCGCAGACTTCATAAATTTTGGGGAAAATCATGCAAATTCCTTCAAAAATGTTCCTCTCCAGACCCACCAGTCAGAGTGCTACCAAATTTGGGTTACAACATTAGGCCAGGGCCCAGATAAGCTCCAGGTCCAGTGGTCCTGTTTTTTTTCCACCCTTCCATTTGCCTGTGGGTGGTAGACTGCCATGTGGATACATTTAATCCCATTGATGCTGAGATAAGTGGTGAACTCAGCTGTTATGAACTGTGAGCCATTATACATGGTGATGACCTGTGGCACCCCCAAGTAGCTATCAGTGTGTCCAGGATGTGGATAATGGTCTTAGTCCATGGGCCCAGGCATATATCGGTACCATTTGAGGAAACCAAACTTTAGAGCTACTAAGTTATTGGTAGGGACTATATGATTATTTCAATATGTGATAACCGTTCCAGAAGAGCAGCTTAGTGTTAGTATTTTGCATTTTTACCATTTTACCATTCTGAGATATTGACGTTTTGGGGGAAAATCACACAATGGACTATTGACACATCCTATGAAGGTAATATCATTCAATAACAGCTCAGGATATCCAGATTTGTTATCTGCACACTTACAACAAGCATACTTCCCATCTTGAGGCACATCTCGTTCAGATCGGCACCACGAACCCATTCGAACGGATTCCCATGGATCAGACGATCGAGGAGACTGTCAACAAAGACACACAGACACCTGGAGGAACGAAAGGATTCAGCCTGAATCCAGGAGCTGTGACCCGATACTATCTGACGTCAGATTACCGCAGTATGTACCTTGGGCACCTGAGGGATATGGTAGGTCGAAGTCACTCCAGCTGAACCATCCAGATCTGCAGTTACCTAGGATCCGGAGGGATGAGGCTGACATCCAATCCTTGGTGAATCTCATGGAGAACAGCTGGCTGGATCCACTGAGTCCTGATCAAGCACAGTTTGTCAGCTTGTCGACCGCTACTGTTGCTCCTCCTGATGTTGCCAATGACCTCCTCGCGGCTCGCACGGTAGAGAGGAGGCATACCAGGATTTCAAGAAGAAACGCCTGGAGACAAATCCACCAACTGCACAGTTCAATGACAAGATGACAAAAAGGAACTTGAAAACATTCACCCACATCCGGAGGAAACCAACCAGCAAAGCGCAGCCAAAGAAATTGTTCTCAAGGCTGACAGGAACCTGTTTGGGCACATGATCCTCGTTGCTCAGAGTCGAGATCTGCACATGAGAGATGTCTTGGCGCACCCCTGGGGCCTTGCCATGGTCAATTGCTAATGGCGATGGATCTCTGCAGAAGATGAACAAAGCAACCCTTGCCAGAGAGCTGGAAAAGAGTGTTTCTCCCGCTGAAGTTATTGCACGCCATCAGCAACTGTCATTGATGGCATGAGCCTGGTACAGAAGATGAAAGGGAATGACAAGACGTTTTCACAGCTGGCTGAAGCGATACTGTCAACAGCTCTTCATGATGGAGCCCAGAGTAAACGCATTGATGTTGTCTTCGATGTTTACCGAGAGACGTCCATCAAAGACGCAGAGAGATGCAACAGAGGTGCAAGCACAGCAATCCAGTTCAGGAGCATCGCACCGGCCACAACATTCAGCAGTGGAGGAAACTGCTCTGCAGCTCTTCCAACAAGGCAAGTCTAATCAAGTTCCTGGTAGAGGAGTGGAAAGAACCAAAAGCAGGGAGAAACTGAAGGAAAAGTTTCTCTATGTAACCTGCGAGGAGGTCTGCTACAAGCTCACCAAGGACCACTGGGAGGAAGTGGCAGAGCTGAAGTCCACGCAGGAGGAAGCAGACACCGAATGCTTCTGCATGCTCTGCATGCAGCAGAGGCTGGGTACAAGGCTGTGGTGATCACTGCTGAAGATACAGATGTCTTCGTGCTGTGTCTTGCCTTCAATAAGGACATCCCATGCCCCATGTATCAGAAGTGTGGTACGCAAACCCGCACACGGTTCCTAGACATTGACAAGCTTGCTAGATCGATGGGAGACAGTGTCTGTGATGCCCTGGTTGGACTGCACGTGTTCTCCGGTTGTGATACAGTCCCATGGACTATAAGCTGCCAGTCTGCAATGGTTATCACATCAAAATATGATCTATATATATACACCAATTCAAACAATCATAACTAGGATTGGTTTCCTTAGATGGTACCGACAAGTGGAATTTCTGGCCTGGGCCCATGGACTATCTGGGAGGTGGCTGATCCCACAGGAACAACCTCAGGCCACTTGGAATGTAAATCGTATGTGACAACCAGATAGCGTTGATGGTGAAGGACACCACAAATTTCTCCACAAATATCAAGTTGCAGGTGTTCCCAGGGTTGAGGTGGCCAGGGAACTGGCTGCAATGGAGGTGATACGGGCTGTCCAGCTTTGTCACTGATCAAACAAGCTGTACAGTCCTTTACCAGTCTCAATGTCATGGTCAATACCGGACCACCTCACCAGGTCCCGGTAACATTGTTTGACCTTGACAATGCCGAACTGACTCCCGTGAGCCATATTTAACACCTGTGCACGCAGCATACTTGGCACTACTGTTCGGTGTCCTCATGCCACGCAAAAATCATTCCAACAGGACAGCTTGTCTGACCCTGAAAATGGTATCAGTTTGTCCACTACTCAGGCTGGCCAACCCTCTGTAATGTAGGAATGTAGGGTACAGAGAAGATGATAGATGCCTGCTGGAGCTCCATCATGGAGGGGTCCTTACAACAGTTGGAATTGATCCTGCTCTGTGTCTTCTGGTTCAAACCTGGTGTCAGCAGCCATAACTGATCTGGATAGATGGTCTACAACTGTATTGTGACAACCAGGGGTGAACTGAAGCTAGAAATTGTACTGCTGTAGCTCGTCTTACCACCTGTACAATTGGAGTGGCTTGTGTCCCATTCCTGATGTGGACATCGAAGCCGCGAGTGTCTGGTGATCTGTTCTGAGGGTAAAGGCCCGACCATACCGGTACAGATACCAACGTTTACATGCTCAGATGCACACCAATGTCTCTTTCTCCCCCATGGAATATTTCTGCTCCATGGGGCTCAAAGCACGGGATGCAAAAGCTATGGGTTTCTCCACGCCGTCCTGCACCTGAGAAAGAACAGCCCCCAATGCCATGGCCAAGGCATCACAGCTGACCAACGTACCACTATTGATGTCAAAAATGAGCCAGAAGAGGGGCTGGTGAGCTCAGTTTTCAACAGCTGCTTGACAGGCTGGGCTCCAATTCCAGGAGGCTTCCTTCTTAAGAATCTGACATGACGGTGCAGTGATGGCTGAGTACTGTGGCAAGAATCGTCTGTAATCGGTTGCCATGCCCAGGAAGGAGGCAAGCTGAGAAGCAGATTGAGGCTCAGGGATGTGGTGAATCGCTTGGACTGGAGAGGGGAAATCCCTTGAGGTGACAGCTTGAATCCTACAAATTATATTCCGGGAACCGCAAAAACACATTTGTCACCATTAAGTGTTCAGTTGTGCTGGGCGAGTTCCTGGAACACTTAGACCAAGCGTTCATCATGTGCTGAGGTGTTGGAACCGTGTACCACTATGTCATCTAAGTACAAGGACATAGCCGGAATGCTAGTGACGATGGATGACATCTTTTGAAAACAGCTGGGTGCAGAGCTTAAGCCAAACAGCATACGGGTGTGACGAATAACTCCGGGATGAGTCACAAAAGCCATGAGATCCCTGCTGTCTGAATCAAGGGGAATCTGCAGGTAATCTTGGTGTAGGTCCAACTTATTAAAAACAATAGAGCCGTAGTAACAGGTGGTTAGCTCTTCAGCTGTTGGAAGCGGATATTTGTCAGGAATAATTGCTTTCTTCACAGCATGCAAGTCCACGCAAACTAGGAGTCCCCTGGACATTTTCTTCGCTACAACAAGGTTGGAGATCCAGGGGCATGCATTGATAGGCTCTGTAATGCCAGCTTCCAGGAGGAGGTTCAATTCTGTTGCTACCTGGTCCAGCAAGGTGCGGGGAATGTGGTGTAGTGGCTGAATGACTGGAGCCACAATAGGATTTACTTTGGTTTGATGAACGAATGCAGAGAGGGTGCCCAAATCATCAAAGCATGCAGGCCATCATTGCCGCCAGGGTAAGGACACTTACCACAGGTTGCATTTTGTCTGTGCCACTCGGGTCCATCAAGGAAAACTCAAAGTGAGTAAACAAATCGAGACCCATTAAATGAGCACCGGTTCTTGTAATGTAGAATGTAAATGTCGGAAGAGACTGGGCACCATAACATACCGACAACTGCAATGTACCTGCATCACATCAATTTTGTCATATCCGTAACCAGTGAAGGTTGTGGAAGAGCATTGCAGGGTCAAGTCGGAAAAACACTGGGTTTACCTATCAAAATTCATGAGAGATACCTTGGCACCCGTGTCCAGCAGATTCAAAAAATTCAAAAACATGTCATTCAAAAAGACAACACATGTTTTAAAGTTCGATCGAGTCGATAGCACAGAATGGATTTTGGCCGGTGCAGCGTGGAAAATCTGTCACTGAACGGTTGCTTGTGGTGAGGTGGAGCGACACCACCTGTAAAAGTGGTTAATTTTTCTGCACTGTTGGCCCTAGGCATGGCAATTGTGCCTCTGGACTCGTTCATGGTTGTCCCACAGTTCCTGCAATTCCATGTAGAACGTGTGGGGTGCTGCTGCATATGTTGTACTGCGAGCTGTGTACTCGGTGTGAGTTTTCCGAATCCCCAGAACTGTAGAGTCTGTCGCTGTCACAGGTGAGAGTGCTCTGGTAAGTTTTTGTGCACTTTGGTAAGCTGCTTCCACTTGACTATCTTTATGGCTTGAGGCAAAGTTAGATTCGAGTAAAAGTCTCTCCCTCACTTGTGTACTCGATCACTTGATCTCGACTCATGTCGTCATGCAGTGTACCAAATTTACAAGGAAGTGCTAATTCTCTCAATACAGATACGTATTGGAGAATTGCCTCACCAGACCGGAATTTTGAACCATCGAATGAGGGCGCTCTGAGTGGCTCGGAAATGTGAAGCAAACGTGGCGGTGGCTTCAGCGTTGGTGGGCGCAGGACCCAACGTCAAGAAAATGCGATGATTCCTCCGTGCGCAGACAGTGTATGAGCAAAGCACGTCTCCGTGAATTGGCCGCATCTTGCAGATTCATTGCAAGCAAGTAGGTATGAAAGGAAGTCCACCACCTGGTGCACGGAACGGGCGGTTCAACAGGTGAAGCCTAAAAGGGGGCCGATGAGGGAATCGAAAATTCCGTTGGGGGTAGTTGGGTTTGGGATGGAGGTTAGGGTTGGGGGTAGTTGGGTTTGGGTTGTGGTTGAGGCTGAAATTGGGGTTGGGTTAGCATTGCAAATACCAAACGATTGTAAAACCCAGTATCCCACTGCGAGGTGGCCGGGATGACGATTCCAGGACACAATAATGATAATCGTGCACGTATCAAATTATTCATTGCATAACAATAATTTCCTAAAAATAAAAAGTTCAAGTGGGCGTGGCTCGGCCCACAAGGGGCGTGGGATGCCCCTCATACAAAAAAGACACAACTCGACTATGATATCTAGCTTGTGTCCAAGTTTCATCAAGATCGCATCAAACGTCACGTTGCTATGCTCTGGAGAGAGTCACAAACAGATAGACACAGACACACAGACACAACGAAAATAGTGGTCACTGCTGGTGCCCACGAACCAATATTTATATATACAGTATTTGTAAGTTTTATGAAACACTTTTATTATTGTAAACCTGACAACTATCAGTCTTCAGATTGCCTTGTCCAGTGTTTGACGTTCCCAATAAACTGAATTGATTGATTGATCTAGTCTTTTGGGTACTGATGCTGCAGGGTTTTTTCAGCTTTACAGGTTCATTCGTATGAGGGCACGCTCAAAAGTAATGCCTCATACTGTTTTTTTTTAAAACTTCAACGCAGGTCATCAATCACATTATCATATGAAAATTTGTTCAAAAGCTTGGACTCAATGACAAGCAAAGCCAAGCGATTCAACCTTTTCACAACCTCGCTGCCCACGGATCCGGGGCGGCGCAAATCGGCTGCCGACGTCGGTGCATCCGTTTTGCACTGATGTCGGCACCTGGTTTGGTGACAATGACAATGGGTCAGGTCAGGTATGGGAGCATGCACCGGAGTCAGACAGTATCACAAGGTGCCTATCCGGATGAAGGCTGATATCATTGGCGATCATGAATGAACTTCCAGCCAAGACGTCCATATGCAGTTCAGTGACCACAAGTGCGTTCAAAGTCAAGGTGTAATTAATTGTTACTCGAAAACAGGAGTTGAGTCTCGCCAACTTGCGTAAACCACGGTTGCAGATTATTAGGTCAGAATGGCGGCAGCTGCCACTGGTGAAACTGATTGAGCATTCGGGAAGGGTACGACTGGCTGTTTGTTCCTGGCGACTGGTTGCACGCTTGCAACACCTTGTCCATCCATTTGGACCACGTCGGGGTCATCAATTTAGTTTTAACGAAAAGACATCTGAGACGTTTGGATTCGAATCAAATCTTTATTAAACCGCAACGGTAAAAACTCTGCAAACCCCGTGCCGGGAAACCCCGTGCCAGAAAATCCCTCGATACACCAAAGCTAAAGCGTCTTCACATATTACGAAACCAAAGGCAAAATGATGCCGCTACAAGTCGATAATCTAGATGATGGTCACAACATTGATTGTGGACTCCAGAGTCTCGACTTGATCTTGAGTCCATATAGTTCAAGCATTTCTCACAACTGGGTTGCACAACATCTTCCATTCCAGAAACCGTTGTTCACCTGCAAGTAAGCCATTGCAAAGTGGTCGACTGTATCTCTCATCATTTTCTCCATTGCTTTTCATGGAAACAGACGTCAAGCTCATTTGTCAGTGATTCAACGGGTTGCTCTTGTTCCTTTCTTGCAGTGGGGCATTTCCATGCATTGGGTAAGCTTCATCTTCATGGAGAGGTTTTGAAATGTTTTCAGACGTCTCAGTGAGTTTCTCGCTACACTTGTATTGTCTGTGCCTGGAGATTTGGAGATGTCCAGTTTGCCTCAATGGTTCTCGATAATCAAAATAAAGACCAATTACTGCACCGTAGTCCGAAGCCGGACAACAACAACACACACACACACACACACACACACAGATATATATTATGCACTGGTAAGTACTTACAAAAGCTATTATATTTGAAGTTATAACCTTGACTCATAAGCAATTGACTGATTTCCTAACTGCCCGGATCATCAGCTGAGCACCAGTTTTCATCGAGGTTTCGATCCTTTCAGCCCAGTTTTTGACTTCGACAAATTTTACCTCTTCTACAGGGTGTCATAATGTTACGGATTTGGAAACCTTGTGCACACAAACAGCCAGAGTCCCCGTAGTTCAGTTATTTAGATAAGTATGTGTACAGTTAGAATCCATCCCCGATGTCTAATGGGAATTTTGTGTGTGCGCTGTGAGTTATTTTATAGTTAGGTTATTTAAATCTCCAGATCCCCTCCACTTGTGGCCACAGTGTCTTTCAGCGCTTGCGCCCTCGCCTCGCGGCCGTAGCATACGAGGCAAGGTCCTCGCTTGCTTGATTCGACTTCCTCGAATTGGTCTGCATTCCAACACCACAAGGCAAAATCGTTGTTTCTCTAGCAAGAGGGGTACATACACTCATAGAGGGGGCAGGGTTTTCCCCGCCTCGGCCATAACCCCGCCCAGAAAGGGCTGATCCATGGAGGTCCCTGCCCAATCAGGGCGATCAGCGCGTGAGCTCCACAAAGGCCCCGCCCCGCTCAGAGCGGTCGATAAAGGATGATGCGACCCTCAGTGAGTGTGTGTGTGGAGAGTTTCTTGTGGTCGTGAAGAGTTCGGAGAGTTCAGAGTTCAGAGAGTTCTTGCGTGTCCTTGGGAGTTCTTGAGAGTTATTTGAAGTTCTTTGGAGGGAGCAGTTCTTGGAAGGCAGTTTGGTGCACTGTCGTCATTGCTGGAGCTCTCAAGCCTGGAGTCTCCGCTGGCCTTCTACAAGGAGCGACCCTGGATCCGCTATTCACCATCCAAGCTCCCACGGACCACGGGCCCCACACGTGCAGTCGCGGCCAAGCCGCACGAACGCGGTCAAGTACCCCGACAGAACTCTGACCCCCAGCTCGACTATCCCCTTGCTGCGAGGGCGAATAAAGACCAATTGGGTCCTCTTTTTCTTTTGGGTGTGTGTCTGTATGTGGTGCCGTCCTATAAGTAAAACTGTTTAAGTGTTTATGATCATTGTAAATATTTGCTTGCATATAGTCGTGAATAAGTCGACACTTCGTCCCTTTCTTTTATTCCTGTAAATAAAATAATTGTTTAAATGTTCCAGTTCGTTTCTGTCCATTCTTTGATTGACCCAGCATGGTTCGGACTTGAGAATTAGTGAGGCCGTTCGTGCCATAAATTGTTCATTTGGTCCGGCGCGGCTTTGGTAGCTTCCGCTCGGTTACGCTGGATCCGAGTCGGTGATAGCGACTCGATTCGGACAAAGTCGGTCGAGGGTGTGGTTTTCCCCGGTAGTTGGACGACGTGGGTACTTAGGTAGATTGAAATTAGGCAATTAACCCTACCCCACGCCGTCGAAATATTGGTGACCACGGTCCGCTAAGGGCCCCGTGACCTTTCGAAGTTGTCCGAGACTCACGACCTAAATTTCGGGTGTTCGGTGGGAGACGACTCTACTGCTCCACCTAGTGGTCGTTTATCGCCACCGAACCCCGGCCCACAACAATAAGCCCGAGGATATGATTTCAGCTGCTTATAAATCTATTAATATTGTTTTCTTTTTTTTCAGATAACACAAGTCCAACATTAAACCAAGATGGCAGACAACGTGGTCCATTTGGCAGGTCCATTTGCAGTGGAAGAGAGACTAGTAGCAGTGATGTGGTGCCCCAAGAGGAGAAACACAAACAAGACTTAGAGGAGCGTTTTGGAAAGCCAGCACCATCAAAATTAAATCTCCATCTTTGGGGGAAAAACCACTGTGAATGGATTAGTGTCCGCCATGTTGGTTTAATTGTACAAGTAGCTGAACCCCGTGTCCTGGGACTTATGACTCTCCCTGAAGAACAGTCGAATGTCCGTCGGTCCAATCACAAATGTATTGTTACGGTTGTGGAAATTCGCATTACACCATAAAGAGTCCTCAGTTCAGATATCTCGGTAAGTCCATGTGTAGTTAGCCCAAACCCGTTGTATAGAGAGGATATGTGTGATTCATCCGGGCTGCGACGCTGTGAGTTAGCCATTTTTTTCTTTCTCTATTGTTATTTTGACCATTAAGCCGCCAACAACGCAAACAGCCACAACCTTTACCTTCACAACTCCATCCCGCAAACATCGCTTCACCGCCATTCCCAAACGACACCATAACCATCAAACCACCACAGAAAACCTCCACCACCTTCGCCTTTCTCCTGCACAACCAACAACCGCACCACCTGTGAACACTGAACGTCGGGCTGTCTAGGGCCCGTTCGGCGATTGGTGCCAAACGCACCGAGCGCCGAGCGCGAATGGCGGCCTTTCCGAGGGAGAAATTCGGATCCAAAATGCTTCACGCCCACTTCCCCTCCGTCCAATGGCGGAGCGCGAGGCGGCTTGGCCCGCCTCCAAGCGCGTGTATTGTGAAGTCCGTTTATGCAAATATGCGGATCAAGGGAGGTTCAGCCCTTTTTGCCGACCAATGGCTGAACAGAGGGTGCGGTGCCCCGCCTCCAATCGCGTTTTGATCCGCATATTTGCATATCGGCTCCTCCTGAGTCCTATAAAGGTGCGAGCGCGAGGTGACTCGCGCAGAGAAAGAGTGGAACTGAGAGAGAGTGGAACTGGTGGAGCTGAGTGGAACGGGAGAGTGGAACAGAGAGAGGGTGAGGAGTTGGAGAGAAATTGCAGAGGAGTTGCAGGGAAGACGGCGGACGGCGACGAGGTTGCGGTGTGTGGGGTCGCTCGACTCGTCGCGGGATCCAGGCCAGCCAGCCATACCCCTCTCCTGAGCATCAGCGATTTCCCCCCCCCCCATTCGCGCTGAGATAGTGTCGAGGGGGCCCCGTTCTCCCCACCCTAACGTGGTGCCAACGGGACGCTCGCGGAGCACGCCGGAGAGGACTCGCGACACGCCAAGGCACGGAGTCGGGCGCAGCGGCGCGAACATTGCGGCTTGCCCGCATCGCGTCACGAGGACGCGGGTAAGACCTCCCCGGTCTCGTGACCTGGCCGATCCTCCAGGATCCACGTACATTTGTCTACGGACCTGTCGCCTCCTCGCCTATGAGGGTGGCTTTCTTTTTCCTTTGCTTTTTGTGTAAATGCTTGTGGTGGCGCCGTCTGTTAGATAAAACTGTGTAAGTGTCCGTGTGTCGGTCTAGTTGGTAGTATCTCTCTTTTACTGTTTCTGTCTGTGCTTGAATGCGTGCCTTTATTATTATTACTGTGACTGAATATACGTGCTTGCTTTGTGTCCATGTGTCACGCAATAAAATGCTTGCTTGTTCAATTGTTCCCGCTTTGCTTCGTCTCCTTCCTTTTGTTGACTCTCCATCCTGCACCGCGTAAGAGATTGGTAGTGGGTGTAAGTTCCTGGTAATAATCTGAACGTCGAGGTCGACGATAACTCCGCTCGGTTATCTCTGCAGTACGGAACGAACCGCTTAAGAGGTCCGTGTCCGAAGTTGACCTGCGGCGAGGTACGATCGCCCGATTAACCATCCGCGTAGGTACTTAGGTAGGTCGAGTTTGGCGAACAACCCTATCCTACGCGGGTGCCGATTGGCACGATTGTGGTGAGGTCGAAAGACCCACCCGTGACTAGCTCCCGGCGTTGTTCAGAGAGGCACGACTGAATTGTCCGTCCGGTGGGCGACGTGCCGCGATTCGAGTTACGTGGCCGATCGCACGCCGGTGGGCGTGAATTCGCAACAATATTTTGTGGACAGATTAATTTATTTATTTTAAATAATTATACTAATATAATTTATTTTAATTGATGCACTAGTAAGTCTAACAATATTAAAACAACAATTTTTTTACAGCTAATTACTCCTCGAAAGTCCGTTGCCATGCAGAACCATTCTTCCCTCCATCATTTGATTTTTAGCAGCGTCTGCGCTAGCGAACGCTGCTCTAAGAGAGCTCGGCGTTCTTGTTCTTCTTCTTACAAAAACCTTTATATTAGGACTCGGCTCTTTTATATACAGGATCCGGATCTCCTTAAATACTAAGCACCTGTACATATCCTCGCATTGAGGTGCCTTTTGAGAGCGTCTATCATGAACTTTTAAATATATTCGGACATTTGCTTTAAAGTTTCGAAAAGTTCACGACTATTTAAAGATTATTCCATTTAATGTATTGTAATTTCGTAAATACACCATTTATTTCGTAAATACACTATATTTCGTAAATACACTATGACGGGTCTCGCTATTGGCTTAATCAAGGCACGTGACGAAATATCGGAAGTTGTTTTTTTTTGTTTGTTTTTTTAGCCGACAAAACCTTTAGGACGCTGCTCTTGGACACATTTGTCCTTGTTTTTTTATATAATTAACTACTCAATCGCCATTCGTATGACACTGGACTTTAGGATTAATGGCGAAACGAATACAGTTCACTTTCATCAGGTATAAAGTGGAGGGTATAAACAGAATATCAAAATGGGGGGGGGGGGTTAATAAGCCGTCTGCTACACCGCTTATATTCATATAACATCCCCAGAGAGAGAGTAAATACAAACTGAACGAGGCGGAGAAGCAAATAAAAAAATAATCAAATGAAACATTATTTTGGTTTAGGCGAAGAACGAAGCTAAACAAGCGTCGCGTGAAAACTGTAAATTTAAGAAAAGGAGTCCAGGGCTTCAGAGGCTGCAATTCGAGCGGGAATCCTGTTCCAACAACCCTCTTTCTTCAAAGGGGCGTAGGAGAGTGGGTGGGGGCGGGGCGGAGGAGAGTGGGTGGGTGGGGGCGGGGCGTCGGAGAGTGAGGGGGCGGGCGGAGGAGAGTGGGTGGGGGCGGGCGGTCGGAGAGTGGATGGGGGCGGGGCGTCGGAGAGTGAGGGGCGGGGCGGAGGGAGAGTGGGTGGGTGGGGCGGGCCGTCGGAGAGTGGGTGGGTGGGGCGGGGCGTCGGAGAGTGAGGGGCGGGGCGGAGGAGAGTGGGTGGGTGGGGGCGGGGCGTCGATCGTCAAGGGCAGAAGAGAATGAAACACAAAGAGGAACGAGTGAGGAGTAAAACAGTGTGGTGAAGGATTGATGAGAAGTAACCGAATAAATGTGAAATAATAAACCTTTGGATATTTTTGAAGCACCGTGTGCGATGTTTAAGACTCACCAGAGCCTCGGAATGAGAACGGAACAACGCGTAGAATGAGGAGATGTTGTGATTGAAAAGAGAAAGTGAAGGAGAATGGACGTGCCGTGCTTGTGTCTCGTCTGGCGTTTTGCATCGCGCAGCTAACGTTGCATTCGGGACGTTTCTCTTGCGGAGAGAGAGAGAGGGAGAGGAGAGAGCGGTGCAAGATTTAAAATCGACACTGAGGAAGAAGAAGTGCGGAGTGTGCGAAGAAGAAGGGGAGAGGAGGACGAGGAAGAAGAAGAAGAAGAGGAGAGGTGTGATTGTGGAGATAGTCGCGGCGGTGTTGTCCAAGCATGGGCCTCGAGCCCGGATTGTAAACAGCGGTAAGTGTTTACTTGAACACGAGAACACGAGACGAAAGGGATGAGTGTGCGAGCGGACACGTTTGGAGATTTATAACAACTGTCTTCGTCGGAGCTGAATGGAGGGTTGTTTTGGAAGAGCGTAACAGAGATTGATTTATTGACGTTGCCTGGGAAATGTGAGGGGGGGGAGGAGGGGAGGGGTATTATGGGGGAGGGGGACAGGGAGGGGTATTATTATGGGGAGGAGGGGAGGGGGACGGGAGGAGGGGGACAGGGAGGGAGGGGTATTATTGGGGGGGTGGAGGTATTATTATGTGGGGCGGGAGGGGTATTATTATGGGAGGGAGGTGGGGGCGGGGAGGGGTATTATTATGGGAGGGAGGTGGGGCGGGGGAGGGTAGTAGTTATGGGGGGAGGAGGGGGCGGGAGGGGAGTATTATTGTGGGGGGGAGGGGCGGAGAGGTATTATTGTGGGAGGAGGGTATTATGGGGGGAGGTGGGGGCGGGGAGAGGTATTATTGTGGGGGCGGGGAGGAGTATTATTATTGGGGTGGGGGAGGGAGGGGTATTATTATGGGGGGGGGGTGGGGGAGGGGAGGGGTATTATTGTGGGGGCGGCGTGTGGTATTATTGTTATTATTTAATTATTGATATGAGGGTTTTCCAGAACTGGTAATAACAATGGAATGAACGGTTTCCAGAATAGGTTTATGATGGTTATGATTATTTCTAGAATGGTATTATTGATGAGTAGTGTGATTTCTAGAATAGGGTGTATGATGGGTAATTGATTATTTCTAGAATAGGTATTATGATGAGTAATGATTATTTATTAGAATAGGGTATTATGATGGGTAATTGAATATTTCTAGAATATAGGGTATTATGATGGGTAATTGATTATTTCTAGAATAGGGTATGATGATGGTAATTGATTATTTCTAGAATGGGGTTTATGATGGAGTAATTGATGTTTCTAGAATAGGGGTATAATGATGGGTAATTGATTATTTCTAGAATAGGGTATTATGATGAGTAATTGATTATTTCTAGAATAGGGTATATATGATGGGTAATTGATTATTTCTAGAATAGGGTATTATGATGTGTAATTGATTATTTCGAGAATAGGGTATTATGATGAGTAATTGATTATTTCTAGAATGGGGTATTATGATGAGGTAGGTGATGATTTCTAGAATGGGGTATTATGAGGGGTTGGTGATGATTTCTAGAATAGGGTATTATGATGGGTTGGTGATGATTTCTAGAATAGGGTATTATGATGAGTTATGTGATATTTCTGGAATAGCGTATTTTGATGGGGTAGGTGATATTTCTAAATGGGGGTTTATGATGGGTAATTGATTATTTCTAGAATGGGGTATTATGATGGGTAATTGATTATTTTCTAGAATGGGGTATTATGATGGGTTGGTGATGATTTCTTGAACAAGGGTATTATATGGGTAATTGATTATCTAAATAGGGTATTATGATGGGTTGGTGATGATTTCTTGAATAGGGTTTATGATATGATTATTCTAGAATAGGTTATGATGGGGTAGGTGATGATTTCTAGAATGGGTATTATGATGGGGTAGGTGATGATTTCTAGAAATAGGGTATTATGATGGGTAATGATTATTTCTAGAATGGGGTATTATGATGGGGTGGTGATGATTTCTTGAATAGGTATTATGATGGGCAATTGATTATTTCTAGAATAGGGGTTTATGATGGGGTTGGTGATGATTCTAGAATAGGTTTATGATGAGGTGGTGATGATTTCTGGAATAGGGTATTATGATGAGGTGGTGATGATTTCTGGAATAGGTATTATGATGAGGTGGTGATGATTTCTGGAATAGGGTATTATGATGAGTGTGGTGGTGATTTCTGGAATAGAGTATTGGATGAGGTGGTGATGATTTCTGGATAGGGTATTATGATGAGTAGGTGATTATTTCTGGAATAGCGTATTTTGATGGGTAGTGATGATTTCTAGAATAGGTATTATGATGGGGTTGGTGATGATTCTGGAATAGGGTATTATGATGAGGTGGTGATGATTTCTAGAATGGGTATTATTATGAGGTCGTGATGATTTCTGGAATAGGGTATTATGATGGGGTTGGTGGTGATTTCTAGAATAGGTATATTATGATGAGGTAGGTCATTATTTCTGGAATAGGGTATTATGATGAGGTCGGTGATGATTTCTGGAATAGTATATTATGATGGGGTAGGTTGATATTTCTAGAATAGGGTATTATGATAGGGTAGGTTGATTATTTTGGAATAGGGATTTTGATGGGGTAGGTGATGATTTCTAGAATAGGGTATTATGATGAGTTAGGTGATTATTTCTGGAATAGGGTATTTTGATGGGGTAGTTGATGATTTCTAGAATAGGTATATGATGGGGTTGGTGATGATTTCTAGAATAGGGTATTATGATGAGGTCGGTGATGATTTCTGGAATAGGGTATTTCTGGAATAGGGTATTATGATGGGTGGTGATATTTCTAGGATAGGGTATATGATGAGGTCAGATGATGATTTCTGGAATAGAGGTATTATGATTGGGTAGGTGATGATTTCTAGAATAGGTTTATGATGAGGTAGGTTATTATTTTGATGGGTAGGGTGATTATTCTGAATAGGTATTATGATGGGTTGGTGATGATTCTAGAATGGGTATTATGATGAGTGTATGATTATTTCGGAATAGGGTATTTTGATGGGGTAGTGATGATTTCTAGAATGGGTATTTGATGGGTGGGTGATTTCCAGAAAAAGGGTATAATGAATTATGATAAAGTCGGTGTGATTTTCTAGAACAGGGGTATTATGAGGATTTCCAGAATAGGTATTAATGTGGGATCGGTAGGATTTCCGGAATGAGGGACTGGTACTCTCATTTTTGTGGGGATTGTGTTCTTAAATTTTGGCGCGTAACTTAAAACTATCAAATTAATGTGTGTGTGTGTGTGTGTGTGTGTGTTCGTGTGTGTTGTTCGTGTGTGTTGTTGATGAAGCAATCTATATTTGTCTGTCTCCGGACGTGTCCGGGCCATGTTTGTCTCCGGATGTGTCCAAGCAGTGTTTGTCTCCGGCTAGCTTGTCTCTGGACGCGTCCGGGCGGTGCTCTTTGTTCTCTGGACGCGTCCGGGCGGTGTTTGTCTCTGGACGCGTCGGCGTGTTTGTCTGACGCTTCCGGCCGCGCTTGTCTCTGGACGCTTCCGGGCCGCGTTTGTCTCTGGACACGTCCGGGCGGCGTTTGTCTCTGGACGCGTCCGGGCGTGTTTGTCTCTGGACGCGTCCGGGCGTGTTATGTCTCTGGACATGTCCGGCCGTGTTTGTCTCTGGACAGTCCGGGCGGTGTTTGTCTCTGGACGCGTCCGGGCGGTAATTGACGCTCCACCGCACATCTGCCTTCCCATCCCCCTCCCTCCTGTCTCCTTTCCCTGTTCTCGCTCCCTCTTCCCCCTTTTTCTCCCTCCCTCTTTAGGATCCCTGTCAGCGAAGCGACGGGTGGCATTTGCTTGTAAGAAATGAAGGAAATGGTTGGGTTAGGGAGAACACGCTTTCGACCTTATTCTTTTGTCAACATAGTTCACTGTTTACAGTACTTAGATATTACAATTACAATACGTACTACCATACATGTACTGTTATAAAGATAGCAACAGCCTATTTACAGAAAGAAAAAATACATAAATACCTTTTTTTAGCAGCGTCTCGCGTAGCGAACGCTGCTCATACTCGCGTTGTTGTTCTTGTTCTTCTTCTTGTTGTTCTTCTTGTGAGACAAACCTTTATATTAGGACTCGGCTCCTTTATATACACGATCCGGATCTCTTAAATACTAAGCACTTGTACACACTCGCATTAAGGGTGCCTTTTGAGAGGCTCTATCATGAACTTTAAAATAATTCGGACATTTGCTTTAAAGTTTCGAAAAGTTCACGTTACTATTTAAAGAATTTCCATTTAATATATTGTAATTTCGTAAATACATTATTTATTTCGTAAATACGTAAATACACTATGACGGGTCTCGCTATTGGCTTAATCATCGGCTTATTGACGAAATATCGGAAGTGTGTTGTTGTTGTTGTTGTTTTTTTGTTTTTTTTTAGCCAACAAAACCTTTAGGACGCTGCTCTTGGACATATTTGTCCTTGTTTTTTAAAGAAAATAAAGATTTTTGTTTTTCTTTTTAACACATGGTGCGATGCTTGAGTGGCATACTGTAGCTGTGGAAGGGCAGAGTGAAGAGTAGGTACCATGGTTTGGCAGCTATGATTTTTTTTTTTGAAAGATAAACCTTTAAAAATCCCCTCTGGAACAGCTTGACAGATCGAGGGGAAACTTCACCCACATGTTCCCCAAACCTTTGGGGATACAAGGGTATTCGCAAATAATTAATAGGTCACATGGCTTGGCAGTCATATTGGATTGAATAAAAATATTAAATAATGCTTTCTCTGGAACTGCTTTGTCTTTCGACATGGAAACTTCACAGTTATGATCTGTAGTCATGGAGAATGTTATGTTTTAAATTTCAACCTGATCGGACACATGTCTGGCAGCTAGAATTTATTTAATATTTCGAATCTGGGTTCAGGGATTCAAATCAAACTTGGTACTGTAAGTATGTATAATGATGTAATAATGTGGGCGGAGGCATATTTGGTGACGTCGAAGAGTACCCTTCTATTTTTATTGATAAACACCTAAATGATTTAAAATTTATTCGGACTTTACGTAAGTTTCCAAATACGCCGAATGCAGATGTAACATAAATAAGTATTGCTGCGAATGCAGATGTAACATAAATAAGTATTGCTGTAATATGTGGGCTGGCCTGTTCATTCCCATCTAAGCACTTGCTTCATTATCCACTTAACTTGTATCTCTTGTGCTAAGTTGATTTATCCTTTGTCTATTAAGAGGCCATCTGTTAATCGCAAATGCATGGTGGGGTGGGAAGAAATGCGTGGAGATAAAAGAGAAACCTTTGATATTGGGAAAATAATAAGTGGGGGTTTGGGTGGGGAGATAAGAAAGAGGAGTTTTGGGGAAGGGAAAGGAGTCTGGGAAGTCTTAAGAGGAAGGAAGGGTATGTACAAAGTTAAGTGGATCAAATATTCCCCATGTGCTTATGTACCTATTGTGGATTTGGGGTGGTAGGATCACGAGGGGTTCTAAAATCCTCTAACAGGCTGACGATCCTGCAAGCCGACGAACTGTGGATAATTCCACAGTGCAGTGGGTTGCGAAGCAACCATGGATGCCATCCAAGACATTTAATTCGGCAGGGTCCAGCGTCTAAATCCGCTTTACCCTCCAGCGGATTAACCTCCAGATAAGAGTACCATGCTCTCAACGTTCCACTTTGATTAACAGATGTCCGAGCAATACCGCAAGGGGAAACGTTGGCTAATGGTGACCCATAATGAAACGGCGGGGTGAACTCCCTGTTACTACTCGCACACTATGTCGAACCAATGAAAATGACAATCGGACAGTCTGGAAATGCTTTATAGAGTTAACAAAGGCAGGTATTTACAGGCAGTGTCACAAAAGGAAAGCTCTTATCCCGAGCACAGAAGCCCTCCTTATTCAGTTACAGTCACAGTTCTACACCACAGGCGCCTCAGTCATTCCGAGGATAGGAGGTGAGGAAGAGGGATAGGCAGAGAAGAGAAAAGTATGAGGTGTATTGTTTGCCTCTCGCTCACTGTACATAAGCCGGTGGTCTTACGCTGTCCCAACAAAAGAGGTGAAAGGGGAGAAAGACGAGGAGAGCAGGTGGTGTGATGCGATGTGCAGGTGGCGTCTGTATGTAGCTTAGAGGAAAACAGCGTGATGTGTGAGTCATTGTCTCTTAAAGAGCCGTTGGCACAGTTGATGCTCAATGCGTCAAAGTGAACAAAATCGATTAAGGGAAAGCAACAGATAGGTAGTATGTAGCATGTGGTGGCCAACGTGTCTGGGAATTCTCCGCTGGCTGGGCCCATTCCCTGCTCAAAACCTCGCTCGCTCGCACTCTTCACCAGCCCTCCAGACACCAGCTTGCATTCGTACAAACCAATCTGCTCGTGTCGCATTTCAGGTGTGAACTGCTATCTGTGCTCTGCTCTGGTTTTTATAAGCCATGGAGAGGCGTGGCATTGTGGATGGGCAGCTTCTTCTTGGGTTCGGCCAGGGCTTCGCTTTCCCATTGGCCTGTCCTGTCTCTCGGTGATGTTCATTGGTTGTGCGCAGGTCCTGCAGCGCTGCCGTCGACCAATACGAGGCATCGGTAGTCAAGGCCTTTGTTGAGGTTCGGTCATCTGCTGCTGGACCGTAGCCACACAGCGTGGCTTCCTCTCTGCTGCGCGGGTCCGCGCTGCTTTTGATGTTCCTTCGGTAGATCGCTGGCTTTGAAATGTGTGTTTGACTGTTGGTTTTGTAATGTTGGTTCGAGCGTGTATGGATGCGCTGCACAGGTGTTGACAGAGAGAGACAGACACAATAGGTTCGATTCCTGCACGAACCCACTGCATATTCCCTTTCCACTGATACGGGGGAGAGAGAAATTTAGCTGCACAATATACTACGGAGATAGCTGCCGCTCCGGATCCTCCGTGTGTCTTGTATGTGCCTCTCTGGGGTATCTGAAAACCGTCACAATATTACACATCCTCCAATGATTTGGTCATCCCTTTAAAAGTACACTAATGGTGATATTATTGTCCTTCACATGTTATAACCACAGCATTTCAGTATTCCAAGAGTAAGTAACATTGCATGGTTTATAATTGCACTAAGGAAATAACCTTGAACCTCTTATGTGTGCAGAGTGTACATGATGTAAAATTTTCAAGGTGTTAAGGGAATCGGTGAATAACTTTGTCGAATGAAACTGATGCTACATACTGCCGATGGATTAGCCACTCGAGCAAATGGAGATTTCCACAGGGCATTTCCACGTACCACTATTCTAAAGGGACAGTATGCAATTTAGTGGGGCAGATAACAGCAATTTTTGAGAGGAATCGTGCAAATGATGATACAAGCATCAAATTTGGCACATTTGTTCTCCAGGGATTCTAATCAAATCTGCCTGATTGGCCATTTGAAAATCCAAATTTTCAAAATTTGGATTTTCAAATGGCCAATCGGGCAGATTTGATCAGAAAGCCCTGCAGAACAGAAATGCGCCAAATTTGATGCTTGTATCATAATTTGCACGATTTTTCTACTATCTACTACACTAATTGTCATATGGATTTGCAAAAGTTTGATCAACACTAGTCTTGGACAGCATTGTTTTGGACTTTATGACCTCATCAACAGCAAGGCATAATGGTTCATTAAAGTCCTTTTGCACAGTTATGCATAGAGGACATGTCTGACAGCTGAATGGGAATCTCCAAATAGTACAACCACAAAGCAACAACCAAAAAGGGGTAGTTGGCATTGGCTTCATGAATTTGCAGAAGTTTTTTTAGCACCAGCATTTGGGTGGCTTTCATTCAGACCTAATTCTATCTTGTCGGGAATATAAATTATTTTGATAGAACTGAAGACTCGTGCAATAGTAGCACAGCTACAAAACTATAGATTTAGCTGAAGAACACGAGAGAACACCCAGCTTGATATATACATCCGAGGGATGGCACACTTCGTGAGGCAACGTCCTGTCTGCAAAACACCAATGTGACAATTTACATTTGGGTAGAGAATCAAACCCAGACTAAGGACAAAAGACTCATTGTCAGGCAGGTACCATTGGTGAGCATAACACTCTTGAGGGAAAAATGGACTCCATCTTTCTTCTTTCTATTTTTTTTTTTTTTCCAAATGGGCAATATATTTTGTGGAAATTCCTTCTAGGGTTAACACTGCTTAGTTTGGTTATATCCTTAGCATATGTTTCAGCATAAGCAGGAAGTAATCAATTGTGATATTAGATACGTTGCTTATGTAATACATAGATGACCTCTCACCATCATAATGTCTGTGTTTAAAAATCATGATCCTCGACCCATTTTCATGTCTTAGTTCTGTAAATCTGTCTGTCTCTTTTAAGTGTTCTCTTGGCAATGAGGCGCTAGTTCTGGCGCAAACGAATGTTGCACATACCACCACACCAAGCAGTCTGAGTTGTTGGCAGACACCGAGGTGAAAGGGTCACGGACGAGTTGCCCTGGCGACCAATGGTGAGAGGAGAGGAGGGGCTTGGCGCACCAACAATGTCGTATTCCGAGGGGGTGAAAGGGCGGAGCAAGGAGTTCTCTGGAATCTTCAGAGGAGAATCTTCATCCCTCTCTCGCTCATAGTGAGCCAGAGCCATGCCTCACCGGAGCCAAGAACGCACCCTCTCCTCTCCTCAGCCTAACAAGCAGATGGGAGATCGAGTGCCGGGACTTGCGGCGCATCGTCCTGCCTGGAAATCGAACCACAGTCTCCCGTATAACTCTGCCGGGTTTACCGGGAATTATTCTTGTCTGGTGGATTCCCTATTGTCTATCCCTTGTGGTGTCTGTAGGGCCCTAAGGCTTAGATATTTCAGGGTTTCCGATTGTTTGGTTCATTGGGCACATCGTTGTGGGTAAGGGGTATTGGTTGTTATCATTATTGTTGATTGCTCCATTTATTCCCTCCCCGTGACCTTGGTTATTGCTTAATTATATATACCTGCTCTCGGGTGAAGTCAGGTTGTCATGGTCCCTCCTCTGGTAATTCAGGAATGCCCGTTGAGGGTTGATTGGCAGTGGATTTTACACTGCCCATCCATACAGTGCCTCTCGTCTCCGCTAGTTCGGCCTAATTAGGACAAGATGTTGTTGCTAAATAGCGTAGCGCTTGGCTGGCTCCGAGACCCCGTTCAGTACGGTATCCTGACTAGTGGACATGGGACCAGCTGGGGTCTTCTTCAAACCGGTCGACCGTACGGTCGCATTGAGGTGACTCGCCGGATCTCTGTCAGGAATCGGCACAACCGACGATCTACATCATATCACTTTACTTATTTTGAAATTGTATGTGCTTACGATGTAAGGAAGAGCATCTTAGCCCCCAATTGATTACAGAATTTTACTTGGTTAATTGTCTTTTTCCTATATTCTTTGTGTAGCAATAATCTCTTCAATAGTTTAGGTGACTGAGGTCTTTGAAGACAAGTAAGGGGAAATTGCTGAAAATTGGGGTGTTTCAGTAAATTGATGTGAAATTGTGACAGGATAGCGCAGTTGGTAGTTTCCTTATTATTGAGTTATCATGTGTTGGTTCCCTCCCCAATGGGATTGGGTATGTCCTGTGTGCTGCATCTTGGAGCAAAATCATCCTTTGGTTGAGGTGTTAAGCCAGCTGTCCTGTGTGAAATTCGGTTTTGGACTCTCAAGGTGATATTTCTAATTTTTCAATCATGAAACAAAGCATCATTCAGCTTGTATCTCTCTCTTG
>CM068955.1:131708661-131718915 GCA_035128595.1 Eptatretus atami
ATAAAATGGCTTGTGGGGGTGAAGGGGAGGGTTATTGCGGCCTTTTCAGTTGAGTGCCTGACCTGCGGCCTTCTGATTAGCTTAGTTGCCTGCCACTGCTTAGCCAGTAACAAGTACCGAGCTCCATTGAGAAACTTCATGCCATCTGCCATATTTTAAAATACGTTCTTGGTCTTTTCATTGTGGTCTGTTTTGTTTTTTTTGATGCATCTTGAATTTTTTTCACATTCTTGCTCGGATTTTGTATTTTTGTGAGATTAATATCATAATGTTTTGGTCTGTTTGTTTCCACGACTATTCTGATGAGTGTCCTGAACTATGGATACCTCCCCCAAGCTCATGAAATAAAAAAGTGAAGTTATTTCGGGACATTAATCTCACTAAGCCTGATTGCAAGGCAGCTTGCAATGTTTGTCTCATTGAGCTGTGCGGAAACTTCTCGAGAATAACATTCTTGTTCTAAATCCTTCCTTTAAGAGAAAGTTAAAACTTTTAACCAATATGAGTTGGGTTTCTCGCTCACCATCCCCTGCACATGATCAGTCTCATCTCATCGCCGATCCACTTCACAACTCTCCCGGCTGTAGAAGAAACATAACGGCAAAGACCATAATGGCTAAAGCTTTCCTGTTTTGAAATCGCCGCAAAGATTAATGTTATCCACTGTTGTATCAGTACCACAGTGTAATCAAGTATCTTTTTGAGAAGCTGACGAGCTGATGTGATCTTGAGATTTGCTTTATTTCTACTGAAAGTTTCTTTAACATTCTTGTGTTCCATCCATCCCATCCATCCATTGGGACCATACTCTGTGCAGAGCGTTGGTGCTGCCTAAGCAGTCTCCTTGGCTATTGGGTACAATCCTGAACGGGTCGCCACTCCGACACAGGATACCAGCATGCAGGCACTCATTTTGCCGACCTCGGAAGGATGACAGGCAGAGTCATCCCCACCTGGTATTGATTCAACAGCCGAGTGGGATTTGAACTCAGGATCCTCGGATCCCAAGCCCACTACCCTAACCATTAAGCCAACACCAGGCACATTCTTGTGTTGTAGCATAGGAAAATGCATTTTTTTGGTTCGGCATTCATTTTCTAGTTTTCGTACCACTTATTCTTATTCTTATTCTTCCCAACTTATTCCCACATTCGACTGGAAAGCATTCTAGTTCAAGTCTCTCTTGTACTGGCTGGCCAGGCCTGACGTTCCTCCATGGCAGGGATATGTGATTTGTCGAGAGTGCCAGGATTACTCGCGTAATCTTCAGGAAAGGTACCAACGTTCATTAACGTCCACCAACAAATTGTGCTGGCATATGGCTTAACCTGTTTGATGGATTGTGCACGCATTGATGTCTTGCCTTTGTGCGAAACACCAGGGTGAGAGTTTGTAACTGTGGCTCAAGATTCAAACCCAAGCATGCCGGCTCAAAGGCGAGGTGTGCATACCTCTCAGCTTTCCTGACAGCCCCTTTAACAGTGTTTTGGTTTCTGCCTCATTGGGTTTGCGACATGGAGCTGCATGGTGAAGCACATTCCTCCAGAGAGAGAGAGAGAGAGAGTTTTTCTTCAATTTATTGGAGTATTGACGATGGGCAGAGTATGAGCGAGTGCATCGTGCCTTTCCTTGTTCAGAGTCCGCTTTTTATTGTTGAAGCATGTTTCGTCCCAATGGTACGGGAAGTGCTGGCAAATAAATAAAATAAAAAGGCAATAGTTCAGGGTAGGGCAAAGTCAAATGATAAACCAAGCATCTGCTTTTGTTTACCATGTTTATTATGGACAAAAGGCTTTTTTTATTTGATTTTTATTTTTTGCAACAAAAATGGCTGAAAACAGAGAGCACCTTCTTCAACAAATGCATTGGTTATAAATGGATAAGAATAATTGTTGAATTGATGATCATTTTGAACAGCGAGCAAGGCAATATCGGAGTTTGATCATAAATGAAATACCTCGATGAAGTTGACTTGTCGACTCATCAATTCAGCCGAACCAAATTCTCTGTGACCAGTGTGCTCAAAGCCCTGAATATTACAAACTTTTTTTTTAAAAAACAACAACAACACATTGGTTCATAAATTATTTTGTTTATCAAGCGTATACTTGAACGATGACAAGTGATAACACTTACCTGCGCCCTCACCATCCGCCCCCTATCAATTGCAACCACTCACCACATTGAATATCATAGAGAAACTCATCACTTTTGCACACAAGTAAGTCGTCGCAGCAGGTTTTTTTTTAAAGTGAATTTTATTTGGTGGTTATATACATGTATTAAATTAAAGTAAAGGGGCTAGTCTGAGAGCTTGGAGGTATTCAAAATCGTCTTTTGAGCTGTCTCGTTTGAGTTTGAATCTCGACCCAGCAATAAACTGTCATCGTGGTGTTTCACAAGCAGGCCATCGGTATGTGCCGCGTCCATCGGAATGACGTTCAGCCAGAAGACTCTTCGACCAGCAATGGTCGTTGATGGATGTTGTGTCTCTTGCGAAGAGTAGGCGAGTTATCCCTGGCATCCTGAACATATTACTAATTCCTCACCTGACTCTCTGTTGGGAAGGCCACAGAAAACCACCCATCATAACCTTTGCCCAGGACCTGCTTATTGTTAACGCCGACATTGTGTGAACTTTTGTATGTATGTATGTATGTATGGGACATTTGATTGATCGATTTGGTTTGTACGAGATACAATAATTTTTGTTAATTTTACCTCCTACTTTGCTTTGCTTTATTTTTCTTCTTTTCCTTTTTGTTCTCTTAGTCTTATGGTGATTTTTCTCTTTTCCCACCCCCACCCCACCTTTTTCCATACCCTTACCCTCATTTGGGTAACAGGACCGTTGTATCGAAAATGCCGCTCTTGGAATGAACATTCCAGCACAAGGAATGTGGCAGAGGGTTGTCGAAACAGCAAATGGCTTGGGATTTTGACTGGAATGGTTTAGGGGTGTTGGATGGAGGCTTTCGATGTGATCTGGCAGTTATGGCTTTTGTAGTGGATTAATTTTGTACATAAAAATCACAAGTTGTGCTTATTATAATGTGAATTTGTACCTGAGTATTACAGCATTAGTGGGCTGGCAGTATAGCTTTCGAAGTACACACCCTCGCCTTTGAGCTCTGTCTCATCTGGGTTTGAACCCCGACCCAGCTATTCATCCCGCTGTTACACAGGCAGGGTTATTCACCAATGTGGGTGCTGTCCCTCTGATGGACGTTAAACTGGGAGTCACATCTGTCAGCATTAGTTGGTGGACGTTAAAGATCGCATGATGCCCTTGAAGAGGAGGCGATATTGATTTGCTAACATCGCATTCGTATGCTTTTGCTCAAACTTGAATCTTTATTTTTTTTAAACAGGACACATACATAATATTGTTGCGGGGCTGGGTATCGGTGACGAGCACGACCGCTAGACTGGAGCCGTAGAGTCGACTCCGCCGATCCACCCGGAATTTAGATCGTACTTCTTCGGAAAACTCCGAAGAATACGGGTCCCTTATCGGACCGTGAAGCGTCAATATTTCTACCACGTGGTACAGGTTATTTGCCAATTTTCAAAATACCTAGATATCCACGTGGATTTACCGAGTCTCCACCACCCTCGACGCACCGTACGACGAGCCGACGTACTTGAACCGTGTGTGACCCGAGCGGATGGTCACCGAGATCCGTCAGTCCAAAGGTCCCCCTTACGTGGCACAACGCCTTGCTAATTTTCCAACACCAGCACGCTAAGCCAATGGAGGAAAGGACACGAACGAGCTGATACATTTCACAAATGGGATATTTATTAAACAATAGGAAATGAGGGAGCACGTAAGGGCAGAGTTAACCGAATATTGATAAATGCAGTCAATGTACAAGCAAAAAGCACTTAAACAGTTGCTACTTATAGACGGGCCACACACGACACACACACACACACACACACACACACGGACCCCAATGGTCTTATATTGAAGTCTTCCAGCTCGAGGAAAGGGAGCTGGAGACCAGAGCCTGCGCTTGGACCTGTCCACCTCGTGTGGTCTTCGACGATCTGGCTCGACGGACTCGAACCGGCAACGCGATGCCACTCCAGGCACCAGGGACGGAGGAAAGCGGCGGACGCCAGGTGACGAGACGAGAGACGACCCGAGCACTGCCAAGCCGACCAGACCAGACGAGTCGATCTCCGGCACCTCGAACCCGATCGCTGCCACCACACACAGACCAGACGAGTCGACCTCCGGCACATCAACCCGATCGCCCAACCCTGACACTCTTTCCAAGGCCTGGCGTTCCTGTATTGCATTTCTCCTGCGGCTGGGGTGTCGTGGGAAGGATCAGTCTGAGACGTCTCGCCTCCCATTGGTGGGTCATTCCATGTCAAATCATCAAAGAATCTGCCGTCATCTCTCAGATTTTGTAAAACTTGGGAACCAATTGGGCCATGAAAAACGGCAAGAATTCAAAATATTTTGCTAACAGCCTCTTAATTAGTGAGATACAGATAACGAACTTTGGACTAATTAGCACGACGTGGAATTCAAATGGCCATATCTCTAAAAGTATAACACCTAGAGAGCTGGTTTTGGTGTCATTTAAAGGTATTTTCATGCCCTATGAATTTGTCTGGGCACCATTTCCTACTCCAACCACAAAAAAGTTATCACAAATATATAACTTCAATCGTGAATCCCCAAAAAATGTTTCCTTCAAATTTCCTCAAATTCATCCAGAGTACCTTATGATGTCAAGAAGCTTCCACATAAGTTTTGTGATGGGCACTCCAATAGTTTCTGAGATATGAGCAATAATGTACATGTACGTATGGCATATAGGTTCGAAAATAGCATTTGTAATGTATTATACAATCATTCTAACCTAGCCATGACAGGGAACACAGGGAAGACCATCAATTGCTTTGAAGTATCATATACTTCATTTTCAACTGGGCCTGAGGGAGAAACAAGTGCTGCTGTTGCTGCATTGAAAGAGAAATTGAAAGCCTAAGTCAGTTAGTGAACTGTTGTACTTGAACTCACTTATTGATTGTATAATACATTACAAATGCTGATTTTCGAACTATATGCATACGTACATGTACATTATTGCTCATATCTCAGAAAATATTGGAGTGCCCATCACAAAATTTATGTGGAAGCTTCTTGACATCATAAGGTACCTCTGGGATGAATTGAGGAAATTTGAAGGATAATTTTTGGGGATTCACGATTGAAGTATAATTTGTGATAACTTTTTTGTGTTGGAGGTAGGAAATGTTGCCCAGACACATTCATAGGGCATGAAAATACCTTTAAATGACCAAAACCAGCTCTCTAGGTGTTGTACTTTTAGAGATATGGCCATTTGAATTCGCGACGTCGTGCTAATTAGTCCAAAGTTCGTTAGTCTGTATCTCACTAATTAAGAGGCTGTTAGCAAAAATTTTGAGTTCTTGCCGTTTTTCATGGGTCCCATTGGTTCCCAAAGTTTTACAAAAATCTGAGAGATGACGGCAGATTCTTGATGATTTGACATGGAATGACCCTGGTCCGGGTTCGTGGGATATGTCGGTGTCTGAGACATCTCACCTCTCATTGGTCGAGAGCCGTGGAAAGTTCGCCATCTGAGATGTCTCTCTCTCTCATTGTGGGGGAAATTCCATCTCTCTGGGCGGTCGGAGCTCTGGTGGTCGAGGAAACTCCGCCCATGTACGTACTGACACGCAACGTAGACAATGTTGTCTGTGTGAGGAAGCGAGTGAAGGCGTGTTGTTTAAACCAAATCTCCGCAGCGCCACATGTAATCTCCATTAGACACAGGTAGGGGCCCTAATATAAACACAACAACCTTTACGATAAATAAAAAATACTTGTTCTAATATGGGAACAGCTCGAATGTTGACGTGCAGATAGTTTACCAATTCGTACAGATATAATATATATTAATATATTATATATGATATATATATATATATATATAATATATATATATATTATTATATATTTGTTTGGCGGTGTTGGGGGCGCAACACAAGGGGTGAACTTCCTCGGGTTCCCACCAGACTCACCGGAATCACTGGCTGTCGCACACGAATAACTTTGTGACGCGGTGGGTCGCTAATCGACCGCGAATGCCAATAATTCGACCACGTGACTTAGGGTCCTCCGTCAAATAAATACCGTTTACCTAAAGGTCACATGATGTAATTAACGGGGAACACACCCTCAGTATGCACTTGCTCAAACTCATGAATAAGCTCATGAATATGAAAAAAGTAAATAATTATAAAAAACGTGCATGTAAATAAAAATTTATTTTAATATGAAGCCATCGTTTTAGATAAAATTATTACGTCAGTGACACATCTCATATGAGGCAATCTTTGAAAAAAAATTAAGATCCTAAGACCCCTAGCTAACATGGTGCAAACCAGGACAAAATTGTCCATTTTAGAGCCTCGGACGCAAGGGCTTATGTAAAACTTTTTATATATTCATCCAACCTAACTGTATATCCCAACAAAAATGTATCTATGATTAGATAATTGACCCTATAAATCACTGTGTTATGAGGAAAAATCTTAATTCCATTTTTCAGAGCGCATACTATAGTTTCACCATTATTATTAGCTCGTTTGGCCAAAAGAAGTTTATTAGCTTCCTATTAGGAGAAATATGCATCCCAGAGCTATCTATGCCATAAAATTGAAAAATGCGATGCCATTTAGTAAATATTGCAATATTAACTTTCTAAGGACGTCCATTATAAAATTATAAGCCCCTGAAGTTTGCAAAACAAATCGCGTTTTCACATTGTGATTAGCCAACACTTTCAAAGTCCTAGAATAATATTTTCTTAAACTATGAGGAATTGACAAGCCTAATCTTTTGCATGGTGGGTTAGAGCCATATAGATCTACATTTAAATTTTCCACAAAATCTGAGGAGGTGACCTGGGGAGGTTTTTGAAATTTAGGTGAGTTGGCACAGAATGACCCATATGCACATCATTTTGTTTCGTGATGCGATCAAAGATGGCTGACTGATGGCCATCTTAGTTGTAAAGAAAAGCGGTTTATAATTATTTTTTATTATTATTTGTTTATTGTTGAAAATCGAGGCTCTGTCAGAGCGAAAACACGTTCTTAACCATTTCTCAGACATGCCTTTACCGATGTTGTTCAACTGTGGCAACACAGATAAGTGAATGATGGCTTGCTTACATCAGCCAAGTCTTTTTTTTTTTTTTGAGATCAGATCCAAGATGGTCGACTGGCAGCCATTTTGTTACTTAAACGTGTTCCCAACCATTTCCTGAACTTGCATGGTCCGATTTTTGTTCAAACTTGGCAAAACCACAGTAAGTGATGGCATACACATATCCCTCACTTTATTTTACGATCTGATCAAAGATGGCCGGGCCGACTGGTAGACTGGTGGCCATTTTAGTTGGAAGAAACAAAACAAAACAAAAAAACAGTATTGAACTCTCCCTCAATCATTTCTTGGACATGCATTTACCGATCTTGTTCAAACTTGGCACACAAATAACGAATGATGGCTTATATATGCACGTCATTGTTTTTCGAGATAAGAACAAAGATGGCTGACTGGCGGCAATTTTGTTACTTAAGTGTCCCCAACCAATTCATCTGACATGCATGGTCCGATTTTGTTCAAACTTGGCAAATGGCATATGTCACAAATGTTCTTCTATGTCGCATGACAACTCAAGTCAGTTGTGCATTCACATAAATCTTGTAAATATGGGCTAGCCCTTTAATTCCATGCAGAAAAATTACTAAAACCATGGGGGCTATGACATTTTATGTTTTTCTCCTTTTTTATTTTTATTTTTTGCTTTCTTCCTTGTTTGTGGTGCCATAGACATTGATGTATAGCTTTCTTTGCTGATTTCCAGCAGTCCATCCCATTATCTTTCTTCCTTTTGTAATATTCCTTTCTGCCCAAACAGTCACCTTTTGCGTGATAGAAAATTATGTTAATGTTGTGTGAAATGATAAATATAAACCGGCCATTATAATGAAATTCTGTGCTTGCAGTAAACACCATGGGGTCAAATTTACGAAAGGCACTTTGTGAGTGTCTTACACATGCCTAACCCTCAAACGGTGACACAAACATCGTTGTTCACTACATGGCCAAAAGTATTCGCAGATACCCTTCAATTAGTGATTCGGCTATTTCAGCCACACCCATTGCTGACAGGTGTAATAAAATCAGCACACAGCCATGCAATCTCCATAGACAAACATTGGCAGTAGAATGGGCCGGACTGAAGAGCTCAGTGACTTTCAAGTGCACCGTGACAGCCACCTTTCCAACAACTCAGTTCGTTACATTTCTGCCCTGCTTGAGCTGCCCTGGTCAACTGTAAGTGCTGTTATTGTGAAGTGGAAACGTCTAGGAGTAACCACAGCTCAGCCGCAAATTGGTAGGCCACATAAGCTGTCAGAATGGGACCGCCAAGTGCTGAAGCGTATAGCAGGGAAAAATTGTCCGTTGTTGGTTGCAACACTCACTAGCGATTTCCGAGTGGCCGAGCAGCCGCACACAAGCATAAGATCACCATGCGCATTGCGCATTGCCAAGCTTCGGCTGGAGTGGTGTAAAGCTCACCGCCATTGGACTCTGGAGCAGTGGAAACACGTTCTCTGGAGTGATGAATCACGCTTCACCATCTGGCAGTCCAATGGACGAATCTGGATTTGGCGGATGCCAGGAGAACGCTACCTGCCTGAATGCATTGTGCCAACTGTGAAGTTTGGTGGAGGAGGAATAATGGTCTGGGGCTGTTTTTCATGGTTCGGGCTCGGCCCCTTAGTTCCAGTGAAGGGAAGTCAACGCTTCAGCATACATTGACATTCTGGACGATTCTGTGCTTCCAACTTTGTGGCAACCGTTTGGGGAAGGCCCTTTCCTGTTTCAGCATGACAATCCCCCCATGCAGAAAGCAAGGTCCATACAGAAATGTTTTGTTGAGATCGGTGTGGAAGAACTTGACTGGCCTGCACAGAGCCCTGACCTCAACCCCATCGAACACCTTTGGGATGATTTGGAATGCCGACTGTGAGCCAGACCTAATCGCCCAACATCAGTGCCCGACCTCACTCATGCTCTTGTGGCTGAATGGAAGCAAATCCCCACAGCAATGTTCCAACATCTCGTGGAAAGCCTTCCCAGAAGAGTGGTAGCTGTCATAGCAGCAAAGAGGGGACCAACTCCGTATTAATGACCATGATTTTGGAATGAGATGTTGGACGAGCAGGTGTCCACATACTTTTGGCCATGTAGTGTATGTGTACAGTTAATCGCATCTAAGTAGCGATTTACGAAGGGAGATAAACAGCCGATTAGCTGTGCATGACTAAACAGCCAGTTAGCCTGTGGAACACCACACACATCCGGACATCCGATTAAAATGATGCACTTGCATATAATCGCAGCGCCACGGACAATTGTTGGAGAGGATTCAACGCATTACTACTCATCTTAGTTTGATCCAGGTCATCTTGCACTACATTCTGCAACCGACAAAATGATTCCTTCAAAAATCTAACGCCAGACAAATTTGATGTTGTCATATTTCTCCAGATGATTGCATCTATCCTCGAAGATTCTCGATGTACATTGGCGAACTGTCCTAGTCCTATCCTCTTCTGCCTCCTCTTGCACTAATTCAAGCAAACATCCCATGTAAAAGACCAATTATAAGCCATGCAATGCTTGCTTCAAGGCCTTAAACGCACTCTTAAACATGCCCTCACCGACATGTAAAAGTTTGTTTGTTGTTTAAACGCTTGTGATTCGGTTTTGATCGTGCAATCGACAATCACTCTTCGCTATTGGCGACTCGGTTTGAACGGGTGATCATCGCACGATTCGCGATTCCATACGCGTCTGACTCTTGAACGCCTTTCGTAAATTTGGCTCCATCTGTTTAAGATGCTCCTCCAGCTGTCTGTAGAACCAATTGTACATTTTGCCAGCAAACTCAATTTATCTGTTCAGCTGTTGATTGTAATAGCCTGTTGTCACCTGGTTTCATTTGATTTTACTTGATCCTTTGGAAAGGGATCAAGATTCGAGGAGAGGTGGGTTGAAGGGTGAAAATACTGAGGTTGGTCAGACAAAGTTGGGATCAGGTGTTTGTTTTGATTTATTGCACTGAATGCTTTGTTGAATTGGCCTTACTATTCTCTGTATGGTGAAAAACGTGCATTGTTTGATGT
>CM068955.1:131718925-131733905 GCA_035128595.1 Eptatretus atami
GAGGGGTGGGGATGGAGAGGGGTGTTAGTGGGGTGGAGGATAAATTGTCATTGTTTTATTAAACCATGATAACAGAAAGCAAATAGTTGTAATGTTTTTTTTTTCTTGTTATTTTAATTCAAGATCGAAACATTTTCACGTGCACATGTGCGACACATTAAAATGTGGGAAGATATCACGTTCGTCAATTTTACAATCGTATGCAATGGCTGGAAACATCAAAACTAACAATTGTGTGTCCATCCTCAAGCGATCCAGGAAATGCCGCCTGGCTAATGTTAAGGCTGAACTCTCGAACCCATCTCCTTCCTAAAAGTCCTGGAGGCACCTTGTTAAGTCCCTGTGATGTGTGCGCCCCCTCCATCACCTCAAATGGCTTCACAGCTGACTCCACTTGAAATGAGGCTGAATGTTTTAACTCTGTGTTTGTTTCCAAAGCTCATGCACCAAACCCATCCCTGCGAGAACTGATGCTAACCTGCAACCACGTGCTGCATATGGACGACGACAGTTTCCTTCCCTCTCCTTTCTTCTTGTTCGTCCAATCCCTTGCTTTCTGCATGTGCATTTTCCACCCCTGTGTCATTGTTTTTGGTGCATTACCTTTCTTCTGTTACCTTGTTCTTCCATGAGCTGAAAATCTGTTTTAAAATAAAGCCCATTAAGGCAATTTTGTGTAGCTCAAAATCCTTAAAAAAGTATTATCAAAACTGCTTGACGAAAATGTTCTTCCTATTTTGCTCTCCCTCAATTTCAGTTTTTATCTTGCCAAAACGAAGTTTTTGCAAGATATGTTAGTCAGCTTGTATGTTTTTTTTTGTTGTTGTTTTTTTTTTAATTTTTTAAAAAAAAATTGTTTTTTTTTGTTTGTCTGTAATCACGTATAAAAAATTCTGCAGAGCACAGTATCATTGGAAATTTTTGTAACTTCGCATATCAGAGGCCTATAGAGGTCCCTTTCAGCGCACAAAATTTTGAAGGTCAAGGTCACTGTCGCAAATCAGGGGAGTCGACGAAACCCTTATTTTTTGAGTAATTTGATCGGATCGTCTTCAAACTTCATGGGAATATAGTTCATGGTCTGGCGCTCAGCTGATTAATTTTGGTGGCGATTGGCCTTGACCTTCATATGTTTTTGTTTTTTTTTTTTTTTTTGTCTGTAATCACATATAAATCACTCTGCAGAGCACAGTTATCATTGGAAATTTTGTAACTTCGCATATCAGAGGGCCTATAGAGGTCCCTTTCAGCGCATAAAATTTTGAAGGTCAAAGGTCAAGGTCACTTTGTCGCAAATCAGGGAGTCAACGAAACCCTTATTTTTTGAGTAATTTTAATCGAATCGTCTCCAACTTTATGGGAATGTAGTATATGGTCTGGCGCTCAGCTGATTAGTTTTTGGTGGCGATTGCCTTGACCTTCATGGTTAGTGCCTAAGGTCAAACATATTTGACCCCAAGGTCAAATTTTCAAGTTTTAGGAACCATATCGTGTAGTACCTCAAATTGAACACCTCGATGAGTGCTTTCTAGATATGTCAAGCTTGAGACATTATGACGTCATTTGGTGACGTTATGAGGCAAACACATATTTTTCATGGTTACTCTGTTAGAACGATTCTCATCGGAATCTCTCGTAGGCAGATATTCCTCAAGGAGTCGCTCCTGGTGGATAGCAGCTCTGTTCACCTCAATGTGACCTTAAAGAAGTCACACGTGGTCACCTTTTGGCAAGATACGGGTTTATTGTTTGTTTGTTTGTTTGTGAACAGTATTACGGAAAACTCCTCGACGGATTTCGACGAAACTTGGTGGGGGTATTAGGTATGGTCCAAGGATCATGCCATTAGATTTTGGACTTGCCATAGTCCAATATGGCCGCTATGGCGGCCATTTTGAAAAAATTTTTGTTTTTGCATTTCTACATGTTTAAGTGATTTCCAACCCCCCCCCCCCCCAAAAAAAAATTGTTAGAGAAAAAAAACCAGAAAATTTTCAACTTTTTTTTCACAAAATTTCGATTTTTTTTTTTTGCATTTCTACATGTTAAGTGATTTCCAACAAAAAACATGCCAAATTATAATTGCGGCTGATTTTGAACTTCAGGTGGAGGATATACCCACGTAAAATCAATTTATGTCTCAAGGAATACAGTGTAAGTTATGACGAATGAATTGAGTATGTAAAAGGGAAAGTTGCAAACTATAACTCTGTGAGCACTGTTGACGTCAAAATTGAATGAATAGGATATCAGGTTCACTTGAGTGACCTAGCAGTATTGGCGGCGGAGGTTTTGCACTCTACCGAGTGCTCCCCCTCTAGTTAACCTCCGCCATCGAAGATCGGAGGTTACTGTTTTCACCCCTTTCTGTTTGTTATCTTGCCAAAACGAAGTTTTTGCAAGATATGTTAGTCAGCTTGTATGTTTTTTTTTATTTATTTATTTTTTTTAATTTTTGTTTTTGTTGTTGTCTGTAATCACGTATAAAAATTCTGCAGAGCACAGTTATCATTGGAAATTTTTGAACTTCGCATATCAGAGGCCTATAGAGGTCCCTTTCAGCGCACAAAATTTTGAAGGTCAAGGTCAAAAGTCAAGGTCACTGTCGCAAATCAGGGGAGTCGACGAAACCCTTATTTTTTGAGTAATTTTGATCGGATCGTCTTCAAACTTCATGGGAATATAGTTCATGGTCTGGCGCTCAGCTGATTAATTTTTGGTGGCGATTGGCCTTGACCTTCATGTTTTTTTTTTTGTTTTTTTTTTTTTGTCTGTAATCACATATAAATCACTCTGCAGAGCACAGTTATCATTGGAAATTTTTGTAACTTCGCATATCAGAGGCCTATAGAGGTCCATTTCAGCGCATCAAATTTTGAAGGTCAAGGTCAAAGGTCAAGGTCACTTTGCGCAAATCAGGGGAGTCGATGAAACCCTTATTTTTTGAGTAATTTTAATTGAATCGTCTCCAAACTTTATGGGAATGTAGTATATGGTCTGGCGCTCAGCTGATTAGTTTTTGGTGGCGATTGCCTTGACCTTCATGGTTAGTGCCTGAGGTCAAACATATTTGACCCCAAGGTCAAATTTTCAAGTTTTAGGAACCATATCGTGTCGTACCTCAAATTGAACACCTCGATGAGTGCTTTCTAGATATGTCAAGCTTGAGACATTATGACGTCATTTGGTGACGTTATGAGGCAAACACATATTTTTCATGGTTACTCTGTAGAACGATTCTCATCGGAATCTCTCGTAGGCAGATATTCCTCAGAGTCGCTCCTGGTTGATAGCAGCTCTGTTCACCTCAGTGTGACCTTAAAGAAGTCACACGTGGTCACCTTTTGGCAAGATACGGGTCACCCTGCGGGTGACATTGGTTTATTTACCCCTCAGCCCGAATTGGCTAAGGGTATTGTCGTCATAGGCGTTGTCCGGGCGTCCGTCCGGGCGGGTCCGTCCGGGCGGGCGTCCGTCTGTCAACTATTGGTTTCCGTCAATTTTGAGGAGAACGCCTTGTCCGATTAAATCCATTTTTGCAGGATATGTTGGGGTTGAGTAGAGGAAGGTTCCTTTCGAAAATGGGCGCGCTGCGATTTTCAATGTGGCCTCCATGGCAGCCATCTTGAAATTGGTTTCCGTCGATTTCGAGGAGAACGCCTTGTCCGATTAAATCCTTTTTGCAGTGGATATGTTGGGGTTGAGTAGAGGAAGGTTCCTTTCGAAAATGGGCGTGCTGCGATTTTCAATGTGGCCACCATCATGAAATTGGTTTGCGTCAAGGGGCTGAGGGGTTTCGCCCGCTTTGCGGAGCTATTTTTTTCTCATTTGTTTCATGTTTCAAGCATGCAACACGTTCTTCTGACGCATACCTTTATTTGGGTGGTGTATAGGCAACTGACAGCTCTGTATAGGCAACAAAAAAATCTGGGTTATGTGCATGAAGCAAAAACATACTTCCTGCTTATCATTCAAAATGCCTCACTGTACAGGAAAACGTGGGGACAGGAATACTGCACTGTAAATGGTGGAGACTTGTAATACCCTCCCCCACCTGGAGGTGGCGCTACACGATACACATTTACATCGAGAATTTGTGTACCCCCCTCCCTTTCCCCCCCCTCCCACGACCACCAAGTAAAGGAAAAACCACCACTATACATTATTTGTGGTCATGCTGATCCTATGTAGCAAATATCGATGTAATCTGACCAGAACTGTTTGAGGAGTAGCATGCAAAACACACGCACACATACACACACCGGCCCGTGAATTAGAGTAAGGATATGCCTAAGTTGCAGTGTAATTTACCACATTCCTTTGAATCGTTTTCTTAATCGTGTTTAACATCTTAAAATCCCAAACCTCTTGATTTAAAGTTTTATAAAATTTGTACAATTTGACATAATACAGTAGGGGTATCGGGGCAACAATTGGGCACAACCGGCAAGGGGATAAATGAACAGGAAAAGAAAGGGAGAGAAGGGGAAACACTGAAATCGGCAAGTTCGAGGGTTGGGTTAGGGAGGGTGGGGGTAATACAGATCATTGGTCATGATGGGGGATGATGATGATGAAGTGGTGTTGCACTACCTGCTTGAATTAAAGCCTTGGAGGGAAGAGTGAGACAGAACAGCCTCTGTGGTTCCATAGATGGGAGTAGTGAGTAGTCATTTGTATTGTTGGAATCAAACAGTAATTGGATGAAGGCTGTGTCGAGTTTTGATTTGAGTTCATAACTTATTATTATTATTATTATTATTATTATTTATATTATCATTATTATTCAGATTTTTTTTTCAGTTTTAATCATGTTGATGTACATGCCTTTACTTCTCTGTAAAGTCATCCATATTGGTCATGTTGCAACTTAATTAAATTGCTTTGTCAACAAGGGAAGTTTAAATGCTGTGATGTCTTGTTTTTTAAAATCAACTATGATTTCTTCTTTTTCTTTTTTTGTTTTTACATTCAGTGCCCAATGGTTCAAGAAGCAACCATGAATGGCAGCCCGGAAGAAAACACGACAAATCGCATCTGTCCGGTGACTCCACCATCTGCAACGCTTGCGCCACCCTTTAACCCCATCTCCACACCTTTGCGACCTGAACCGGCTCCACCTGCCCAGCTCCTTTATTCACCACCCCCGCGCCAGCCAACCGGAGGTGATGAAAAGCTCAACTGGAGTGCGGGGGATAGTGTGGCATGGCGACTATTCTGTGAAAGGCATGCTCGCTCAGCTGCTGCCAACTTTGCTCAACAAGTGTGTGTTTTTGCTGAAAAAGAGCTGCCATTGCAGGATCATGGTGTGAAAGGACAGCCTATTGGCCCACTTGCGCAGCTGTCTCTTTCCAATCACTTTACGCAGGCCTTCCTTCGGCACTTCACTCATGAACTTGGTCATGCTAGAAGCTTACAATGTCGCAACAATAATGATGGCAATGAAGATTTTGCCAATGTTGGTAGAAACTCTGTAGCATCACCGGATGCCCCTATTGAGTCCGACATGAGTCCCTGGAGTGGAGGGATGCATACTTTGGAGTGGGACATGTACGCTCCTTGTGGGAAAGTGACGCACGAACGCACTGTTCGTCCTGTTTCAGCTGATTTCACATGTGTGTCAGAGAGGCCACCACTTGCCAGGTTAACCAATCTCTGTCCCCGTTCTCGTACTGTTCCAAAAGCTCACAGCACTGATGATGTGCTTGATGTGAGACCAGAGATAACCAAAGCTGGTACAACAATGGTGCGAAGTCGACAAGGAGAAGGACACAGGTTACTCAAGCGTTTTTCGCTTCGCAATGTGGGTCGCAGTATGCGAGGTCTGCTTCGTCGGAAAAGTTCCTCTGATTCCCTGGGAAGTGGAGTGACTGGTACTGGTGGGAATGGGGCTAGCAGTATCGGAGAGCGAACGAGTTCTGACTCTTGGAGTCGTAGATTTGAGCAGCTGCAGCTCACAGGTCGCTCTCATTCAGTAGACCTGCAACTGCCGATGTTGCCTGGTGCAGAGGTAAGCAATGTAATGGACAGCTAACGTGTTTATATGAGTTGTTCAAGGTTGACATGGACTTTTTATTATAGAAAATCAAAATGCTCAGGGAGGTTGATGACATCTCACCAATTTCTCGAGGTATTCCCCTGCTACAATGTTCGCACTTGTCCCACTGATATTGTAGCATCTTCATGATTAAGCCTGGTGTTGGCCTCATAGTTAGGGTGGCTGGCTTAAGCCAGGGTCTTGAGTTTGATCCCCTGTTACCATTGAAATAACACCAGGTTGGTTGACTCGGCCTGTCATCCTTCTGAGGTCAGAAAAAATGAGTACCAGCTTCCTGGTGACCGGGGCACTGCATTAGTGGCACAGCTGCGCTTCCAGAAAATTATGCAACCAGCAGCCACAGGTTACATACAAAACAACAACCTTCATCATTTGCGTAGAAATCTTTCAGATTTTCTGAACTTTGTTAGTACCCACCATGCACTAGCTTTGTCGAATTTCAAGTGATAGTGAATGATTGTTTCCACAATTCCAACAATGACTTCAAAATCTTCCTGAATTTCACAGAATCAGACTTGGGTTAAATGTTTTGACAGTAATCGGTTTCATGTGAGTGCTCAAGATCGCTCACCATTTATCGGCCATTTTATTTTTAACCTCTCGCCATTTAAACACAGCACAACGTGAAAGCTGTGGTTCACCAAATTGTGCCGATAGTCTCCTATCATTTGAAGTTGGTTTGATGGTCTCCTTCACAAGGAACTTGATGATGCAGCTCCTTTGCACACTACCCATGGTTATGTTAGCCACCATCTTGGGTTTACCCATAATTGTTTGACCGGCATTGATGTCACTTCCTGATGTCAGGGTAGACAGTATTTTTATTCAAAACTGCGGCATTTAAAAAAAAAATTTAAACTCTTTCTACAATAAGAGGTTTGTGTCATTGTATCAATAAAAAAAACAAATAATTGTCCAGAGGCAGATTATGTTAAAGTAAAAGAACATCTATGACTTTCAAGAGATTTCCATGTTTCTTATGTTTCTAGCAGGCAGTGTGTGTGGTGTACGAGAGCACTGTGAATTTGGCCAGAGCAGATAAAGCGAGTTCTCCCGGCCGATTACACTGGCAGCGCTATATAGCTGCACTGCGCAGAAATGGACAATCCTTCTGTGTGGACTTCCATGTACCAGCAAAGGTGCCTTGTCCTTATTTTGTTTTATTTTTTTCTTCTTCTTAAATTTGTCTCCATTTTTGGTGTTTGATCATGCACCATCTACAGCCTGGCACATGTTTGGTTTTTCTGAGAAATGGGGTGGTCTGCTTTATAATCATAGCACTGAGCTGTGTGCTCTATGCAGACTGGGTATCCTAAACTGAGCATTCCATGTGAGACGGTGACTGAAGTGAGACAGGCAACAGTAACAGAACTTCCTGAACACACTCGTGCTGTTGTGTTGAAGGTAAGCACTTTTTTTTCGAAGTATGGGGAATTGCCTTTTTGCTCTCTGCCACCTTTCTAGTCTATGAGCATGAAGACCTTGCACACCAACAAAACCCCTCGAGTCTGTCGAACCAATGAATGGGAAGTAACCATGACCACCCTCTCGTGCAATCCTTACGATAATTCATGGATCGGTGTGTGTTTGTTTGTCGCGCTACTCCTACAGTTCTGGGCCTTTTACATCCAGATTTGCTACATGGGATCAGCATGACCCCAATTGGTGCATAGGGTTGTTTTATCTATGCCGGTGGTCTTGGGGGAGGGGGGGCGAGGAGGGGGACATAAATTATTTATGTAAATGTGTATCGTGTGGTGCCACTCCAGGTGGGAGAGGGTATTACAAGTCCCCGTCCTTTATAGTACAGAGTTCTTGTCCTCAAGTTTTCCAGTGCAGTGAGGGGTTTTGAATCGGGCAGCAAAAGGAATTTTGAATTACACATTTGAATAAGGATAATAACATAAACCCCACCCCTGGCCGCTCCCAGAGGGAGTGGGTGCTTCTAGTTTATGAGAAAACAGCACTTGGTACCAAGAAAATGTTTTTTGCTTCTTTTTTTGTTTTGTTTGTCTGTGAATAAACATCAAGCACTTGGTGGTAATCAGAACACAGGTGTCTTAGCTGGGCTGCAGGTGAACGACTGATCAGCGACGTTATCTGGGCTGTAGGTGATCAGCAAACAGTTAGCAAAATACCGCTGCTAAGATACCACTCTAGACCTGTAACTATGAAAGCACCCTCATAGAACCTTCTTCAAAACTAAAGCAATGTGTTATTTTGAAGAAAAAAATTGGCAAAATAAATAATTTGCTCAAATATTTTAACTGTCAGATTAATTTATCTTCAAAGAAAGCTCCACCCAATGTGCAGTGTTCTGCTGCTATTACTACACAAATTTTAATTGGATTGGTCTCGACCAGTGATAAAATGTGAAGTCATTCTTACTTTTTATAGACTCCCACCTCCCTTTGAGTGTTCTCTCTACCGTCTAGGTAACAGACTCCATTGAGTACATAATGGAAGCTGCTGATCCAGCCCAAGGATTGACTTGGTTGGAGAAACTTTTGGATGCCACCAGACTTGGGTGAGAGAATGGGCTAATAAATTGGACTGTACAGGACAATAAGTGAGAGGTAGATGCTGATGAAGCTTTTATTCATTTCATTTTGCTCCATCTCGCCCTCCCTTAGTTTGTATGAAGATCGTGATAGAAGCTGGCGAGATGATGGAATGTCCAACCAAGACTTCATGATGTCTGCAGGCACTCCTGGACTGGGTATGTTCAGTGATTGCTTTGATGGAGTTGGAGCAGGAAAGTTGCTACTTTATGAATCCAAAATCCACATCCCAAATCAAGATACTGGCCCATCTGGCCCCACGCAGCGAAACTGTTTTGCAATCGCGTGCGTACATCCTTCAGTCAAGGGCATAACTTTTTTTTTACCATTTGAGCTTATATCATCAACTTTTGAACAAACCCTTATTATGAAGAATATGGAGAAGACTAATAATTGTGTCAAAATGTCAAAGGGCAAAGTCACAGTAGTAGAAATGAGCCTTATCAGCCCACCCGCTGCTGCGCAGTGCGAGATGCCTGGGTTTTGGAATCGCTTCTGTGTTTCTTTATTTATTTACCATTTGAACTTCAGTGTGTGTCTCCATATCTTTCTTACCATTTGAGATTTTTGTCATCAAATTTTCAACCTAGCCTTTTTATGAGTTCATCGATATATATAATGGAGCAAGTGTTTGTATGAATGTATGTCCACTACAAACTCATTGTTGGACAGCTGGCCTGATGCCACCCTCAATTGTAACCTGAAAAAAAGAAAAATATGCCCGCCATTTTGGTAAGCCCAAGACATCTTCGGAAGTGTCATATTCATAATCGCCATGCCCTCCCTAAAAGTTTTCTGTTCAGTGTAAAACAACACAAGCGACTGTTAAAAGTATCATCACATATCGAAGAGTTAGAGCAGATAGGCATCATAGGACTTGTGAAGGCAATAGTACGCATCAGCCTCAGGCTTTAGGTCTTCTGGGTTTCGCGCTGTTTGGTGGCAGCCTACCGGCCAGTTCAATTGAAATTATCTGAGCTCTCTCTCTATCGAGTGCAGCCTGTGGCTGCTGGTTGCATCATTGGTTGGGACGCGGCTATGATGCAGTGTCCCCCTTACCAGTGCACTGGTACTCATTTTGCCGACCTCGGAAGGATGACAGGCTGAGTCAACCTCCTGGTGTATTAATTCAGCGGCCCAACGGGGCTTGAACTCAGGACTCTAGGATCCCAAGCCGCCACCCTAACCATTAAGCCAACACCAGGCTTATTATCTGAGCTATATAACCACAATGTATTATATTTATGCACATTAGCAGTAGGCATGTTTTTGCTTCTTGTACATAATTGGGTTATTTCTATTTTTTGGAGGGGATCAAGGAAGCGGTCTGTTTCCAATACACCGCACAAATATAGTATGTCGGAAGAATGTATTGCACGTTTAGAATAAGATCGCCCATAGGGCGGGTACGCTGTTAGTATGGAGAATGCTAATCAATAAAATTTACTGCTTTGTTTCTTTTCTTTATTTTTTTTTATCTGTTGTTTTTGTCGTTTAGTTTGATTACAAACAGACGTGGACGGGCCTTTGCATTTTGAGATGCTTTCTAGTTTCAGTTGTGTCCCTGTTTTAATCTTCACTACATTATGTTTGTGTTCTTCTCCACCATGAAAGGCTTCCGTTGTGTTATAGGTGATCCTGAGAGTTTAGCCAATCTTCCTCCGCTACCTGATTCATTTGGATCCTCGGAGCTCCTTCCACCACCTACCAGCCTTGGAGATAACCTTTCCAGCAGAACAAGACCATTTCAGTTGCCTGTGGATGCAACAACTGGTGATTTGTTTTTTATATATAAACACAAACACAATAAAAGTCTAATAGTTTAACTGGGGGGCATAATGGTTGGAGCATCCGCTCTCGGTCTGGGAGGTCAGTATTTTGATCCCCGGCCGTAGTTGTACCAAAGATTTGTAAAATGGTATGTGGGTAACCTTGCTTGACTCTGAGCATGAAAGTAGGATAGAGCACGGACAACCAAAAGTTAGCAATTGTCACGCAGGCTTTGATTTGATGGGCCGAATGGCCTCTTGTGTTGAAGTTCCTTGCAAGGGAACAATATATGTGTAATATATATTTATATATATGTGTATATATATATATATATATGTGTATGTATATATATATATTGTATATATATATATAATATATAATAAACACAAGTGGGGAGAACAAGTATTTGATACACTGCCGATTTTGCAGGTTTTCCCACTTACAAAGCACGTAGAGGTCTGTAATTTTTATCATAGGTACACTTCAACTGTGAAAGACGGAATCTAAAACAAAAAATCCTGAAAATCACATTGTATGATTTTAAAATAATTAATTTGCATTTTATTGCATGAAATAAGTATTTGATACATCAGAAAAACAGAACTTAATATTTGGTACAGAAGCCTTTGTTTGCAATTACAGAGATCAGACGTTTCCTGTAGTTCTTAACCAGGTTTGCACAGACTGCAGCAGGGATTTTGGCCCACTCGTCCATACAGATCTTCTCCAGATCCTTCAGGTTTCGGGGCTGTCGCTGGCAACACAGACTTTCAGCTCCCTCCAAAGATTTTCTATTGGGTTCAGGTCTGGAGACTGGCTAGGCCACTCCAGGACCTTGAGATGCTTCTTACGGAGCCACTCTTTAGTTGCCCTGGCTGTGTGTTTCGGGTCGTTGTCATGCTGGAAAACCCAGCCACACCCCATCTTCAATGCTCTTGTTGAGGGAAGGAGGTTGTTGGCCAAGATCTCGCGATACATGGCCCCATCCATCCTCCCTCAATACGGTGCAGTCGTCCTGTCCCCTTTGCAGAAAATCATCCCCAAAGAATGATGTTTCCACCTCCATGCTTCACGGTTGGGAAGGTGTTCTTGGGGTTGTACTCATCCTTCTTCTTCCTCCAAACATGGCGAGTGGAGTTTAAACCAAAAAGCTCTATTTTGGTCTCATCAGACCACATGACCTTCTCCCATTCCTCCTCTGGATCATCCAGATGGTCATTGGCAAACTTCAGACAGGCCTGGACATGCGCTGGTTTGAGCAGAGGGACCTTGCGTGCGCTGTAGGATTTTAATCCATGACGGCGTAGTGTGTTACTTATGGTTTTCTTTGATACTGTGGTCCCAGCTCTCTTCAGGTCATTGACCAGGTCCTGCCGTGTAGTTCTGGGCTGATCCCTCACCTTTCTCATGATCATTGAGGCTCCACGAGGTGAGATCTTGCATGGAGCCCCAGACCGAGGGAGATTGACTGTTATCTTGAACTTCTTCCATTTTCTAATAATTGCGCCAACAGTTGTTGCCTTCTCACCAAGCTGCTTGCCTATTGTCCTGTAGCCCATCCCAGCCTTGTGCAAGTCTACAATTTTGTCCCTGATGTCCTTGGACAGCTCTCTGGTCTTGCCAATTGTGGAGAGGTTGGAGTCTGATTGATTGAGTGTGGACAGCTGTCTTTTATGCAGATAACGAGTTCAAACAGGTGCAGTTAATACAGGTAATGAGTGGAGAGGGAGGGCTTCTTAAAGACAAAACTAACAGGTCTGTGAGAGCCGAATTCTTACTGGTTGGTAGGTGATCAAATACTTATTTCATGCAATAAAATGCAAATTAATTATTTAATCACAATGTGATTTTCAGGATTTTTGTTTTAGATTCCGTCTTTCACAGTTGAAGTGTACTTGATAAAAATTACAGACCTCTACGTGCTTTGTAAGTGGGAAAACCTGCAAAATCGGCAGTGTAAATCTACTTGTTCTTCCCACTGTATATATATATGAGGCCCCACGAGGAGGAGTGATGTAAGTGACATTTTTTAATGATATGATGATGATAGGCTCGGATGATAGGGTAAGGGTTAAAATAGTGCTATTGGCATTAACTGCAAAATGGCGGATGTGTCCCTTACATCACTCCTCCTCGCGCGCCATATATATATATATATATATATAATATATATATTTATATATATATATTTATATATATATTATGTGTATATATTTATATATTGTTACGACTCTGGCAGCCATGAGCACACAACAGACAGGTCCCCGTAGATCAGTTATATCGGTAAGTATGTGTTTCTAGTTAGAATCCATCCCCTGTGTCTAATGGGAATTAAGTGTACGTGCGCTGCGGAGTTATTTTTATAGTTGGGTTATTTAAATCTCCAGATCCCTTCCACTTGCGGCCACAGAATCTTTCAGCACTTGCGCCCTCGCCTCGCGGCCGTTGCATATGAGGCGAGGTCCTCGCGTGCCTGATTTGACTTCCTCGAATTGGTCTGATGCATTCCAACGCCACGAGGCAGAATTGTTGTTTCTCTAGCAAGAGGGGTACAGACACGCGTAGAGGGGCGGGGTTTTCCCGGCTCGGCCATAACCCCGCCCAAAAAGGGCGGACCCATGGAGGTCCCTGTCCAATCAGCGCGTCAGCTCCACCAAGGCCCTACCCCGCTCAGAGCGGTCGATAAAGGATGACGCGACCCTCAGTGTGTTGCTGTGGGTGTGTGGAGAGTTCCTGCGCTCGTTCGAGTTCAGAGAGTCCTTGCGTGTCCTTGGGAATTCTTGAGAGTTCTTTGAAGTTCTTTGGAGGGAGTAGTTCTTGGAAGGCAGTTTGGGTGTGCTGTCGTCATTGCTGGAGCTCTCAGGCCTGGAGTCTCCGTTGGCCTCCTACAAGGAGCGACCCTGGATTCGATATCCACAATCCAAGCTCCCACCGACCACGGGTCCCACACGTGCAGTCGCGGGCCAAGCCGCACGAACTCGGTCAGGTACCCCGACAGACCTCTGACCCCCAGCTGGACTATCCCCTTGGCTGCGAGGGTCGAATAAAGACCAATTGGGTCCTATTTCTTTTGAGTGTGTGTGTATGTGGCGCCGTCCTATAAGTAAAACTGTTTAAGTGTTAATGATAATTGTACATTGCATTGGAATATAGTCGGATAACTCTGCTCTTCTGTGTTCCCCTCCCTGCCTATTGTAAACTCGGTAATTAGGTCACGTGATATTTTTTAGGTCACCAAGATAAACTAGACGGAGAACTCTAATCATGCTGGTTTGAGTTATTGGCCGTTTACGGCGTTAGCGGTAGTCCCGCCCGCATCACGGAGTTAATCCGTGTGCGACGGCCTTGCGATTTCTGGGGAGATCTTGGTGGAACCCGAGATAGCATAACCCTCTGGTGGTCCTCTCAGCCAAACTCTCGCCCCGCAACAACACACAACCCACACAACACACCCCTCCCACACTCCTCTCACCAAAGAAAGCTGCATAAAGCAAAACCAAAAGACCTTCACAATGAAGTGCTATTCCGGTTCAACCTTCCACAGAGTTCAACAACTAAAAGGATATATATATATAATATATTATATATCATATATATACAGTCAACCCCGCCTCATCGCGGTTCACCTATCCGCCCCGGTTCATCGCCCTGGGTTCCCTTGAATCGTAACTAATTTTTTCTGCGCGATTCCCGGTTACATCGCGGTAATTAATATATAAAATATAAAATTATAACGCGTGGTGCTCGAACCAGTCACACAACGCACGAGACAAAGTTCGCTGTGAACTTCGAAATTTTCTCGTTTTTTCTCCAAGCCCCACGTATGGCCCCCAAACCCCCTGCACCTTCTAACGCTTCTAGGCAAGGAACCGAAGCGCCAGAGGAAGGTCTGGACGCTCCAGGAGAAGGCTAAGGTAAAGGTGCTCGGATATATGCTTCCGGGAAGGTAATAAAAGATTAGCCGCCGTTGACGAGCACTGTTCATACCCAGGTCACCTCAAAACCGACCAGACACAACTAGTCGAATCTCCGGCACTTCAAACCCAATCAACTGTTCAAACCGACCAGACTAGCACTAGTCGATCTCAGGCACCTCAAACCCAATCACTCCCAAACCACAAGACCAGAGAGTCGATTTTGGCGGAGGCGTCCATTCATCGTGGATTTTTTTCACTAGCGCGGGGAGGTTTGGATCGTAACCCCCGTGAGAAACGAGATTACTGTATATACCAGTGGAAGATACAAGTATTTATACATCTCTGTCGATTTTGCAGTTTTCCCACTTACAAAGCACCTAGAGGCTGTAATTTTTATCATAGGACACTTCAACTTGAAAGACGAATCTAAAACAAAAAATCCCTGAAAATCACTTGTATGTTTTAAATAATTTATATTTGCTTTATTGCATTAAATAAGTTTTTGATTCAACCTCCCAACCAGTTAAGAATTCCGCTTCCACAGACTCTGAGTGTCTTTTAATCTCACACATTCAACTCCTTCACACTCATCTATTATACATCTTTCTCAATCCATTTATATACACATCGAATCTGAATCTTAGTCTACCTATAATACCTCTTCTCTGCTCTCT
>CM068955.1:131741926-131753033 GCA_035128595.1 Eptatretus atami
CGCCACCGGACGGACATTCGTCGTGACCCTCCTGGAACTACCGCCAGGACCATCACGGGTGGGGGTTAACTCACCACAACCAGTCCGCATTCTACCCGCTGCGAAACAGGGTGAATCGCCGAATTCGATATAACTAAATACCTCCCGCGCGGTAACCTACCGAGGGTGCACCAGCGCAGGTCGGCTTACGACACGAACCGCTTAAGCGGTTCGTTCCGTGCTACAGGGATAACCGAGCGGTGTTTCGCCGACCTCGACGGTTCGTGATTCTTCTTTACTCGGTGTTCAAATCCACTACTCATTCCACGATGCAAGATGGCACTTTCAAAGTGGTGAAGGAGGACGCGACGACGGATAAGTTGCACACAAGGACATTTATTATAGAGCACACGTATTACACCACACCAACACAAGCAAGGGCAGTCATGCAATTTACAAGCAAGGCAATAGAAAGCAATAACACGACTATTAATTATTATTTACAAGCCTTAACAGTTTACTTAACAGACGGGCCACGGACAACATTCACACAGAAAAAAGAAATGACCCCCTCTATGGCAAGGGGTGAACGGGGTTCGTAAACCTTTATGGCCGTGGGCCGGGATGACAAATGGGCCCACGAGACCGACGCTGGTTACTGCACCCTCGTGTGCGACGGTCGCGAGCTCTCTCCGTACTCCTCGCCAGACGCGCAGGTTCAGCACCCGGCGCGAGGCTGGCGCTCCCGTCTGCGTCTCGAGGCGTGCCCAGACTCGCACCGGCCCGCGCTTCACCGACAGGTCGCTCATTGCAAGACGAGAGAGGAGGGAAGAGAACTCGACCTCGGACGACAAAGAACGACGAAGGCCACCCCGACGACAAATAGAGAGGAGAGAGATCCAGCCAGACCCCGACAGAGAGGATGAGGTCGACGACCCAGACAAAAAAGGACTTGACCGTGACACAGAGAGAGAGAGAGAGAGAGACCCGCGTGCGGTCCGCCTTGTAAGCGGGCTGGGCCGCTTCGCTCCTCCCCGTTTTCGGTCCGCCTCCTTCGAGAAGGTTCCCGAAAAGGGCGTTCCTCACCCCACGCCTCACACGCCGTGCATCACCAATCAGCGCAGGCGCCCTCCTTCCTTTCACACACCAAGCGCGGGGAAATGGTGGGAAAAAACCCCACAGCTTCACAGAGCCTTTGTTCTGCAATCCTTCCCGGACGGTTTCCGACGCGGAACCGTCTTACCGTGGTCCGCGGAGGATGCGGTCGTAAGCGGGCGTAGTGGCCAAGAGTGGTGTTGTTGTGGGGTGGGTGAGCGTGGTGGCGTTGTGGCGTAGTTGGTGCGGTTGTTGTTTGCGTGGCTGTTTGTTGCAATGGTGGCTCAAAATAACGATAGATAAAGAAAACGGCTATTCTAAAGAGTCGCAGCCCAGTGAACATGAAGAATTCCCTTTAAACAACGGTGGGACCTATCTGAACACTCACTTACCGGATAGCTAATCTAAGAACCTTTATGGTGTATTGCGAATTTCCACAGCCGTAACACTACCCTCTTTTTACAGACTCGCCCGATCGTCGAATTTTCGTGTGCCATCATTGTAAGTTCTCCCCTAGTACGATTTACCTTCGATCCCTGAGTGGACATTCAGTGTATCTGTCGCCCAAAATAAATACTACGGCTGAGTATCTAACTAAACAACCACTCATACAGACATTAAATAAATTGCGGCGCTAAGACTCACATGCCGGGGGCGCAAAACAATTTACAAGTAGAATTTATCCTTATAATTTACTAACAGGCCCAGGATCTATGGACTCTGTGAAGAAAAAAAGTCCAACCACTGGAGGTGACAGGGAATGTGCGGCGCTTACACGCGTCCAAGGCTTCCCCTTTTGAAATGAACGCAGTGAACTGGGCAACGTTGACGGCTGCAGTGCAGTCCCGTGCTGCAGCTGCCAACCGGGCAACCTTGCAGCTTGCGCGATTGATCCTGGCGCACATGGAATGATCGGGGGGAATGCAAACAGAACGGGGCAAAATGAACGAGGGCAGCGGCATGGCCAAGCAAAGGCAGGCAGACAAGCGTGCATGACAAGGCCGTTGTAGCAAAACGCGGCAGATGAATGTGACCGCACAGGCTTGCAAGCAGCACAGCAGATCGACGTGGCCGGCACAGCTTCGCAGCAACAGCCAGCAGATGAGTGGCGGGCACAGGCCTCGTAGCATACACAGCCAGCCGATGAAGTGGCCAGCCTCTTGCCTTGAAACGGTTGTGAGGGAGTGCGGTGGGTGCTGGCCACTCGGAAGAGCGGGCTCGACCTACCCTACTGTCTCCTCCCAACGCTATCGCCTTCTGTCCTGTCATAGACCCACGCCTTAATTTGTCAAAAATCAATTTTAGCCCCAATTATTTTTTTTGTTTTATTTTTCTTCCCACTATAATTTCGTCTCCAACCCCTTTTACGTCTTTTCGCGTAACTACTCTCCTAGCCCATATCTCAACCCCTACGTTCCTTCCCTGGAGGGGAATGAGGAGAGCCTAAGTTCCTGGTTCGTAGGCCAATAAAGCCTAGAATGGCTCCTCATATATTCAGGATCTCAACCCAAAGTGGCACCGCGGCCACAACGAGAAGGATGATGGTGCGAGGGGAACTCCTATCTACCCTAACCAGTTATATCCTTAACTACCCTTTCGGGCTTTCCACACAAGCGCCTCGCTTAAACTCTCTGGGTTCTAACAACCAGATCCCTGTCGCTTGTTGGTGTCGCACAATTCGGCCTCCCTCCAATTGTTCCTCCGTCCCTCACAACGTTTTCGTGCTGGGACCGTGGCTCCCTTGCGCGAACTACCCTCTGCTGATTCCTTACAATGGACCCCGGCACTACAACTGCCTCCGAGCCTACCAGCTCCTAAAAACGAGCTGAGTGCCCTCCTGCGATCCCCTCGATGCCCAACGTGCGTGTTGGCGCCCGGTCCCTTTCGAGGGTCCCCTGTCCAGTAACACTGCCCCGGGCATATGGCGCCCGGCCCGCATCATCGCGGACCCGTGCCCACTACACTATCCGGCCCCCATGGCCCTGGCTACACGGCCGCTAGCCGGTGCCCGGGGTACCACTCAGCGATACTCACCGTTCCAGCCACGCTCCCACCCGCAACAGGCTCCTTGCCCCTCCAAATGGGTATCGAGCCTATCCTCCACCAAACACACAAACGGACTCCATTTTGTCAATTTGACTAACCCCTAAATGCGCATTACTCGACCCGGGTCCTTGGGGGAATCAATCCTCCCCCAATTCATCGACCATGCATCCACAATCACGTCCATACACCATGCCACTGGCCTCACTCACTCATAGTTTCTTCCAACTTCTCAACTCACCCATCCTGAATCTGCCATCCTGCTCATCCTTCCCTAACTCCCCGTGGCTCCCTCGTCATCCCGTTACACTATAGCACTTCCATTTAACCTAGTAGCTAGCTACGTCCTTCTACACAACCACAGTTTCACTGTCTCCGGAAATTCATTTCTCTCTAAATCTGAACTGTAATACCGTTATCCTATATCTCCACGGCTTCCATAGGCTTCCCCGCCCCATTAACCGTCTAACTAACACTAACCCTCCGCAACTAGTGGTAATCCTGTGCCCGGGATCCTTTGCAGCCCGAAAGAGGCTTGCTTGTTGTATGTTTTCGTATTCAGCAGCACCAGCGCGCAATCGCACACCTGCCGCTCTTTACTCCGTGACGTCATGACGCTGCTCGGCACCTTGTCCTCGCCTCCGGATGGTACATTCGGCAGGTTCCCCTCCTGCCCGGATCCAACTACATGCGCGCATGAATCACCTGCGCATCAAAAACAAAGCCTCGCGTTCTCGAGGTTCCCCACAGACCACATGGCTCTGCCCTTCGAGCTTCCACACACGCTAGGGAACCCGTCCGTCCAAAATCCGTATCAGCCTACTTCTGTTCTCGTCCGGATCGGCTATCTCACCGGTGCGTTTGCCGGAGCTTCACTCCGCGAGGCGGCACTGCGCCTCGGCGACACAGCACGGACCCGTGTGCGCTGCGTGCAAACCGGCACGTTCCCCAATCCAGCTACGGCCGCAGTCCTTCAAACTCCCGTGCACGAGACACACCTCGAGATGGACTCTCACTCGACCGCGGTTGCGTATTCCCGCCATGCCAGCCGCCATCTCCCTCAACACAGCGACCTTACACACGCTGCCCTCTCACCATCGGTCGTTCACTCACTCATGCCACCTCCTCCACACGTGGCTCACTCACACATGTACTTCATCCACCACGCGGCGGGAACACGCACTCGGCCACGCTCGCAACCACCACACCCTTCATTACTCACAACGCGGTCCCCCTTTCAACAACGCCTTTCACCTCACGCCTATGCCCTTTCAGGCACGCATTTCGCCAGCACTCGTAAACACCACCAGGAACAATCACGCTGGATTGTGCCACACAAGGGGTTCGAGGCCTCTTGCCCCAAGCTCTCCGTGCACCGTCAAACAGACATCGCCCCCTAATCGCGAGCTCGACGACGCACCTGGCTGTGAACCGCTTCAGAGGGAGCAATTCCCTCCCTCTCCTGGAAGAGGCCACCAGCTGCTCGCACGGCGGTTTGCGAACATTCCGCAGCTCGCCCCCATTATCCTCCACACCTCCGTGTGTGTGCGTGCTTTAGTTTCTTCCTATTGTGTAGTCCTCCTCTACTTGTCTATCTCCCGAGTCTCTATACATTTATTTCTGTGCTCTCTTGTGTCTAGTTTAATTCAGTCTCGACTCGGGTCTATTCCCGTGTTCTGGCAATCTTTCTTTTCCTCGCCGTTCTGTATTCCATCGTCTCCTTTTATTTGTGTCTCTTTTCAGAGTTTCCCTAATATTTCTTTCATCCGACGAGGTGTGTCAATCCAGTCCTGCACCATATGACATATCCTTGTTGGTGATGTCACACATCCCACCTTATTGTGCCGTTCTAACTCTCTGGCCTTCTTTGATTGTTCTTCCTTCGGACTTTTTGAGTTGTTCGGTCTCTTTACCGGATTTTTCAGTCTCCGTGGGATCCAATTTGCTCTCTCTCTACTCTCTGAGTGACCAATTTCACTTGTTATTGCTTTTGCTTCTACCCCGAGTCCCCCATGCTCTCACTCTCTCCAATTCATCGTTCTTTCAATTGGCTGATTTCCTTCTTGTGTTTCATTCGCTGCTCCTTCTCTATCCCTCTATCCAGCCTTGGCTTTTCTTATCAATGTCAAGCTCAAATTCATGTTCTTTTTGTTTCTATTCACTGTTCCTCATGCTTGTCAGCCTCCAATCTCATGTTTTTCATTTTGTTGATCTTCCTTTCTGTTTCAAATTCGTTCTTGTCACTCTCCTCGTACTCACTTGTTTTTTCCTTTTTGTTTTCAGTTTCAAATTCATACTCTTTTTTTTTTTTTCTTTTATCCACTGTCTTTTGTTCCTCATTCTTTAATCTGACCTTCGCTCCACTGTTCGATCTGATACAGTGTGTGAGTTCCTCAACGTTCTTCTCTGCTTGTCGTTTCTTCTTCCCATCCATCCTCAAACTCGTTTTGTAATCCGTCCTTTTTTTGGTATTTCTGAACATCAGAAGCTTTTTTTCTCTACCTCCTTTCTCATCTGCACACTCAACCCTGCTTTGGTTTAACTTTGATCTGCCACAGTGTGTATCTCTTAACATTTCATTTCCCGTTCCTGTTCTTCCTCTCTTACACCTCAGTTGTTTGTTATCCTTCTCTTGGTTCGTGTTTCAGTATCTCAGAAAGTTTTTTTTCCATATCCTCTCTTATGCATGCTTCTTCCCTGTTCATTTATTCTTCGCTCATTCGTCCATATCTTTCTCATCTTCTCACCTCTGCGTATTCTCTCTCCCTCGATTCCTTTCGGCTTCCGATTTCTTTCCTATTCTATCTCCCTTCCAGGCTCTTCTTTTAATCTGGCCTGCCCTCTCTGTCCCAGCAGCACCAATTCCCCATCGTTGTTGCGTTTTCCTTTCTATCTGTTCCTTTCTTCCTCCCTACATTTTTCCCCTGCCGTTCTCGAAACTGTTTCTGACTTTCCAGCAATCTCCGTCCTTTCTCCAGATGTTCCTCTTCTTTATTCTTCGTTTGGCTTTCTCTTTCCTGTTGCCTTGTTTCTACCTCTTCTTCAGTTGTTCCATTCCCATCGTGTTCCGCGTTTCTCCCCAGCTTCGGTTTCATCCTCTCAAGTTTCTCTCTATCCGGGAATTACAATTCGCTCTCCTCCATTCCTCGCTTAGCTGCTTCTCCATTGTCCCACTATGGACTCAACTCTATTTTCCTCACTTCCTTAGTTCTTCGAACTTTTGACTTTCCACCATTCGTTCTCCTCTGCTCCAGATGTTCCTCTCCCTTTTAATCTTCATTCTGCTTTCTCTTTCCTGATTGCTGCTTACTTCCCCCTTTAGTTCTTAATTCCAAATCGTGTTTCATTTTTTTCTTCTCGAGGCCGGTTGTCCATTCTTCCTCCCTATGTTTCGCAAGCCCGCAATGTCGCCTGCCCGCCTGCCATGACCACGTGTGTTGAAGCTGGTGACTGAAACATCCGCTCTGTGTCGTGCGTTCGTTGCGCAAAATAGCCGTCCTGCCCCGTGCTGCGCCGAGGTGGCTCACGCGCCATTGCGACTCCGTTTGCCGCCAAGTTCGTTGCTCAAAATGGGTGGGCTCCCCATTGATTAAAATATCAAAGAACCGTCGGCCATGGTTTACATTAAACACTATTAACCACTGCACCCGTTCGCCTTTGAAAAAGCAGCTTTACTTCTGTGGAATGAATTTAACTCGGTCGAATTGGTGGAATCGAGGTCCTCACCACCCTAACCGATTCCCGCGAATTAGTTGGAGCTGGGATGGATGTTGAATGCCATCCAGACACCACTGTAGAACTGGCCCGCCTGGCGGCGATCGCCGCGTACCTCTAAGGCAGCCGCGTGCCCACGATGGAACAATTCAGTCGTGACCCTCCTGGAACTACCGCCAGGAGCCATCTACGGGGGGTTTAACCTACCACACCAGTCCGCATTCTACGCGCGACGAATAGGGTGAACTGCGATGTGAAATAAGCCTACTACCGCGCGGGTAACTATGAGGGTGCACCACGCCGCAGTCGCGCTTAGGACAATCGAACCGTTAAGCGTTCGTTCCGTGCTACAGAGATAAATCCGAGCGTGTTATCGCGACTCGACGATTCTTGATTCTTCTTTACTCGGGTTGTTCAAGAAACGCTACTCATTCCACGATGCAAGATGACTTTCAATGTGTAAAGGAGGACGCGACGAACGGATATCGTTCACACAGGACATTTTATATACAGCAAGCATCTACACACAACACAAGCAAGGAGTCATGCAATTACAAGCAAGCAATAGAAGAGCATTACACGACTATATATATTACAAGACTTAACAGTTTACTAACAAGACGGGCAACAACATTCACACAGAACAAAAAATACCCCCTCATAGCAGGGTGACGGTTCGTAAACCTTTATGCCGTGGCCGTGGATATCCGAATGGCCACACGAGTACCACGCTGGTTACCTGCACCTCGTGGTGCGACAGTTGGAGCTCTCTCCGGCACTCCTGCCAGACGCGCAGGTTTCGCACCACGCCTCCGTCTGCGTCTCCGAGGCGTCGCCGGACTCGCCACCGCCCGGCCTTCACCACATCGCTCAAACGCCAAGACAAGGAGGGAGAGAGAACTCACCTAGACACAAAGAACGACGAAAGGCACCCGAGACAAAGAGAGAGAATCCAGCCGACCCGACAGAGAAGATGACGTCGACAACCAGACAAAAAAGAACTTGACCTCGACCACAAGAGAGAGGAGAGAGAGAGACCCGTGGCGGTCGCCTTATTAGCGCGGGGCTCCCGCCGTCGCTCGCTCCTCCGTTCGTCGTCCCTGCTCTCGGAAGTTCCGAAAAGGGTCGTCCCTCAGCGATGCCTCATGGTGCCATCACAAATCAGCGAAGCTGCCCCCCCTCCCTTCCACACCAAGCGTGGAAAATAGGCGGGGAAAAAAACCCCACAGCTTCACACAGAAGCTTTTGTTCTGCAGCATCTTCTCCCGGACGGTTCCGCGCGGAAACCTCTTACTGTGTCCGGGAGGATGGCGTTCGTAAGCGGGCTAGTGCGAAGATGGTGGTGATTGTTGTGAGCTGTGAGTTTTGGCGTAGTTGGCGTTGTTGTTTGCAGTGGCGTTGTTGCAATGGTGGCTCAAAATAACGATAGTAAATAAACGGCTATCTCAAAAGTCGCAGCCCGAGTGAACACGAAAATTCCCTAAACAACAGTGACCTATCTGAAACTCAGGCTTACGCATAAGTAACTAAGGAACCTTCTATGTTTGATGCGAGATTTCCACAGCCGTAACGTATCAAGTATACATAAAAAATAAAACACTTCTTTTCCGAGCTTGCAAATAAATATTTTGGCTGGGATAACTGTAAAGCTTTTAAATGTAATACATGTTTTGTTGTATTAATCAGACTAAAATGTTAGCAGCTCGCATCCGGAGTAGCTGGAAAGTCGTGTGGAAATTTGGAGTTGTCAATAGCATTTCATTTTGGCTTGCGATAAATATTTGAGAACAAGCTGTTTTAGTGTGTTTTCTTCTTTGCCCTTGTTAAGCTGATCCCAACAGCAAATGTTTGTCTACGTCTCTCATGCTCCGGCCCCAGAAGTGGGCTCGACTATCCCACTACGCCTGGAGCTCGCCAGGAGAGGCCAAGATCGAGGATGCTCCACTTTCTCAAAATCTGACACACCACCAGCTGCAAGGCAGTCTGACTGCTGTCTGAGGCGCTGAGCCTGACATCGCACCTGTGGTTAACAGTACCTAGTGTTTTGCCGTGCACAGGATACGAAGCCAGAAATAGGTCAAGCTGCGTTCTTTTCAGAAGCAACCACGGGCCAAACGCGAGACAGAGAAAGCCCCTGGCACAGCAAGCTGGTGCTGATTACTGAGGCGGAATATGGACAGAGAAAGGAGTGGAATGCTTGCGATCTGGGCTTGCGATAATCAGTTACTCGTTCAGTACTGGACCTAAATCTCTCTCGTCGAACCGACAATGCTAACGTTTCATTCTTGCCATGCTTCCTGGTGTCATCTAACCGGCAAACATTCACACTACTTATTCCTAACACTCCCGCCCTCCTTCACCCTCACCAGCACACCAAAGAAGGTACCAAATGCTACAGGCTTTCACAGTTGTATGACAATTTGGTGTAAGAACGTATGGTACCAGATTGCATACAGTGCTACATAGAAAGTCTACACCTCCTTTCAAAATTTCACCTTTTGTTCTTGAGCCTGAATTTAAATTGCATTAATCAGACTTTTCCACCTTACTTTACATCATCGTAACCACAATTCCAAGGAAAACAAGATTCTACAAATTTCAGAAATTATAAAAATACAAAACTAAAGTATATTGTGTGATAGTGTCCACCCACAACACACCACAAGGTTTGGTTTCGTCAGACCAAAAACGTTTTGCCACATGGCTTCAGAATCTCCGGAATATTTTTTTTGCAGACCTCAAACGGACTGCAAGGTGGGCTTTTTTGGTAATGGATTCCTTCTTGCATCCACGTACAGGCAGACTGTGAGTGGGGCGTTCCCTCACCCCGACCGCCTCACGCCGTGCATCCACCAATCAGCAGCGAGCTGCCCTCCCCCTTCCTTTCACACCAAGCGCGGGGAAAATGGGTGGGAAAAAAACCCCACAGGCTTCACAAGAGCTTTTGTTCTGCCAATCCTTCCCGGACGGTTTCCGACGCGGTTAGTCGTCGTTATGGGTTGGGTTTGTTTAGTTAGTTACTTCAGCCGTAGGTTATTATTTGGGGACACGAATACACTAAATGTCGCACTCAGGATCGAAGGTAAATCGTAACTAGGAGAACTACACATGATGCACACAAAATTCTGCGACTCGGGACGGCAGTCTGTAAAAAGAGGAGGGGTAGTGTTACTGGCTGTGGAAATTTGCATTACACCACAAGGTCCTCAGATCAGTTATGATGCTAAGTTTATGTGCAGATAGGTTCCCCCACCGTTGTTTAAAGGACTTCTTCGTGTTCACGGCTGCGACCCTTTGAGATAGCCGTTTTTTTTTCTATCGGTTATGTGAACCACCACTGTCTCAACACCATATACAACAACCACCTTAACCACACGCCAACCACGCACCATCACAACAACCCACGATCGCGCTCAACCATCACCACAACTGAACCCACCACCAACGTCGCTCTCAACAACCGCCTTCACAGGCAACCTCACCACAACCCCTCCACCACAAACCACACGCGCCTCTCAACAAAACCACGCCATCCTCACCACTTTACTCCCACCACCACATCGCCCTCACCAACCTTCTCCACCCCTCAATCACCTAACCATCTTCGAACCATAACGCCAACCACCAGCCACGCCAACTACAAGTCACCAAACCACAAATCCCCGCACCAACGAATAGCATCTGCCGAAAGCCAGCGCACGCGAAGGAAACCAGGGAGTTCCTATGGTGCGCGGAGTATCTCCCGCCTGTTTTCCCGCGCTTGGTGTGGGGGAGTTGCGATGCGGGTCAAAGGTCAGAGGTCATGTAAAGGAGGGCCTCTTTGGGGAATGATTTTCCTTGGACCTCTAGCCAAGAATGATTTCTCTGGCCCCCCCCGGGTGGCGCGCATGGGGAGGGGCACGAGAGGGCACGCCCTTTTAGAAGCTTTCCCGCAGAGCTAGGAAGGGGGTGGGGGCGGAGCCGAAACGGGAGGGAGTCAGCAGTTGGGAACCTGGAGGAATAAAGGGCGCACGATGACGCCAGGTCGGGGTTTTTTTTGGTCGTCGAGTCGTATTGTCTCTTCGGGGGAGCTTCGTCTCTTCGTGGCATTGGGCGATTGCTGTTGCTCTGTGGTTCGAGATCCGGGTGCCTTCCTCTGGGCGCAACCGTGAGGGTGGGAGAGCGGTGTTCCAGGGTCGAGGCGCGCAACGAGAGAAGAGTGCCGGATTGAGAGCTCGCGCGACCGTCGCACCACGAGGGTGCAGTATACTGCACGGTTTTCTCGCGGATACCGTCG
>CM068955.1:131756723-131769216 GCA_035128595.1 Eptatretus atami
CCCATGTCCTCTCGTTCTTCCCTCTCCAATCTCGTTGTGTCCTTCAATCTCCTCATATTCTCCTTCCTGCCTTCATTCGTGCTCTTCAACTTCTCCTCGTAATTCCAACTTTATTTTTTTCCCTTTGTCGCTTCAGTTTCAAATTCATTCTCTTTCAGTTTTTTTATGCACTGTCTTTCTTGTCCTCGTTCTGCAATCTCATTATTTTTCAAACTGACGAGATTTCTTTCTCCGTCTCATTCCGTGTTCTTGTTTTTTCCTATTCCACTGTCTTTCTTGTGCCTCCATTCTGTAATTCTCGTTATTTCTTTCAAACTGGACAGATTTCTTTCTCCTGTCTCAATTCCTTTTCTTTGTAAAATTTCCTATTTCCACCGTCTTTCTTGTTCCTCAGTCTGTAATCTCGTTATTTCTTTCAACCTAGAGGAACTTTAACAATTTTGCTCTTAAAGTCTTAACTTCTCAAGTGATATCTTCAGTCCTCGCCTATCTACGCTCTGTTCCGTTTCTAATGTCATGGCAATCTGTTTGGCTGTGGTATAAGTCCTTGCTCGATTCTGATCGGTGTCCTTCTCTTGGTCTTCACCTCCGTCGTGTACTTATACCATGGCAATTACTATCTTTTGTCCTTTTTTGAACATCTCATATACTATCTTCCTTGATCTGTCTAAGTCTGTCCGAATTTTGTGTGTTTTTACAGTAGTTCCCGTGTGTATTCCCCTATTACTTCCCGATACGACATATTTCTATTGTCTCCAGTATCCTCTGTTTCTTTTCTATCCTTTTCCTTCACAATTAGCATCGAGCATCGTAATTCTTTGACTGAGAAATCTTTACAGCTTGTTACACAAGCGAAGGACTTCATACTTGGTTATAAGTTTCGCGTGTATTGAATTCGTACAATGTATGCGTTTGTTCTCCGTGAGTCGCAAGATCGCACCCAGACACCTTGTAAGAACTTCGCTGACCCTAACCCAGTGAATCCATTATTACATCTTCATTGGGTCGAGGCACTTGGGTCAGTATGTTCATGGTGTCAAGTGTGCACTCGTCTTCCTGGCGTAACGTTTATCTGTCGGTTCCAGAGAATAGAAACATCCTGATTAAGCATATAGCTTATCCTCTTTCAACACATCGCATGCGCAAATCCAGTTATGAGCCTATCATTCTAACAAGATTTCTGATATTCCCACTGCTTCGTCTGTGCCCTATATGAGTCGTCTTTTTAATGCTTATTCCTTCCGAGTTGCTGAGCGTCGAGGCCAGCCTTCTGAGGAAAGTAAGGATGTTTGAGAGTTTTGGCGGCGCTACAAACAATATGCTGACAATACCATGTGGTCCTATACATTTAGGTGAATAGATACATTACACAAACTTGTGAAATGGCTTGTCCTTTGGTGTACAGAAGTTTGTGCTGTATATTGCTGCGCGTCTCGAGAGCTTCTTTGTGATGCATAGCCATTCTGAGACCTGACAACAGGATTTATAAAACTTTTATATTAAGTTTTTCAATCAGCATGTGCCATGAATATCTAACACATTTGGTCTCTCTTTATTTGCGATTCATAAATTATTTCACATGATGCCTCGCTTAACCATGACATCGATATAAGTCTGCTAACACGGCGCAGTGAAGTTCGTATTATAATTCGCATAATATGGTGCGTTCATGTCTCAAGCGTATGCGAACGTCCGCGTTCAATATTCATCGAGCTCTGTTTGATATGCTCTCATTAAGTTGTCTTCATCCTCTATAATTGTCTGATGCAATCGCGATGTTAGTCATTTACCAGTTTACCGCATTATTTCTAGCTTTCGTATACGCTTATGCTGGTTCCATAAGTGAACCGCATATCTATTATAATATATCTCTTCCTACCAATCCACAGCATGCCGCCCGTGTCCATATGCCAAGTGACCCTATCCAATTTCGTATCTATGCTATGTTTTAGAGTCCAATGGACTCTACCCATCATGAAGCTCGTGTGACTATATATTTACGTCTTCTGAAGTTGCTCCTCCTATCGTGGCGACCAGTTCGAGCTCATAGAGAAGTTATAAATTTGTTCGCACACGTTTTTTGACCTGTCATCCGATGTTTGCAAACCTGGGTCCACCAATATCCATTTATGCTCACCGCGTTCAATCCCTATTACGCACACAATTACACTATAACATGCATGAAACGATGCTCCAATATAGCGCGGAATGACTTCGCGTGGTAGTGATTTTTATATTTTGTCACTCCACCATCCTGTCCACCCGTTCTGAGGAGAGAGCCTATGTATATAAACCAATTTGATGTTGAGACTACTTTCAACCTCCAGAGTATGCCTTGACGCGGAGATCACTTATCGCTGACTCCTGATGACATCAATACCGAGTATCTATAATCCTCTCGTCCTCTCATATCACTCCTGCCAGATCTGAATTGATCGTTGTGTATTATTATTCTGTCTCTAGCTCATGGAAGTGCAAGGGTGCGCTTCTTTTCTCCATCCAGAGATGGCCGCGCGGACTAACCAATGGCGTGTATCTTGTTCTACGATCATATCTTTTTAATATGGATGCAGCATAGTGTTGATCGGTAGATGAGCACCTTGCGAAATTTCGCTTCGCAATGTTAGTGAATTCCATGCAGGAAAACATCTATGTTATATATTCCAATTTCCTTGAAATCCAACATTGGCCTGCCAACCAGTGGTACTATCGATATTTAGAAATTATACACAACTTATTATTCACTTTACTCTGTAGAGCAGTTTTACCATATGTGTACAGTTTCCTCCTTCTGATTTCTCGAGCCAGCCTGTTTCGGGTGAGTGAAGATGCCTCATGTTTTGAATTTTATTATTTGTTAGAGCCGTTAGAATCGATTGATTGATGCCTAGTCCAAACCAGGCCGTTCCTGCGGCAGTGCTTCTATTTCGTCATTGACCAAACATCACGTCTGCATTTGCCGCTAAATCCTTTCGTTTGTAGTTTGATTCAATTGTGCCCTGCTCTCCAAACTGCGCTTTATTCTCGTTTCGTCATTTCTTCTCCACTATAATCAATCCATTTTTGATAATATATTCACCCTTTTTTCTCAATCCATGCGTCAAACTCCGGTCCATCGTCCGAATTCTGGTGGTCGGAAGTCGGCCCTTGCCAATGTTTGAGCCCTATCAATTAACGAACAACATTAATCAAACTGAAAAAGAACTTTCATGGGTAGATTGTGTGTGTAAAGTGTGTCGCCTCGAATCTGTCGAGCGTTCTAGCGAGAAGATCTTTTTCTAAAAAAATCAAACAAGATGTCTGCCAACAGAGTCGACTATACTTATAACATTTTTTTCCTAGACACTGACCTCTGTGTAGAGATCATGACTCGACACACCAATGAATTTGCGTAGATCGTTGGCTGATGGTCATATTCGGGCAGCGGTCTTCTACTTGCAGCGTATCAGACCTTTCACGCATACCGCTATCACTGAGTGCGAGCGTCACGAAAACATTAATCATTCCCTGCGTTCTTCCTCCATTTCGTTGGGCTACACCATGATCCAGTCAATGTTGGAACGAGAGGTATGATAGGAGCGCAACATACCTGGTTTTATACCCATTTGGCTACTGGTAACACGAATCACATTCACAAGTAATCGCGTCCAATATTACTATACCACGGTTTCTCACCTCGGCTGTTTCTCACAGAACCGCCGATGTAGTCTAACGCTACAGTACCACCGAGCTTAAAATCTGTCATCTCACTAGCACTTATTCAAATTGAGTGTGACTAATCAAATATAAGAGATGTAATCATTGACTATGGGTGACGACAATTCTCTGCGAGACTCGATTCAGACCTGTAGCACCGTGTCCAGTGTGAGACCAAATTGATTTCTTTGGTAATAACGCGAACACGAGAACGCCATATAGTTACCGTCTGAAAGATCCGAACAAGTACACTGAATAGCGAACACCAAAGAAAAAGCTATGAGCCGCGAATACCCTCCCCTGACTAAGGAACCCTACACTCACCGAGCACCGAGAGTCAATAGCAGAAGACACAAACCATAGTTACCCCGCGAGCCCAGTGTGACTGGCGTTAGCACCAAAAATAAGTAAAAACGATCTCCTTATAATGTCTCCCCTCATCTTTTCCTGATTCACAACCTCGCAGTACTTACTCCTCCCTATACCTCGCTAACACCTGCAGAACAATATTGCCCACAGGATCTCCGTTATGGACCTCTACCCTGCTGCGGCCTAAGTTCACCAGCGGAGACTGCCCCTCAGCCAATCCTGCGTATGTCTCAACTGGTCTAAACCTTGCGCCTACCATTAATATACCCAACGTAGGTGCTACTCCAAGGCCTTTATTCGCTCTCTCATCTGCGCTAGCTCCTATCTGCGTCGATCCGCCTCTTATTCTGCGCATGCTCGCAAATGAGAGAGTAGTCTGTTCAGGAGTATTTTGATTTTCAAATTCGCAAACTCTGCCTACCTAGTTAATAAACTTTTCCAACAACAACCGAGTTCTGGCGTAATGAATGTACTTCGGCGTGTTTCCAATCGAAACCGATTCTTTTATTTCTCACTTGAATTCAACTGTTGCCAAGCTCAACCCCCTCTCTTATCCCGTCACTCTCAAAGCAACCACCTCACACAATCTTCTCCACTCCACCAGTCCTCCCTCTCCCGCCGGATCACCCTCTCCGAAAAACTCCCCCTCACCCTCCTCTCCCGAGCCATTCACCCCCCTCACTCATCCTCCCTCAAAAGTTGCCCCCCTCTCATCCACAAAGCTGCCTTTCCTTCCACGTGCCCTCTCAAACTCCATCTCTTCACTCCACCTCCTCAAAATCCTTCAACTGCCCTTCTTCTCCCCGTCTCCTTGTCCACCCTAACTCCCCAGCATCCACAGAGCCTTTTACTCCTCCTCATCGCGCCCCTACCCCAGTAAACTATTCTGCCAATCCCCAACCACCTGCTTTCAACAAACCTCTCCTTTACCTTCCCCCGCTCGTATCCCTTGCTTACCCGTCCGCCCTCTCCCTCCCACCGCCCTGCAAACCACATAGGCCTTCTCCCCCCCCTCCTCATTAACATCACCGTGGGACCTCAAGAGTAGTCCGTGCCAATGTTTTCGACTTCAAACCTTTCAGCAGGTACTTTTCCATATGCAGGTTTCTGCACTACAATCCTCCACCACCATAATCGCCTACACATGAACAGCTTATCCTCCCCCAAAGAACATGTCTGACTCCAAGGTATCTCTCCCTGTTATCCCTCCTCCGGAATAGCCCGACAGAACCTGGAGCCTTCGTCCTGGTGGAGAAGTTGCTCTTCTGTCATCAAAAACTCCACTCCTCCCTCTCCAGTGGCACTGCCCATCACTCCCCCACACCCCAGTAAGGTACCTCCTAGGCTACTGGCTTAACCCCTCCACTCGCCAAACCTTCATAAAGTTTATATGTGATTACTTTTGTATCGTCCACCTAACCAGTGATGTAACATCCATCTATCAATCTCACATCGGAAACATGACCAACTTCTATCTTCTCATACCAACCTCTCTGACTTCCTCATATGTGGCGATTCAATTCAATATGCGTTCCGCTAGGTGTGTGGTGGTACCTCTCTCAACCTGTCATGGCCACTATCACCAAAGCGTTTCTCGACTCTATTTGTGAAGACTGAATCTCATTCATCGCGTCAACTTCCTTCAACCTTCGGATCTTCAACCATATGGTGTAACTCCATTCTGCGTTCATCATCAATTTTGATTTTGACAGCCCAATTTCGCCAAAGCTGACAATTATCTGTCTCCGCAAATACTGCCTAAGCAAGCCTACAATCCGTCTCTTCTTTGCACTACGTCACGCTCCGTCAACCTCGGACCAATCTCTTCTGCGAGTCAATAAGTCGAGGAGAACCATCCTGCACCTGACCGATTCGGAGGGCTTGGCTAGCACATCGCTCAGCAACGACACGATGTATCCTGCCTATAGGCAGCCATCAAAACACTAGAGACTGGGTACTGCGAAGAGAGACATGTGCCACACATATTGAAAATTGAACCTTTATTCCTACCTGATCGATCACCACCCAGAGAGCACATTCCACACCATCCAATGGAATTCTTGAGTCAAAAACCAGTCTTCTCAGCCCAATCATCGCCACGATAGATTTTATTCCCATCTCGTCTTCAATGGACCCTGATGGATCTTGGCGCCTTCCTCGCCCATGTCATGTCACCTAAGCGTTTGTGTAAGCGGAGGTCCAAATTTGACGATCCATGGTTAATAACAGGTATCCATTGCTCTGCCTCGGAATGGAAATGCAAAGCCACGTGACGTGGAGTAAGGTATATCTTCAGGGTTCCCTCCTCCATACAGCTCTGAACAAGGGTTTATCTCCCCTCAATGGACGAGCCAGAAACCGAAGCGCCACAATCCTTTCTAAGCCTCGGGCAATACTGAGCGATTCCTATCTCAACCCTTCTCCGCTCCGGTCACTTAGTGTTTAGTGAACTTCCTCTAAATGCCAACATCCCTTGTCTAGTGGGCGTATGTTCCCCCTCCGATCCACCTCCACTTACTCATCGAACAAATCGCGTAGCACTGCAACATTACCACATGAAAAGCCTGACCATAATGAGCCGTAACAGTGCGGTGAGTGTGAAGCAGCAAATCTCTTGTGTCCGGAGGCAACCTAAATCACTTTCTCTACACATCCTCTTGACCGATGGTCGCAGAACCCAACCAGCTGTGTGTCCCTGGGCACCCTCTCGTGTATAATGCCTGTTCCTCTCCTACGAGATGTGAGACGCTATGGCGTGTCACAGATCCTAGACTGAGATATCTGAAGCACACCGGTCCAGATGGCATCAGCCCGACTGTGTTAACTAAACCTGCTCTTAACGTGGCTCGTTCGCTCAACCCTCTCTTCTCGTTTCCTATCACGCATCTCATTTGCTCAACGTCAATCTGCCAGGTCTGCTGTGGAATCAGCAAACACTTACTGCCCCTGCATAATCAACCAAGGTGCTAAAGCAAAAACAGACCCTCCCTGCAACTACAGCACCGAAACAGCCTTCTCCTCCAATCATCAGCAAGGTTATGGACCATCCATTCATTCGCCTGTCAGGGGAGGCGGCGGTCATTAAAATCCATGATCCTCTTCTGTCCACAGTCCTCTTGAGCTTCCGAATTCAGTCAATTCCTGGGTTTCAGACCCAGGTGCACTCGTACCTCCTGCCCGAGATGTGCTTCTGTCTCTCCCAAGCCAACATGCGATGTGGAGCCTCCTACAATGTCCAGACAGGAAATCCGAAGCCGATCCCTCTGGATCATATCACGTGCCTTTTGACATGGGTCTGGCACCCTGATCCGCTGCTCACAAACTCTCTTCCATGGTATCTAAGGCCATTGCTTCGCACCATTAGCTCGCAGAGACTCTGGCCTCTGCCTGGCCAGTCCAAGTGTTGTCCCCTGAGACATCGGGAGTCTTCCTTCTTCTAGTCCCTCTTCCGGTGTCCAGGCATCGAGGTTCGCGTCAGGTACACTGTCCGGGGCCCTGTTGCTGTTGTTGACATGGATTGTTCGGTAGTGCAGGATGATCTCTACCAAGCTCTCTGGGTGAAGAATCGCTTCTACATCATTCTTTGCTGAGACTCACCCTCTGGCCGTACCATCGCGTCATCCCTCAGACCGGCAAGCAGCAGCTTCTTCGCCCCTCGACTGCCTGACTGGATAAAATAACACAATACTGGGTCCAACTACGTGAAACATGGTGAGTTTCAATCCGGGAGCGCTAAATCGTAGCAGCACTCATCGATGCTTCTCTCCGAAGAGGACCTGTTTAAAATGAACCCCCCCCCCCCATCCACTTTCTCAAGCAATTCTCTCTGGAAGAAAGTCCTTTCTTCATGCTTCGGGGTCTTCACTTACTGCCAAGGACCTTTCTTAGGAGACAGCACCTGTTTCAAACCTCGCACTGCTCAGAAGCCATCGATCCGTACGGGAATCCGTCTCGTCGTGCAAGACCTTACTTCGGCCCCGACCTTGCAGCTCCTGACGACTATACACAACGAATTGTTCGTGCTGCAAGGCTCCTGGATGGAGCCTGACCTGCTTCCGTCCCCTCTTAGCGCGACTTGTGCCCTCCCTGTCCTCCTCATCTGTGCTGTGTTGCTTCAGCGCTGGTGGAAAGGCCAAGGCCAGTTCGAACTCCATTGCATCTACCTGCAATCTAGGCGTGAGTCTTTGGGGGACTCTCACTCTCTTCCAAGGCGGCTGTCACACCTTGACGTTTTAGCGCAGCGTATGCCGACGTATGAAAAATTGGGCCCGAATACGCTGACACACGTCGAATACGTTATCGTGCGCGTAGTCTGTACCTGACAAATTTAAGAGGTCACCGTCTCAGAGAGTGATCCGGCATGCCCACTGATTCGTCCCCGTAGGACGCCGAGCCGCTCGGAATCGACAAATCCTGAAATGCCATGCACTCAAAAAAGAATTCGTTTCGTTGCCTCGACTGTCAATCAATGACCAGTGTAATCACTCACACGGTTCCTGCAATCCGCTGCCCGGCCCATTAAGTTGTCCAGGCCAGCCCCTGAATTATGCGATTCTGATTAGTACCACACCCGCCCTCGACACATCCGACCTATTACGTTTGCTAATCATATACTCAGTTAACTGTCGAAAAACCTAACGTCGGATGGATCAATGCTGTCTACCCGCCCTACCGCAAATACTCTATTTATAGGCCGTGATGATGTGCAACTTGCCTTTGATATCCGTATTTGCATCTGCCTCTACGACTATCTACAACCCGACATTACTGTGACGCAGTAGAACATATCTTGATGAGATACTTCCGGGTCTTATGAACCGACATGTTAAAGATCGTGTACTCAGCCGAATCTGGTCGTGCGTTCTACCACCTCGATCCACACCACTCTACACGCCTAGACAGCTGCTCTGTTCAACCTTTAACTGCCAAGTGAAACATGTGGCCGTTATTTGGCTATTGTGTGTCCATCTTGAGGAGGCACCACATAACTCAATAGTGCTATATTAACTAAATAGTGCGGATTCTAACATACAGGGCACGGGCCGAGCCCGCTCCGGGTCACTATTTCTGGAACCCGGAACGCCAAATAAGTGTGGCAGTATGATTTTCCATACCTCATCCGAGACACGTCGAATTTGACATGTGATAGGTACCGATCTCGGTCGTACCGGCTGCCATCCTTGGAGCGGATCCGAAGATCACTGAAATACTAGTCTCTCGCAACGCAGTCAACATATACTATTTAATCTAGCCGATGTGTCCATGCCTGCATATTACGAGCCAGGATAAGAATGAGGTATGGAACGGAATGACGGAATGAAGTGCAGGCGTGTCTGCGGCTTCCACTCTCTCTCTTCCAGGGTGTGGAGTGTGTAAAGGGGTAGGTGGTCGTTGCCTGCATATGGAGCTACCTTGCGAATCCACGTGCCACTGGCCAAAGAGACTCTTTAGGCAGCCTCTGTTCCGCACACCCTTAATTCTTCGTCCCGCATAAAGACGCTGATGTTTACCCACTTCAATGTCTAGGCGTTATTGATTTGAATCGTCAGCTCCGCAGCTCGTCATGAAAGTAGGCTCTAGCGCGCAGCTGTGATCGTCGGCAAATACGCTTTCCGCGAACTATGCACTAGAGTGACAGACTATCGTTCGGCATAATTGAAACGCCCGAACAACACAGCTAAGTCATCTTTCCGGTTATGAGTTATCATAAGTATATCGAAACAATTCTGTGTAAACATCCAACTGAATCATCCGTATGTATGCATACGTCCATTACTTCGTATTATGATTTGCCCACCAGACCCACTGAAAAAAAAACATCAACAATTCAGCGTAACCGCCAGCGTTTTTACGATAAAATTTTATTACGTATGCCAATAAGCATGGCATACAATCGTCAAGGAATGTGGTGCAGGGTCTCTTGCACCGTCAGGGCTTGGGTCAGTAGGTATTTTCTGTCTTCGTTCACCGTGAATCCTCTCCCAGGCCTGCGCCGTCCCCCCTACTCTACTCTGCAGATCTGTAAACCCACCACCATATTCCACAGAGGGCCGCTCGAAGGGTCGCCAACAACCCCCTTCTGGCCGATTGACAACTACACAGAAATCATGAGATGCACTGAACTGACAGATCTCTTCACTCTTTCATCTTCTCTGTGTTTTCCCACCTTGTGCGTGATGAAGCAACTCCCTCACTCAAATATCTCAATCCCATCTCTCTTACCCTCCACGGCTTCAAAACAGCTGTTCACCACCAGCCTCTTTCATCCCCCATCCAAATCCCGTATCTTTTCTACCCCGATAATTTCCACCAAAGCCCACGTCCTTCAAACTCCTGGCTTCCTTCTCTGAAAGTCCCGGTAAAATGTCATCTTGTATTTCCCCATGGTGTCCCACCCCAGTCCCTCTCCCTTCCACAGATCTTCCATATATGTTCTCTGTCCCACTGTCTTAGTTCCTTTCCCCACTCCTGCCCACCTTCTTGTGTCATTGCGCCCCTTGGGCGTGTTGTGGAAGTGTAGCTCTCACAGGCGTGAGCCTCTGTGACAATAAAAAAAGAATTTGGTAATCGTCCAAATTAATAACCATTTAAATGTGATAGTGTCCCTTGTGCATCGTGATGGCCACCTTAGTATACAGGTGAGTAGATAAATATATTCATTATTATATATTGTTACGTGTTGTGAGAGATTCGATCATGAACAGCGCAGTCATGTTCCCCCAGAGCCGTAAGTTATTGTTCGGAAGGTAGTTTGTTTCACAGATGTAGAATTCCCTCACAGATTATGCATATACCACCACGGGTCGTTTTGTGTTTGTGATGTGTGGCTTACACGAAGCGCTCCGTTGGACACTCTTTGAGTGTAGACTTATGCTTTGCTCTGTGGCATTATATAACACACATACAGTGCAGTCAAGCAACGGACAGAAAACCTCATCGCCGCGTTTAGACGGTCCCGATTGCCACACACGGTGAGAAACGACGAAACAGCTCCATGACTGTCATCTGAGGAAAGAGCGAATCAGTATCTTCTGAGTTGCACCGCCCGCTGGCTGACACAATCACAAAAAACAAAAAAGAGAGATACAATGCAAGGCCTCGACCATCTCGGTATGTGCAGGACCATGCGGCTAGGGTGGTGTGACCCCCTTGCTCTTATATAGGGCAAGGAAACTACCATGAGTTGTTAGTGGGATGGGAATCAGTTTAGTTAGACCGGCCTTCATGGGGCAGGGGTCCCAAGTTCCTCACTGGGCCCGTGGATTATTGGTTTAGTTAGTGGGAATTTCAGTTTTCGATTTAGTATGATAAAAAGGATTTTGAGAGCAGTGAGCGAGAGTGCGCACCATCCTCAACTCGTTTTGTAATTCCGTCTCTTTGTTTTGGTATTTCTGTAACTCAGAAGCTTTTTTCTCTACCTCCTTTCTCATCTCTGCACACTCCAACCCTGCTTTGGCTTTTAACTGTTTGATCTGCACAGTGTGTTTCCTTAACATTTCATTCTCCGTTCTCTTTCTTTCCTCTCTTAACATCCTCAGTTCGTTTTGTAATCCTCGTCTCTTTGGTCGTTATGTGTTCAGTATCTCAGAATTTTTTCGCATGAATTTGCTTTCGCCTGCAATTTAGAGCTGCTTTTCCTCATGTTCTATCTATTCCTCTCAGTATCGTCCATATCTTGTTCTCATCATTCCACCTCGTTGACGTATTGCTCTCTCCTCTGATTCCTTTAGTGCTTCCCTGGAATTTCTTTCTATTGTCTATCGTCCTCTCCGAGGTGCTTTCTTTGTGAATCTTGGCTGCCTTACGTCTGCTCCATCGGGATCAGCGCACTAATTCCAACGTTGTTTGCAGTTTTCCTTTTTCTACTTTGATTGTTTACCTTTCCCTTCCTCCTCATGTTTTCCTGCAGTGTTCTTCGAACTGTTCCGACTTTCAGCGAATCCTCCCGTCTTTTCTCCAAGATGTTCCTTCTCCTCTTTTCCACTCTTCGTCTTGGCTTTCTCTTTCTCTCTGATTGTTCCTGTTCTTCTGCTTCTTCAGGTTGTTCCAATTCCCTATCGGTTTCGCTCGTTTAATCTGCCTCAGACTTCGTTTTGCCACTTCTCTCACGAGTTTCTCTCTATTCCTGGGAATTTACCATCAATCTCCTTCTGATTCTCCGGCCTAGCTCGCTCGTCTTGTTCCACTGATGATACTCAACTCATATTTCCTCACTTTCCCTTTAGTTCTTCGAACTGTCTTGACTTATCAACCTTCTTCTTCCTCTCTACTGCTCAGATGTTTCCTCCTTTTATCTTCAGTTCTAGGCTTTCTCTTTCCTGATTGCCTGCTCTTACTTCCCCCTTTAGTTCTAATTCCAAATCGTGTTTCCATTTTTTTCTTCTCGAGCTCGGTTGTCCATTCTTCCTCCAATTGTTTCCGAAGCCCG
>CM068955.1:131769499-131793127 GCA_035128595.1 Eptatretus atami
TCCACCTGGCACCCGTTCGCCTTGAAAAGCCATCTTACTTTGTGGAATTTAATTTAACTCGCTCGAATTTGGTGGAATCGAGGGTCGCTCCACTCACCCCTGAACCGATTCCCGCGAATTTAGTTGGAGGCGGGATGGATTTGAATCCCACCTCCAGACACCACTGTTACGAATTCTGGCCGCCTGGCGTGCGATCGGCCGCGTACCTCTAATGCAGCCGCGTCGCCCACGCATGGACAATTCAGTCGTACCCTCCTGGAACTACCGCCAGGAGCCATTCACGGTGGGGTTTAACCTCACCACAACCCAGTCCGCATTCTACCGCGCGAAATAGGGTGAATCGCCGAATGTCGATATACCTAATACCCGCGCGGGTAACCTACTGAGGGTTGCACCACGCCGCAGGTCGGCTTAGGGACACGAACCGCTTAAGCGGTTCTTCCGTGCTACAGGGATAACCGAGCAGTGTTATCGCCGACCTCGACGATTCAGTGATCTTCTTTACTCGGGTGTTCAAAACCGACTACTCATTCCACGATGCAAGATGGCACTTTCAATGTGGTGAAAGGAGGACGCGACGAACGGGATACGTTCACACAAGGACATTTATTATAGAGCACACGCATTACACACACAACACCAAGCAAGGGCAGTCATGCAATTTACAAAGCAAGGCAAATAGAAAGCAATACAACCGACTATAATTATTATTTACAAGCACTTAACAGTTTTACTTAACAGACGGCGCCACGACAACATTCACACAGAACAAAAGAAATGACCCCCTCATAGGCAAGGGGGTAGACGGGGTTCGTAAACCTTTATGGCCGTGGCCGTGGATGACCGAATGGGCCACCGAGACCAACGCTGGTTACCTGCACCCTCGTGGTGCGACAGTTGGCGAGCTCTCTCCGGCACTCCTCGCCAGACGCGCAGGTTCGCACCACGCCTCCCGTCTGCGTCTCCGAGGGCGTCGCCGGACTCGCCACCGGCCCGCGCCTTCACCGACAGGTCGCTCAACGCCAAGACGAGGGAGGAGAGGAGAAGAACTCGACCTAGACGACAAAGACGACGAAGGCCACCCCGACGACAAAGAGAGAGAGAGATCCAGCACGACCCGACAGAGAAGATGACGTCGACGACCCAGACAAAAAAGAGACTTGACCTCGACCACCAAGAGAGAGAGAGAGAGAGGCCCCGTGTGCGGTCCGCCTTATATAGCGCGGGGCTCCGCCCTTCGCTCGCTCCCCCCGTTTTCGGCTCTGCCTCCCTTCGAGAGAGGTTCCCGAAAAGGGCGTTCCCTCACCCCGACTGCTCATGCCGTGCATCCACCAATCGGCAGCGAGCTGCCCTCCCCCTTCCCTTCACACCAAGCGTGGGGAAAATAGGCGGGAAAAAACCCCACGGCTTCACAAGAGCTTTTGTTCTGCCAATCCTTTTCCGGACGGTTTCGACGCGGAAACCGTCTTACCGTGGTCCGCGGGGATGGCGCTTCGTAAGCGGGCGTAGTGGCGAGATGGTGGTGATTGTGTGGGGTGGTGTGAGCGTGGTGAGGTTGGCGTAGTTTGGTGGCGGTTGTTGTGCGTGGCCGTTTGTTGCAATGGTGGCTCAAAATAACGATAGATAAAGAAAAACGGCTATCTCAAAGAGTCGCAGCCCGGTGAACACGAAGAATTCCCTTTAAACAACAGTGGGGACCTATCTGAACACTCACTTACCGGCATAGCTTAATCTAAGGAACCTTTATGGTGTATTGCGAATTTCCACAGCCGTAACAGTATCTAAGGTAATTACAAATAAAAATAAAACACTTCTTTTCCCGAGCTTGGCAAATAATATTTTGGCTTGGGATAACTGTAAAGCTTTTAAATTGTTAAATACATGTTTTGTTGTTTAAATTGCAGACTGAAAATGTTTAGCAGCTCGCATCCTGAGTAGCTGGGAAGAGGTCGTGTGGAATTTTGGATGTAGTCATCAAGCATTTCATTTGGCTGCTGATAATAATTGAGAACAATGCTGTTTTTTGAGTGTTGTTTTTCCTTTGCCCTTGTTAGGAGCTGATGCCAACCCAGAATGTTGTCTACGTCCTTCTCAGCTCCCGGCCCCAGAAGATGGCTCGACCTATCCCACTACAGCCTTGGGAGCTCGCCAGGAGAGGCCACAGTCGATGGATGTCCACTTTCTCAAAATCTGACACAAACCAGCCTGCAAGTGCAGTCTGACCTGCTGTCTGAGCCTGACGCTGAGCCTGACATGCCACCTGTTGGTTTAACAGTACCTAGTGTGCCGTTGCAACAGGATACGAATGCCAGAAGCATAGCGTCGACTCGTTCTGTTTCAGAGCAACCACCGGGCCAAGCCGCAGGACAGAGACAGCCCACCTGGCCAGCACAAGCTCGGTGGGTGAAGATTATCATGAGGCGGATATGGACAGAGAAAGGGAAGGTTGGAATGGCTGGGGCGACTGCGGGCTGTCGATAATCAGTACTCGTTCATGTAACTGGACTAAATGCTCTCTCGCTCGAACCGACAATGCTAACGGTTTCATTCTTGCATTGCTTCCTGGTGTCATCTCAACCGCAAACATTTCACCACTTACTCTGATTTCCTACACTCACCGCCCCTCCTTCACCCCTCACCAGCACACCAACCAGAAGGTACCACATGCTCACAGGGCTGTGTACAGTTGTATTGACATATTTTGGTGTAAAGACGATGGTACAGACTTGCATACAGTGCCTATAGAAAGTCTACACTCCTTTCAAATTTCACCTTTTGTTCCCTTGTAGCCTGGAATTAAATTGCATTAATTCAGACTTTTTCCACCTTTACTTACACATCGTAACCACAACTTCCAAGGGAAAACAAATTCTACAAAATTCAGAAAATTAATTAAAAATACAAAACTAGAATATATTGGTTGATAAGTGTCCACCCACAACCACAACCACAAGGTTTTGGTTTCGTGCAGACCACAAAACGTTTTGCCACATGGCTTCAGAATCTCCGGAATATTTTTTTGCATACCTCAAACGGGACTCAAGGTGGGCTTTTTTGAGTAATGGCTTCCTCTTGCCATCCTACGTACAGGCCAGACTTGTGGAGTGATTGGATATTGTTATCACATGCACATAGTGACCAGTCTTTGCCATAAAGGCATGGAGCTCTTTCAAGGTTGCCATTGGCCTCTGGTGGCCTCTCTGATCAGTCTCCTCTTGCTTGGTCATCCATTTTGGAGGGACCGCCTGATCTGGGGCGGGGATTGGTGGTATCGTATGCCTTCCACTTCTTAAATGATTGTCTTGACTGTTTCCAAAGGATATTCAAGTGCTTTGAAATAGTTTTATACCCATCCCCTGATCTGTGCCTTTCCACAAAGTTTATCCTGGAGGTCTTTTGAAAGTTCACGACCCAGCAGAGGAAACGACAGAAACAGCTTATTTTATTCTGAAATAATCAGAATCACTGGCAATTTAATACAGGTGGAGGCCAATTAACGTGGTGTGTGATTTTGAAGGTGATTGGGTACACTTGAGCTAATTTATATTTGATATTATAAGGGAGGTGGACACTTATCTAACCAAGATATTCTAGTTTTGTATTCTTATTTTTTCTGAAATTTGTAGAATTTGTTTTCACTTGGAAGTTGTGGGTTACGATGTGTAAATAAAGGTGCAAAAAGTCTGATTTAACGCAGTTTAATTCCAGGCTACAAGGAAACAAAAGCTGAACATTTTGAAAGGAGGTGTAGACTTTCTATAGGCACTGTACATACATACCATAAAACCCAAGTTAATCCACAATATCTGACCAGTTTCATGGTGACCTGTTACCCTTCCCATCATTGACGTTCCTGGCGTTTTGGCTGGTTTATTGGTACGGATATCCATAGAAACATTGCTGCTATCAAACGGTGAGGTTGGGAATGGGGGGGAAAAACGTGTTGCCTTCACTTTTGTTGTTCATACCACCAAAATTTGCATATCAGATCATGTGATGGTCGCCTGACCTATTAAGAGAATTCTCTCAGTTGTTTTCGTAGCATTTCCGTTTGTTGATCACATCGATTGTGCCTTGTCATTGTCACAATCCAGAAAGCTCCATGTGTACCATAGTTTTCTTCATTTTCCGAGCGTTTTAATTTTCGGATCCATACGCAACTTAACAGTTTGGCAAACTCCGACCTTCCACCCCCGGTGGCGTTTTTAGTTTTATTTTTATTTTTTGTGAATGGGGATTCAAAGGGAAGCAGTATTTTCTTTTTCACTCGAATGCTCATATCGTCGTACTTGTCGAGCGGTACAAACCAGATGAAGCTATTGTTTTGTGCGCTCTGCTTTCCCAGCACATATTGTTTACTCTGTATAAGAACGGTACTATATTGGCCAATCGTGGTACTTTTTTGATACCAGTTTTGTCTTCATTTTGCATGTTTTGTTTTGTTCTCTCGTTCCTAAACTATTTGCCACAAAAGCCATCCAGCCAGCAAAAATTGTTTTTATTTATTTTTAATCTCAGAGGCTACGCTTTTATTATGAGTTTATCATGTCAGAGATGATTGATGGAGCAGTGCGGCACTTGTGGAACAAAAAGTCTTGAAACGTTTAGTCCTTCCGACGTCTCAATATTGTGAGAAGGCTAAACCGATTTTTCTCGCAGCACCAACATTGCATAAACGATGGTGTGATGCACACATGCCCACTGATTCCTAACACGCTACGTAACATGTTGTATAACAGTTGTCGTATAAATCGAGGTCTTACCATTGGTACTTTGGATTCCCTGCTCGCTTGCTGTGGGCACAGGAAATTGGGTGTAGCAACTTCCACTGCTCGCCGGCCTGTTTTTCCACAACTGAGTGCGACATCTCATTAAAAGCAATTGCTTTCAAATAACCACTTTTTAAATTTTTTGTGAGGGTGGGAGACGGGATGAGGGATTTGTTATGCGAATACAGTTTATACAGTACATCGAAAAATCACACGTGTAACCAGAATGTATTGCTCCCAAGAAGCAATTGATTTAACTCGTGCGTTATTCATAACTGATTGTTACAGCCGTACACAAAAGGCTTCTAATGTGGGTCCCCCATTTTCCAAAAATTCTCTATTGTAAAGAACTGAAGATGAGAAGCAGTTGCGCGTATTTTTTGGTTTCTTGCTTTTCCAAAGTGAAAGTTGAACTATAAATATAAATTAAATTGCTCTTCTTGCAGAACCCCAAACCCCACCCACCCACCCACAATGCGTGAACTCTTTCCCCTTCACTATTCCTTACTTAACCTTCCAACAGAGGCCTTGTGCTTGCAAATTGAAAACTTGACGAACATCAGAAATGCAATATTTTTTTGCCCAAGTGCTATGATGGTGGGACCTCAAAGACCCCATAGTCCTGGTGGAATCGAATGCTTCAATCTTGCTTGTCGACAACATTTTGAAATCGCAATTCTCAGACACTTTGGGGCCATCTCTATTGAAAGCTGATGCTATTGGTGCACAAATGCTGATGATTGTTCGTCACCACCTGCAGTCCACTGCCCAACCTCACCTGCAACCCATCATCCTGCACATCATCCCTTTTACCTTACCCACCACCATCCCGTTATCTCACCCCCATCATCCCCTTTCATATCCACTCCCCCCCCACACGTTACGTCTCACCCAACCCACATCATCCTCCCACACCTCTGCCTATCCCACATGCACACCATCCCACCTCCATTGGCCACCACCTCCCCAATTTTACCACACCACCACGCTCACCTCACCTACCACGCCCCCACCCCAATTGTAATGAGCAACTGTCTATTAACTTCTTAAAACGGTTCTTGTCAGTCCGATAGATTTTTTTTGCCCACTCCGGTGGCCTCTGCCCATGAACACCACCACTAGTGAGACCTTTTGCCTCATCGACTTGTACAGCTCAGTTTGGTGGTCTTGTCTGCATCATTTTGAATGCAAAGCAGTCGCTATTGTAACTGTAATTCCAAGGCGAATCATCCTTCTGATTTGGACACTGGGAAAGCCATGTGTGGTTAGAGAATGCCTGGATTTCTCTGGCTGGGCTCATGCGTACACAGCCACATCCCACCCTGGAGTGCTGTTCAACCTCCCACTCTTTGCACTCCTTGCATTTCATGATCTCTTTTTGAGCCGTTACTCAACTTTATTCGCGTCGTCGTCATGCCTCTCTCACTGGATCCTCATCCTCCAGCAGAAACCTGCATTCACAGATAAACCATATGATGAGCTGGGGTGCTGGGCCCCTTTTGCTGGCTAACTCCTCTTCCCAAAACTTGGAATTTTTTAAAATCTTCATACAGTTTAAGCATCTCTGACCTGTTTCATTGGCCTCAAACTGATGTGCTTATACTTTAGGGCAAGGATACTTTAGATATCTAAATTGAGGACTGTCACAGCACACGTAAAAGCAATGAGGATTAACTCTGTGGTGTCTTTTTTATTTGTACATGGTCAGTTCAATAACTTTTAATTGCTTTCATATTTGCCTGATTATCCTTCAATTCCATTGCAGATCATAACAGGAAGATCTGTTTGTTAAATGCTATTTTATTATTTTTGAATACAAAATGAGAAACAATGACTGAGAGATTTTGACAAACAGATCCTGACTAATGGTGGTTGAAGGGGGGATGGGGAGGGATCTTTATAATGAGCACCAATTTCAGATTTGTTTCATTTGGTTGCCACAATTGTATCTAAACATTTCACTGCAAATGAGAATGCGTTTCATGACACGGCACCCCCCCTCACCCACCCCCCCTCTCCGCCTCCACATCCCACACAACATCCCCCCCAATCACCCCTCTCCCCCATATCCTCACCACACCACCCCCAGCCGCTACTCCCTGCCACAACAACCTCCATCACCCTACCCTACCACACCTTCTCCCTTGCAACCACACCCCTTCTCCCCCCATGGCAAGAGACCTCCCCTCATCACCATCCTCCCCCCGCCGCTTCGCCAACCGACCCTCCTCCCGCCACCTCGCAACTGGCTCTCCCCTGCTGCTCGCCAACCCCTTCCCCGCACCTCACCAACCACCCCCTTATTGCTCATTTTATATGTGTTAATTATTGCTAGTTTTACTCTGAATTATTTTTAAACCCCATGCCCTATCATTTGACGAGTATGTGTCAAGTCCTATAATGCTTAAATGTTTACAACAGCACATTGTGATGTTCTGGCTGACTTGAGTTCACATATCCTGTCCACACAGGGCAGCAAGCCTAATTTTTATTACTTATTTATTACCCCACTTCCTGTCTCATTTCTTTCATTTCCTGAATTGCAAAATACAGGTTTTGTAAAGGTTCTTAGATGCAGTTTAAAATTTTTTATTTTTCAATCTGTTCCTTTTCTGCTGGTCCCTGTAACCCAGTTTGTGCACCCACTTCCAGTTTTGAAACGGTTTTTACCCACCCAGACAATTCCTCCGTATTTTTGTCTTACTTTTTTTTTTCCTTTTTTTTTTTTAACTTGCTTCAACAACTATATTTGTAATAAAAACAAACAAAAAAAAAAATAAAACGATTGCAATAAGAAAAAGGACAAACGTTATTTTATTTAAACCTCAGCAGATGCATTTAGAAGTTTCATAGTTACAAGTTGCTAAAATTACTTGCAGAAATGTATTTGTTTGAAAATTACAGTTAAAGGTACATAACTGTGGCTTTGTTTGTCCTTCCCGGGAGATGGGGAACCAACATTAGTGCAAGCACGTAAACGTTTTTATCCGTGACCAACGCAGTATTGCTGGACTTTTAATGCTTGTGAACCGTCCGCTCGCACAGTGCGAGATGGGTTTTGTAGTCTCTTCTGTATATGTGTTTTATCCATCTGTCCAGGCCATAACATAACCATTTCAGCTTTTGTCATCAAATTTTTCAACAAACCTTAATTCATGACAATATGGAGAAAATAATTAAAAAATTGGTCAAAGGGCAAAGACTATAAATTGTCCTCATTTCGTCTCGCCACAGTGGGTCAAGCGTGAGATTCCACGTTTACATCGAGGTTAGGGTGTCTGTACAGGTAATGGCATTTTTACCATTTGAGCTTTTTGTCATCAAATCTTCAACCAACTTTATTATGGAATATGGAGAACACAAATTAATAAAATGTACAATTTTTTTACGCTCTTTTATTTCGTCAAACTTTAGTTCGAGTACAAGGCAGACGTAGGTTGGCTTTTCATTTTGCAATGCTTTCTAGTTTGCTTTTGCTATATAAAATGAACCTTCAGGAAAACCAAAAACAAAATGTGATTTACCATGCGAGAAACTTCACCGACAAATGTCTTCTTGATATTATTCCCTCGTAACGTTGCAAACCCTTCATATGTGAAGTCAATGAAATGCCATCAACAATGCGAACAAAGATAAAGTATGTAATTGTTTCTTTGTAAGACTCTATCTCTGAAAGTGCAAAAGTTTATTTTGTTGATTGCGATATTCTCCCTATTAAACTGTTTTGATTCCAGAAATTACTCTTTTGCAATGTAGGCTTAGTGGAATGTTTGACTCACATTTGCGTGCATTGCACCATGCTCTTTACAGAGTGGCTGTTTTTCTGAAAGCGGTCTCTTGGCAAGGGTCACCACTCTGACAATGTGTCGGGTTTGTAGTTTTTCTTCCTTAACCTTTGTATGAACGTTGTTATAACCCTTTGTGCAATAATACTGTTAGGTTGTGGGGTCGATGGAGGAATTTCATAGCAAGTTAGGATTGTATGGAGTTGTCTGGTCAGTGGACGAGTAGGAGACATCTCGATGTAAATTACTTATGGAAACTGTGGAGCTTGAGTGTTATGTGTCACCCACACGGGGAGTGGGGGGGGGGGTAGTGCTGTGTTTACTTAGATAGGGATTAAGACCAACTTTCTCCCAGTATGTAATTGCCCCCTGTGACCTTCCCCTACGTTTTTTGTATTTACAAAGCAAGCCATGAAAAAAGTGATTTTATAACAACACCATACCATATACCAAGCCAAACATGCCGAGCAGGCAGAAGCACCACCTTCTGGTTTTCTTGCCAGCAAGCCATCCATGCCGGAGGTGGATGATGATGGGTGTGACATCAGAAGGGAAGAGTTTTGGTTTGGTTGGTTTTTGGAGTTCGGTATAGGGACACACGCGGTCGAGAGACGAGGGGCTTGGAGATGCATGTAAGATCAGGGAATTACCTGGCTTTTCCTTCGACATTTGAAGAAGACGCCACATTCTTTCGTATTCATGCTGAGGCGAATTGGCTCACGTGATGGGGCAAGACGCTTGCATGACTCTTGGATGGTCGTGAGAGATGGACCTCAAAGCCTCGTGTATATCACCAAGGGAGCGGCGCCATTCTGCAAAGCAGCGGGGTCGGTGAGGACGATCGAAGCAAGAAGCTGCACAGCGTTTTTCTGAGCCTTGGCATTGAGAAATTGCCACCCAAATTACCTGACATACGTTTCCCTCCCATGAGAGCGGCTCGGCACCATTTTAGGGTGCATCTTCCCATTCGGGGCGAAGCACCTCGATCCCAAAGTTCAGTAAAGACCATCTCTGGACAAAGCTAAGTGCCAGCATAAAGGGAGGATTTTCTTTTTCTTTCGTTTCCCCTTGTCTGTATTAAAGTCCATGTGTCGAGGTGCCTCGACTTTCGACCTTATTTACTTCACGTATTATTATTACTTTTTGAATATTAACCTTGTAAATATTTCTTCTATTTTCATTAAATCCCCGATTATTTTAAGTTGCTGTGTGTCTGTGTTTCTGTCGTGCGGGTTCAAGTATAAAACCCTTGTGCTGTGCTTTAGTCGCTCCACCATGCCTCCAATGCCTTCCACATGCGCCTATAATCTCTGAAGATCACGTGTCGCCTCCTAAAGAAAAACGTTTGGCGATTCCGGGCTGGTCGGTTGTTAACCGTCGGGGGGATTTAACTTAACCCCAGACCGTCTGACAATACTTTCAGAAGCTACCATGAAAATAACATTTTGAAAACAGATCGCTGATAATGGTAATAAATTGTCCTGAGTTACATCCAGACTGGTTCAGATGAAACTAAAAACTGCCATTCTGGGTCATGCCACTCGAGGGTTGAACATGCCATCCTCTGGATGACTCACCTATTGTTAGGTTGTCGATGATGGTTTCACCTATGAAAGATAGGTGGAATTTCGGAGTAGGGCTATTATGTACTGGTACCCTGTCAAATCTGCTGGGTTGTTGTATAATTAGCACCATCTGCAGCAGGGAGAGTGGTGTGGTATTGGTGACGTGAATGGAAAATGGCGTTCTCTGTATATTGGTTTTCTTGGACTCTACGATTATAGCAGTCTGTCTTTTGAGACAAATTTTGTAAGTAATCGCAAAGTGATGTTTTTATTTATTTTTTGAAAAGTTAAAACAAAATGTGCTCAACTTCAGTGATAATTATCTGGAAGATGATTCCTCCTAATGAGACTGCTATAGGGTTGTTGTAGAAATGACTCCTCGGGTTAATTAATGGTTAGTTATAATTGCAGTTGTAAACTTAATTGATGTAATGCCGTAAGCATGACGTAATCATTTGGGATTTATTGAAAATGCGTCGCTTATGTAATAGATGCCATTTCCCTTTCCAACTCTGTCTAAAGTTAGCAACCCTTTTGATCATATTTTAATGTCCACACCTCTGCAATTCTTCCTGAGCGAGAAAGAGAGATAAAAAGAGAGACCTAGAAGGGCACTTGTTGGAGCGCCCTACCTCCACCAGGCTGGTAGTTTACATTTTGTATCTCACTGATAGGCCGGATCTGTAATCTGGACCTGAACTAAAATTTAATCCCGCCTTTGTTCTTGTCACCGAAACCAACTTCATCCACCAAGTTTCATCCAAATCTGTCCATAACTTTTCAGATATCCTGCTATATATCGTTTTCATGCTTTCTCTTTCACTCAATGGTGAAGAGTCACGAAAAATTATTGATCGGGATCCGATCTTCACCAAAGTCTATAAATTCTTCCTTGTTTTACACCCACAGAATGTCACCAAGTTTTGTCTGAATGCGTCCACAACTTTTTGAGATATCCTGCTATATGTCGTTTTTGCCCTATTATCTCAATCTGTAAAAGTCACTTTTAAATTCTCAGATCCAGATCCGGCGATTCGGATCTTCACCAAAATCGATCATTTCTGTGGCCTTGTCACATACCCAAGCTCTCCACCAAAATTTGACCAAATCTGTCCACAACTTTTTGAGATATTTTGTTCACAAACAGCAGGGTGAAAACATAACCTCCATGCACTTTCGGTGGTGTAGAGTAAAAGACAGAAGAAACCACTGTGATTTCTCAGAGTATAAAGACATTTTATCCAAGTGTTTATCCACGTTTGTGATATTTCAAAGTCTGAGAGAGGGAAGAGGCTGCTGCCTGTCTATCTGAAGGATGAGTGATGTCACGGCAAAGCGGTAGAGTCTCAGCACAAGATAGAGGATCTTCCAGTCAGAGGATTATCAGTGATGAAGATCAGGAATACGATTGGGCCCAGAACACTGCCTTGGAGCACTCGATCCTTGACAGAGCAGAGATGATAAGAATTCCGTTCCGTTGGGCACGCAGTTATGAGAGTGGAGGAAATCAGTAAGCCATGTTGTGGAGTTGGCCTTGGATGCCATAGGCAGACAGTTTGGAGAATAAGGCAGGATGCCAGACTGGTATCAAAAGCACAAAGTATGTCTAGAGATTGACTCTCGAGAAATCTCATGCTTCTGCTCCATGGGTAGCTCTCATCTATGCTTTGAACTGGCAGGTGAGAAGCAGCATGTCCATATGTGCTAGTGAATGTGACCTGTGTCTGAATTCTGAGATATAGATGATCCCTGAGACCTCGGTAGGTCATTGGAATGAAAAGGCCAATGATTTTATGTCAACTGCGATGATTGATTCCTTGACCCTGCTTGATGAGTGGAAGTAAGCTGATTAGGTCTGTAGCTTAAGGGATCTGTTTTTGCACCTTTTTATTATAATGCAGTGATTGATGGCTGACCGCAGCGATGGAAGATGACCTCGAGGCAGTAGAGTGGGGAAAGTTGCCCTAAGAGCGAGTGTAGCAGGTTTCAGAACATGTGATCTGCATGCCGTTCTGGATCTAGTTGCAGAGTCAAAGTTAGACACCGGTTGCAGAAACTTCTCCACCTTCTCAGGTGCAAAAAACATTCACAGTTGAAGGCTCGTCCCATGCGAGTCACAGAAATCCTTTTGCAGAAGTTTCCTATCGGTTGGTGGATCGAGAGCAAGAGGTAACCAACAACCCAGCCAATTGCATGATCAACAATTAGAATCGCCAACAATCAATGGAAGAGTAGATTCTGGGGGCAACTGATGAAAAAGCGTTAAATATGGTCTTCCGGTCCATAGTTCATCGAAACGGAGAGCACGAATGTGAAAATGACGGAGTCAACTCTTAGATTACTATGCGAGGGCACACCGTAAACACACAGCAACATGACAAACCATTCCGAGGTGGCGCAGCGCGGCCAGGGCGGGACGTCGCAGCAAACCGGTACTTCCCCCCTCCCTTCCTCCTCCCTTCCCCCCTTCCCCTCCCCCCCGACCGTGAATAAAAAGGCGACCCGAAAGAAGAAGAGTGTGAGAGTGCCTTGGAAATGTTCCGAAGCGAGACCTTTGGCCCCCGCGCAACTGCTCCTGGAGCAGCCCAGCGGTCATGTCCCCCTTTGCTGCAGCGCTGGGCCACGCCTTTCTCTCTCTCTCGCAACCCTGGGCCAATTTCCTCGCAAAGCAACGCCGGGACTCGCATGGCACACTCGAGCCCTGTTTCCTAGTCGTTGCCAAAAAATTGCCTCTTTGCCACTCTTTCTCACCAACCTAATGGCACCATTTCGTCCAAGAAAACTTGATTGAAATTATTAAAAATCTGTAATCTCGAACGTTCCACCCATATGCGATTTCATGTGGTTGCAAGTTGAGACAAAACAAAATCAAAAAAAATAGCCCTGAATAAAAATCAAATCTTAAATCTCAGCTTATTCCACACCACAAAGGTGCCGAACAATGGCCTGGCCAATATTATTGGCACTGTTAGAGTATAAATAAATTGGATTTCAAGCAGGTGATTCTCTCTTTTTACTTTGCGAATCTGAACTCTAACCTGGTGCGTGAGTTCAGTGCCCTTCAATATAAATATACTACCTCATTCAACCAGTATTGAAGATATGGAAAAGTAGTCCACTTCTGCTGTGTGTGTGTGTCGCACTGTAGCAATCAACTTGGTGTATATCCCGCAAATGAGCACCCTGGAGAAAGATGAAAGAAAAACCGGAAATTTTCTGAGATATGGTCCGTACTCAAATATGTAGGTCCAAGATAAAACTCAAGTCCTGACCAAACTCATCTCCAGAGACCTGATTTGCCTGTGTCCACTGTACACATGTTTTCAGAGTTTAAGGCCCATGGCACTACAGCCAACCTCCTGAATCGTGCAATGAGAAAACTTGAATTGAAGATCAAGGTGAGAAAGCACCTCCATCAACTCCAAACAGATTCAAGCGGACACCGTCAGAGCGAGCAAGAACGTACGAGTTTTCAACTCGCACTATCCATCGCCAACTCATGAAAGTAGTTCTATGGTCGGAGGACCAGTGAGGACTCCCTGACCCTGCTGAGAGAGACAGACAGACTACGACAGAGAAAAAGAGTAAATATATATATATATAAATAAATGAGACAGAGACATATATTAAACATAAGAAACAAGCTCCCTGGTTGGCCGAAAAAAACATCCACCCTAACAAGTCAAAATCCTTCTGGTGATGACCTCCTCCTGTAGAGACAGAATGAGACCAACATTAGACGCCTTCTTTGTTACAAGCAACTTCACTCTCTTGTGTGACAGAAAACCAAAATGAAGCCTTTCAAAGCCAAAACAACAAGGCCCAAGGGCAACAACACACAGTTGTGTGTGTTGATACTACCACCGAGCGATAAGCCGGAAGTGGCTAGACTACTCCCAAACGCTAGAAACTAAATAGTCTAATGTGGGTTACTCTCAGTTCAATTCGTTCATTGGAGTCAGGACTTATGGAGTTCTGCTCTCCCCTCTGGTTTTCCGGACGGATTGTGGAATCCGAGTACTGCCCTAAACTCATCGCCCTTTATACACATCCTCTAGTACTTTTTACAACCCGGAAACCCGGATCCAGTAGAAAAGACAAATTGGGAAATTGAAAGACATGTTAGTTTGATTTCGAGTTGTGGTGAAAGGGCATTAGTGTGGAGACATGAATTGTTCAAGACAATCATAGATAAGGAAACCAATTAAATAAATATAAAGGCCTAATTAAAGGTAGTCAGCAAATGGGTAATTTATCCCTCCAACACGGCAGTTCTGTTTGACAAACCTTTGAGTTTCTATGAAGCAGTGTTTGGGTGGATAATGGAAAGGGCAGTGGACATAGTATATCTAGACATTAAGGAGGCATGTTGATAAGGTACCACATGGAGGTTGTTTGGCCAAAGTGAGGCTGGTGGGAGTGGCGGTGAGGCCTCCTTGTTCAGGTAGCCGCTTTTGTTTACGAGAGCTGGCCTCCTTTAGTGTCCGGTGAGGAATAGCCAAAGCGCAGTGGCTGTGAGTGGCGGAGGATGTAAGTAGCGGCCGCTCTTTCTCTCTTTTCGCCCGTGTTCCTTCCGGGTACCTCAGGGATCGAGTACGTGCGGACCTGACTATTGCGATTTTTTCTATCCAATCAACCAATTGCATAGCCTGGCGCTTGAAGTTAGTAGGCTTCTCCCATAGATTTGGCATAGATGACGCAATGCTTCGCGAAGAAGAATGAGATAGCAGACGGGCATTGATGTTTCGTGAACAGAATACCGGGAACCGTCAGATATTGGATATCCTCGCATAGGATTGGGGCAAAAGATTGACAGATGGAATTTAACCTGAGCAAAGGAATGATTACAAGGTGTTCCTGGGATGGGGATTCTTTAAAGGCATGGAATTAATAGAGATTACAGGTAATGGCAAGGACTGCAAAACAAAAGGTATAATAATGTGGAGCGTGTTAACAGGGAAGGATCTGGGAATCATGCCTCCTATCTTTTGGTTATGCGGTCAACTATTGTATATGGGTTACCGCACCGCGGCAGCACTCTGAGAATGCCAGGCTAGCATATTAACTCACGCGTACAAGTGCATCATTTTAGGTTGTTAAATATTAGGTCTGTGTGATTGCGCTATATCTTGCAAGCCTCAGCCATGTGCACCACAAAACATAACAGGTCCGTCCGATAGTATCATTCAAGCTCCCTCTTTTTTCTTCCCCAAATTCAACTTGGTCTTTTTTACCCTTGTTAATCAATATATCGCGTATGTAATGTGCCATTCCCGTCCTTAATTCGTCCCGACTGCCTTTAGTTTCCTTATTCAATGGTGGAAAAGGTTCCCAATTTAATGTTCCTGCGCTGTGGAGTATTTTAATAGCGTTTTCTTTTCATTTTGTTTGTCTTACCACCATCTCTCAATGACGATCTCAATACCCGATTGTAGCATACTCCGCCATCCACCCTCACCCTTCCACCTGCACTCCCTCGCACTTCCTTCACCCTCCGCTCCTGGTCGACCCCAGTCTCATATGTTCGATTGGGCGGTGGCCCTCAGTCTTCAATGGTATGCGCCCCGCCCGCCCGGGCGGCCCTCGACCAATCAGTGCGTGCAACGAGTGAGTGACCGCGCCGGCTCTTTCAATATCAGACCTCCCCTGCTGACAGGCTCATGAGAAGGGCCTCCGCGTGAATGTCAACACCGCTCCTCCTGAGCCCTCAATGGTACCAAAGAGACCGTGGCCTCTGGCCACCCGTTTTTGGGCCATTGGGTGACGAGATGAAATGAGATGGTGTGCTCGATATTTTAGTAACGCCAGAAGCACTGGCCTCTAGGTTGAAGAAACGTCCCAAGAGCGATTTACGCGCCAAAACCAGCCAGTGAGAGGGTAGTGACGAGGATACATAGCGGATAGAAGGCTGAACAATAACCCCCTCATTCCAAGTACGCTTCGGGTCGGAGCGTTTGAATTGTGTTGAATCTATAGGCTTGTGGTCGTGCGCATTCTGGCGCAGGGTGTCTGAGGAGTTCCTTAAGCCTCTTGCCGATCCCCCCATAGTTGTTTCTGCGGGCCAGGTTGGTCAAGAATTTGAACTATGGTTCCGTCGCCAGAGAGTATCAGATTGTACGGCTAGGGTGGCGTGAAAAAGGTCTTTGCAACTGGTATAGAGGTATTCTGATATTCATGTGTTTCGCATTCAACCTCAGCGCGATTTATTCACACAAAACAAACTTGCTGTTGTCATCTTGAGTAATCGTTATTCCACTCAACTGGGACGCTTTGCGTGCTCCGTCATTCGAGCGAGTGCTCCCGTGGCTCCCGTCATCAAGCGAACTGTGCACGGATGTGCGTCTCTGGCTCCGTCACTGGCTCGGACCGACGCGAGGGTCTTCTCTCGTCCTACATGCTTCTCCGTCGCTTCGATGCGCCTGTCTCTATGTCCCGTCATTTCCGGAAGCCGTGCGATTGTAAGCTCCCTGCCTAAGGCCTCTCCGTTGTTCGTTGGAACGGAGTCTCCGAGCTGAATGTCCCGTGGTCGTGTCGGATATCTCCGAGGGTGGGTTCCCCGGCGTGCTGTGCATTCAGTTCGAATGCCGCCAGAGAGCGAGTCTCGTCCTTCTTAACATCAATCGCCGCCACAGAGCGGAACCAGTGCACGGTTAGACAGTGCCCTCTCGAACTATAAGGACCATTTTGGTTCACTTGATTCTTTGGTGCATGTGCGTATGTGGTTTGTGGCGCCAGTTCAGTAAGTAGGAATTGCGAGTGGGAGTGTCCTGCGTAGTATGCTCTGTCTTACGTGCATTTATCTATCACCATCTCGATGTTTAAGCCTCCTTGCTCTGCTGTCCCGCCATTCCGGTAATCGGCGTCTTTCTGTGATTATTTGAATATTCCCGGTCGCTCGACATATTCCGCTGTAAATTTTGACGGCGGCAGTGCGCTTGGTGGCCTCTTCCTCCGTTCCGGATTCCTCGAGCTCCGCAGTCGCTCTGGTGCTCTGTCGATTAAAAGCTGTACCAGGCTGTGCTACTTGCTGCCTGTAACGGGATATTTGGGACCGACGGACTCGTCCTCCGTCGTGCCCGAAAAGATCCCGCTTCTCGGACCCGCGACCGGTCTTCCGGAGTCTAATATCGGCTAAGCGGGAGTGCGTCTCCGTTCCGTTACGGGTTCGTGTCGAGCGTGTGGATGACTCTGCCTCCTTGGTGGGAATATCGTCCACTGGGTCCGTCGTTCATGTACCCGATGCGAGTCGGCGTTCATTTGAAAGATGTCTTCCCGGGTAATAATCACAGAACCCGGTCTCTGCTGTCTGTACACTGTGGTGGCAAAAGTGATGTGGAACGGCTTTCGACTCGGCTCTGATACTCGGGACCCTATCTTTCTCCGGAGCGTGTGTTCCCTGAGATTACGGTGTTTTACCGGAGTCATAGAAACTTCCGAGGTGCCTCCTGTGCTCCCGTTGAATATTAGTCGGAGCCGACTCTCCGATGCTCGCAGAATTCTAGGCGGTCGTGCTCGTGCTCCGTCATTCCAGCGAGCGGCCCGGTGCTCACGCGCCGCCCTCGGACACTCCCAGTATTCAAGGTGCCGGATGCCGTCATTTTATAATGCAAATCACCAGTGGTCCGTCAAATTTCCCAGGGTTAGACAATTCTGTTGTACAGGGTAACTTCGTGATACGGCTTCACCATCGAGAGTCTCGCAAACGTTTGTGTGTCGCTAGCATTTTCCTTTCAGTGCCGAGCTCTCGTACCGCGTGGCTAACGAGCTATAGATGCCGCAAAGAGGAGCGGAGTGTCTCAGGCAGGGCCACTACATGATTCCGGCCGAGCTAGATTTAGCTACGAGGAGTGGGCTGAAGCCAACAGGGCTTTATTCACAAGAAAGGAGGCGGGTTACGAGGAGATGGATAAATGATGTTTAAGTATAGTAATGGCATCACAGTGTGTCATGCAGGTCTAGTTGACGCTCGCATGCCCTTTAACCGAATTATTTATTTCCCGCGAGTGGAGCGTGGGATGTGATCCACGGTGGCCTACCCGTCCTATGTAGCCTAAAGAGATAGGAGGAGTTAAAATGCATGTGTGCTTGCTACAGACTTACGCCGAGCGTTTCTCAGGAAGAGTAGTGTTTTAGGTTGCTGTGGTGCTGGTCTCCCCTCGACAAGGTTTTCTCGTGTGCAGTCAGAAAACACGCACCGATAGAGTGCTCTTTAATACAATTCATTACTGTGACTCAAATTGAGTGGATACTCTGCGTCCTGTTGAATTCCGAGCGGTAATTGGAGGATCACCTAGAGGCTCCGTGTCAGGTTGCCTCTGAGCGGACTCTCTCTGTGCCGAGCTTCGTAGCATTGTCATGATTCCGCGGGTGATTGTTCGTGTCATCGTGGTATCAGCATCGCTAGACACTGTCTTCGAGCGGTGGTCGTACCTCGCCAAGGGTGGTGTTCTGTCATCCAGGAGCTTCGTTCCAGCTCCATCATTCCCGCAGTCGTCAATGCTCCATATCTCAGAATCGAGTCGTCATGTCCCATTGATTCCGAGCGATCATCTATGCTCCTTCCTTGTTTGTTTGATGCGTTGTTTGTTCGACCAACGAATGCATCCATGCTCTCCCTACCATTCCCGAGCAGAGTAAATCGTCACTGATGACATCTAGTCCAAACAGAGACCCAGCTAAAAACTCCGGTACCCTATTTAAACTCCAAGTCAATATCCATATATGAATACAGTTTTGCATTTTCTCTTTCGATCTTGTGCTTGATAAAGTCAGGAGTTGCAACTTTAAACTCCAATCCAATTCCGTAATGGTGTCGATAGTTCACGCAGTGGCGAATCCGACCTGGGGTGAATGGCCTCCACATCGTGTCTGATTTCCTTTTGCCTTACTCCAATACCATTCCCTTGACCCTAGCGAGTCGACTGCGTCGAGGAGGTTCTGTGCATCGATTTTGGGCGCCTGCTGTCAGGTGCCCGAGTCCTTCCTTGGGGCACTGGTGTCTGTCCATCTTTGCCAGTGGTGAGCAGATAGTCACGTTCCCTAGAAATGTTCCATGCGAAATCTGAGCCGAGTCATTACTCCCGAGATGCCGTGTCTTTGAGTATGCCCCGACAAGCTGTGTGCAATCCAGTGTCAGAAAGCTGGGTCTCACGTCTGTGCCTCCGATAACCCTCCATTGTGCTAAAGCGTAGGCTAGGCTAGGACAATGATGCGCCTCGAATCACACGTTTCATTAACAAATTAAGCAGCTGCCAGGCATGCTTGTTGGTCCCGGTCTTCAAGACAAAATGTCTCGACTGTTCTCGAGGCTAAGGTCTCCAGCATGACTGCAGAGTCCAATTGATCTAAAATCCATTGACACCTGTGGGGAGATCTGAAAAACAGCAGTTGGAGAAAAGCACCCTCAAATCTGGGAGGGACTGGAGCAGTTTGTACAAGAAGAGTGCGTCAAACTGCCAGTAGAAAGTTGTCGGCAAGCTCATTCCATGGCTGTAGGAGGTGCTTGACTGCAGTTATGTTTGTGTCCCAATAGTGCTGCTGCTACCAAAGTATTATGCTTAGCGTGATGTCGACGAGTTCATCCATGTTCGTCATTTTCCAGCAGTCGCCGTGCTCCGTCTATTCCGAGCGTCATCCATGCTTGTCATTCCGTGCAAATGTATCCAGTCCCATTCCTCTGAGCAATAGTGTCTACTCGTTGACTGCACCTTTTCAATTGTAATTTGCTGATTTTAAGGATCTATTCTATTACTCTGAATCTCCATACCTAAATACAATACGGCGTTCCTGATTATTTCAACAGTCTGAAAAAATAAAAGATTGTGAGAATCATACCTACTCTTTGTGCATATTTCTGTCTAAATACTTCCGTTTGGTAATAGGCGAAGGATACACATGATTCCGTTGGTCGTGAGACTGTGGTTGTCCCCGTTCTGTGAACTCGCGTCCTCCGCATTCAATAATACCAAGAATAGATGAAATCATGTCCATAATGATAACATCAAGTAATACCAGAGAGATAGGCGGTCCTATCGCCATGCCACCGTATTCGAGGCGAGTATCCATATAGCCGCTTGACCGGTCCTTGTTGTTCATTAAGGAGTCCATCATTCTTGCCTCGTTCTTCCGCCTTAGAGCGAGGTCGACTCTGCACTGAATCGGAATTGATTTTTTAAATAATTTTTTTCGTTGCCGATTTGAACGAACTTTGATAATGCACACCGCAGGAGAATTGGTGAGTTAGGTGCGGCAAAAAAATTTTTGTGCTCGTGTATCGTTTTGCTTGTATTTCGGAACATTACATACATACATTACAAGATGAGACTTTTAGTAACTATACAGACGACCTTTGTGACTTCCGTTGGATTCCCGTTGTGACAGCGGTTGATAAAAAATCATTTCAGAAAAAAATAAAAAGCATAGCCAGCGAAACTATACCGCTGAGGTGTTAATTGCAAAAATTCTCTCCGAAGAGTACGTGTCACTGATCGGGAATGATTTCTTAATAAATTTTTTCGGTGCCCCGATTTGAACGAAACTTATACTGCACACCGCAGGAGAATGGTGAGGAGGTGGGGCTGAAAATTTTGCCGCTTCGGTGTACCGTTTGGCTGTATTTCGGGAACATAGCATACTATACAAGATGAGACTTTTAGTAATATACTAGACGACCCGTGAATCCGTTGGTTCCCGTGGTACAGCGGTTGATAAAAAAATCATTTTCAATAAAATAAAAATAAAAAAAACCATAGCTCCAGCGAAATATACCGCTGAGGTTGTTGCAATTATCAAATTCTCTTGAAGGTACTTCACTGAATCGGGAACGAATGATTTTTTAATAAATTTTTTTCGTTGCCCGATTTTGAACGAAACTTTATACTGCACACCGAGGAGAATGGTGAGTGAGTGGGCTTGAAAATTGCGCTATCGTGTACGTTTTGGCGTATTTTGGGAACATACATACATACACACATATATAACAAGATGAGAGTTTTAGTAATATACAGATAGATATATAGATTGTGACCTTATTTGCGGAAAAAGTGCAGGTGCCAATATTTTTAGCCACGACATTATATAATTGAGCGAACCCCGCTAATGGTCAGAACAGGCGGAAAGTGGTCCAGCGACCGCATCTTGGAATACCCAAGAAGCTGCGTCAGCTTTTCAAAGAGTTGAAGCTGAACAGAAGCATCACTTTTCACAAGTAAGGGAACTTTTATTTATGTTGAATAAGATTTTGAAGTGTTTAACGATGTTATTATTATATATTATTGTTTTACTCTCAGTGTTTTGAAGTTTCAAACTTCTCTAGAATTTGCACTGATCAGTCGCTGAATTTGTTTATGTTATACTGATTTGTTTTTCAATTTACCATGTTAACATTATATTGCTATAATTCACCAATAAGTGATTCACAGTTGTTATTGCGTGCTGTGTGTTTTTATATTTTGTTTGAAAGCTTCCTTCAAAGACATATTCGTGCTTTCGACGAGTCTGGCACCCGCGCCTTCTCCAAACACCTCTTCATGGTATCCAAGGGACCTTCTCAATCGTAGGCCGCAGACTTCCTCTCATGTCGCAATCAACCTGTGGCTTCCGAATGGTAGTTCTTTCATCCACCTCTTCCGTCCAGGCTGGAGTTCCTCAAGCATGCGTTCTGGCCTGTTCTCTTTTTCTGGTTCATCAAGATCTCTCCGACCTCCGGGGTGGAAAATCCTCATTATATCCTGTTGCTGATCGACTCCATTCCTCTTGACCTACCCATCTGTCATCCCTCAGACTCAAACGCAATCTCAGCTTCTGCCAGATCTCTAGGTAAACATCACAACTGGTCCTACACGGGAAACATGTCTTTCAGATCGCTGACAAATCAATCCTCACTATGCTCTCCAAAAGGACATTGTACCCCTACCCCCATCCCACTTCTCAACAATCCTCTTGAAGGAATCCTTTCTTTCAACTTATGTCTCACTATCTGCACTGATCTTCACTGGGAAAGCCACTTTCAAACCTGGCGTCCAAGCCAGTCGACTGTGACGTCCTCGTGTCTATGCAAAGTCCGTCCTTCAGCCACCTGAGCTCTCTGACCACACTACTAGCTTTTGTCTCGCAGCCTGATGAAGTATGCTCTCCCCTCTAGCGGCTTGTGGCTCCTGCCTCTATCAATTCTCGCGCTCAAACTGTGGAAACCAAGGCATTTAGGGATAGCATTTGGATTCTCCCGGAGAGTGAGTCTTGTGGGCTGCTCACTCTCTCACCGCAGGCAGTCGGTGCTCTTGCTGTCTTCTACGTCTCCTCTCCAAGCCTATGACAACAAAACACGATGGATACATGTGACATCACTTTAATTTGTGATCTGATCAAAGATGGCTGGACTGGTAACTTGGTGGGCCATTTTAGTTGAACATAAAATGTGGGCTTGCCCTTAGCACCGCACAGCAAAATTAATAAAAAACAACGGGGACTTTTACATTTTCTGTCCTTTTACTACTAGTACATGCCCGTACGTGCGTGGCTGTACGTGCATAAAAAAAAACCAAACCTCAAAACCGCTTGCTAGAAACAACCACACAGGCCGTTCTTCGCTCTCGCATGCCGTTACATGGCGTGGGCCGTACGTGCAAAAAAAAAACAACTTTCGAAACCGTTTGTGCCAGTAACAACAACCACACAAGGCCGTTCCTTCGCTCTCGCCATGCCCGTAAATGCGGCCGTACGTGCATAAAAAAAAAAAAAATTTAAACCGCGTGCCAGAAACAACAACCACACAGGCCGTTCCTTCGCTCTCGCATCTCCGTACGTGCGTGGCATAGGTGCGTGCTGTACGTGCAAAAAAAAACCAAACCTCAAACCGCGTGCTAGAAACAAGCCTGCACAGGCCTTCGCTTCCTTCCATCGCTCTCTCCATGCCCGTTACATTGCCGTGGCCGTACGTGCAAAAAAAAACAACTTTCGGAACCGTGTGCCGAGAAACAACAATCAAGCACGCGCACGTTCCTTCGCTCTCGCATACTGCCCGTAACAACTGCATACTCCGTCGTTGTCCCACGGTCAGGACGTGCAATAAAACAAATAGAGACATACTTATCTAAATCCGCAGCGAGTCATCCGTGCTCCATTGCCAGAAACAACAATTCCACACAGGCAGCGTGACTCGCGTATCGCCGTCTCGCTGCTCTCATGTCAGTCTCGTACGGCCGAGCGGTGTCTGTCCGTGCTCAGTCATTCCGCCCAAGTGTGTAGCGTTCGCATGAGAAATTCACGCTCAAGCGTGGGTAGATGAGGAAGAGATTAAGTACTTGCCCCAAAAAAACAAAAAAACTTTATAACTGAAATACCGCCTCTAGCATAGATGTCCCAGGAATGTTACGAATTCTGGCCCGCCTGGCGTGCGATCGGCCGCGTACCTCTAATGGCAGCCGCGTCGCCCACCGCATGGACAATTCAGTCGTGACCCTCCTGGAACTACCGCCAGGAGCCATTCACGGGTGGGGGTTTAACCTCACC
>CM068955.1:131795972-131806535 GCA_035128595.1 Eptatretus atami
TTCCCGAAAAGGGGCGTTCCCTCACCCCGACTGCCTCATGCCGTGCATCCACCAATCGGCAGCGAGCTGCCCTCCCCCTTCCCTTCACACCAAGCGGGGGAAGAATAGCGGGAAAAAAAACCCCACAGGCTTCACAAGAGCTTTTGTTCTGCCAATCCTTCCCGGACGGTTTCCGACGCGGAAACCGTCTTACCGTGGTCCGCGGAGGATGGCGTTCGTAAGCGGGCGTAGTGGCGAAGATGGTGTGATTGTTGTGGGGTGTGTGAGCGTGGTGACGTTGTGGCGTAGTTGTGGCGGTTGTTGTTTGCGTGGCGTTTGTTTGCAATGGTGGCTCAAAATAACGATAGATAAAAAAAACGGCTATCTCAAAGAGTCGCAGCCGGGTGAACACGAAGAATTCCCTTTAAACAACAGTGGGGACCTATCTGACACTCCGTTACCGGCATAGCTAATCTAAGGAACCTTTATGGTGTATTGCGAATTTCCACAGCCGTAACAGTATCTAAGGTAATTACAAATAAAAATAAAACACTTCTTTTCCCGAGCTTGGCAAATAATATTTTGGCTTGGGGATAACTGTAAAGCTTTTAAATTGTAAATACATGTTTTGTTGTTTAAATTGCAGACTGAAAATGTTAGCAGCTCGCATCCTGGAGTAGCTGGGAAGAGGTCGTGTGGAATTTGGATGTAGTCATCAAGCATTTCATTTGGCTGCTGATAATAATTGAGAACAATGCTGTTTTTGAGTGTTGTTTCTTCCTTTGCCCTTGTTAGGAGCTGATGCCAACCCAGAATGTTTGTCTACGTCCTCTCAGCTCCCGGCCCCAGAAGATGGGCTCGACCTATCCCACTACAGCCTTGGGAGCTCGCCAGGAGAGGCCACAGTCGATGGATGTCCACTTTCTCAAAATCTGACACAACCAGCCATGCAAGTGCAGTCTGACCTGCTGTCTGAGCCTGACGCTGAGCCTGACATGCCACCTGTTGGTTTAACAGTACCTAGTGTGCCGTTGCAACAGGATACGAATGCCAGAAGCATAGCGTCGACTCGTTCTGTTTCAGAGCAACCACCGGGCCAAAGCCGGCAGGACAGAGACAGCCCACTGGCCAGCACAAGCTCGGTGGGTGAAGATTATCATGAGGCGGATATGGACAGAGAAAGGGAAGGTGGAATGGCTGGGCGACTGCGGGCTGTCGATAATCAGTACTCGTTCATGTAACTGGACTAAATGCTCTCTCGCTCGAACCGACAATGCTAACGGTTTCATTCTTGCATTGCTTCCTGGTGTCATCTCAACCGCAAACATTTCACCACTTACTCTGATTTCCTACACTCACCGCCCCTCCTTCACCCCTCACCAGCACACCAACCAGAAGGTACCACATGCTCACAGGCTGTGTACAGTTGTATTGACATATTTTGGTGTAAAGACGATGGTACAGACTTGCATACAGTGCCTATAGAAAGTCTACACCTCCTTTCAAAATTTTCACCTTTTGTTCCCTTGTAGCCTGGAATTAAATTGCATTAAATCAGACTTTTTCCACCTTTACTTACACATCGTAACCCACAACTTCCAAGGGAAAAACAAATTCTACAAATTTCAGAAAATTAATTAAAAATACAAAACTAGAATATATTGGTTGGATAAGTGTCCACCCACAACCACAACCACAAGGTTTGGTTTCGTCAGACCACAAAACGTTTTGCCACATGGCTTCAGAATCTCCGGAATATTTTTTTTGCATACCTCAAACGGGACTCAAGGTGGGCTTTTTTGAGTAATGGCTTCCTTCTTGCCATCCTACCGTACAGGCCAGACTTGTGGAGTGATTGGATATTGTTATCACATGCACATAGTGACCAGTCTTTGCCATAAAGGCATGGAGCTCTTTCAAGGTTGCCATTGGCCTCTTGGTGGCCTCTCTGATCAGTCTCCTCCTTGCTTGGTCATCCATTTTGGAGGGACGGCCTGATCTGGGCAGGGTATTGGTGGTATCGTATGCCTTCCACTTCTTAATGATTGTCTTGACTGTGTTCCAAAGGATATTCAAGTGCTTTGAAATAGTTTTATACCCATCCCCTGATCTGTGCCTTTCCACAAGTTTATCCTGGAGGTCTTTTGAAAGTTCACGACCCAGCAGAGGAAACCGACAGAAACAGCTTATTTTATTCTGAAATAATCAGAATCACTGCAATTTAATACAGGTGGAGGCCAATTAACGTGGTGTGTGATTTTGAAGGTGATTGGGTACACTTGAGCTAATTTATATTTGATATTATAAGGGAGGTGGACACTTATCTAACCAAGATATTCTAGTTTTGTATCTTTATTTTTCTGAAATTTGTAGAATTTGTTTTTCACTTGGAAGTTGTGGGTTACGATGTGTAAATAAAGGTGCAAAAAGTCTGATTTAACGCAGTTTAATTCCAGGCTACAAGGAAACAAAAGGTGAACATTTTGAAAGGAGGTGTAGACTTTCTATAGGCACTGTACATACATACCATAAAACCCAAGTTTAATCCACAATATCTGACCAGTTTCATGGTGACCTGTTACCCTTCCCATCATTGACGTGTTCCCTGGCGTTTTGGCTGGTTATTGGTACGGATATCCATAGAAACATTGCTGCTATCAAACGGTGAGGTTGGGAATGGGGGGGAAAAACGTGTTGCCTTCACTTTTGTTGTTCATACCACCAAAATTTGCATATCAGATCATGTGATGGGTCGCCTGACCTATTAAGAGAATTCTCTCAGTTGTTTCGTAGCATTTCCGTTTGTTGATCACATCGATTGTGCCTTGTCATTGTCACAATCCAGAAAGCTCCATGTGTACCATAGTTTTCTTCATTTTCCGAGCGTTTTAATTTTCGGATCCATACGCAACTTAACAGTTTGGCAAACTCCGACCTTCCACCCCCGGTGGCGTTTTTAGTTTTTATTTTTATTTTTTGTGAATGGGGATTCAAAGGGAAGCAGTATTTTCTTTTTCACTCGAATGCTCATATCGTCGTACTTTGTCGAGCGGTACAAACCCAGATGAAGCTATTGTTTTGTGCGCTCTGCTTTCCCAGCACATATTGTTTACTCTGTATAAGAACGGTACTATATTGGCCAATCGTGGTACTTTTTTGATACCAGTTTTGTCTTCATTTTGCATGTTTTGTTTTGTTCTCTCGTTCCTAAACTATTTGCCACAAAAGCAATCCAGCCAGCGAAAAATTGTTTTTATTTATTTTTAATCTCAGAGGCTACGCTTTTATTATGAGTTTATCATGTCAGAGATGATTGATGGAGCAGTGCGGCACTTGTGGAACAAAAAGTCTTGAAACGTTTAGTCCTTCCGACGTCTCAATATTGTGAGAAGGCTAAACCGATTTTTCTCGCAGCACCAACATTGCATAACGATGGTGTGATGCAACATGCCCACTGATTCCTAACACGCTACGTAACATGTTGTATAACAGTGTCGTATAAATCGAGGTCTTACCATTGGTACTTTGGGATTCCCTGCTCGCTTGCTGTGGGCACAGGAATTGGTGTAGCAACTTCCACTGCTCGCCGGCCTGTTTTCCACAACTGAGTGCGACATCTCATTAAAAGCAATTGCTTTCAAATAACCACTTTTTAAATTTTTTGTGAGGGTGGGAGACGGGATGAGGGGATTTGTTATGCGAATACAGTTTATACAGTACATCGAAAAATCACACGTGTAACCAGAATGTATTGCTCCCAAGAAGCAATTGATTAAACTCGTGCGTTATTCATAACTGATTGTTACAGCCGTACACAAAAGGCTTCTAATGTGGGTCCCCCATTTCCAAAATTCTCTATTGTAAAAGACTGAAGATGAGAAGCAGTCTGCGGTATTTTGGAATTTTCTTGCTTTTCCAAAGTGAAAGTTGAACTATAAATATAAATTAAATTGCTCTTCTTGCATGAACCCCAAACCCCACCCACCACCACAATGCGTGAACTCTTTCCCCTTCACTATCCTTACTTAACCTTCCAACAGAGCCTTGTGCTTGCAAATTGAAAACTGACGAACATCAGAAATGCAATATTTTTTTGCCCAGATGCTATGATGGTGGGACCTCAAAGACCCCATAGTCCTGGTGGAATCGAATGCTTCAATCTTGCTTGTCGACAACATTTGAAATCGCCAATTCTCAGACACTTTGGGGCCATCTCTATTGGAAAAGCTGATGCTATTGGTGCACAAATGCTGATGATTGTTCGTCACCACCTGCAGTCCCACTGCCCAACCTCCACCTGCAACCCCATCATCCTGCACATCATCCCTTTTACCTTACCCACCACCATCCCCGTTATCTCACCCCGCATCATCCCCTTTCATATCCACCCCCCCCCACAGGTTAACGTCTCACCCAACCCACATCATCCTCCCACACCTCTGCCTATCCCACATGCACACCATCCCACACTCCATTGGCCACCACCTCCCCAATTTTACCACACCACCACGCTCACCTCACCTACCCACGCCCCCACCCCAATTGTAATGAGCAACTGTCTATTAACTTCTTAAAACGGTCTTGTCAGTCCGATAGATTTTTTGTTGCCCACTCGGTGGCCTCTGCCCTGAACACCACCACTAGTGAGACCTTTGCCTCATCGACTTGTACAGCTCAGTTTGGTGGTCTTGTCTGCATCATTTTGAATGCAAAGCAGTCACTATTGTAACTGTAATTCCAAGGCGAATCATCCTTCTGATTTGGACACTGGGAAAGCCATTGTGTGGTTAGAGAATGCCTGGATCTCTCGGCTGGGCTCATGCGTACACAGCCACATCCCACCCTGGAGTGCTGTTCAACCTCCCACTCTTTGCACTCTCTTGCATTTCATGATCTCTTTTTGAGCCGTTACCTCACCTTTATTCGGTCGTCGTCATGCCTCTCTCACTGGATCCTCATCCTCCAGCAGAAACCTGCATTCACAGATAAACCATTGATGAGCTGGGGTGCTGGGCCCCTTTTGCTGCTAACTCATCTTCCCAAAACTTGGAATTTTAAAATCTTCATACAGTTTAAGCATCTCTGACCTGTTTCATTGGCCTCAAACTGAGGTTGCTTATACTTTGAGGCAAGGATACTTTGATATCTAAATTGAGGACTGTCACAGCACACGTAAAAGCAATGAGGATTAACTCTGTGGTGTCTTTTTATTTGTACATGGTCAGTTCCAATAACTTTTAATTGCTTCATATTTGCCTGATTATCCTTCAATTTCCATTGCAGATCATAACAGGAAGATTCTGTTTGTTAAATGCTATTTTATTATTTTTTGAATACAAAATGAGAACCAAATGACTGAGAGAATTTTGACAAACAGATCCTGACTAATGGTGGTTGAAGGGGGGATGGGGGAGGGATCTTTTATAATGAGCACAATTTCAGATTTGGTTTTCATTTGGTTGCCACAATTGTAGTCCTAAACATTTCCACTGCAAATGAGAATGCGTGTCATGACACGCCACCCCCCTCATCCCCACCCCCCTCTCCGCCCCACATCCCACACAACATCCCCCCCAAATCACCCCTCCTCCCCCATATCCTCACCACACCACCCCCAGCCGTACTCCCTGCCACCACAACCTCCATACCCTACCCTACCACACCTCTCCCTGCAACCACACCCCTCTCCCGCCCCCTCGGCAAGAGACCCTCCCCTCATCAACCGATCTCCCCCCGCCGCTTCGCCAACCGACCCTCCCCGCCACCTCGCCAACTGGCTCTCCCCTGCTGCCTCGCCAACCCCCCTTCCCCGCCACCTCACCAACCCACCCCCTTATTGCTCATTTTATATGTGTTCATTATTGCTAGTTTTACTCTGAATTATTTTTAACCCCATTTGCCCTATCATTTGACGAGTATGTGTCCAAGTCCTATAATGCCTTAAATGTTTACAACAGCACATTGTGATGGTTCTGGCTGACTTGAGTTCGCATATCCTGTCCACACAGGGGCAGCAAGGCCTAATTTTTATTACTTTATTTTATTACCCCACTTCCTGTCTCATTTTCTTTCATTTCCTGATTGCAAAATACAGGTTTTGTAAAGGTTCTTGATGCAGTTTAAAATTTTTTATTTTCAATCTGTTCCTTTTCTGCTGGTCCCTGTAACCCAGTTTGTGCCACCACTTCCAGTTTTGAAACGGTTTTTGTACCCACCCAGACAATTCCCTCCGTATTTTTGTCTAACTTTTTTTTTTCCTTTTTTTTTTTTTTACTTGCTTCAACAACTATATTTGTAATAAAAACAAACAAAAAAAAAAAATTAAATAACGATTGCAATAAGAAAAAGGACAAACGTTATTTATTAAACCTCAGCAGATGCATTTAGAAGTTTCATAGTACAAGTGCTAAAATTACTTGCAGAAATGTATTTGTTTGAAAATTACATTAAAGGTACATAACTGTGGCTTTGTTTTGTCCTTCCCGGAGATGGGGAACAACATTAGTGCAAGCACGTAAAACGTTTTTATCCGTGACCAACGCAGTATTTGCTGACTTTTTAATGCTTGTGAACCCGTCCGCTCGCACAGTGCGAGATGGGTTTTGTAGTCTCTTCTGTATATGTGTTTATCCATCTGTCCAGGCCATAACATAACCATTTCAGCTTTTGTCATCAAATTTTCAACAAACCTTAATTCATGACAATATGGAGAAAATAATTAAAAAATTGGGTCAAAAGGGCAAAGACGATAAATTGTCCTCATTCGTCTCGCCACAGTGGGTCAAGCGTGAGATTCCACGTTTACCATCGAGGTTAGGGTGTCTGTACAGGTAATGGCATTTTTACCATTTGAGCTTTTGTCATCAAATCTTCAACCAACCTTTATTATGGGAATATGGAGAACACAAATTAATAAAATGTACAATTTTTTTACGCTCTTTTATTTCGTCAACTTTAGTTCGAGTACAAGGCAGACGTAGGTGGGCTTTTCATTTTGCAATGCTTTCTAGTTTGCTTTTGCTATATAAATGAACCTTCAGGGCAAAAACCAAAAACAAAATGTGATTTACCATGCGAGAAACTTCACCGACAAATGTCTTCTTGATATTATTCCCTCGTACGTTGCAACCCTTCATATGTGAAGTCATTGAAATGCCATCAACAATGCGAACAAAGATAAAGTATGTAATTGTTTTCTTTGTAAGACTCTATCTCTGAAAGTGCAAAAGTTTATTGTTGTGATTGCGATATTCTCCCTATTAAACTGGTTTTGATTCCAGAAATTACTCTTTTGCAATGTAGGCTTAGTGGAATGTTGTACTCACATTTGCGTGCATTGCACCATGCTCTTTACAGAGTGGCTGTTTTTCTGAAGCGGTCTCTTGGCAAGGGTCACCACTCTGACAATGTGTCGGGTCTTGTAGTTTTTCTTCCTTTAACCTTTGATGAACGTTGTTATAACCCTTTGTGCAATAATACTGTTAGGTTGTGGGGTCGATGGAGGAATTTCATAGCAAAGTTAGGATTGTATGGAGTTGTTCGGTCAGTGGACGAGTAGGAGACATCTCGATGTAAATTACTTATGGAAACTGTGAGCTTGAGTGTTATGTGTCACCACACGGGGAGTGGGGGGTAGTGCTTGTGGTTCTACTTAGATAGGGATTAAGACCAACTTTCTCCCAGTATGTAATTGCCCCCTGTGACCTTCCCCTACGTTTTTGTATTTACAAGCAAGCCATGAAAAAAGTGTATTTTTATAACAACCACCATACCATAATACCAAGCCAAACATGCCGAGCAGGCAGAAGCACCACCTTCCTGGTTTTCTTGCCAGCAAGCCATCCATGCCTGGAGGTGGATGATTGATGGGTGTGACATCAGAAGGAAGAGGTTTTGGTTTGGTTGGTTTTTGGAGTTCGGTGTAAGGGATACACGCGGTCGAGAGACGAGGGAGTTTGGAGATGGCATGTAAGATCAGGGAATTACGGCTGGCTTTCCTTCGACATTTGAAGAAGACGGCACGATTCTCGTATTCATGCTGAGGCGAATTGGCTCACGTGATGGGGCAAGACGCTGGGCATTGACTCTTGGATGGTCGTGAGAGATGGACCTCAAAGCCTCGTGTATATCACCAAAGGGAGCGGCGCCATTCTGCAAAGCAGCGGGTCGGTGAGGACGATCGAAGCAAGAAGCTGCACAGCGTTTTCTGAGCCTTGGCATTGAGAAATTGCCACCCAAATTACCTGACATACGTTTCCCTCCCAGAGAGCGGCTCGGCACCATTTTAGGGTGCATCTTCCCATTCGGGGCGAAGCACCTCGATCCCAAAGTTCAGTAAAGACCATCTCTGGACAAAGCTAAGTGCCAGCATAAAGGGAGGATTTTCTTTTCTTTCGTTTTCCCCTTGTCTGTATTAAAGTCCATGTGTCGAGGTGCCTCGACTTTCGACCTTAATTTACTTCACGTATTATTATTACTTTTTGAATTATTAACCTTGTAAATATTTCTTCTATTTTCATTAAATCCCCGATTATTTTAAGTTGCTGTGTCTGTGTATCTGTCGTGGGGTTCAAGTATAAACCCCTTGTGCTGTGCTTTAGTCGCTCCACCCATGTCTCCAATGCCTTCCCGCATGCGCCATAATCTCTGAAGATCACGTGTCCGCCTCCTAAAGAAAAACGTTTGGCAATCCGGGCCTGGTCGGTGTTAACCGTCCGGGGGGATTTAACTTAACCGCCAGACCTGCGACAATACTTTCAGAAGCTCCCCATGAAAATAACATTTTGAAAACAGATCGCTCGATTGGTAATAAATTGTCCTGAGTTACATCCATGACTGGTTCAGATGAAACTAAAAACTGCCATTCTGGTGCATTGCCACTCGAGGGTTGAACATGCCATCCTCTGGATGATTCCACCTATGTTTAGGTTGTCGATGATGGTTTCACCTATGAAAGATAGGTGGAATTTCGGAGTAGGCTATTATGTACTGGTACCCTGGTCAAATCTGCTTGGGTTGTTGTATAATTAGCACCATCTGCAGCAGGGGAGAGTGGTGTGGTATTGGTGACGTGAATGGAAAAATGGCGTTCTCTGTATATTGGTTTTCTTGGACTCTACGATTATAGCAGTCTGTCTTTGAGACAAATTTTGTAAGTAATCGCAAAGTGATGTTTTTATTTTATTTTTGAAAAGTAAAACAAAATGTTGCTCAACCTTCAGTGATAATTATCTGGAAGATGATTCCTCCTAATGAGACTGCTATAGGTGTTGTAGAAATGACTCCTCGGGGTTAATAATGGTTAGTATAATGCAGTTGTAAACTTAATTGATGTAATGCCGTAAGCATGACGTAATCATTTGGGATATTAGAAATGCGTCGCTTATGTAATAGATGCCATTTCCCTTTTCCAACGTCTGTCTAAAGTTAGCAACCCTTTTGATCATATTTTAATGTTCACACCTCTGCAATCTTTCCTGAGCGAGAAAGAGAGAGACCTAGAAGGGCACTTGTTGGAGCGCCTACCTCCACCAGGCTGGTTAGTGTACATTTTGTATCTCACTGATAGGCCGGATCTGTATTCGGACCTGAACTAAAATTTAATCGGCTTGTTCTTGTCACCGAACCAACTCATCCACCAAGTTTCATCCAAATCTGTCCATAACTTTTTCAGATATCCTGCTATATATCGTTTTCATGCTTTCTTTCACTCAATGGTGAAGAGTCACGAAAAATTATTGGATCGGGATCCGGATCTTCACCAAAGTCTAATCAATTCTTCCTTGTTTTACACCCAACATGTCCACCAAGTTTTGTCTGAATGCGTCCACAACTTTTTGAGATATCCTGCTATATGTCGTTTTTTGCCCTATATCTCAATGGTGAAAAGTCACTTTAAAATTCTCAGATCCAGATCCGGATTCGGATCTTCACCAAAATCGAATCATTTCGTCCTTGTCACATACCCAAGCTCTCCACCAAATTTTGACCAAATCTGTCCACAACTTTTTGAGATATTTTGTTCACAAACAGACAGGGGTGAAAACATAACCTCCATGCACTTTCGGTGGTGTAGAGTAAAAGACAGAAAGAAACACTGTGATTTCTCAGAGTTAAAAGACATATTCCAAGTGTTTTACCAGTTTGTGATATTGTCAAAGTCTGAAGAGAGGGAAGAGGCTGCTGCCTGTCTATCTGAAGGATGAGTGATGTCACGGCAAAGGGTAGAGTCATCAGCAAATAGATAGAGGATCTTCCAGTCAGAGATATCAGTGATGAAGATCAGGAATACGATTGGGCCCAGAACACTGCCTTGGAGCACTCGATCCTTGACAGGGAGCAGAGATGAAAGAATTCCGTTCCGTGGCCACGCAGTTATGAGAGTGGAGGAAATCAGTAAGCCATGTGTGGAGTTGGCCTTGGATGCCATAGGCAGACAGTTTGGAGAATAAGGCAGGATGCCAGACTGTATCAAAAGCACAAGATATGTCTAGAGATGACTCCGATCTCATCTCTGCCATTGGGAGCCTCCATCTATTGTTTGGAGAGTAGAAGCAGCATGTCCAAGGTAGAGTGACCTGGTCT
>CM068955.1:131814479-131831035 GCA_035128595.1 Eptatretus atami
CAATGTTAACATATATGCTAATAATCACCAATAAAGTGATTCACAAGTTGCGTGCGTGCGTGTGTGTTTTTATATTTTGTTTCAAAAGCTGCCTTCAAAGACATATCTTCGTGCTTTCCGATACATTCTGGCACCCTGGCCTGTTACCAAAACCTCTTCCTATGGTATCCAAGGACGTCTCCAATCATGGCTCGCAGACTTCCTCTCCTGTCGCAGCCAAAGTGTGGCCCTTCTTGGAGTTCTCTCATCCCCTCTTCCTGTCCAGGCTGGAGTTCCTCAAAGCATGCGTTCTGGGCCCTGTTTTTTTTTCTGGTTTTCATCAATGATCTCTCCGACTCTCCGGAAAATCCTCTTAATCTCTTTGCTGATGACTCCACCTCTGCCATACCATCTGTCATCCCTCAGATCGGCAAGCAGCAACTTCTTCACTCTCTCAGATCTGGGTAAAATCACAACCTTGGCCGACACATGGAAGATGTCTTTCAATCCTGAAAAATCTCACTATGTCTCCAAAAGGATCATCTGTACCCCTACCCCCATATACTTTCTCACAATCCTCTTGAAGAAGTCCTTTCATTCAAGGCTTCTGAGTCTCACTATCTGCATGATTTCCTGGAAAGCCACATTTCAACTGGCCTCCAATGCCAGTCACCGACTGGGCATCCTCTGTCATGCAAAGTCCTTCCTTGGCAACACCTGACTCCTGACCACTACAAAGCTTTCGTCTGCAGCCTGATGGAGTACTTGCTCTCCCCTCTGGCTTGTGGTCCTGCCTCTCATCTTTCTCGCTTCACGCTGTGGAAACCAAGGCATTTAGGATCATTGTATCTCCCACGATGAGAGTGACTCTTTGGGTCTCTCACTCTCTACACCGAGGCAGGTCGGTGCTCTTTTGTGTCTTACCGGTCTCCTCTCAGCCTATGAACAACAAAACACGATGGCATACATGTACATCACTTTAGTTTGGTGATCTGATCAAGAGATGGCTGACTGTAAATGGTGGCCTTTAGTTGACATTAATGTGGGCTTGCCCTTTAAGCACCCGCACAGCAAAATTAATTAAAACAACGGGACTTTGACAATTTTCTTGTCTTTTTTACTTACTAGTACATGCCCGTACGTGCGTGGGCTGTACGTGCAAAAAAAAAAACTCAAACGCGTGCTAGAAACAACCACATCAGGCCTTCCTTCGCTCTCAGTGCCCGTACATGCGTGACCGTACGTGCAAAAAAAAAACTTTCGAACCGTGTGCCAGAACAACAACCACACAGCGCCGTTCCTTCGCTCTCCGATGGCCCGTACGTGCGTGGCATCGATAGATTTTTACTTATTAATTACGGAACACAAACACCATGCAAAATACACTCCACAAAACTACACAAACACCACACAAAACAAGTCCCGGTGAGTGAGGGTCTGCAATATCTGATTACTCTTTTTTCAAAATGTTTTAAAAATGCAGTTTTTGTTCCAAAATGGCCGTGTCCATGGCAACCATCGGTCAAAATTGATGGAATTCACTCAGAAGAAATTGCAGATAGTTAATTAAAACCATATACCCAACTCAAATGAATTTTATCGATGAAATCCAATGTTTTAAAAATTGTAATTCAAAAAACGTTGTTTGTCACCTGTCACCAGGTAACAAACCAGGTAACACCTGTAATCAAAAAACGAAACCCTGTCACCAGGTGTCACGGAGACATCGTGGATCACGCCGCTGACACCAGAATGATGAGTAAAACAAACACCGAATGTATCGCAGGAAAACAAACGGACACCAAATTGGGCATTTTAGTCTGATGCTACAAGTAAGGTCCCAGATTCGAGTCCACATGTTAAGTCTCACCAGTCTATTGCTGACAATTCCATCATTCATTCATTACCACCACCACCAAAGGTAGATGGATGTTATATTTTCACCCCTGTATGTCTGTTTGAGAATATCTCATAAAGTTAAGGATGGATTTCGACGAAATTTAGTGGACAGGTTGGGTGTGTGGTCGGGAAGAATTGATTCGTTTTTGGTTAAGATCCAGATCCAAGAATTTTGTTTGAGTGATTGAGACATAGGGACAAAAACAATATATAGCATATACAAAAACAATATATAGCATATACAAAAACAATATATAGCTGATAAAAAACAATATATAGCATTATACAAAAACATATATGCATATACAAAAATAATATATAGCAATACAAAAACACTATTATAGCATATATACAAAACAATATATAGCATGTACAAAAACAATATATATAGCATATACAAAACAATATATAGATTACAAAAACAATATATAGCATATACAAAGACAATATATAGCATATACAAAAACAATATATAGCATGTACAATAACAATATATGCATATACAAAAAACAATATAAAGCATATACAAAACAATATATAGATATACAAAAACAATATATAGCATATACAAAAAACAATATATAGCATATACAAAAACAATATATAGCATATACAAAAACACTATATAGCATGATATCTCAAAATGTTATGGCACATGCCTGGGCAGGGTGTGTGGAGATCTTGGGTGCCCAAGCATCAGAATCCCCCTCTCCACCTTGCTGGCGGAATCCAAGGAGTGCAGGACACGACGTTTGGCACCAGTTTGATTGCAGGAGTTGCCCGAGATGTGTAGAAAAACTACCACGTAAACCTTTGGGGGTCCACTCCGGGTTTTCTGTCAGGGTTTGCTCCCTTAGTCTTGGTCTATCCCAAGACCCCCACAAGGAAATGGGGATACTTTTCTATAGCTCGAGATCTGGTTCATGGCACCAGGGCACGTCCTCACGTCGGAGGCCTCCATGCCACATGTCTCGGAGCCAGATCTCTCGCGTGCCTTGTAGTTTAGCCTGAGCCCGCAAGGTGCTCAGTTGCGTGTGTCACCTCGAGGAGGCACTACATGAGGCTTGCTGATGGAGAGGCTATGTTACTGACAGGGAAAGGCTTACACACTCTGCTCTCCTTTTCACATTACTACTAGTCAGCGGTGAAGCTACACTGAACTACCACACTAGACGCATCACACCAACCATTTGACACTCATAATACTAGTACCACATGGTAAAATCCTTATGTTGAGCTAGTTAAGTATAGTACCACATGTAAAATCCCTTATGTAGAGCTAGTTAAGGTATCGTTCCACATGGTAAATCCCCTATGTAGAGCCAGTTAAGTATAGTACCACATGGTAAAATCCCCTATGTAGAGCCAGTTAAGGTATAGTACCACATGGTAAAATCCCTATGTAGAGCCAGTTAAGGTTCGTACCACATGTAAAACCCTTATGTAGAGCCAGTTAAGGTATAGTACCACATGGTAAAATCCCTTATGTACAGCTAGTTAGGGTAGAGTACCACACAGTAAAATCCCTCATTTGGAGCTAGTTAGGTGTTCAAGTCAGGATTGCCGGTAATCCCGTTGGTTGTTGTTTTATGGAGTAAAAGACGACGTCGTTGGAAACACGTGTTTCGGGATCCCACTCGCTGTGTTTCTTCTCACTCAAAAACACTCACATTCCAACCGTTTCTCGTCCCGTCGAGCCGAAGCGAGGTCACAATTCATTGGAGAATTTGTTGAGCGTTTCCACACGGGAAATCTTGTAAAAACGTCATTGTTTATATTCCTTTTAAACATCCTCAAGAGTTTGTAAAAGGAGGATTGTCGAACACAAATAATCATTTTAATATCTCGAACCTCCTCGAACCGCGTTCTCTCCCCGCAAATCAAACAACCACGTGTCCTAATTTAATTTTGGTTTAATTAGAAGACGGCACACGTCACGTTTCAGGGTGTCGACGTTTACATGAACGAGTCATCGTTTAACGGTAAATTAAATAACACACACAATGGAGAGGAGGCTGCTTCACAATATCCCGGCATGCTTCGCGCCTCCAACGTTGGTTGTTGTTGTTTTTAATCATCGTTTACCGGTTGTTTATTACAATTAATCCTCGAATCTGATTGTGTATTGATAGCACTGCGCATGCGTGACCAGATCACCTCACACCAAACATGATAAAACGCCATTTTTGGGAGCAGATTGAGGTGATATGAAGTTCCCGGATGCTGCTCCATTCGCGAATTCGGCGTTCCCAGAGTGCCTGAGTGTACTGTAGTCCCGTGTAGTCGAGTTTGCAGTTTCATCGAATCGTCATGGCGTCTGTCCTCAACATGCCCACACGTGCAGAGTTGTTGTACTCCGACCGGTTGCACCACACAAGATGATCCTGCCCTTGTATCCTTCCATCATGAGGCACGTGTGGCACGTCGACGTCACACTTCGGTTCCCCGATGCTGCCTTGGTGCTGAATACTTCCCAGCGTTGTGTGAAGTGTGTGAGAAAGTGTTTCTCACAGAATTTGACGGAATCAAAATGTCCAGGAACAACATCTCCCATCTGCTGAACCAAGCTGTACACAATGCACAAGAATACAAGGACGTGAACTGATGCAGCGAAAGGATCAAGGCTCGAATCGTCTCGATATTTGTGAGTGTTCGCATACATTATGGACTCGAATGTAAGAATCGAGAATTGTAGGACATGACGGTTAAGGGGAAGTGAAAGAAAGTGGGACGAAAGTAAGGTTCATGTGTTGTTACAATGCGTCCAAATGCAATATTGTTACGAATCTGGAAACCATTTGTATTCACACGTACAGCAGTCCTACAGTTCAGTTATCTCGTTAAGTATATGTGGATAGTTAGAATCCCTCCCCTATGTCTAATGGGTTAATTTCATGTGTGCGCTGCGGGTTTCTTTTATAGTCAGGTTTTTTTTACATCTTTAAATCTGCCAACCCCCTCACACCACTCCTCCTCCCACTCTGCGGGCGAACAAGCGCTCCACCCGCCCAACCTTCACTTCACACCACGGCGCCATAACGCACGTGTTCAAGGCCAGGAACATAGACGGAGTTTCCATCGCTTCAGGGCCGACTCCGCCCCATCAAAGAAGAATGTCTCCCCTCTCAACACTGAGGAAGACAGAAGAGCCTCTCTTGGGGGAGGAGCACCGAGACGCCGACACGCCCTCCTCCTCCAATCACGGCTGGCCACCACGACACCCGAAAACGCCCCGTCCAATCCGGAGGCGAGTTACCCGAGAGCGGATCCCTCCACCCCGCACGGGGGAGGGATAATAAGGATCGCAAGCTGTATCCAGTGTGTGTGTGGTTCCTTGGAGGTCGCTCCTTGCTTCTGGTCTGCTGGGCTCTCTCTCCTGGTCGTCGGTCATCGTTCGTGGCTGGCCGGGTCGTTCGTAGGATCCTGGCTGCGCCCGTTGGATTCTGGTTCATGGGTTCGAGTCCTACCGTGGTGGGTTGTGTTGGAGCGCTTGAGCTGGGGATCCCCGTTCCCGTCCACGGACTGCGAGCTCCACAGGTACGAGTCGGTAAAACCGCACAAGGCGGCCAGGTACCCCACCAGACTCTGACCCCCAGCTTGCCTATCCTCCGTGGCTGGAGGGTCCAATAAAGGCCAGCCAGCTCCATTTCTATTTGGGTGTGTGTGTGTCCGTCTGTGGCCAGTCTTGTAAGTAGAACTGTTGAGTGATTGCCATTGTACATTTACTTGCATTAATATTCGTGATTAAGTCTGCTCTGTGTTTCCCTCCCTATTGCCTATTGTAAATAAATAACTGTTAAATGTTCCAGTTAGTTGTCTGTGTTTTCTTTCATTGACCCAGTATGGTTCGGACTTGAGAATTAGGGAGGCCGATTGTGCCGTAAATTGTTATTTGGACCGGTACGGCTTTGGTAATTTCCGCTCGGTTACGCCGGATCGAGTCGGTAACAGTGACTCGGTTCGGACAAAGCCGGCCGAGGGTGTGGCTTCCCCGGTAGCAAGACCGCGTGGCTAATTAGGTAAATTGGAATCGGACAAAAAGACCTTAACCGCGCGGTCAAAGTATTGGCGTCCACGGTCCATTAAGCGACCCGTCGACTTTGGAGTTATCCGGAGTGACGACCTTCAATTCCGGTGTTCGGAGGGGAGACGGCCCAACTGCTCTATCTAGCGGTCGTTCCTCGCCCCCGAACCCGGCACTACAACAATATCTCTGGATCAAGAGCTCTGATGTTGATAGACATGATACAGGATGATTTTAGATATTGTTATGTTGCATCATTGCCCAGGTACTGATTTATTGCACTCGTGTGGTGTTTCATGTTAACTTTTTATTATCAGAACATGAAACGTATCATTGAAAGTACAGAACTCTTTTTAACAATTTAAATAGGAGGGAAAATGTACTAGGTGGTATGGCATGTATCTTAATAATTACATATGCTGCTTCAAATAAATAAGTTATACCAAGGAGGTACAATGTACACTTCAAAAAAAATCTATATGGTGTGCAGATTTGAATGCAATTTAAGTAGTAACTTCAATCAGTCACACTCAGCTGCATCCCTGGTGAATGAAAAATTGCAACAAGGTGAAATATGTTACTTTTGTACAGCGATTGATGGGGGCTTGAGACGTAATACTGTTGTGGTGCCGGGTTCGGTGGCGAGGACGACCGCTAGATGGAGCAGTTGGGCCGTCTCCCACCGAACACCGGAATTGAAGGTCGTCACTCCGGATAACTCCGAGGTCGACGGGTCGCTTAATGGACCATGGACGCCAATATTTCAACCGCGCGGTTAGGGTCTTTTTGTCTGATTCCAATTTATTCCATTTGTGGAGCTCGGAGTCCGTGGATGGGAACAGGGATCCCCAGCTCAAGCGCTCCAACACAACCCACCACGGTGGGACTCGAACCCACGAATCAGAATCCAATGAGCCCACGATCCTGGCTGCCACGAACGACGATCGACGACATGAGCACCACGAAACACCACCACCACCACGAGCACCAGCACGACAACCGACCACCAAGGAACCCCGAACAAGACCAGACCGCTGCTGAGACAGCTCACCACCCTTCTTATCCCTCTGAGGTAACTCGCCTCCAGATTGGTCGGGAGATCGGTGTCCTCCCCTCATTGGACGAGGCGAACATTCCATCTGGCTGGGACGGGGTCGGCTCTGAGATGATCTCTTCCCCGATTGGACGAGGGGAACATTCCTAATTGCTGGGGCAGAGTCGGCCCTGAGGTGATCTCACCCCTGATTGGACGAGGGGATCATTCCATCTTGCTGGGGCGGAGTCGGCCCTGAGGTGATCTCACCCCCGATTGGACCGCAGGGGATCATTCCATCTTGCTGGGGCGGAGTCGGCCCTGAGGTGATCTCACCCCGATTGGACGAGGGGAACATTCCATCTTGCTGGGGCGGAGTCGGTCCTGGAGTGATCTCACCCCCGATTGGACGAGGGGAACATTCCATCTTGCTGGGGCGGAGTCGGCCCTGGTGATCTCACCCCCCAATTGGACGAGGGGAACATTCCATCTTGCTGGCGCGGAGTCGGCCCTGAGGTGATCTCACTCCCCATTGGACGAGGGGAACATTCCATCTTGCTGGGGCGGAGTCGGCCCTGAGGTGATCTCACTCCCGATTGGACGAGGGGAACATTCCATCTTGCTGGGGCGAAGTCGGCCCTGAGGTGATCTCACTCCCGATTGGACGAGGGGAACATTCCATCTTGCTGCGGCGGAGTCGGCCCTGAGGTGATCTCACCCCCACCTATGTCCGTGGCCTCGAACACGTGTGTTATGGCACCGTGGTGTGAAGTGAATTGATGTAGAAAACTACCTAGAAAGAAACTCCCAGCGCACACATGAAATTAACCCATTAGATATAGGGGAGGCATTCTAACTATCCACATATACTTAACGAAATAACTGAACTTCGGGTCAACCGTATGTGTGAATGCGAATGGTTTCCAGATTCGTAACAATACTTCAATAATGAGAAAGCAATATGTTTGACAATGTACTGAAAAGATTTTTTATTTCCTTTGTCTATTTAAACAAAGAGCACCTTGAAAGTCTTGGAAAGGAAGGCAGTGTGTCATTGTCTGTCTTGAGTTAGACTGGAAAATGCTGTGCATGGCTTTGTGTATATGTTAGGAACATGCAATCACCCTTTCATTATTATTTTCATGTTTATACAATGTATATGTCACCAAACTTTCCAAAACTGTGCAACTTTGTCTCGATTCCAAGGATGAAAGAATAATTTATGTTTATTCTTTACTATGTTATTTGAAGTCAACCAACAGCATTACAAATGCCAATGACAGGACACGTCGATTCATCAGATATTTACAATGTTACGCAGATTCAAAGCAATTTTTTCTTCTTCACAATTTGAGACAAGGTGTATGAAATTTATCTCAAGTAATAATTCAAGAAAGTAGTCATCCAAAAAGTGGGAATAACTTTTTCAACTGACATTATTTAAAACCATAGAAGCGTCTAAGGGACGGAATGCCACAATAATTATTTTCTTCACGAGGCATGTTTTCCACACAAAATTATGTAAATTGTGCAAGTTTTAATGGTTATTTTCTTTTTTTAGTTTACATGTTCCCCCTGGGGTGGCCGGTGGATGAGGGGATGTGTCTCAGAGCTGTTAAAAAAAAAAAAATGTGCATCGCTTTCTGAATGGAAATTATTTTCTTCACTCGGCCTGTTCCCCAGACCAAAGTATGTAAATGCATGTTTTAATGATTATTATTTTCTTTTAGTTGTATATTTCCCCCCTGTGGTGGCTGGTGGAGGAGGGGGTGTGACGAAGAGCTGTTTTTAAAAATGTTAAATTTTGCATCGCTTTCTTGGGTTAGATGATGTACAACCCATTATATCTCACACACTGTATGGCTCTTTACCATGAATGATGAAACTTTTTTTTAAATGCCATGCTTCTTTATGAAGTTCAATTATCAATGAGTTCAAATTATACATGTATGTAAAATTCAAAACTAAAATATGGCAGAAATGTAAATTTTCATTGCTGAATCGAGCACTCTTGTATCAATGTATGTACATGCATTACATTTTATTACACGGACATAGAATGAAAAGGATGAAAGAAGTTCTCTATTCTTAGTTATTTTATGTACAATATCAAGAATATGATCATGATTGCAGCAGATAAGATTGGTGATATTGATTACAAATGTGTATGGGCAGTGAAATCTATGTGAGAGAACATTGATCATCAACGAGGATGAGAACCATGCAGTGAGAAAGTGTGTGTCTGATGATTCTGATTGAGGAGAGAGAGAAAAAAAACACAATGGTTTGCTAAACAAGATGAAAAAAATTGAGAAAAAGGAAAATGAGAAGAGAGCAAGAGAAACCAGGATGCATGTGTATATAAATATATAGACCCATATATATATATATATATATATATATAATTTTTTTTTAATTGTTTTTACTCGTACTACATTTGTGCATAATGTTTTACTTTAGTTATGGCGACAAGAGGGAATTGCACAGACATGGGGGCCGGGGAGGAAGGATGGGAGGGGAATGGGCATAAACAGTAAGAAAGAATCAATTAAGAGATTCTACCTCCATGGATAAATTGAGCAGAGAGGGGGAAAACATGTAAAACAACAAAACAGTGATTTCATAGATGGGGTATATTCTACATGTTTTAGGCTATCATCACACTCCGTTCCCCGATACCCACTATATCAATATTACTCTGCGGCGGGGCGAGCGCTAGTGCGCGGGGATCAGGAAGTTGCTTCCTAAAATGGCGGATGTTCCGCTCTGTTGCGTACTATACTCTATTGTGCGTAGTTTCGCCTGAGTGGACCATCTTGCGGTTACGGCGCTTTATCATCTTTGCTTCACACAGATCACGTCAACATTTCCCTCCAAAATAATGACATGTTACCCAGTAGACTCTCACTTGCTCGTTAAAAACTCAGACACAAGCGTTCGTTTGGGGTTTTTTATCTGGAGTTATTTTACTGTGCAGTCGAAAATCATTAAAGTAGTTTGGAATTTCATTCAATCTTTGCAAAACAAAGTCGAGGCAAAACCACAGCAAAAACGATCGTGATGAATCACGTGTTGCATTACCTCCAAAACCAACACGAAAATCTCAGGATTCCACCCCCCAGGATGGCTGACAACACAGCCCTGAACAGGCTTCCAAATATCCGTTACAATCCTGACTGATCTTCCTCAGTTCCGCTCACAATTGCGTGTGGTCAATTCTCTTAAAGGGACACTGTTAAAATGATGCGCTGCTTCACATGTTGTGGTCAAGCTGGCCTCCAAAGCCAGTCGGCGAGTGGTCACCCTCCGTCATACAAAGACCTTCCTCGGCACATCTGATCTCCTCACCACGTACAAAGCTTTCATCCGTAGCCTGATGGAGTACTGCTCTCCCCTCTGGGCTGGTACTCCCGCCTCTCACCTTTCTCGGCTTCACGTTGTGGAAACCAAGGCATTGAGGATCATTGGTATCTCCCTCGATGAAGTTGTCTTTGGGTCTCTCACTCTCTCACTGCAGGCAGGTCGGTGGTCTTTCTGTCTTATACCTTCTCTCCTCCGCCTCACCCCCCCCCCCCCGTTCTGTCTGCTATCTGTCCCCCTCCCCCTCAAACCCCGTATTACCGCAGGGCCTCAAGGTCCGCCAGCAACCCCTTCTGGTAAAACTACCAAAATCACGAATTGCTGCTCACCTTCACTCTTTCATTCCTCTTTTTTCCTGCCGCTGGAGCAAACTTCCTCACTCTCTTCAATCCCACGCTTCCCTCCAGGTCTTCAAAACAGCTGCTCACCACCATCTCTTATCGTCCCCATCCAAAACCATGATCTTTTCTCCCCCTATTAGTCCACCCCAAACCCACCTCCTTCAAATTCCCTGCTTTCCTTCCTGAAAGTCCCTGTAGTGTCCATCTTGTTTACCCTGTGTACCCGCCCCATCCCTCTCCCTTCCACAGATCTCATGTGTCTATTCCCCACTGTTTTGTCCTTCCCTGTCTCACCCCCTCCTGTCTCCTGCTCCGCTTGTTATATGTTCTAAGTGTTAGCTCTTAAACGACCCTCGACATTGTTTTGTTTAATCCCCACATTACAATGAAAAGATGTGGAGGGTGGGTTGTGTTCTTGAAAGGGTTGGTGAAGGAAGACAAAGAAGGTTACATTCACACAGAGGAACCAAGGATCTGGAGACAGCAACAGGCAATACAACATGAAATGCAGAAATAAGGAGAAAGGTTCAGTCTCATAGTTTTTGGAGCATGCATCATGTATGTGGGAGCTGTTGATCAAAAAGACCCTGAAGACAATACCATGGAGAAGCATGCTTAGACAGGGGCAAGACAATTTATGTGCAGCCCCCGTTTCACTCAAATGACCACTTGTGCAGCTGTGCTGCTAGCCCGTCCACTGGCTAAAGGACAGCCCAGTGCAGGCCGTACTAATATCGCAAAATGAAGCAGAAGACAGATTAATGTATGACCGACCAGATTCTACACCGTGAATCGCACAGCAATGTGGCTCCTCAAACGGTGAACAAAAACAGTTTCTAACAGTCTGCACCCAGAACAACAACCAATTTGTACCATTGTCGTGCAACCATCCAACCAAATGGCTGACCAAAGCTATCTTCATCCAATAAGGTGATGACCACTGGCACATGGATGTGTCATTTGATGACCTCATGCTTGGGCTTGTACATCATCTTCGTAATGCTTGTGTGCCTGAGGGTGTTTCATCAGCATTCTAACATGTTATCTCATCTCCTTCCTCTCTTCACCAGATCAGATGGAATGCAACGTAATTTCATCACTCGCTTTTGTAAAGCCAAAATGTATTTTTCATGAGTATTTTTCCCCAAACTTTTACGAGTCTCAGTGTACAGCTCTGTGAAGGGCACCTCCTCTGGTATGAGAACTTGTATGCCATTGCACATTCATCTATCACTAAAAGGAGCAGCGTCTGTCCATGTGTGTGTCCATCACGTTTTATTCGTAAGGGTTTCTATTGTGATAGAATCATAAAAAGCCACTAATCGATTTGGAACAACACTTTCAAAGATGAAAATTTCCGACCCAGCTATAAACTGTCGTCCCGATGTTTCACAGGCAGGGTGGTCCATCAATGTGTGTGCCGTCCCTCGGATGGACGTTAAACGGGTGTCCTGTCTGTCGGCATGCATTCGTTGGTGAACGTTCGATCCCACAGTGTCCTTCGCGAAGAGTAGATGAGTGAGCACCCTGAACAAATTCCAAATTCCTGCCCTAACCAGCAGAGGGCATTGCATCAGGGGGACAGCCATGCTCTCAGCCTTGTGCTGCACATGGAACGAAAATGAGTTCCAGAAAGGAGGGTGTAACATTTTCAAAGATCCTAGTTGGGAAGTTCACGAATCAGACCGATGGATTTACATGAGGCTAGAGCAGCTCCAACTGGCTGGTTGTTGCAGTGCAAATTCCCAACCAACTGGCTTAGTGTGAGTTGAAATCACTGCAAATGAGGAAGAGAGCAAGAGCGAGAGCGAGAGATAGATCATCAGATGGATGGGTTGTTAGTAAAGAGGGAAGTGTAAATGGAGGAATCATCTTTTGGTAGATTATAAACTGTGCAGATGAACATTAGGTGGTTGTGAAGAGGAATGTGAGACCAGATATATTCCAGAGGGTTATGAGAGTTAGTATAAAAGAAGAGCTGTGGAGAATGGAGATCTTGAAATATCTGACAGCACCACCATCACTGGAGTGGAGGTTTAGAATGTAGAAGTGGTCAAGAAAAGAGCCACCGAATCAGGAATATCCTGTGAAATAAACAAGCTGTTATGAAGGACACAATGGCTGGAGCAACAGCAGCAACAAGTACATGAAGAGATCCCTAACGTTAGCTCAATGTTGCAGATTCAAACTGGTTGAAAAAGGTTTTGCTTTAAGACCTTTTTTTTTTAGGTCACTAGACCTCTGACATCTTCCAGTTGTAGGTCATTTGTTGTGATATTTCCGAGGATCTTTTTCAAGTAATACTCGGACATGATGGTGCAGGGATACTGCAATGACGTTTGAACGGTCATCTTGGACCCTCGGTTCGATTCTCAACCCGACTATAAACTGTCAGATTGGTGCTTCGCAGGTAGGGTGTTGCATCGAAACGCACGTAGTCCTTCAGATGGACATTAAGCCGGCTGTCCCGTATGCTGGAATTATCTGGCGGACTTTAGAGAACCCACGGTGTCATTCACAAATGATCGGCAGGTTATCTCCAGCATTATGAACAAATTACAAATTCCTGCCCAAATCAGCTCCAGTCGAACATCAGGTCGGCCCAGCTGATCTATGAAAGACTTGGGCCAAAAACTTTTATGGCCGATTCCACAAGAAGATTAAAATAATGGGATGTTGTTGTTTTCTAAACCACTCAAATCGCCACAACTATTTGTCATGTGACGTCGATGTGTGGTGCGATGTCAATTAATTGAGTTTACAAGTTCTCTTTATGTGGTGTTGAGGTTCCTGTATTTGACCGTTTCAGTTATTTCTGATGTATTGAAATAAAAAGCCACTGGGTGCAGGCATTTCAACATGTTTTTTAGCCCTTCTTAGACCCCTGTGGAGTCCAAGGTCTTTATCACTGGATGCACTTCTCATCCATAAGCTCAAATCTATCTATACAAATAAAAGGGTGTGTGTGTGTGTGTGTGTGTGTGTGTGTCTTCTATAACTCCAAAACTATAAAACCTCGCAGCTTGAAACTTTGCATGCATACGAAGAAAACTCCAAGGAAGTACAGGAGTTAAAATTGGGTGTTTGGGTTAATTAAAATACCCCTTTTGAAGATGATTAACGGCCTTATTTAATTATATCCTTCATCAGGCGATCCTCGGCCACCTTACTGTCTGGGATCTTAAGGCGTTTCCTGGGTAACCTTGCTGGGGTCTGAAGCTGCCATGTTTTTTGGCCTGCTCAACCTTACCTTGACTTACAAATTCAGGCCGCAACGACTTCTTAATGATAAAGTTGTTGTTTTCACTTTTCTCACTCATTAATTATTATTGAATGCCTGTTCATCATAGCTACGAATTGCTGGGTATGTTGCAATGTTTATAAACATCCAGAGATGTCAGCGTTCAGGGCTCGACATTTTGTGTGCCAAACTAGCCATTTCTTTAATCGCGTGCCAAACTAGCCATTTCTTTACAACCGTTTCGTTGGAGTGCTTGCTTGAGCACTTAAGCCACTTGATGAGCGCTCTCCAAGCTGTTTAGTTGTTCGTTTCGGGAAGGTACCTGTGCTCTCAAGGGAACATCGATTAAACAGACACACGTTTCCGCCTGTGTTGGGCCCTGCGGTGCCATACGGTTGGTGTCTCGGGAGGTGCAATTATATTTCTACATGTGGGTTGGGTTTCAGGAGGTGAAACGGTGACCTGCCAGGTTGTGTGTGTGTGTGTGTGTGTGTGTGTGTGTGTGTGTGTGTTGTGTGTTGTGTGTGTGTCTACATATGGGGTTTCAGAATGTGTAATGGAGTCCTCCCAGGGTGGGCTCAAAGTATCCACCTTCATTTCGGGAAGGGGTCACGATCCACGGACCAAGGTGAAGTGTTTTTGTATATGCAGGTTTCAGAAGGTGGAATGGATCCCTCTCAGGTCTCGGAAGTATCCACTATCGTGCGTGTGTGTGTTGTTGATTGGTATCTCCATATATGGGTTTCAGAATGTTGAATGGAGTCCTCCCAGGGAGGGATCAAAGTATCTACCTTCATTATGGTAAGGGGTCACGATCCACGGACCAAGCTGTGATGTTTTCTGTTTTCAAAGTTTTGTGCTGAGGGCTCTCTTAAGGATTGTTACTGAGCCCCGGATGGCTTTCAACCGCAGTTCGTTTGTAATAATATTCCCAGGGATGGTTTTTAATATCTCTGTGAGGTTCTTTGTCATCACTGGTACAACTTTGGCATTCTTCACCTTCCACGATCTTTTCGCATCATGCTTGAGATCTTGGCATTTGGTCATTTTCTTGATTTCTGCATCGTTAGTCCAAAATCACCAGTATTAACGTGAGCAGTTCTTCAATGTTTTTAGTGATTGCTTTTGATTTGATTTTTTTTTTTTTTTTCAATGTTTCAGTGATTACCATAATGGAACTGTGTGTTTGTGTGTGTGTGTGTGTGATCACGGAACCCGCCATCAGGCAGAGCACTGTTGTGATGGCATCAAGGAAACAAGTTTTTTCCCAACACTTTTACAAATCGGTTTATATAATAAACTTTATTTAAATAAAATATAAAAAACCAAAGTTGATCCAAAGTACAGCCACACATTTACAACAAGCAAAAGGACAAAAGGCCGGTCACCATTGTGAGGAAGAATGAAGTTCTAGTTCCAGCTAGTCGGACCTCCCATGTGGCTGCACAGTTTGAGTACCCGGAAAATGGCAGAAAGAAGTCGAGAGGAGCCTTGTCTTCAATGGCTGGTATGGAGCGGGCAAGAGGAGGAGGCTGAGATGTGTCGGTGAAAGAGATAGCAGTTGTAAGTGACAGCGACAGGAATGGATGGCACTGGTGGTTGGAGAGAGTGGTGTCAGCCATTTTGTTTAAACATGCAACCTGAAGGGCCATCATGGTCCTTAGATGTGGTTGCTTTTGCTTTGGAAACAATGTGTAGCTTCATAGTACGGAGTGCATTCTGGTTTGTTAAAAGTTAATAGCAGGATTCATCCCAGAAATGCACCGGCATAAAAATTTCATTCATGTGTTAATTTAAGAACAACACATGAATGAAAGTAACATCTTAGGAAAGACACTTTTGCTAAAATGATGAAAGGAATTTTTTTTAACTACTTAGCGATTCTTAACCTTAAATGGGTCTGGTTGACTGGTGGTTTTTATTTGTTGTTTATTTGTTTGTTTGTTTTTTTACTTACCGAGATGTTTACAGGAGGAGAGAAGGCGTAACGCGCTGTCACTAAGTGAGCCTGGGGATTGTACACTGTGCCTGTATATGCCCAGAATACTTGCACTTGCACACCCAGCACCAGGCTACAGGCGTCCTCACACGTTCCTGTCTGCAGGTGGGGAGTGGATCTAATCACACTAATCACTAATCACAACACTAGAGACATCCCTTATGAAAGAAATACTTATGGCAAATGTAACCAATTCTAAAAGGAATAATACAAGTTTGCAAGAACAACCCAGGAAAAATGCTACAATTAGAACTATAGTATACGAGAGTTGTATTCTTAAGTACTATAGTTGGTAACAGGTCCCACTGCAGTCGTCTGCACAGAATTACTACAGGAAAGGAATGCCTGGGGAATCCCGCACCCCACCCCCATCATCAGAAATGAAGTCTTACAGCATTGGGAAGGGAATCTGCACCAAAAATTGTCAACCATTGGTCAGGATCTGTGGGGTGAGAATTCCCAAACTTCCCGAGCAGTGATGGGATCTCGTGGCCCAGTAGCTGTGAAGTGATGACTCGTTGAGTTTCACTGCATGTTTTTTCATGTACCCTGCCCACAGCACAAATGATAAAATAAGTTATGTACACAAAGTCAAAGCTTGTGGAAGAGCTCGAACACAATGGGTAAGAATGCAACAGAAATGCAGGGCTGAGAGACAAAATAGATGGAGACGGAAAAAA
>CM068955.1:131833594-131847073 GCA_035128595.1 Eptatretus atami
TTATTTTGTTTTTTTTCTTTTTTTTTTTTTTTTTTTCTACCACTAAGTATGGCTTGCTTCCTCTGAATAGCAATGCCATGACCCTGAGAACAGAAGACACTGCTGAAGTGTACAATTATGGTTGCATCAATCTGTAGATGACTACACCAACATTTCTGCAGAAGCTGCGACGAACCAAACATGTTCCACACCCAAAAAACTACCTTGATTTTGTGAACTGCTAGCTGCACCTGCTTAGAGCAGAAGAACAGTACATCCTGTGGACTTTACAAAACTGGATATTGGACATTTGACCCACTTAAGCATTGAAGCCTGTTGATACGATTTCTTGTCTGTGATAAGTCTTGTGATAGTTACATTTAATCAATAATCAAATGTATCAACCAGCCGCCTTCAAACGAAGCATATCCCTGCTCATCTTTCCAGCCTGAATGCCGACCGGCTCGAAAGTGGAGCTGGAAAAGTTGCAGGAGCAATGTACAACTGCGGAGAGCAAAATGAAAAGTTGGCCAAGGGCAAAAGGAAATCTTGCCATAAAGTCAGCCCTGCGAGACTCTGCTTCAGAGATTTACGCCACACCGAAACAGTGTCTTCTCTTCATTATAGTTATCTCAGAGTTATTATATCCCTGAGGTGGTATGTCTTGTAAGTCCATTGGAATCATCATGGTGGATTGTTGAAATTGTCCCTTTCCAAACCAACCAGAAAAAAGAGGCTAGATTGGAGAAGCCAGGAAATCAAAGAAGAACAAAAAGCATATGCCCACGAAAAGAAGGAAGCGGAGAGGGCATGAAACCGAGCTTTGCCCTGCGCCTTTGGAGCCGCCCGAACTGCCTGCTGCGCGATTTGGAAAAGTTCCGACGTCCATGAAATACGGTCGTTTATCTTGCTTTGTGCCCAGTACATGTTCTTTGTATTCTTGCACTTTTTGGTGCGTTGCCCCACGTTGTTACATTATCTTTTGTTTCTTTGCTAACCCTTGGACAGCTCATTCGCAAAAGCCACCCAAGCAAGGCAAGTAGATGTGCAGCTGCATCTTGTGGTCAGCGTGGCTACCAAAGACAATTCAACTGAAAATCTCCAAGGATGATGTCGGGCAAAACTTCCTCCGCTCGCTCAATGGAATGGGACTGCGTTCGAGCCTCATCCAATCAACCAACAAAACCGTTCGAGTCCTTTTCACACCACATCCAAACAATCCCCCTTTGTTCAATCTAGAGATACGTCTAAGGCCGTGGTCCAAAAAGCATTATGCCACTAAATCAACTTGCAATGATTTACATGTGAAGAATGTCAACAATCCACATGCCAAAGTTAATACAAAGGAAAAGCGAGAAATCAAATGTTAACAAGGAAAGAATATTGGGAATACTATTAACGCTGCAGTTAAGGTTGCACTTGTAGGATAGTAGGTACGTAGATATCAGTTAAGCTGCTTACGAAGCCTCAGTAGTCAGATCTTGAGCGTAGTTCTTCCACTTTCTTCTTTGCTGTTGTCTTCATCCCTCAGCTGGTTCACCCCACTGCCCTCACTTATCAGTGTTTCCTTTTTCCCTTCTGCTTGCCTCACTCATTCTATGACCCTCGGTTTGCATGAAATAAAAAGTCCAATGATAGTGAGGCAAAAGCAAGCATATATATGGAATATCGAGTACATCATTGAGCAGAGTCCTGACACAATGTCTAGACTGTCTTAGCCTGGCGCATAAGCTGCCATCTGTGTGCTTGTAAATGATGTTGGCTTATAGTCGTTGGAATGTCCCACGATGAACTGGCCTCTGAGCCTTCACTATCATATTGCAGACAGGTCTCTGTCTCTGTCTGTCAAACCGCCCACTTTGTTTGCACCCTCTGCTTTTTGGGGCATGCTCAGGTTTTCTTCGGGCACATGTGGTCTCCAATAACCTCCCAAAAATGATAAATCCGCAAGAGAATCCAATTCACTTTCGCAACCTCCACTCATTTCATTCCTATTTTCTCCACCTGATTAATCAACTTTCCTCGTCTCCTTCAATCTCATCTTTCCCTCCCAGTGCTTCAAGACAGCAGGTCATCACCCATACACAACCATGGGTATTTTCTACCCCTGTTAAACCCGAACCAAGCCCACCTCCTTCAAGTCTCAGTCATCCTGCTTGGGAAGGTTCCACAGCATAGGCTCTTCTGCCTTCAGGCCACTCATTGGCCTCTCCCTATGTAGCCCAAGGGTTCTCCATCCCGTTGTCACCCAAATCAGACAGCCACCTCCGACAAGGACCCCCATTCTTCAGACAACAACCTCAGCTGCTTTACTGCAAAGCCCACACGAGCCATGACCCCGTACCACCTCCCCCTAATGTCTCACGTATTTAAACCATGACAGGCCAGAAAAAAAAAACACACCTCGTCCCTGGAGGTCTCAACCCTCCAGTCGTGATCCGCACAACCAGTAGAACACCGCGATCGGACAGTACCCAGAGATGGACAGCGACGCTAGCACTCCCAACTCCCGCATGGGCCTGGGATGATGTACCCAAAAACGTGCACCCCATGGTCCTTATAACCGCCAGACCTCCCCAGCTGCACGCCACACCCCATAACCCAGGGGGAAATTCCCATGACACCGCCCGTAAACCCCACTGTTGAGAATTCTGCAGCCCGGGACCAATCCTGCAATGATGCTTAAAATAAATTTACACACGATGGGCCTCGTGTGCCCAAACTGGCGCACATAGACAACAACCCCTTATATCGCACTTCTGTCCCCTGCCCCTACAGCCGCTGTGTCCTGCTCGCCCTCTCCCAACCACTTTTCTCCATGCCATGAGCATGAGCCATCAGCTGCTTATGGCTCAAGTCTATATCACAAAAACATGTTGCTCCCAATCAGCACACTGACAACAGGTCACCATTGCTTGTTCTTTGTGTAGTTCCCTACCACTCATTTTACCTGCTTCCCGTGGTCACTAAAACATTTTTTCTCGTTCAATTTGCTTTTCAAACTCGTCTTTCTCAATCTGATCTGGGCCGCCGAAAGCTGTTGTGTCGATTATGATTTTTTGTCGTGTGCGAGGTAGGAGGCGCCGCCGAGTTGGTCGCTCACCCATTTATCAATTATTATCCATTCGTGCTCCTTTCTGTCTTATCTTATTATTTGTTCTTTAATGCTTCCATTGTTTGTTTATCATGCCATGGAGCACAGCTCGTTGCCGCTCCTGGAGGCGTCAGGTGGGTGGTTTGCACCCAGCTTTCTCTATCCGCTTGGCCCCATCCGGCTCTCTATCCTGTCGCTTGTTTATCCTTTGCTAACGCTGCTGCCATTTATGCACATCTGCAATATCGGTGTACTTCCGTATACGCATAAACAAAGTCAAAAAAACTTTTTAAAATTTGAAACCTCTCCCACTGCGCTCTCCCGACAACCAATTACTTTAAATTTGAAGTCCTTGGGGTTCTAGTTATCCCACTCCTGATCAACAAAATTTGTTTTCAGTAGTCTTAACATGTGGCCACGGACGGATGACTCAACACCTTTTAACCTGTCAGACATGCGTGTTGGATAAATCTTGGATTTGTGTTCCGTAGAATCATACGGAAGCACATGAGGCTCTTAGCTCGTTTTAACGGATTATTCCCAAACAAATAACCACAAAATTCAACCCCGGTGGAAGAATATAAATGCATGGTGAGGTAAAGAGAAGAGGGAATAAAACAACGTAATAGATAAATAAATTATGATATAAAGAGATAAAATCTAAAAAGGCGGGCCTGTAAGAATACTCAGGACTCCATGTTGGCCGACCGGAAAGTAGACGTTTATTCGCGATCACGGAAGCACAACCAACCACCAACGATAACATACGTACATCTCCCCTTCAGGTGCAGAAGCAGTGACCAAAGTTATACAAGTTAGTGTGGAACGCAAACGATTCAGGCAAAAGACATTTATGTTAATATTTATACTATACTTACTAGCCAACCGATTCAAGCCCCCCAATATCAACTCATTATATCCAACACAAACTTCATAGACAACGAACCACTCATGCCTGACAAATCCAAACTTGAAGGCCAAAGTTACAATCTCATCACAAATCAAGTTTATCCTAGGTTCGCGATGATACGACCACTTCGTCTATACGAGTTAAAAAGAACTGTAGGCCTCGGCGGTTGGTTGGACTGCTGTCTGGCTCTAGGCAGCTCGACAGAAAACTCAGCGCATATATAAAACTTTAGAAAAAAAAAAATATAAAAAAAAAACCCAAAGTTTTGAACGTCGGTATTCTGCCAAGAGGCTTCAGGTAGTGACTACAAACCGCAATTGGGCCCCCACACAGTCACTCGACCTCACAGGTCAGCATTATCACAAAAGCCAGTCATCAAAATGAAAAGGCAGACAGAAACCAAGGAATAGAGGTACTGCACCCCGTGGCACACTGAATGCTCTTACGTAAATGTCGCGATTTACCATGCTGTGATAAGTATCAACCACGTGATGTTCTCTTCTAGGGCAAGACTAGTCGGACTCCAACCCCAATCATGTCGGATGAACGTTCGGCTCCGAGTTGCTTGCTTCACAATCACACTGGTAGTCCACGTTAGGAACCCGGAGACGGTTCCATTCTAACTCGCATTGGTTAATGTGGAAGATCTTGTGTGTGTGACATCCAGTGGACCTCTGTTTAGCTTTCCAGGCTCGAGTGTCTTTTCACAGAAGCAACACGGTCATAGCCATGACTAAAGACATGGACGTCTGGGAGGTGCCACAAGTATTTATTCTCGACTCTTCCCATTCGAGTTGAGCCAGGCCGAAAGGTGATGCCTTCTTGTCAAATGGCATACTGATGCCCGAGATTAATACATCAAGCCAGATGGCTTGTGGCAGGAGAAAAGAAGTTCGAGAGACCGAACATCTTCTCCGAGGGCGTTTGAGGATGTCTTGTACAACCCCTTTCAACTCTCTCCATCTTCGATCATGGTAACCTGGGACTAGATTTTCTAAACACAGATACCTTGTCTGCAGAAACTTTTTCACAAAAAGTTGTAGTATGAGAGCTGTTCCCGATATCATGACCGAGAGTCTTCTGGTAGACCGTCGCACTGAACTCTGCTTTCATGCTCGCGTCAGAGCGTTTGTAGCTTGCAGCGATGTAATCCTTTCACATCGTCCACTCGCTGAATGTCAAATAAATAGATCAAACCGTTATCATTAGTCTTACCACTCAAATGTGGAACAGGTCAATTACCCAAATCTTCAACTCGAAGTGAGATCCGGTTGATATTAAGAGTGAAGGAGGTTTCGTGTTTTCGGGCTCATCAGCAAGCATTTTGATAGCTTGCACACTTGAGGCAGATTCTGAACAGTTTGCTCAATGCCGCATTCATGAGGGCCAGGCGGTAATTAGAACTTCCCGTAGCTATCGTTGTTTGCACTTGACTATTCGTAGGATGCATTCGTGATTCAGGTTCAGCTAGCGTGGTATGTAAACTCAAAGTTAGTGTTTAACAACGGATTCGCATGCCTTTGTATAGGAGCCATCCAAGGAATAGTTCACTCCGGAATCCAGTTAATGGTGGGAAGATCAAATGACTACACCTGCCTGGCATCTTCCTCATTCAAGAATCAATTGACTTAATTGACTGAGTTCTAACTCAGTGCTCTTTGATAGATTCGGTGTGCAGATATCCTACTCGTCAGAGAAAGATAAAAAAGTCCAACATTGAAATGATGTTTCTACAGTAAGTCTGATTTCCGAACCAGTTATCTGGAGGTAGGCTCGAGAAGCGAGTCTAGCGTCCGAAGCAGTCATTATCTTCCCTTTTCTGTACCGATATTTGAGTTGTCTATACGCATTCAATCCTTGAGTTAGCGAGCTCTGTAGATCTCATGTAGGGAGCAGACCGCAAAGGACTTTTCTTATCTGAAGCCAGAATTACGTCCAGATGGTTTGTGGACATTTAAAGGATAGATGACGTTTTCCCCAAAAAAGGGGGGAAAAAAATGAAACTTTTGCAGGCATGAGTGGAACTTATGGAAAGCATCTGGCCATTCCTATTTTGTGCCACGTACGTGTTCACGTTCTCCGTGGAGTGCCCTGGAGCTGTATGCCAGATGGGCGTCCTCCTGGACAAGAACTGTGCACCAAGTCCACTTCGGAGGCATGAGCAAGTTCACAGTTGAATCTCGACTGCTTGTTTACATCGATGAGGTATGCAAGAAGGAACAGGCAGATGACAGCCAAAATGCCTTCAGTCTCTCAAATGCTCTGGCTTGAGCCGTTGCCATGTCATAACAACATCAGATTTCAGCAGTTCTCGCGGAGCTAACTCTCTCACTCAACCGAGGGATGAATTTACAAATACGTAGTATGAATCCGAATTGAACGCCTCACTGATTCCTTATTCGTTGGTGGTTGAGCTATTGGTCCAATAGCTGCCCGTATTACTTGCTCTCAACCTTTTATATACACAGTGGCAACCAGGAGCTGAGTAGTCCACATTCTCAAGACAGTATATGTCCTAGCAGTACCTTACCGCCAACTGTTATCGGATTTTAATTATCTGCAGTGCCTTAGAGGGGGGGGGGGGGGGGAGGAGGGGGTTGATGGTGTTCGCTAGTTTTACGATGTGGTTTTTGCTTTTGCTTTTGCGAAGACAATTAAGTGTTAGCTTCAAGTTACGGAAGTCATTTGTTTGTTTTAAAGTTATATAGCCAGGATCATCCCAAGAAATCTTTCACCGCATTAAAAATTTTCAATTCCAGATCCATGGTCCTTGTTTGATGAAAATTCGATCATTATACAAGAACAAAAACACTTAATCATGATCACAACAGTTGACAGTATAGAACGATTCTTAGGAAAGCACCATTATGCTATACAAATAATGAAGATGCAGAAGTCAAATTTTTTTAGAATGAATATTGTCCAACCAAACTAATCACGACTTCTAGCGATCGATCTGCGCTTAAACTCCATCTTAAAACCATGTCAATCGGTTTTGGTGTGTTCCATTAATCCCTTCCTGGGAATTTTTTGGACTGGGTTGGGTTGTTATTTGCTGTATTTGTTTGTTGTTTACTTACCGAGATCGTTTACAGAGGGAGGAGAGAAGTGCACATTTATAGTACGAGAGCAAAGCGGCACGTAACAGCGGCCACCCTATACCTAGCCGATAAGGTATTGTCACTAGCTTTTGAAACATGTCAAAAGATAGGTGATTGCTCTCATGCTAGTGTGATTTGTGAGGAAGGAATCGGCTGCTTCTTGCGTCGGAAGCACTGAGAACCCTTGGCGTGAGTGTTATATTGTTGCACGACTCCCACAGTCACGCCTATGGGGATGTGCTACCCTTATGACCTGCGTTCAGAGGATGGTGCATCCAGACAAAATTTCAGTTTTATCGTTATTTTGAGAGAATACCACCATTGAACTGACCATTCTGTAGGTTGTTACTTTGGGGGCAATGTTATCCGGTGTGCCGATTCCATCTCCCAGTCGGGTTTTTTAATACGCGGGAAAAGAGGGGGAAGGCGCCGGGGGGTTCGCCAGAAAGAACGCATGTCACTCCTCTTTGCATACAGTATTGCAATCTGAATTTGTATAACATGCCTGCTAGAGACAGTTCCTTGTTGGATCTTAGCACATGAGATTCTTGGAGATATCTCCCTTCCCATATTGCCTAAGTGAACACCCACAGTATCCACTTCCGATGCAAACGGTGTAGCTCCCTGATGATCCCGACCCACGAGAAGTTCTGCAATATATTCCAAATTATGTTCCTGGTAATCATTTGAGAGAACCACATTCTGAGCAACTAATGTTTTGTCTTGCACGAGTCACCCACCAGGCTACAGGGCGTACCTCACGTCCTCACACATTCCATAGTCTGCAAGGTACTAACTTTGCCCCGGGTACAACAGAAGAATCCGACTGGCGTGGAGTCTAATCACACTATCACTAATCCACAACACTAGAGAACAATCCCTATAAAGAAATCTTAATGGGCCAAATTTGCGATGGGACCGATTCTTTAAAAGACAATGAATACAGTGTTTTTGACTTAGAACAACCCAGGGAAACTACAATTAGAACATAGTATACCGGAGAGGTTGATTAGTAAATGTGTGCACTAAATAACTCTTCGTGATACGATTTGACGAGTATCTACCAAGTTAAGTTTGTTCAAGACAGCTGTAATCAGATAGGTTATCATTCGAGTTCTGCGCGGGCTCCCCACTCAGTCGTCTGCATAAATTCCGAATAATACTGAAGAGTCACTTGTCTTATCCTCAGGGGAAAACTAAAAGGGAGCCTTCATCCATTTGTCAAAAAGAGCCGCGTAATGAAAGGCGGTTCGTCGTTGCAGGTGCCGGCGCTGATACCGCAGACCAGTTCCTCATTGAGTTGTCAACTCATGCCCATACCCATTCCCCCATCATCAACAGAAATAAGTCTTTACAGCTGTTATGGGATCAGCAGGAAAGCACTGTCCAACTGACGTTTCCACGAGAGTATCTGCACCAAAAAACGCTAGGATTGTAACCCAGGTCGGTAGATCTGTCGGACGGCAAACGGAAGCCAATGTTTGGCATTCTCGTTTGCAGTGAGATATACAAACTAGTCCAGGTGGATCCAGAGCGGACATACACCATCATTCCTGCCGAGCAGTGAGGATCTCGTATCGCTAAGTTACTGGATGTGAAGTTGCAGAGATCATGTGACTATTACCTACGAGTGCCCACTGCCAACAGTTTTTCATGTACCCTGATAGCAACGTCCTCCCACTGACCACTGCACCATGAGTTAAAAGTAGTTATTACAACATATGTCAGAAAGCTTGTGAAGAGCGGTCGAACCTACGGATCTCCTATGGCTGATTGCTGTTAAAAAAATGTTCAGCAATGCTAGAGTTAAGATTGTAGCTGAGAGACGAAAAAATGGGAGACGAAAATAATAAAAGCCATGCACTGCTATTGTATTGGAATTAATGAAAGCAGCGGGAGACCTTTGCGATGGGCACACTCAGTGTCTCCAACTTCAATTGCATCGACGAGTGCAAATGCACAGAACGCTTCAATAGAGAAAACTGGTATAAAATCTTAACAAGGTAATGCTGACTCGCGGACCTTCTGGAAAGGACTGAGATGGGGTGTTGGCCGCGGTGAGGTGGAGGAGAGGTACTGGAGGGGTTTGACGTGGTAAGATAGATAAGTTTCATGGGATTCACCTTTGGAGAGGGCTTTAATGGCCTTTGCGAGTATGAAAAACATCATGCGTGTTTTGATGATGGGGCAGGGGGGATGGTTCGATGATGTTGTGAACAGCTTGTCTTAACGACCGGAGAAAGAATAGATTGGGATGGGGATTCGTCGTGGAAGAAGGTTCACCTAAGTCACGTCAGGTCATTATTGTGGTAGCATCTCCTCATAAAACCTATTGTCGGTATAACAGCGACTATACGGTTTCAAGGGGAAAAATAGATAAATATAAAAATAACGGGGTGGTCTAAGATCTGTTTCGCTCGCATGCGCTGCGTATTGAAGCTTGCTATCCCGCAAGCACGCTAGCAGCGCAACAATCTTCAGCTTCAGGCGCGAGCAAAGCTCTCGCGAGCTGCGCTAGGCTAAGCCAGCAGCCTGCACCAATTCGCATCCCATGCGAGAGCATGAAGCTAGCGCGGCTAAGCTTGCCTGCGCGCAGCACTCTTCCAGCAGCTCAAATGAGGCTAGTATCTTCGTTCCTTATGACACATAATGAATGACTCATAAAAAAGTATGTACGTCATTTTATTTCTTACAACTTGCCGATAAATTATCTTTTGCGCAACTGGGCTTATTTATGCCGGGTCTTTGCATTCCCACAAACAAAACTTCAAACCATCCTTGCCTAGTTTCAGGAGATAATGTATAGGCGATCCTTACGCGCTATTTGAACGTCACTTTTTTCTAGGAAGGAAATTTCCAAAATCGGAGATGTCGTTACTGCGTGAGCCTGACGCGTGAGGTCTCTTCTGCATTTTCATGGCAGAGTTTCACGAAGATTCCGATAAAACTCCGGCGTAGTTGATGTGAAATCAAAACGAATCAGTCCATTAAATTAATAGTTAATGACGTGCATATGATGTATCATATTGTTGCTGTGGTACATTTAATCTTCCCCTAATTCCCTGTTATATCCGACGACCACAGCAAAACATGAAGTCAATAATTAAAGTCCCTGCTAGTTCGAAAGAACCATCAATTTTTGTGGCAATCCATTACGAATATTTTACACTCATTAACTTTCTTTCTAGGAGGAATTTCAAATCGATGATGATACTTACTGCGCCCCAGAGGATTTTACGAATATATATACCAGTTTCAGGAAGTTTCGAATGAAAACTGTAGCTTCGTGAGAACAAAAAAAATCCCAACAGAAAAGATGAAGAACAACAACTGAGTAAGACTTATCTTAGAAAACGAGAAACGAACAGAGTGTAGTAGAGCATGACACCTGATTTTGTGTTCAACAAAAGGGTTGATTGGGAGACAGCTTGCAACCTGTATAAACTGTGGCAAAAAGCTATTGTGGAGGATGGAATAAGCACGGGAAAAGGTTCAAGGTCCAAAACAACAGAAGAGGGCAGTTCAGAAAACTGAGAACCACCGACATGTCTGCGATTGTAAAAATGATTGAGACATCGACCTGTTTTCATCAATGAGAGATTCAAAAAAAATTTTATTTTTTATTTTTGAATAACCTTACTGTCGAGGCTCGTTTGAGAGCAAACACACACAAGCACAGCAAGGGGGCGGAGTGTGCATAGCACCAAGAGGGCATGGAAGTACCCCAAAACGGTGGGAACCAGACATTCAGATCTCTGTGTGGAAAATCCAAAGCCTGCGGGGCACTTATTACCCGTCTGTGTGCCAAGGTTGAGATTGTTTTCTAATTCGATTTATTGCAGTATCAGAAAATCCATTTCTAATGTTCAAGCCCTGCGTTCTTTGTGAAAAATAAACGTGTTTCTTATTGTTACTGGGGTGGTGTTTTGGTGGTGTTTTGTTGATGTTCATGTTATTTTTATTCTTTTGCTTTCTAGCCTGAAAGTAGAATAAGCCGTTTTTGTTCTACATCTACAAAAATTTTGTTTCAACAAACAAGGTGCTACACTTGGCCATGTTATAGTATATCTCTGTCGTCCATCAAAATCATAGTGGTAGTACTCTCTGAATATACAATTATGTATAAACACATCATCACATTGTGTTTAGGTGAATTCAATAGGCAGTTCCACATTCCCTCAACGCATTAAGTCCTAAGACTTGCATAAGCCATTCTGACCCTTCTGGTTTGCTTCATAAGCAGCCCATAGCCTAATTCGATCAGTTGAATATCTGACACCTGATATACTCAAACTATAATTCCTACTCAGGCCAGGGCTGTTTATTTCGTGATATCCCTCCGACCACAACAACAATGTCTCAATAAGCGAACGTTATCATAATCCTAAACAACCTGTTCGTCAATTACTTGTCTGGGTTATAATTAGAGAGTAGTATTTCAATATTGATAAATTACAAATTAAAGGTAAACATGAATATGACAACAATGTAAATCGAACACGACTATTTCTGTTTCAGGCAAGCTGACAATCAGGAGTTTGCATCACACATATGAGGACGAATTGCCATAATTTATGAAAAAGTTTAAACATTAACTATATTATTAATTTTCCAAGGTGTGAAATGAACAGGCATTGCGTGAAAAGCACATTACAAGTGTATTTATTGTATTAAGTAAAACACATAAAGCATTAACAATAAAATACTTCCCCAAATTTCTAGACCTAAACCATCACCAAAGACAGATACGTTGCAGTGTACAATCAAGCATAATTAGTTTTGCGTTTCTTTTTTGTGAGATGTTCGGTCACTAATTATGATCAAAGTTAATCCTTCAGAACTCATCTGAGGAAGAAGGAATCCACTTTATTTGCTCACCATCATACTTTATTCCATTTGGTCAAGCTAACACGCAATTCTAAGTGCAATATAATCTTCAGATCAATATAATTCGCATTTACGTCCCTCTATGTTGGGCCAGACCGGATACTTGTCGCCTTCAAAACCACTTATGGGACATTCAGATAGCCATTCTTTCGATGTATCCATCCATTTTCCTGTGTCGGTCCCCAGCTGCAGGAGTGTGGAATTAGTTGTCCAGTTTCCACACTGATTACTACCAGAGTTGGTGTCGTTTCAACTTTCTAATAGTACAGATCGCAAGAGGCAGTTGGCTAGGAATCCGTCTTTGATTTTATACAAAGTTGAAACCGTTCTTGAGGCAAATATTGGTTGTAAAATAGTGCATTCTGGCCTAAAATGACTAGTCAGTGTGGTTTTCCACATACAGTCTCACACACAAAAGCTTCCAAGTCTGTCAATAAATCTACTGGACATATAACAGGAGATTCACCAAGCCAATCCCCCACTGAAACTGTCGAATTCAAATCTAACTTTTCATTTTTTTTCCATCCAGCCAGTGAGGGCTGCACCTTCCCATGCTGGCGTAAGAAACTGGCTGCTAAAGTCCAACAACCTGTAAGCAAGCATTCCTGCAACGCACCACAAACTGCCTGGCACCCACACTCAGTAAGACTAACTGACTCAAAGCTAACACAAATTATCAATCTGGGGAGTGGTTAGCTTAATTCCAACAACAAACCATAGATATGAGGGTGGGTAAGAGGGCTATGTTGGAGCAAAAAAAATACAAGGACTAGATGTCCGACTCTGATTGAACATTGCCATCTGTCGAGAGCATCACACATGTGTTATGTGCCAAATCAGCCGTGGTGAGATCTGCCTCCTGATGATTGTCAAAACAGACCGGGACCGTCGTCCATTCTACTTGTCATCAGTACTTCATTATGCAATGTATCCTCTATCTTACCCATCGACCATAACAGATACATGGCCACGGAGTTGCCCTGTGTATGGTTTTGTTTGCACTCTCTAAGAGGAACTTCAAAGAAGTGCTGTCTTGAATTAGGACTGAGTGAGATTGTGAAAGTCTTTGACACTTCTATCTGTCCCAAAATATTTATTCAGTGCCTGTCTGCTTTCAGACCCACGGAAGCCTATCTCATATCTTTAATTGATTGATTGAGGGAGGAATCACAAACAAAGTTATTCTCATTGGCAAAGTTCAACTCATCTTATGAGGAACTTTTAGCAATTCCACCAAAGTCACAGCACCATTCACAAGCGTGTTTATCAGAAACATGGCTTCTATCGAACTGCATATGATTCTAGTAACTGGTTTATCACTTTGAACTCTTTCTTCTAGCTTGTGCATGAGTTTTGATTTATCAGTTTTGTTGATGAAACCGGTGAAATGTACGGAGTGCATTCTGGTTTGCATCCACTGCTTAGCACATATTATTGCATCATCTTTAGACGTATTTCTGTTGTACAAAACATTACCCTCCTTGTTACTGGACTTTCCTCACACCAGA